>CM036905.1:106283835-106949112 GCA_020800305.1 Porphyrio hochstetteri | reverse complement strand
AGAATGATGCCAGGGTGGTTTAAAGTAGCCTCTGATCTTAACAAAAGGAAAACGTATCCTCTCATGGGAAGGAGCACAGGGCTGAGTTGGCTATACACAGGTGTCTCCGTGGCCAGATGTGGTTAGCAAAATCACTTGTTTTTGCTGCACAGCTGTGTCTTGAATCGATGGAGATGTTAGGTCCATTTGTTGGCAGGATTTCCTAAATGCCTATGGAGGGGCACAAGGTATTTGTCAAGTGTGGTGGCATAAAAGAGATGTCGTGGAAAATGATAGCCCTGGCAGTTCAGCACTGAGGAAGGCAGTAAGCCTTTATGGATTCTCTGGTACCTGTGAGTAATTCACATTGGATTTCTTCTCGAGGCTACTAGGTGCCTTTAGGATGCAAAGGAAAATAGTACTAAAGGGAATATCTGGGTTCACTGGGAAAAACTGCCACTGGCTGTGTAGAACTTAATCAAAACTCATTGGCAATACAGTCGTGTTGTGACTCGTGCCAAAAGATGGTGGGGGCAGAAATTGGTACAGAGAAAGGGTGGTGGCTGCAGTGGAAAAGGGGAAGTGTGAGGTTAGTTGGGAGGTTAATCCTCTGTGTGTCTTTGTCCTTGTGAAAGCCACTCTTATTTTTCACTAGCAGGGGATTTTTTTGGTGCTCAAGTTTTGCAGGGTCTGAGCTAGGTGAAGCACCTGCCCTCATTTTAGTGCCTTGCATAATAATGAAGTAATCAACGATGTCAGAATGAAAGTGTCATTGGTAGCAACTGATGTGGTGTATATGAGCTCAAGTTGCTCAAAAGAAGTTTCTCTCCCCAGCTAACTTCTCCTTGTTGACTTCTCCTTGGCCTGTCATAGCAAACACATGGTACAAAGCTCAGTAGAGTCTGATCACTGTTATTTGTGCATCAGGGAGAGCTAGGATAGGTGAGATTCCCAGTGTAGATCTCTTGGTTCAAAGGAATGCGAGGTTTAGCTCTCTATCCCTCCACCATACACATCAGCTCTGCAAGTGTCTGTTGCCCCCTCATGACATGAACTCCCAGACTGGAGCTCATTTGACTCTCAGGTTAATTTTCTTTAGCCACTGGAGGCTGATTTAAGTGTCAGCTCATTATGATGGCATTCTAATTAAAGCCCCACGATAGCCTTTGACCCTGTAAAATGACTTGGGAGAGAAGAAGCAAACAGGGCGATAAGCTTAGATGCTGGCACACAGGAGAAAATACATCCTGCCTGACGTTTGTGGGTGTCAACTTTAGTGTTATCAGATTGTCCTCTGGGAAGGACTGGTTATTAGTATTTATCTCCCTATGACAAATTCAGCAGCACTGATTTCTCTTGCTTCAAAGGGAGTTGCACTTTCTTCTTGCCAGGAATGCATTTAGTCCTCTGCCTTCATTTTCAAGGTGCATTTTTTGCAGTTTCTCTTTCAGAAGAGTTGATCACGTAGGATATGGAAATGGGAAGGGGGAAAAAAAAAGACTCAGGCAGAATAAGTATTTCTGTAGTACGTGTGTGCCTGCATCCACATCCCAGAATAATTTTTTTTCTTTTGTGTCCCATGTGACACAGCCTTTGAAAAAAAGTGGGACAGCCATCCTGGGTCTAAACATGTAAGACTCCTACACAGCACCAGCATTATCCGAATCAGATCCTCTCAGAAAAGCTATTAGGAAAATGCCCAAACACAACAAATCCTACCTAGAATCCTACTGTCTGCTAAATCACTTTTGCCAGTTCTCCTTGTGTATCTTGAATCATGCCGTTCCCTTCACACCTTACCAGGGGCTCCTAGCTTTCTAGTTCTCCGCTTCTTTCCTTCTTCTGTCCTTTTAATAGCTTTTCTTTGTACTTTTTCCATATATCCATAGGATGAGGAAGTACTGGGCAAGCAATAATGGAGTAAAGAAGACTCAGTATTTTATTATGAACAGTAAAGAAGCCTGGAGGACATGATCCTCTTGAATTGAAAGCAGTGGCAATCAAATAGTATCCCCATACCTGATATATCTGAGGATGTCCCTGGGTACGCTTGGTCTGTGGCTGGAAGCCTGGGAGACTGATGTATGAAATTTCATGGTTTTTTATTGAGCAGGGAGGTAAGGTTGGAAAAGATGGGGAAACAAAACAGCGGAGGTTTATGCAAGGCAACGTAGCAGGTCAGTGTCAGGGTGTACTAGAACTTAAAAGCCTGTGGTTGTACTTCAGGCTTGACCCGATGTTCACTGAAATAATTTAACCTTTGCCAGATATAGTTGATATTTTTTTGTATGGGCAATTTTAGAAAATAGCAGTTAATAGGAAGAGAAACCTTGGGTAGGAACATCCTCATTTCAGGAAAGTTTTGCCAGTTTTGCATTTCCCAGTGTAAGTGAGTGGCCGTGCCAGAGAGGTCACACAAGAGTAGCTGGGAACCTGGGAGACAAAGTAATTCAGCTGGGACTGGGAGCATGGGGAAGGAGCCCTGCAGAAAAGTCAAATAGAGCAGAGGCTGGAAAACAAAAGCTGTTCCAGGGGAGCAACTCTACTTGAGGGTAATGTCTTGCTTTTGCATTTGGAGAAGAACGGGGAGGAGGGAAGGTCATTGTCTCAAACTGGTCTTGGTTCAGTCTGGGTGTCGAGTGATTCCTTAGCAAGTGATGTGAGATCGAAGAGTAGTTTTCTGTCTACCCCTTCTGAGGCCAGGCATTCAGGTTGTCCAGCTCTGGTCTGCTAGAAGCCCTATAGGGCAATACTGATTTTCAGAGGGAACAGATGAGAAGTTAACTTCTCATAATAATGAGGTATTTCAGTAGTGTTCCCAGCTAGCATGTAATCTTGTAATTATTGGCTTTTGTGTGTGTATAGTATCCTGTCTTTCTTCCCCCTCTTCTATATGTGTGCAGGCACGCACTTATTCCTATCTCCATCATCTTTAACTAAATTAGAGTAAAATACTTCATTAGAGAGACTTTCAGCCAGGAGTGTGGGCCCCGGGGAGTTTATTTTCATACAAATGTATTATGCACAAGGTTGATCTGATCACAGACAATTGGAACTATCTTCATACCCCCAGGAAAATTCCTTTCATAAATGTAAATGGTGTGACATGCCAAAGAACAGAAAACAAGATGGAAAGAGAGAAGAAAAGAAAGAAAAGAGTGTGTGCGCTGGGGGAAAGGAGATTATGGGCAGCCGTGGAGATGCTGGGTCTTCAGCATGGGACGTGAGCTGTCAGGGCTCTTTTCCTTGCCCTCTTCCCCCTCTCACAGCATAGCCTTCCCATTGAACACCAAGCTGTTGCAAGGTGCTGGAGGGGGAAGAGTGATGCATTAAGTACAATTTGAGATTATAATAACCGTTTCTATGGCAACAAGAAAATGCCCTCCATGGCTTTTGTTTGTATTTTGAGCAAGGAGCCATGAAGTGAAGGTTTGTAAACACAAGGTAGCGGAAGAGATGGGAGCAGGGGACTTGGTGGTGCCCTGCCCAGGATTCTGGCCCATCTGGGGCACGCACAGCTTCTTCTGGTGTCATGGGCTTCCTTCAGCCTTGTATCAGTGGTCAGTTGCAACTTTGCTTTTGGAATTTTCCTGGGACAAGAGAGAAAGCAAGAGAACAAATGTGTGTGCTTTACCAGGTTCTTCGATGTTGAGCTGCTCAAAAGTTGGCACCCGCAGGACTGGGTATGTGTCCTTTGGTGAGGTGGTCCATTGATTCTCCATGGGATTCTCCCAGCATCAGAACGGGTCCTGTCCTGACCCTTCAGGGATCTCCCTGGTAGAAGTAGTGAGAGTGGAGGGTGAGTAAATTCCCACTTTTATAGAATATTAATCCTCCACTCACAGAAATTCACTCGGCAGAAAGATGCGCTGTAACTGAAACCACTTCGGCTTCCCCTCTCCAGCACTGCACAGAGACATCCATCTATTATTAAAAACCCTATTAGTTGTGGTAAGATTGTACCACTCCCTCTCACTGTAGCTGCTGAGTGTTATCTAATTGGTTTTTATTACTACGCCATCCCTGGGAGCATGTGGAGCTCAAATGCACATTTGCTAAGACGTTTGTGTTCCCTCATCCTTGTTGGGGATGCTTTTAAACCATTTAAGGTTTTGTCAAAAGGATTTAAAACAAGAGGGCAGGAGAGGAGGAAACTAAGGGAGACAGTTCTGAAGCTGGAGAGGACATGGAGGATGGAGACAACAAGAGGCAGGACCAAGGGAGCTCAGTTTGGTTGGTCTGTCTAGAAGTTGTCCTGCTGGACAACTGGCCTCTCTGATCCCTCCAGCAGAGAGTTCCTCCAATTACCTCCTTCCCAAAAAGAGATGTGGTTACTGGGCTCCTAAGCCACCTCAGGTACTCGCTGGCTAGTCCAACTTTGCACTACTTGCATGCAGGGCAGAGTCCTCTGGCCCAGGAAAATGGCAAGAAGTGGAGTTTAATGAGAGGGTAGGACAAACTGTGCCCATCAGGCGCAGGGCACAGCCAAATGAGTATGCCAACCAGCCAGCTATTGACACATGACTTGCCCCTTCTGTCCCCTTTGTCCCTCTATCTTACCATGCTTTTCCCTCTATAAATCTCATTGGTGCCTACCTTTCACTGCCTTCGGTCTTTCCCCAAAAGATCCCAAACATCCTGTACAATCCCCAAATGCTCATCCCCTGCATCCCATGATGTGCCCCATACTCCCCTGGCAGTACCCTAGGGATCAGCAGCCCTGTCCTGTGCCACGCACAGCCCCGGCAGCGAGTGGTGTCTCTTGCTGCCCCATGGCCCTGTGCTCTGCTGCTGTCAGCGTTGGCGCAGCTCCATCTGGATGCGAGAGGCTCGCACGGGGAGATGCACCGGCGCTGTGACTGATGGTATTTGGGTAACAGGTTGCCGTGCAGATTCAAAGGTGTTTGAGTGCTGGGAGCTGCCACCAGGCAGCTGGTGAGATTACCAAATCCTCCCAAGCAGCATAGGTGCATGTCTCTTTTTGACATGGGTGGATGTTAAGGGGCTGAGCCTGATGAGCCATTTCTGGGGAAAAAAAAAAAAGTAAAAAATAATAAAAGAAATCTTTCTTTCCCTTTAATCTCTTAATTACTTTTACAGATTTTGGGCACAGAGTCCTTAGCAATCGGTAAAGATAAGACTTCTTGTGAAACGTGATGTGACTGCCTTTTTGCTTGTGAGCTGCCGAACTAGGAACAGTGTAGCAGCCAGAAGATACATATGCTCTGCACAGCCATTAAACAAGCTATACAGCCATGTTGCTTGATTCAGGCTGGGGCATTCTGTTTTTTGAGCTCCCTGATCCAGTGAAATTGTTACAGACGGGTTGGTATGTGCTCTTGATTTCCTTCATTCGTTTCACAGGCATTACTGCTGTAGTCTGAGCAGAGGCAGCTTAGATGGGGCTTCCAGTTGTTGAAGCCCAGCAGTTTAACTCTGTGATTTCATAGTTTTACATTGTTTGGGAACAGACACTCACATGCTGGTGAAAAAAAAAGAGAGTTTTTCAGGGATTGACATGCAGTGAGGTGCTTGGGGGCTCCCCAGGTATGCAATGAAAAGGCTCACGTAGGACAGGGAGAGCTCACTCCAGGAACTCCTTCAGGTTTCCTCTGTTCTTTGTGTCCCATCACCACTGCCACCTTCACAGAGTCTCCCACCCAGTGTACTGGGTAAACAGGTTTGTCCCTTTGCTGTCTGGAAGGGGCTGTTTGAGCTGGCTAGGCTCTGCCTGTCAGTGTTTCACTTGAGTGAGCTGAGGATGTGGTGCCAGTTGTGCTAATGGGATCGTTTAAAGCGAACTCTGCTGTAATTTCATTTTCCTTAGGGAGAGAGGGGGGAAAGTACTTTCTCTTCTGAGCTACATGCCTGCTACTCACTTTATGTCTCTCTCGACGAGTCTGCAGCACACTAATTTCTCTCCCAGATCGCTCAAAAATCAAAAATGCTGGGAGCCAGAGGGAGGCCCTGGAGGAGGCCCGGCAGATGCTCGGCTACTCTGCACCACCCAACCCAGGCTAAGGCCCATCTCCTCTTGGTGGGGTGGCCTCAGCAAAAGCTGTCCCTGGTGCTCGCTGTCAGGTCTGTGGCAGCTGAGCCACACAGCCTGCAGCAGGCCGCACCTTGAATTCGACTGGAATCCAACCCAGTGCAGGACCTTGTGGTCATTTTATTTATTTACTTTTTTATTAGCTGCATGCTGCCTGGCAGGTAACACCAAAGCACCGCCATTTGAGTTTGGTTTTTTATTTTGTGGCTCCAGTACTGGCATTTACTGTCTAAAATCACTTGGGAGCCTCCCAGGCCGGTGAGCATTCACCCCCTTCCCCATGGAGCGTTGCTGCAGTTGCAGTGGCTGAGAAACGCAGCTGCTCTCCTGGCAGAAAAAAGTGGGAGCTGCTAGTGGGGGTTTTTCCTGAGGCCCCCCTAGCCCTGTATGGGGGGCTCAGGAAAACTGTAATTCAGTTCCCCCTCAGTCTGAAAGCCCTCCATGTGCCAACCTTCAGGGTATGCGGAGAAACTTGTCTGTTTGCTGAGGCATCAGTCAGTGGCTGGCTGAGATGGATGGGCGGCCAGGGTAGGGAGTTGTTGTTTTTCTGTCTAAACAGTTAATGTCTTTCTGTTGTGTGGGTTGGGATATGCTGCTGGATTTGCTTTTGCTTTGCTGTATTGTTTGTTGAATGGCTTGGGGGTTTGTATGTAACATTGAAATGGCTGGGGCCTGCAAGGGGTGCTTTTTTCCTCATCATTTAAAAAGAAATTAAAACAGATGAGATATTTTTCTTGTAATATCACACCTAAATCAAATGCTTTAGACCTCAGTCTCCTCCTATTCCCCCACTTCCCACCCCTTCCCCCATCCTACGCACATACAAAGTTCAGCTGTTTGGGAATGCAGCTGAGAATTTCATACTGTCTAGTAAGCATGAACTGAACCTCTTTTCCTCCCTCTTTTTTTTACAAAAAAAGCAAAAAAAAAAAAAAAAAAGCCCACAATGTGAAGCGTATTTCTGGTTCTTGCATCTGTTCTGTAGCTGGCCCTCCATTCTAGCTAGGGTGTAGGTTATTTCTGAATTACCCTAAACAGACAGTTCCCCCGCTCAGAGGTCAAGGTCGGTGCAGTGATCGCCAAGTCCCTTTGCTGGCAGTTCCCCGTGGGGAGTGATATTAGCCTGCACGCCTCTCCCGCTCCTACTCCCTACAGCCTGTTATTAAACAAGGACAAGTGGGTAGCTTGTCTGTGTCTGTGTGCAAGAGCGCGACTCTGTCACCTGATGCATACAGATGGCTTATTAACCAATTAATTCATAGGACTAAATTGGTTAAATCAAACTAAATGACACCCAATTGCTGTACAAGGGTAGAAATGGATTGGAATAAGTGTTTCTTAAATGCCAGCCTCGTTGAGCAAAGGAATGAGTAGTGGAAGGAGGAGGGGGGCTCATGGAGGAGTGGGGAAGACAGCAGACGCTGGCAGGCAGCAAAAGCAGAGCTGTCCAGGGCATCACGTCCTAGGGAAGGAAGTGGCTCACGAACCCGTGGCAGTCTGTGCTGCCAAGAAATCCGATCGCTCTTTTTGCTGATGACACTTCAGGGCTGGGAATGCCTCTGGAGAGGGAGTCCCAGCCACTGCCTCCCTCTATGTCCCAGGCAAGAGGAGGTGGCTTCTCAGGTCCCAGATTTTGTTGGGAGTGTGAATTAGTATTTGAACTATGATTATTTGGTTGGAGCATGAACTACTGTTTGTTTGTCTCAGGAGCAAAGGTTGGATTTTTCAGAAGTGCGGTCTACTGCCTCCTCTGTCTGAAGTCCCTGGGAGTAGTTGGTGTTCATCATCCTACAAACTCTGGTTTCTTCATCATTTTTCTAATCAGGCCCCACGGACTGGGCAGAAAAGCTACACACAGCTGTAGTGCTGCTGCATACCTCACCTACAGCAATCTCATCGGTTGCTTAGAGATCCTCCTCTCAAAGTTTTTCCTTGATGACATTATCCTTTTTTGGGGGAGGTGAAGTGTTGACCTTGGCTGGGCACCATGTGCCCACCAAGGCACTCTGTCACTCCTCAGCAGGAGAGGGGAAGTTCATTTACCAATTACTGTCATGGGCAAAACAGACTAGACTTGAGGAAATGAATTGATTGCCAGTTAATAACAGAATAGGATAATGAAAAATAAGAGCAATACTAAAAACACCTTCCATCACCCCTCCCTTCTTCCCAGGCTCCATTTCACTCCCATTTCTTACATATCCCCACTGAGCAGCACAGGGGAACAGGGAATGAGGGTTGCGGTCAGTCCATGACACTGTCTCTGCCAGTCCTCCCTCCTCATGCTCTTCCCCTGTGGCAGCATGGGGTCCCTCCCAGAGGAGACAGTCCTTTAGGAACTGCTTCAATGTGGGTCCTTCCCATGGGGTGCAGTCCTTCAGGAATGGACTGCTCCAGCATCTGTTCCCCATGGGCTGCAGCTTCTGCTAGAAAGCTTGCTCCTGTGTGGGCTCTGCTCCATGGTCACAGATCCTGCCAGAAGCCTGCTCCAGCGTGGGCTTTCCACGGGCTTCAGCCTTCTTCAGGGCATATCTGCCTACTGCTCTGTGGGCTGCAAGGGGACAACCTGAGTCACCATGGTCTACTGCAGGGAAATTGGCTTGTGTGTCTGGATCACCTCCTACCCCCACCTTTTTCTCTGACCTTGGGGGCTGCAAGGCTGTTTTTCTCACATTTTCTCCTCTGTCAAAGCTGCTGAACAGTGGTTTTTTTACTCTTTATTAAATGTTATTGCAGAGGTGCTACTGGTGTCACTGATGGGTTCAGGTTTGGCCAGTGGCAGGTGCATCTTGGAGCTGGCTGAACCTTGCTCTGTCCTACATGGGAACAGATTTTGCTGTCTTCTCACAGAAGCCACCTCTGCATTCCTCCTTTCCCCCAACCTTGCCCCTTAAACCCAGCAGAGAGTGTTACAGAAGGATTTGTCCTTCTGTGTAGGAGAGCACCCCTTTTCTTTTTACCACACCAAATACTGACCTTTTGCCCTATGTTGTGATGTAGGTGATGGACTTGATAGGATTGACTGGATGACTGTGAGTGGGAGCTATTTCCCCAGATCCCAGTTCAATTTAACAGCTACTGTGATACATAAGAATCATAACCTGATTTGGAGCAGTGGAGGGAGTACAGAAGGAAGAATGCAAAAGGCAGAGGTGCACATCAGAAACTACTCTGATGGCGCTTGAATGTTTTGCTTGCCTCAAGGCTAGACCTCGTATCGCCATATCAAAGATTAGGTTGCTTGAACCACTGTTTTACCAGAACTGATAATCTAAAGGAGGTCTTCTAGTTGCTTCCCTTGGCAGGTGCTTCATGTTGCTAGTCATGACCACGGAGGAAGGTCCATGGCTCCCTTTAAGATGTAGCAGCAAGCTGGTCCATGCAAGGCTATGGGAGATGCTGAGTTACAAGCCCTTCCATGAGGCAAAGTCGTCTACCATAGATTGTGAACAGCTTATGGCAGCTTCCTGCCAACAGCATCCTTCTTCAGCATGGCCCAGGGCCAACTCATGTGTTGATTTTCCACCTTGTGGACCCTTGGTCAGTGCTGTCTCCCCCAGGCAGCAGTGGAATATTGTACCCACGTGCCCAAGAGCAGCATGGCACCGGTTCCACCTCAGCAGAAGGGCCGGGGCCATTTTCTGTGAAGGTGGTGCCAGGAGCAAGGCTGGCTTCTAAGGGTTGGGACACCTGCTTCCCCGTGGCAGGAAGGTTCCTGGGCTTAGCTCTGGGTCGGTGCTGTTTGGGGAGCAGCTGGACTTGCTCTGTGTGGGGTGGGAACAGTCTTTCTGTGGCGCTGAAGCTTAAGAGGGTAGTTCTGACCGTGCTTGCAGCAGGGGGAAGGTATGAACCCTTCAGCATGGAGCGGGAGGTTTATTTTAGTGGCTACCACCAGGGTCACCTGCAGAAAAGAGCGACAGCACACTTCAGCAAAACCTGCAGCGTCACACGTGCGCTCACACACACCTGATGCCCATACGCAGTGAGAAGGGAAACCTCCCAGCCCAGCTCGCGTGCACACGTGGAGGCACGTGGGGCGCGTGCATACGTACGCACAGAGCACGTGCCAAATGCACGCGCCCAGGTCTGGCACCTCGGTTTGCACAGCGTTAACATACTGCACATAGGCTGGAACATATGTGCACATGGAGTGCAGCCCGTTAAGAAGGAAACCTGGGGAATACGCAGAACTGCCAAGAACAGATTCCCCAGCACCCTAATACTGGCTGTGGGTAACCACGGAACAAACACACGCCTGACTATTATGTCAGTGTTAAAATTGCTCTTCTTCAGTCGCTGCAGCAAGATAAAGTCTCCGAAGCCCGTCATGCTGCGGCATCTTTTTCAAGGCTGCAGTATACAGAGTGTGTATAAAATATTGAATCATTTAGGGGCTTTTAATCTTTTCTTTCTTTTCTTTCTTTCTTTTTTTTTTTTTAAAGAAAGAAAAATAGGATTTACACTTTGTCCACTGGCAGAGAAAATGTTTTATGTGCTGGAGCCATGACCACTGCTCTAGAGCATTTGATGCGTATATTTTGTGGCCTCCATCTTATTATCATGCTACTGAAAAGGGTCAAATCAACCATTTGGAAGGGTAATTTTTTACTTTCAGAGTGGAGCGTACTCCAAGAGCTGTAAAACAAACTTTGCCACCTTCTCATTCATATTTGTCCTAGAAAAATGCCTTGCTTTCCCTTGGTCCTAATAGCCCTTGGTGTCCCTGGGAAAGCAGGCTGAGGAAGGGAATGCTTTCACTAATTCCAGAGGTGGAGTAGAAAAATGTGTGTGTGGTCTTTGGTCAATGAGAATTTGAGAACAAACTTGATGAGGCACCCACAGAGAAGCTGGACCTCTGAAGTCTTCTGCACTGGATTGTGCTTTACCTCCCTTCGACCCTCTACCCCATGTACCTGTTTCCCTGAGGCTCTACTCACGCATGCTGGTTAATTGGGTCAATATATTGCTTCACAGGCTGTGTGTAGTGCTGGCCTGCTTTAGCTGGAAGCAACTTTTTATGGTTTCATAGTATCCTGTTTAGGGGAGAGGGGTGGCCTGTGGCTAAGGGCAGTTTTTCGTCTCAGGCTGTGCACAGACATCCTTTTCCCACAGCTCAGTTTCCTCATCTTTTCTGGAGCAGTCACAGTGCTGATGCCTCTCAGGACAAGCTAGACAGGCTCATTCATTAGTATTAGAAAGTGCTTTGAGGTCTCTAGTAGGCAGATAAGCCACTGCTCTTCTCTCAGCTGTTTTTCCCTCTCTGCACCATTTATAATGATGTGGACTGCCTCTCCAAGTCAGAAGTTGAAGCAGGTTGATCTCAGCTCAGGTTTTGTTGTTACCTTTTATTATCAGAGCTCTGACAGTTCAGAGTCCTTGCTTGGGCATGGTGAACACAGCCTTTTATTGTTTCTGTGGTCTGGACAGAACTTCTGCAGACACAAAGCAGCAGCCCAGGGTAATAAGAGAAGACAAAAATTTAATTAAAAAGGAAGAAGAAATAACAGAATTCTCTTTTATTGCAAAAAAAATAGAAGGGCTGAGGAGCTTGTTGATGTTTGTCAGTGTAGTGAGGTAGGTCTGTTATTGTCAGTCTGAGAGAGAAACCTCAAAAGATTTTTAGCTTTATATAAGCAACCAAAAGTTCTTATGCCTCTGTGAATCTAAGGGCTTTGGCCTCTGCATCTTGTACCATGTTGATGTATAACTTAGACACCTTTACAACTGCGTTCCCTCAAGCCATTCTCCAGTTGTGTCAATGGGTCTAAGTTGGCAGTACTCACATGCAAAGAAATGAGTGTCAAGTTTGGAAGTGCCTTTGCCATTAGGATGTGTGGTATAGGTCCTCTTAGATCTCCTTCTTTGCAGGCTGAGTGGCACCAGGAGGGTCAGGGAAGGTCCAAGAAAGTGTGAGGAAATCTAGTATGTGAAAATCTTTGGATGTCTTGATAATCTCCATCCCTGCCCCATCCCAAGGAAGGGGAAATCTTTTGGGGAAGCAATGTCTAGGGGAAAGTGCAGTTCCTTCCACCTCCCTACATCACCTTGGGAAGTGGGAGGGAGAAGGAAGGAGTCAGAAAACTCGAGAATTCAAACCTAGACAAAATGAAGGTCCAGTGGGTCCTGAGCCCAGTCATCTCCCATTAATCACCTCTGAATGCTCAGTGCTCTTGTGAGTCCCCTGAGATGACAGGGAACGTTGAAGGTGCCTCGGCAGGATCAGAGCTCTTGGGCCAGGGGCGTCCTTTAAATCTTGAATATTTTGATACAAAAAGGAAAAAAAAGCCCCACAAAACATTCTTACTGGCTTTTCGGTCCTTATCTTTGAAAGATGCAGCAGGACTCAGGTGTATAATCATGTCCAGACAATGAGAGGTACATTCAGAGTGAATGTATATCCAAATGTTCATCCCTTTACTTGGAGTATTTATTTAGTTGCTTTTCTTGTCACTTTTCTATGACCTTTAGCAAACTAGGTGTTTTGGCATTAAACACAAAAGTTTGCAGTAAAATGGCAGGGGGGTGGAAGGAGCCATCTTTTTATGCTAAGCAGCCTATTTTGGTCTTAAAATGTCTTTCAGCAGGATTTCACTTCTGTGAGGAGAGTGTTTAAGGGAAAAATAGATTTAATTATGTGATTTTTTTCCCCTTTTTTATCAAGTCAAAGCTAAAGAAATTCTGACTTTCCATTTTATTGGGAATTGCTTACTAGCACCGACCTGCTTTGCCATAGCTTTTGGAGCACATCGTATTTCCTCAAATCCCTGGGTGACTCCAGGGACAGGTAGGAAATTTCAGTCGCAAGGAAGAGAGGCACCGCCGTGCATCTGAGATGCAGGAGGCCTAGAGGCTGCTCTCTGCAGTGCCACGCGCTGCTTCTGTCACCTTGGGGAAGGTGCGTGGCATTTCTGCAGTCGAATTACCCGTTTGTGAGCTGGGGAGGGGACAACTCATGTATTAGTGATGTTGCAAGGAGAAACCTAGTCAAATTTGTGAAAAGCTGCAGAGAAATGGTCGTTGGGGCTGTAGGTAGGGGTGAGCTGAGGTTTTGAGAAACTGCTGTGGCAGAGAATTGTTCCTGTCTTCTAGAGGCTCAGTGATCTGTGCTTACGTTGTCAGTCTTCTGTATAACAAATAAAAGAGCCCCCCAGCCCCCAGCTGGAGCCTGGAACACCACCATCACTGTGCTCCTGGGAAACTGAGTCATGAAGAGGCTGTGTGGGGTGGCAGGGTCTGGGGGGAGACACTGGGATGGAACATGAGAAACTAAAGGCTCCCACCTTGCTTTCAGATGTCTGCAGCTCACTGCTAATAGCTGTTCCTCTGCTCGTCCCAGCAGCGTGCCAGGGGACACGTATCTGTGTAACAAGCCCGGCTGTGCACTGTGGTAGTGGCACTTGTGTTAAGGCTTGGAGTGCCAAGTACCTCTCCCACAGTAGGTGGGGATAACTGCAGTTTTGGGAGGGGGCCCGGGTGTGCTGGCCCTGCACAGGTTGCTGAGCTTCCCAATGGGGATTTTTGACTTGCGCTCGCTGGCGGCATCATTTCCACTAGAGAGGTTTTAAACACTGCTTGTCTTGGGCAGCGTCAGACAGTGTTTAATGAAGAATGAAAGAATCAGGGTGTTCTGTATTGTGCTTTTGGGGAAAAAATGTCCCCGTAGGAGTGTTGAGCAGCAGCAGAGATGGGCACCAAGCTGGAAGTCCCGGTGCTCAGCTTATGACTGTACAGGATGGAAGAAAGTAAGGAACAACATCTCGCCCATGGCTGCAGTGGGAAGGCTCTGCAGGGAAGGAGAGGGGGGTCGCAGTTCCCCATCGCCTGGCTACAACCAGCAGGAGAGATTTGGTACCCAGCCATGCCATGAATACAGAATCAGAAAGTACCCCGGGGGCTGTTCCAAACACAGTTGAGTTTTTTTCAGTCTGTACTTCTTCCTAAGGCCACAATGCTGCCCCTTCACAGTCTTTCATCCCAACCAGCCCCTCTCCCACATCCCAGCAAACACTGGAGCACAGTGAGGGAGCTGGCAGGCACTCTGCCTTTCTCCCTTCCCTCCTCCTCTCCCTGCCAGTTTTGTTCTCATTTGCTCACTGCTGATGAGTTCTTTGGGGTCTTTCTTTCCCTGAGCGTGTGTGCCCGGCACAGCGCAGCAAGGGCCTGCCCCCTGTTAGGATCTGAGGGGATAATGACGGTTTCTTGCCTCCATCTCCACTGAGTCTGCGGGCTGTGGTGGCATT
Organism: Porphyrio hochstetteri; assembly: GCA_020800305.1. Taxonomy (NCBI): domain Eukaryota; kingdom Metazoa; phylum Chordata; class Aves; order Gruiformes; family Rallidae; genus Porphyrio; species Porphyrio hochstetteri. The sequence continues at coordinate 106,934,844 of CM036905.1, read as the reverse complement.
TCATCAGCTGCATGCAGAGGCATTGGTGCCCATTGCTAGTGTTGTCACCTGGAGTCCGTTCCCCACTTGGAGCTGCTGCTGCTGGGTTGATCCACCGTGGATTTTTGTTTGTTTGTTTGTGCCCATAATGGAAATGTCTTAGTACCTGCCAATTATGGGGAAAAAAAGAAAAAAGAGGAGGCAGCGGTAATCTCCTCTATCTTTCTTCTTTCTACTTCTCTCCATTTTTTCTCCTCTCCACTGGGACAGGAGTAAATAAAATGCTTGATAAAATTTAGGCTTTATGTGTGTGAGAGAGATACTTATTGTGGTGAGCTGGGTTGAAGAAATGAGATTTGCATAGATATGGATGGATAAAAAGAAGAAGAGATTGGGAGAGGAATGCTTGAATACTGAATAACTGAAAATATATGGAGCTGAATGCATGACTAGGAAAAGTCTCTGGACTTCAGCGGAGTTATATTCACTTGCTGGAGTTGTATTCCAGCCTCAGGACTCCATGCTTAGCCCCTTGATTTGCTCTTAAACCATATTACTCATTTTGTCTGTTAACTCCCTAGGTGTCTCATTTGAGGATATTCTTTCTCATTAGAGCGTGAGAGGAATGAATTAGTGTTTGCTGTCCTCTAGGTACTTCCCTACCGCAGAGATCCCACAGTGCTTAGCAGGGTGATGGTGGGACTGTGCTTCTCCTAGAGACTTTGGGCAAGGAAAACACCCGTTGCCGGTGACAAATAGAATTTGTGGAAGCCCTGAGAAGCAGCCCTGGCATCATGAAACTACCTGGGCTGCGAACAAATGGTAGGAAATCTCCAGCATCCTCAGTTTTGCAGTTGTCCTCATCTCTGGGGGGACCGAGCCACAGGTCTGCATCAGACTGGATCGAGTATCTTCCTGTTCATGTCAGTACCTGGCTTTTTGAATTGTACCTAAGAGTGTCGTGACTCTGCTAGAAGCTGTAAAGATCTTGAGAAGAGTTTTTCTTCAGGGCTTTACACTTCTTTCATGTTGCTGGTACCGCATAGGCTGGGAGGTCTGGACATGGGGGTTTGAGTTGGATCTCATACTTGCTTGATTCAGAAGCCCAGCGCTCATGGTGGCTGGTAGCAGATACATCAGAGAAGAGGAGCAAGGCAGTACCTTTGAGTAATCTGACCCCATGCTAGGTTTCATTCCTAGCCATGAGAGTGAGGAGCTAGTTTACTTTCTGAGGTTGTAATGTGTATTCAAAAATGTTGCTGTCATTCATTGTCATAATTTTGGATGTTGCAGTATGTCTCGATCCTGCCCCGTCTGGAATACTGTGAGAGCCTTCCTTTCAATTACTTCCTGTAGCTTCCAGCCCCACAGTCTAATAGGATAACATGTGGAAAAAATGCAGAGAAAAGGTGTTCCAGCAGCTTTGAATTCAGCTTTTCATTTAGCTGAATGCCATCTTAGTCCTTGTTTCCCAAGCTTGGACAAAACTGTAAGCTGATGAAGGAAGGTAGCTACCTACTTTTCGTATGCATAGGTGCTTTGAAAAGCCCGTGGAAAGTGTCCCTGTGATCTCTCCAGGGCAACCCAAACCTGAGAATTGAACACATGGGGATATTTCTTCCACCTGACTGTCGGTGCTTCGTGGCCACGTCTTTGGTGCCCATACCCAAGCAGAAAGCAGGTTTGCTCCGGCTCAGCCCATATCTGGGCCACCCTATTTGCAGTCTTTCCACATGATAAACGGGCTAATTAATTTACAGGGCAGAAAGGGAAAAGTAAAAAAAAAAGGGGGGCGGGGAGGAAGGAGGGGGACTGGATCAATTGACAAATTGAAATGTCACTTCCCAGCCTGCAGCTGGATGCTGCTGCCTTCCCTCTCTCTCCCCCGCCCTCTTTTTTTCCTTCTTAGCCTTTTGTTTTTTGATTTGGTTATAAAAGCTAGGATGTAATTGAAACTGGCATCGGAATCAAACAGGGTGACCTTGGCAGGTTTCTTCCAGTCCTGCCACGCCATCCGCACCAGCTGAGGGACATAAAAGAGGATGGAGTGGGAAGCGAGGGAGGGCACTAGCACAGGAACTCCCCTGACAACCCGGCTGCTTGCATGCCTCTCTCTTTGAAGGGCTTCTCTCCCCTGTGTCTCTTATTTATTTAATTTTTATCCAAGGCAGCCAAAGTGCTTTGGGGACCTGGGAGGTTGACAGCAGGAGCACACCGGCAGCTCGTTCTTAGAACTTGGCGTGTAAAATCTGCAGTGGGAACTGAGGGGGACAGCCTGCCAGCTCGTGAGAGCTCTGCCAGCTTGAAGGAGCTGGAAGAACAAGGTTGCCCATGCCTTGACCTTATTGGTCCGGCTGGAGCTAGAAGGAGCAGTCTCTTACTTCCAGCCTCCCAATATGTGCCTCTGCCCATGCTCCCTACTTCTGCCCTTTAGCACCACCCCTTCCAGATGACTGAGCCAAGAAAGCTCATGTCATCTGTGAGCTGAGCATTTGCTGGAGTGTAGGGTTGCCAAGTGCAATGGGAGAATGCCTAGGGCCTTTAGGTCAGACTAAGCAGAGCCCTGGTGCAGCCCAGGTTTGAAACATAAGGGTCTGATAATAAGAGGTGGTTAAAGTCTGAGCTCAAGGCACATAAACCAGCAACAGATAAATCTCCACTAAATCTGTCCCATCTTTGGTGCCTTCACACACAGCCAGGTCTGCAGTGTGAGCTTTTACAAACAGGAGCAGGGAGCAGGATGAAGTGATGGAGGAGTGCCATAAAGGAGTCAGAGGGGAAGTTGGCAAGGCTGGGAGATGGAGCCCTGAGAAGTGGGCTTCCCACGTTGCAAAATTAGATGTTGGAGGGGAGTGCCATACATTTTTTTAGTCCATTTCCAATCCCCTAGGCACTCCACCTCTGCCTCTTCAAGCTGGCTGGTGATGCTGGCTCTCGGCTGCCCAGCAGCCGCAGCTTGGTCGCTGTGTTTCACTGCCGCAGGACCTGGGGGGAGAGGATGGCAAGCTTATTTACAGGCCATTGAGAAGCTGGGTTTGGAGCAGATCGTGTTGAGTGGGATCGGTATAGTCTGCACAATAATATCCCCGTGTCCCTCACCCACTCGTTAGATGGCTCTAGGTTTACACTGAAACTGCTGAGGTAAAAATAATTTATTTTTTTTATAAGCCTGTATTTCTTTGTTCTGATACGAATGAAATATGGAACACGTGAGCAAGTGGAGCTCCCACAGGAGACTAGGTGGAGAAGCTTGAGTCAGCAGAAGGACGGCAGAAGTTTATGCAGGCCTTGATACTGCCTCATTGTGACAGTGATTTGTGAGCTAGTGGAGATGAATAATACAATTTAATTCAGTTGCTGCTTTGCAGACTTAAGCCAAATTTCAACATGACTTTTGAGATACTTTTGGTACACAATGTGATAGTGTTTTCTTCTGGGACTAATTCAAGCATGATGCTGCGCTCATTCACAGCAGTAGTGGTGTTTCCATGAACTTTAGATGGATCAGAATCGGTATCTTTGGTGAACAAAATAATCTTGAAACTATTACTTACCTTTCCCTGCCAGTGCTGCGTTGTTGTGGTTTGCATGTTTTGCAGTTAACGTGGATTCTTCCATTTGCCTTTTCTTCCTTTTCTGTTTCTAGGCAGCTCTCACTTTCAGATCCTCAGGTGCTAGCATCTTGCTGCAGATTTGGGCTGTGCACCAAGGGCTCTCATGTATAAACTCTTGGGGAATTAAGTTTTATTCCCCTGAAAGGGCTCTCTTTCACACCTTCCTACCATTAATATCAATGTAATTAGTGAGACTTCACCCTGTGCAAAATGCTGCCTGCTCAACTCCTGCATGAAGCATTTTCTAGTAAATAATGCAAACCATATTTTTGTGAACATTAGATCAAATTTGGCAGTGAATACACTTTGGCTGCATGTAATGCCACTTTAACATCCCTCTCTGCACATTTTTTGATGAATTTCATTTTATTGCCAAAAAGAATAAAAAGAAAAGTTCAGCATTGTGGAAATATTTATAGAAATGGAATCTTGGAAATCTCACCCTGAATATTCAACTTAGAAGGATTTGAACGTTTGTCCAACCTTAGCAGTTGTCAAAGAGAATCTGTCCTGCAGTCCCTCGAGCCCTGATTTGACCCATCAGAATAAGCAGCATCAGATTTTTAGTCGGAAGCTAAGGGAACTGCTGCAGTTGGCAGATAATATTACATATTTATCAATAGTAATGATTAGTTTATTCTCTAAGGCATGAAGTAATATAGTCTGTGTCACCAGCACTGTTACTTTATATTTGGATGTTTTGGTTCCCCATGCAAATGCACAGTTCCTTGCTTCATTTTGCTAAACTCTGGGCTTTAATGTAATGTGGCAGCGAGTTCCCTTGCCTAAGTTCAGTGTTCTGTTAAAAAAAAATATTTCTCTAGCAAATTTGCAATCACCACCTTTCAGCTTCATTAACTGCTCATTTTTTCTTGCATTACAAAAAAAAAAAAAGAGAAAACAGTAGCTCTCCACCTCCATTCTCTGTATTATTCACTATTTTATAGACCGTTATCACACCTCCTCTTATTTTTCTTCTCTTTGATATAAACTGCCCCCTTCTTCCCCCTCCCCCCTCACCATTCCTGCTTCATGTATGCGTTTTTCCACTCCCGTTATCATTCTTGCCACCTTTCGAAAGAGGAAGCTGAAACAATACATCGTGACTTATCTGGCCACTAGTCAAACCATCTGGAATTTCAGACTTCACCTTAGAGAGGGGGGGAAAATTGTGGGGGGAAAAAATCCATCAAATAAATTGGAAAAACAAATACATTTATTGAACTCACCATCTGGTAGTGCGCATTCCACCAGCAGAACAACAAAAAAAACCCCACCAAGCTAAATTCAACAAATCAATTATTCATTGTGAATTATTCACTAGCTTCTATTCCAAACACTGCCAAGATGTGTTTGTTTATTTTTATTTGGAGTTTAAAAAAATCCATGGCAACATTGCTGTTTGTCTTAGTGCTCAAGCACAAAGTGCCGACCCGCGCTTCCCTTCTGAATGCCTCTATTTAATCAAAGAAAAGCAAAGGAACAAGGAAGAACAAAAGCAAAGTTCTCAGGAAAGAAAACAGCCTGTGTCTGTAAAGTACCCTTTCACTGGTTCCTATAAAATGGTAGGTGTTCCAGGAGACCAGGCTGGTTTGGAAATACAGGCGTGTAAGAGGCGGCAAGGGAGAGACTGTATTCGTTGTATCGGTGTTACGGTAGCGCCTCACACAGAGGGGGGTTTGCCTCATTGCTTAAGGGAACCCGCATCTCCAGCAGTTCTTCTGGGGTGCGTCTCTGCCTGCATTCGGCTTTTTGCTGGAACCAAAGCAGGTGGATTTGATTTGTACTGGAAAGGACCTTAATAAGATGGGGCAACTACAGGTGAGGCTTTGCTTGCACTGTGGAGCCGGGGAGGAGAGGGTGGGAGAAGAGTGAGTTTGGGCAGGTGATGCGGGAATGCCTGGGTGGTGGAGGGTTGGGAGCATCCTCAGCGGCGCTGGTGGGAAGCGGCAGCGTGCCTGGGCCATGTCACTGTGGTGGTGGCTGTCACGGGCTCAGGCTCCTGCCTGTGCTGGCCTCGTGTTTTGCAGCTCTGCTGGTGCCACGGGACTGCTGGGGGTCTGGACGTGGTGCGAGGCGATGGCGATTTATGATGTGTGCTCTGGTTTGTAAGCTTTTGTGGAGTACGGCCGCGTGGGGAGCTGGGAGAGCTGGGCAGCTCTGGGGAGCTGGTGGCTAGACCTGAGGAGTCAGCAGAAGGGATGTGGCGATGGCTGGTCATCCACAGTCCCCGTCCTGGCTGCTCTGTTGGAAAGCGCAGCGATAAAGGAGCTGTTCTCCCTTCTTTCCAGTTCTCTTTGTCCCAATTCAGTTACACCTAAGCTAACTGAATACTGGCTGAAGGGCAGTCAGGTATGTTATTTGTGTTAGGAAACCTCAGGAAATAAAATTCTGCCATGACTTGGGCTTTATATTGATTTTAGTCTCCTCTGACATGAGGTGCTGGGTGCCTCGCTGTGCGATGAAAGGTTTCCCATCCAAGTGCACAGCCTGGCTCCTGCGCCGTTGCCGCCTTCGAAACCAACAGTAGCCCTAAGGCATGCAAGTGGCCTTTTACAGGTGCTGGTCTTGGCATCCCACTGCAGGATTTATGTCACCTCATATGAGGTGTTCTGTTCTGATTTTATAGGGGTGTTGCACCAGTAAACCCTAATGCCTTCACCCAGGAATGAAACTCTGTTATTCAGTGATATATTTCCAGAAATAGGGGAGGCACAAGCTATCATTTGAGATTTACTCCACAAAATTTTGCTCCTATGTTAACTTTTTTTTTTTTTTTAAAAAAAGCAGAACCCTACTTGCTTTCAGATGCAATTTTTATGCCCCTTGATCAGTGCCTGGCTGGTCATCAATTTTATGCCTGCAATTAAATTGCAGGCACAAAATGTTCCACCATTAAGCCATGGACAAAAAAGCTGCTGTCCCAAATTGCACCTAGAGAAGACTGTAAGGATTCTTATTGGTAAAGCAGTGCTCCTGTTTTGAATGCTTGCTACCTTTTTAAAACCATGGCCCAGATTTCAGGAGCTAAAGTTAGAATATTTAAAACAGTGGCATTTCCTATCTGCTGATGTCCTCAGCTACCAGGTTGCTGTGCTGAACTGTTTACCCTGCTAGAGATCTCCACTGCTTCTTGTGGCATGGATGCAAATGTATATTCAAAAGAAAAGGCCAGAGAGAGGAAAAGAGAGATTGAAATTGAAACCACACAAGATTAAAAACAAATGAAAACAAAACCCCAAAAGCCCAGCAAAAGAAAGATTAGGGACTTTTTTTTTTTTTATATTATTCTCTTAGGAAAAACTCTTCTGTTTAGTCGTGTGATTGCCTGGCTTCAGTCCAAGTGTTGCTCCTCTTCAACGCTGGCTGTTGTGGCTTCCTAATCCTGGTGTGCCTGTTCCCTGCTCTGCCACAGGCTTGCCAGGGCTGTGGAAATGTGCTGAGTGTCGGCATCGCCTGGATCAGTGGGGAATATGGGACTGGCCAGTTTTGGATTGGGAATGGCTGTGGGAATGGGAGCGTATGTGGAAGTTACGGGCTTTGTGGGTGTGCGAGGGATGAGTAGATGTTTGATACCTTCCTGGGCCTCGTAACTGGCAAACCCCAATCAGGCTGCGTGAACTAGGGGACATGTCTGGTTTCAACACCCAACAGAAGGAAGCTAGGGAGGATTCCAGTTTGTTTGGGATTTTTTGGGAAGGGAGCTTGAAATGAATGCCAGCAATGCACAAGGCTGCTAGCATTTTTCGTCAACATTGTCCTCGAAGATACAGGGGAGTTTTGTTGGCCTCTATAAGTGATTTATTCCAACAGTTACTGTATGTTCAACAATAAATTAAGTTAAAATAGGCTAATAACACATATTCACTGATGCTTTAACAGCTCAGTAACAGGTAAGAACTTCCATTCTGACCTCACTCTCCTTCTCAAGTAAACAGACAGTGGTATGTAAGCCAGGTAAAGATAGGATCCTCAAACAGAAGGGATAGGTAGGCTGGGAGAGAGAGCAGTCTGAAATAAATGCCTCTCTAATTAACTGATGTGTGATGATGAAGGACTGAGGAGGTCGTCGGAGGCTTCTGCGTTAGTGTCAATACAAAGTTTTCTCCCAGCAAATAACATGTACAATGAGAAACTGCACTTTCAGCACTTTGAATCTTGCTGGAAATGTTAAACCCACAGCAGCTATCTCTGTTTCCCAGAAGTGGTTGCAGCAGCTCACAGGTCTCACGGCTCTTGCTGCATGTCAAAACCACCCCTTCCTTGCCAAGCCACAGTGCCTCAGGCAGAGCTGTACATGTTACCTAGTGCAAGGCTGCATCGAAGGCCCAGAGCTGCTGCTACTATGGCTAGCTACTGCTACCCGGAGATCTTTGTGCTGCTAGCTCAGCTTGAAGGGTGGGAGGGACCCCAAGAGGTCATGTAGCCCATCTCAGTGCCCTAAGGCAGAGGCAGCTAAACTGATACTGTCTAACCAGTCCCATCTCCTCCTCTGCCCAAATCCATCCTTACCAATGGGATACAATCCACTAGTTTGACCATATTAAGGCTTTGGACACTCTGACAGCATCTCCATAGGCACAATGGAGAAAGTCAGTTGCAATACCACAGTGTCCAGTATGCTCAGGCAGGAGCTACTGATGGTCCTCTGTCAAAGTGGAGGATGTGTGGAGTGGCAGAAGTCAGCCCCATGCCAGTTATTGGTCGGTATTTTCTTCCATGAGCTGTATGATAGGATAGCAAAGAAGCTCTTTATTTTTAATGTCTGTGGGATGGCAGGCATGCTTGTGGATAGGACTAGAACAAAACACATGAATCACCTGAAAAACTCATGCCTGAAACTCAGGAGAAATGTGTGCAAGGGGCTGGACTTTGTCAGGGATAACAATGTGTGTGTAAATGTGCCAGGGAGTGGCAGCTTGGGGAGAAATCCTGTGGAAGAAGATGCTGAACTCACTGTGTAACATGAACTTGGAAGGTGTGAAGCTGGAGCGAAGGTGTATTTATTTAATTATTCTCATCCTTTCCCCTGCAGCAGCCAGGACATTGCGTAACACCTCCTGGCCTGCCTCCCTAGCATCCTTGGAGTCGTGAGCTGAGTGTCTGCTGTAGCCAGACAATCACGGGCCTAGACAGGTGACAGTGAGTTAGAGAAGGTCAGCCATGGTGATCCTGGGGTGCATTAGGGACTTAAACTCTTCTCCTTGTGCCCAGTTTTGTGTCAACTCAGGGGGTTGAGAACCCCAGTGCCACTAGTAGGCCCATGGGATCAGGGGTAAGTGGGAGCTAAACAGGTGGAATAATCAGGCAGATCAAATCTTCACCCTGTAAAAATGACCAGCACAGTGATGCTGTGGGGGCTACTCCTCCATCAGCGATGGATGAGACCATCCCCAGCACAGTGACCTCTGCATCCGCCTGTCCAAGTCCTGCTGAGGCAGCACAGGAAAAAGCCTCATTCTTTGTGCTGGAAGCGTTGCAAGTAATGCGCCCTTCACCACCTCCTCTCCTGCCCTCACCTGCCACCTTCACTCCCACACTTGCCACGTCCTATTTTCTTGTAAACAAGGTGGTGTCTGTTTTCTTAAGAGGCATTGGGTTTTCTGTTAGGCCTAGAAGGATAATTCACAATGATTCACTTGCGCTCTGTACTTCTACGTTGTCTACTACAAATGCCTGTGAGCCGAGGGCAGTTGCCTTGACTTTACTCAAGGAATGATTGTCTGCTTATTTGTATAGCTCTTTTTGTGTTGGTGCTTCGGGGGTTTTTTTTCTCCCCTCTCCTTTTTTAATTTTTCTCTTTTTTTTTCCTAATATAAATCAGTTCAGCAGCAAGGATCAAAAGCTGGCTATTGGATCTGCTTTAGCCCTGACAGATCACACTCTCTTGCCTTGTTTTCCTGATTTGCTGGGGCTATCTCCTGTAGCCAGAGGGAGTTATGAAGAAACTAGTGGACTTCACACTCTCTGGGAGAGGAATCAATTTATGAAAAGGGAATGGATAAGAACTAGACCACTTGGAACATGTTTAAAGCTTCCCCCGTCCCAAGGCGTGTCCTGAAGCATCACTCCTAGGAGATTGAGGCAGCTGTACAGCTCTTTGGCTGGATGGGAGTTTAAAGGTAATCTGTGCACGCACAATTGCATACAGTAATTGTGTGCACACTAACACTTCACTCAGAGCTAGGCACGTGCAACTGGCTTCTTTGATTGCTTTGGAGCCAGAGTTGCAGCAAGAGATTTTGGGAGCTCCTCCTCTTTGCTGTGACAAGAAGCGTCTGGTCCGATACAAAGTACAACTTCCAACGCGGATATGTGGATGTGTTTGAGCTGCTGCTTTGTTCTCTGCCATTACCGGTACGTGGGTTGGCAAGCTGGAAATGGCTTTCCGCCAGCATTTAATGGGAGCAGCTCCCAATTGCTTGAATGTGTGTGCAGAAAGCAAATGCAAGAGAGGGGGGTTTGATGGTCAGAGCAACCATCTTTTAACTGGGGAAAATTCTCCTGTAATACAGTTTCTGTAACTTTCCCAACTCTGGTTATGACACATTTTAAAATCCATACTGCTGTGAAGTAGAAATTATAGCCAATTAAACAAGACTACCAAACAGAGTCTGTCCCCAAATTTTCCCTTTTTGTATTTGTTGAACTGCACAATTATTTTAAATTGAGTGTTGCATATTCATAAACCGCATTTCAAACCACCCAGTCTTCTGGTTTATGTATCTAGTTGGAATATTAGCATATATTTCAGTAGCTCATTTCATTTCATCGATCCCAGAGTTCCTTACAGAAGACGTGCGCGTTATATGCGTGCCGGTACCGGAGCGCGGCCTCCTCTGCGCTGGAGTACAGCAGGTGTTTAACAGGGTGAGAGCTTCCTCCCACCACATCAGCTAAACCAACACAGGGCTGCTGCTGCTTCCAGCAGGAATGGCTTGGTAGGTTGCTGTACAAACATGCCGCAGGCGCTGGATTATAGCACAGCCACCACGCCAGCAGCTTCCTTTGCTTGGATCAGCATTAGATCCTGTCTTTGAGAGCGACCTTAGAGCCTAAGGGCTAGTCCAGGTTGTGCAGGTGCAATTGGAGATGTGGACTTGAGCTGCTCTTGTTTTGGTGGTGGATTGGGGTCACGCACAGCGTTAGGAAAAACCACTCCGGAAGGAGCTCGAGGGAATGAGGCCATTCACGAGAGAGGGGGAGTTCTCAGGGGTGAGGGTTGTGTGGGGTGCATGTCAATGGGTGCAGGTATATTTTCTCAAAGTCACATCTTAGATAGGAGTGGCAAAACTTTCCCATGCAGGCAAACCCAAAGACCCACTCAGTGAAATGAAGGTTATCAAATTCCTGTTGCTTCTTAATATGCAGCACCAGGGGTCAGCAGCCTCGTGGAGGGGACACTTCAAAGCTGCGCCCAACGCATCCATCCTAGGACTCTGCGGCAGCACCAGTGTGTTTCTGAGTCACTAACACTGTTATCTGCAGTTTCTCCCATCCAAATAGTGACAGTTCGTTTCTCAACTCTGCTTAGCTTGTCAGATCTGTTGCGGGGTGCTATGGCTGTTCAGGCACGGTTACTGAAAAGAGGAAAAGAAACACCTCTCTAATTTCTATTGTCGCTCATTCTGATGACATTTATCAGATTTCCTCTGTCTGACAAGTTCAGCTCAGATGTGCTCCTCTGCCTCCCTAGAAGTGTCCCTCTGATGGACAAGGAGGATGAGCCAATGGACAGCACATGCTTAGAGAAGAGGCTGGGGGGAAGGGGGGTGCTGGATAAGAGAGGAGAAGGGAAGGAGACAGTAAAAGTAAAAAAAAAAAAAGAAAGCCCTAAATTCTACAAAAAGAGGAAAGGGATAGAGAATGGGAAAGGAAAAAGAAACTGGTTAAGATTGTATGAGGGGCTTTTTAAACCTCCACACTACAGTCTGCAGTCTTTAAAATACCTAACAAAACAAGTGCCATCTTCACTGTTGAGTTTGCCAATGTCCTTGCTACACACCTTTTTCTGTATTACCTGGTCCCCAGCCTTCTCCTGCATTTCCCCACTACCTCTGCCCCTGCTACCCCTCGCCTTTTTTTTTTCTTCATCAATCTCTGTCTTTCTTTTGGGCTTTCATGAGGTTTTCTTTTAATCCCTTCCTCCCCCAGTCCTAAATTTGGAAGTTCTGTAAGAGGTTTGGAAGTGCTGCAAGAGGTTTGCTCCATTTCTAAGACAGAGGGACACCCCAATAGATTGTGCCGACCCACTCTCTCAGACTACATCGGGGATGTCCCAGGAGATGAAAGGCGGTGGGGGATCTGAACGAAACTTCCAGGTCCTTCTGCATCTATGCTGGGAGGACCAAAAGTGCTCTCTGTCTCCTGAGCCACGCTGATTAACTGTCTGTCCTAAGGAGGGGTCATTTGGAGAAGGCCACCCATTAGGGAAAGAAGGGGTACATATAACATGGGCACATCTGTAGCTCCTTGGCTGTTTCAAAATGCTTTTTCCCAGGCTTGTGACACTTGATAGCTTGGCACATAGCAGGCAGTGGTAGAGTGCGCTGCGGGGCACTGGCACCACCAGTGCAGGGGCTCTATCTGGGAACCATCTCTTTCTAAAATCAAGCACGCTCAGCTTTGCCGTCAGCCCTGGGCACGTGGGCTTTCACCAGCTGGTGGAGGCAGTGGCTGATGTCTGTCACGTCACTTCCAAGAGAGGAACCGATCGCAGCTGCCCTCAGCCTGAGCTCTGATCTCCACAGCCTGTGCAGACAAAGTCTCATGCTAAGATGAAGCTGTGTAAGCTGGGAAGTTCAGGCTCTGCTGACCACATAATTGTGTACAAAAGAAGTGACTGAAAAATCCGCTGTAATGAGCAGGCCCTGACTGAACAGAGCTATGCTTGCTAATGACGTTGATGAGTTTTGCTTGTGGATAGCAATGAGCCACATATTTTAACTCCCAGGAGTACAAATGGTCCTTCAGCTGTTGTTTGGTTTCTCTTTCTGCTAGGCTGGCTGCCGCACATGCTTTTCCTCTGTCATGCATCTAGCTTCTCAGTGTGTCAGAAGGAAAGCTCTGAGGGGATGCTGCATGCTGGATTGGTAGCATCTGCCATCTTCTCAAAGGGATATGTTAGATTGTCTTAATGGTTTGCAGACATAGGGCTGGGCACTCTGGGGCTGAAGGAATGTCATGGTGGTGACAGTTGCCCTCAAAGTTGAGAGGTTGGTTGAAGCACTGCCAAGTATCAGGGAGTATTCAGCATTTATCAAGACATCTCTTGGGTCTGGAAATCAGCAGAGAACACATGGTCCCCAGAGACTTCCAGTAGTTCTTGTATTAGTCAGTAAGAGAACTTCTCTACATGGCTTAAAACTGCAGAGATGTTTGAGAATGAGTGGATGGAAATCATGAAAGGTGGAAGCAAGCAGGTTCATTTTTGGCGTCATGTTTAAAGCAAGAAGGTTTACTGGTGGTTGGTTCTTTTTTCACCTGAATCGTTCTGGTAATCTGGAAAATCTCAATGGCTTCAGATCGATCCTCTTCAGCACTTACTACCAGACACAGACAGGAAAGGTTGTGGCAAAAAGAGGTGGCTGAGAGAGAAAGGGAACTGAGTAACTCAACCCAGGTATCTGTTTCAGGCTAGACATGACATAAATGGAAAAAGCCAAAGATACAACCATTCATTGATTCCCTGTGGTTACAGATATCTGCTCAAACATGCAACATTTCCTTCTTGATAGCGTTTCTGTGGCATGTTACTGTCCATCTGCAAAGAGATTACATATTTAGCATCTGTCTACCCATCCATCAGCATTAGATTTCTTAAGGCCCCTGTTAATATGGGGTTTCAGCATCATTCTCACTTGCCACCTGCTCTGTGCTTTTCCTGCATCTTTCTCGACAGAAAATTCCCTCTGTTGTGGGCATTTGTTCTTTTGTGTCTCAGTTTGGGAGAAGACTTACTGGCTGTCTTTCATGGAGATTGTTTTTATTTTTTTTTCTCTCTCTCTAGTTTTCTTGAATGTAAAGTAAAAGTCAGGATGAGACATTTAACCTCGCTGGAAGATGCGAGCGTGACTTGCTGTCCATCGCTGGAGGACAGCTCACTTTTTTGCAAATGCTGCTGATACTGGCAGTGTGTCAGAATTCAGACTTGCAGAGCTTCCCAATTTGAACCTCTTACTTGTGATTCAGAAACATGTTGATGTTTTCATTGAAGTATTAAAGGAGCCATCACAATGTGTGGAAAAGTGTCTGATTTGGACACTAAAGCACCCTTGCAGGTGAACATCTTTTAACTGCCAAGCTATTCTCCATGCAGTCAGATGGAGAACTCCACTGCTGAATCCACCAGGGCACATCACCTGCAGAGACTAAATTGCACTGTGTGGAGCTGATGTATCCTGGAAGCTCAGGACAATTAGCTGTGGATGATGGGAGTGGAGTATAATGACAGGTCCTCAAGGCCAGAGTGCTGAGCCACTCCACTCTTGCAGATGTTGGGCACGTCACAGGACCTCACCTTCACTCTTATGTTGAGCTTCACCCCTGGCATGTAGATAATCAAGAGGTTGGACTAACAGAAAATTGTGGTAAACACTGTACAGAAGTTTCAAAGCTCTGTCGATGAAGGCTGCAGGTTCTGAAAACAGTATAAACCAAATAGTTTTGACTTAGTTTCTATTTTCTTGTGGTTAGAAAGAAGAAGAGTGGAAACTAAATGCAGGCTGTCCCCTGTCCCTAGCTGAATCACTAACTTATTGTGTGTCTTGTAATAGCACCTAAAAGCCCTGATCCCATTATTAGCAATGTACACAGATATATCAAAGATAAAAGGTCTTGTCCTCCGGAAGCTTGTGATCGAAAGTCCAGATCCTGCAAAGCCTTAAGAATATGTTTAGCAGTGTGTTGCAGTTATTGGTGGTGATAATTGCTATTATGGTACATACAGTTCCCAAATACCAGTCAGGAACCCAGGCTACTGGGGTGTCTAATGATACACGATAAAGACAGTTCCAGAACAACAAAAAAAATTACAGCCCAAATGTTGAGCATTGACCCTCGATTGGATTTCTTACAGTGCATACAGATTGAGTGCCTGTGTGAGGCTTTGCAGACACCACGCATAAAATAGAGGAAAATATAAGAAATAGATACAACAAAGATATAGGTGGAAGCATGAGGTAACAATGTAATGTAATATTAAGAATATAAATCTAAGATAGAATGGAGAATATTCCAAGAGCTTGGTTTTTTTCTGCACCATTAACTTGGTCTCATTGCGCACTGGAATGTATATAGATTCTCTGTTCTTATTTTACCTGGGAAATGTACAATTTCATATATAATGTGTGATAAATAGGATGTACAATGGGCTAGAATCAATGGTGCAGGAGAAACTTTAACATATGGAATTGCTTGGCTTCTAAGTGCTTGATTTCTCAGTCTTAATGTTTTAGCAACGCTGGATTTTTTTGTCCTGTAGATATATGTGTGTGTGTGTGTGTGTGCCCTTCTGAAGAGCTAGGTGAAACAGAAGCCAAACTCAGCCATGTAGCAGTGTTGTGCCTTTAACAAAAAGACCTAATGAGCTTGTTGCACAGCCTGGCTGTTTGACAGGACATTTGTTGAGTGCTAGTGCAGCTGGAATGGGATTCTCTCTGGTAGGAATAGACGGGCAGGCTGATAATTTTTATACAGGAGAGCTGGGTCTGTGAGAGAAGAAAAATGGGGTTTGCATTAGTTTTGGTTACCTTTTTGTTACCCTGTTTGTTAATAACTGGACTTCCTTGAGGCTCTTTTCCTATTTCAAAATTGACATAAGAAAAATGCATGTCCCCCCCGCCCCATAACCTTGGGGATAAACCAGGCTGACTCTGTAGAATGACAGATATTTTCTCCTGTGGAGTGGGGAGTGCTGGGGTTTAGAACATGTTATTTCAGACAGATATCTATTTGGACAGAGTGAAAAACCTGAAGATGATAAATGGCCCGTATTTGCACATTTCCCAACTGAAATGCTAGCATTACTGGAGACCCATTTCCCAAATCTGATCTGAAAGACATGCTTCATACTTATGTCTCTTCCTAGAGCTTTTATACCATCATAAAGACTTTAGTATCCCATCAAGACATATTAACATTTTTCCTTGAGCTGGGATGGTCTGAAAGTGGCTTATTTTCCAAAACTCATCATGCCTTCTCTTGGTAACAAAGAAGTCCCATATATCCTCACTTTCAGTGCTCTTAGAAGCTCAGGATGTGAGGGAGGCTTGATGTGACAGTCGAATAGGTAAGGACTCAGATGAAGTCTATGAAAATACAGCCAAAGGCTCTCAGTGAAAAATCATTTTTACCACTAGTGCCTTTTCCCAGTGCGATGACCACAGCCTTGTTTTTGTTGTCTCCTTGCTTAAGGAAGAAAACACAGAGAGACAAGCAAGTACAGGAGTAGAAGGTAGCAGATGATACGTGGAAGCATTATGTATGAACATAAACATAAATATATGATGGAAAACATCCCCTCACCTCAGCCAATTTTCCCCTCCTTCCTTCTTTCCCTTCCAAATCAGATAAATTAATATTTTATTTTCATGCAGCTGTAGGGGAGACATATATTATTGAAGGGATCATATTTTCCCAGAGTCCTTCCCCATTCCCTGGCTTTCCGTGCCAGTTTAAAAAGCAAAATAAACAATGACTTTTCAGGTTGGACTCATGGCAGTACCGAAAGTTCCATCCAAACACTTGAGGAAGGACTATCTGCACGGTTAACTTCATGCCTTGAGTCCTACTTGTCTTACTGGGACACTCAGTGAGGCAATCAATAAGGCTTCTATGGACAAGCATGTCAAGTTTGCCTCTTAGTAAGTTATAGGGATGTCCAGGGTCTCAGTACGATCAGAAGGATGGCATCTGGCTCACA
Organism: Porphyrio hochstetteri; assembly: GCA_020800305.1. NCBI lineage: Eukaryota > Metazoa > Chordata > Aves > Gruiformes > Rallidae > Porphyrio > Porphyrio hochstetteri. Next base: position 106,918,329 of record CM036905.1, on the reverse strand, counting down.
GCCCTGCCTGCGATTTTGGGTGCTGCATGTGTGTGTGTCTCAGGACATGTCAGCAAGCGGCGCTCCCCTGTTTGTGTAGCATGCTGGAAAAGGTCTGTGTGAGAAGCTCTAAGGAAAGAGGTGCATGGTAGTATTGCAGGCTCAGGTACAGCAAAATTTGCTGCCTGTTTTGTGGGGTTTTCCCCCTGAAACAGACCTCAGGGTTTCTCATCCAGGGAATTAGGAAGATTTCAGATGCACTGAATTAAACTCAGCTCAGCAGAGATTTTCCTGGTTTCAGCTTCACATAAAAGACAGGGTGACGTTAGGAGTTTTGGATCCACGCTTGGGTTCCCTAAACAGGACACCTCACACAAAGTCTGGTCAGGGTACTGATCGCTCCTGTTAAAAACCACTCCTCTGAAGCGCACCTCAGCCCACCAAAGCAGGAGGGTGCCGATGAGTCAGGCCATAATTTCAGGTTCAAAATGGCATCTGAAAACAGATGAGCTTTCATGGAGCAAGTAGGTGTCCCCTCCAGACTAGGTATAGGAAGGTATGAGCAGCCCTGTTTTAATGTCATCTCTTTGTGAATCCCTGAGTAAGATATGGCAGAGATTTAATGCCTTGACTCAGAGATAACACATATGTTTAGGTCATGTTTCTTTCAGCATTTTGGATGCCAACGTGGATTTTTTGGAGGGTCTCCTGGCTGCAGCATATGTCTTTTAGAAAGAAAGCCAGGGAGAATAAACTGATCCTATGGGCTGATCTAAAAAGATACTCCTCTCTGGCTTTCTCTGGCAGTAGAAGGGGGATGTATTTAAGAGCAAGGGCACTGGATGCAGCCTGGCCATCTGCCTGCCTGCCCCCCCAGGATTCAGTGAGAAGCTTTATCATCTCCTGGTGCGCTGTGAGGCATTTGCTAAGTCCTGTGCAAAATTTTCACTTTCAGTGTGGCAAAGGTGTTGGCACTGTTCAGAAACCCACAGCCTGACCCTCCAGGAAAATCACGCAAGAAAAGCTGCCTTGCCTTAGCCCCAACCCAAACTCCTTTTCGGCCCCCAGGGCCACCCCGCAACCTCATCACCCCTGTGCTTGCTTCATGGCTGAGAAGGCTCGTGCAGCTGTGGCAGAAATCTGCATCATCCACTGTGTCCTCCCCCTTCCCAGCACACACAGAAAGAAAATTCAATTAAGCAAGTGATTTGCTGTTGTGTTTAAGTTACAATAGTAGTAATCACACCAATTATAGAAATCAGGTTGGCAATCATGGACCCTGCCCTCTGGGTTGCTATTAACTTCATTCCAGTGTGTGATTTCCCTCCGCCCCATTGGAATTGGTGAATGTCACCTGTGTATATCCCTGCTCCTCTAGGATGTAATAGCATCTTTAAAACCTAACAACCAATTGCTGCCCTCACACGTGTAGTCAGATTTATCCCTACCTCTCTCTATTACAATAATGAGTGGGTAGCAGATGTAGTCAAATGCTGGTGCTGTATTCTCCCTCTGCCTTCCCTCCCTTTCCCCAGCAAGTAGTAGTTTGAATCTTAAGCAGCGGCTTGGATTACTTAGTGGAAACATTTCCCAGGCCCAAGGGAAAAATAGTTACACAACTGCCGAGGATCCTTTTTTTTTTTCCATTTTCCCTTTTTTGTCTTCCTCAGTCCTATCTTTCTTTCTACTTGGGTGAATCTTCTTTAATTATTAAAACTGTACAACGAGAAGCACCATTAAATATGATGACAGATGTCTGCCTCTGTTCCTCCTCTCCCATCCCCAACATTATCAGTGGAAATCCCTTCACTGCCAAAATAGGACTTTGTTGCAGGGAAATTCTATCTGTGATTTCTTTTTTTTTCCCCTTTCTGTTGCTCATGTGAGTGTAGGCAGGTTTCTTGTCAGGTTCCTCTTGTTACCTCTTTCTCCACTCTACAAGCAAGAGGATGCAAGATACAAAATACATTTGACTAGAAGAACGTTTTGAGAAGGAAGCTTCCAGTCCAGTTTCTTTGGCTTAGGCAGGAAATAGTGCCTCTATATGCTGAGACAGCATATTTCAAAGGTGTCCCCCAGCTTGGGGACATAGTGGTACCCTCCAAAACCAGAAACACTCAAATCTCCTTTCAATAGAATTGGTCGCTGCTGGATCGTACATATGTATGAATTCAGGGTAAAATTGGGTTGTGACATGTGGAGGGAATGAGATGAGATGATGAATGAGATTAATCTCGCACTATTTTAAAAAGGCTTCAGGATCTTTGAATAGAAGTGCCAGTGAGAGAGGAAACAGAATTATGATTGCTCTTATTGATACTGTTCTCTCATTGCTGCTTTGCGCTCCTGGCGCTGGGAGAACTGCTCACATCTTGAGGGCCAAACCGAACTCCAGAGTAAGGGGTTAGAGAGCTCCACAGTCACTGAAAGCATCTTTTTGAGTACCCCAGGCAACAGTTGGCTTTCTGGACTGCAAGTGCACACTGCCAGCTCATGTCTCATTTTTTGTGCACCGGTATCACCAAGTCCTTCCCCACAGGTCTGCTCTTAATCAGTTCGTCGCCCCATCTGTGTTCATGTTGGGGATTGCCCTAACCCAGGTGAAGGACTTGCTGAACTTCAAGAGGTTCACGCAGGCCCACTCCTCAAGCCTGCTGAAGTCCTTCTGGATGACATCCTTTCCCTCTGGCATATGAGCTGCACCGCTCAGCTCAGTGTCATCTGCAGACTGGCTGAGGGTGTGCTCAATCCCTCTGTGTCATTAATAACGATACGGAACAGTACTGGTCCCAGTACAGACCCCTGAGGGACACCACTCCTTACACATCTCCATATGTTGGAACTTTATGATCCTTGGGGTCCCTTCCAACCCATACCACTCTATACGGACATTGAGCTGTTGACTGTAACTCTTTAGATGCAGTGATTCAACCAAATCCTTATCCATCAAACCTGCATCTCTGCAGTTTAGCAACAAGGATATTAGGTGGGACCATGTCAGAAGCATTACAGAAGTCAAGATGGATGACATCAGTTGTGTACATCAAAATGTTACTTTGTGTGCAGTACTATGTGCCCACTGTGCCAGCCTCTTCTGGCCCACAACAGCTCCTCGTGCCTCCTCCAGCTGTACTCCTGCCTTTCCCACAGTCAGTGTGTCTGGGTCAGGTGTTCTTCCAGCATTCACAGCATTTGCTACAGTCCAGAAAAGAGGCTGTTGGGAGGATCGTAGTTCAGACGCTTGTTCAGAAGCCACATTCGCTTCTCACATCTCTGTCTTTTTGGGATCACTGTTTTTCCTGTGGTTGGTCTGCTGTATTATTTACGCTCTTCAGAAGAGAGGTGGCAAGCCATCTGGATTTGGAATGTGGCCAAAGCTGGTTGGATTGCCCACAGAATTAAGACAGAGCTGCCATGTACTGGGAATATCAAGCCCTTTAACAGGTACAAGAGCAGCTCTGGAGTGGCATTTTCCCAACATACTGTGCCTGGTAAATTGGGCAGCACAGAAGCATTTAAGGGATTCTTTTTGTTCTGTCTGTTCTCGACTGCCTGTCTCATACTACAGCTCTCTAAACAAGCTCATTACAGATTTGTGAGGTGCTTTGCTCAACGTGTCTGCACAGCAAAGGCAGGACTCAGCCCGTCACCAGAGTAACTTTGAGCTTTGGTGTGGTGCAGAGTGGGCGCATCCATGCCATGTCGTAACCAGGCTGGGTCACTGCCGTGGCAAGGCCTTGCCCCTTACCTGAGCCTGCTGTCAGCGAGGCTTAGTCACACTTCTCTTGTCAAGCAGGGGAGGATCCTGTTGAACCTACAGTGTGTCTTGAAGTGAACCAGTAAACTGGGGCCTAGAAGATGAAGCAAATGGCTGTTTCCGTGTCCTTTCCCCCAGTGAGGTGCAGTGCTCGATCAGTGCATTGTCTTTAGCCCTTACTACAGGAGGGTGGCTCTGGATGCCCCGCGGTGTGCTGGCAGTGGTGGAGGAGAGCAGCCCTCAGGGCACTGCTCCCTCCTGGGCTGGCACCACCCTGCTGCAGTGGGTAGTGAGGTGGCCGCTTTCCGTGGGTGCCCTGACTTGACGTTCAGTGCTGGGACATGGGCTCTGGTGTTACCCCCTGCAGTGAGCTGAGTGCCTGCATGGCTGGGGCTGGGCTGCAGCGTGCTGGGCCTTGGCAGTGGTGCTGGGCTGGGTGTCCAGCTGTGTTCTCAGCCATCCCTGGGGCAGGCGCAGGCCATATAATCTTACAGGCAGGAGGAGTGGTTTGATCCTAGAGAAGGGAGCAGATGGAGAAAGGAAATGGCACTGTTTCAGATGTGCAGGTGTTACCTGCCACGGTGCCACTACTGGATGGCTGCACAGCAAAGTTTTGCTGGTCTTTCTGCCACCTTGTCTGGCCTGTGAGCTGAGGGACCTTCCAGCATCCCAGCAGGCCAGGGAGAAGAGGGCCACTGTGTGAGCTTTCATTCCTGTGAGCTTTCCTGTCATGACTCCCAGCCATGTGTAAATCTCCCCCTGCTCCTCACCTGCCAGAGCCCAGGGCGATGAAGGATCAGGTGGCAGGTAAAGTAATCAATCTGGAGGGCTTTTAGCAGCACGTCCTGCCATCGTTTGACAGCACATCTCTGTCAAGGAGACTGTGTCTTTCCTTGATCAATAAATCAATCTGTCCTTTTTTACCTTTGTGCGCCAGCATGTCAGTCATTTCATGCCATGGACGATGTGGAGCTGGCACTTAAGTGGCATGGTAAATGCCGTCTTCTGCCAAAGCCCCTCGGGGGTGAATCAAAGTCCAGGGCCTCTGTGGGATCTCTGCCCATGCCCAGGTAGCTGATTGGCATCCCATTACTTGCCTGGATTGCTGGGTGGCATCTGCTTGAGGCAGGTCCTCTGTCAGGATGTCTCAGTGACATGCCTGAGTGATACCCTTGGGCTTGTGCCCACGTTAAGCCACAGGACTTCATTCTTCTTGTGTGTCATTGACTCAGATATCTCTCCTAGCACCCTGTGCAGTGGGGCTCTGCCAGCCTCTTCCCTTGCATCCCTCAAGCGCTCACTTCCACATGCTAGAAATGTGCCAGTGCTGTGTTTTGAAGCATGACCTCCCCTGGCTAGTTGATGATGGAGGCTTGGACGACTTTTCTAGCTCAGTGCCAGGTGTGAGCCGAGGTAGGCCACTGAGGTTTGCTGGATGGGGCTGGCTCCCCAGATCTTCCATCTCCCTGGTTTGCTCCTCTGGGGCTGGCACTGCACCCCGGGTGAGCCGCCTGCGCCTGCCAGCTAAGGTTTCCAGTGACACAGCTTGTGACAGCCTGAATCTCCTCTTTATCTCCTCTTGTTCCTGCTGTCACAATTCCTTCCCGCGGATGCTGAGTGAAGAGGGCAGTAACGTTGGGCAGAGAGGGACTGACAAACAGCTGGGGCCTCGGGGCTGTGTTGTGAGTGGTGCCTGGGCGCTGTGACGTCTTTGCTTGTTTGACCAGGGGCTGGACCGAGGGCCACCCAAGTCAGTCTGCTTAGGAATATCAGTGTGTGATAGCAAAGTGAAAGGCTGTGCATCTTTTAGCATCTCTTCCACAAAACTGAGATGGGATTACGTGAGACTAGAAAATAATCAGTTTGAGTGTTTCATACTAATTCAGGGCATCTCCCTTGGTTGCTTTTTCGCTCCTGGCTCTTTTTGGCAAACAGCTTTACTTTCCCCTGGCAGCTTTTGCTGCAAAAGCTCCAGTCACAAGTCCAAGGTGTAATGAAGGGGATCCCAGTGGTTGGATGCCATAAAAATGCCTCAGCTTGGTCTTGGGAATTCCTCAGGCTAGTTTGGAAATATTTGGAAACGCTGAAACCGAGATGTTGAGGGACTGGAAGTTTCCAGCTGGAGTCACCAGGAGTCACTGCAACACGTTGGAGTCATCTGGGAGGCAGCACCAGACTGCAACCCATATTATCATGTCCCCTACCTCTATGCTTGAACAACAAGATCCGCTTTCCTCTCTAGACACATCTAATTGTGTCCTTAGGCTATCATGACTATAACTACACTGCTACTAATTAGGCTTATGGTTCAACATCTTTCTTAATTTCTCCTTTCTTTAATTTCTTTGAAATGTTTCAGACAGCCATCCTAACTTAACCAGTCTTTCATCACCTAACATCCTTCATCTCCCCCTCCCCCTCCCCTGGATGTGCCTGTGGCACACCAAGTCTCTGTTAGAGCTCCTCTGCAGCTGATGGCTGGTGGAGCATCTCCTTCCATTGAGGTGGCAGGGGAGCCACAAACAGAGCAACAAGAGCCCTCTCCTCATCCCCACTGTGACGCTCAGGGAGGCCTCAGTGTGCTGCACAACAACAGCTACAGAATTCCTGGATGACCCTGAATTTGTGTCCCCCTCCTTAATTGTTCTTACTTCTTTTTGGAGGTCAGGCCCTGCCATCTCCTCAGAGAATTTAGAGAGAAATGGGGACTAACAGCTTAAAGTCGTAAAATGTGGTTCTTGCCTCAAAAAAAGCAACTCGATAAAAATAGCCTCTTCCTCCTCTGTTGCTCTAATTCCTGTGTGACTCCAGGTCAGTTTTTCTTGCTCGCAGATGGAAAAAAAAGGGTTTTGCCATCTCTTTCTCACTTTGTCACAGGAGAAAGACCTGGAATTTCTCAGCAAGATAGCTAACTAAGGTCTAAATGAAAAATTGGGGTTGTTCTTGGGAATGAGAGGAAGAAGAAATCCCCCAAATGCAGTTAAATTCATAGATCTTTTCTTAGATCTGCATGGTTGAGAGTAAGATGAAAAAGTGACCAGCAACTTAATCCCTTCAGTAGGGCACAGCAGGAATCAGAGATTTGTGATAAACATGCTTGTATCTATTTACAAGGAACTTCTTCAGGAAATTATCTGTACACATTCTGGCCAAGAACACAGTTGCAGAGTCTTTATGGTGCAAGCACACTTGCCTCAGGCATACAGGTTTGCTGTGTCACATTCTGCCTGTCCCAGGCTTTCCAGTGTTCTGCTTTCCACAGCTCGGCATCTTTTATTCCCCTTTTCAGTTCTGCTGGGGGAGAATACAACCCTCCCCCTGCATGGTGGTTTAGTTTAAAGGTGTAAAATGTTTCTCCTCTGGCTGCTGTAATTGCTGTGAACGGGTGTTTTATATGGGGACTGCTGTCTGCTCACAGAACCTTTTTAAAGAGAGGGAAAATTCAGATCATCAGAAATGGGCTGCAGACCACATTAACGAAGTGTGCAAAATCTCCCTGCGCCAGCCCATCCCCATGTGCAAGAAACCAAAAAGCCCTCGGGTCAGCTCTCTGTTAAGCTTGAACACACACATCTCTTCTTATGCACACATCTGCCTATGAGGGGTGTGTGTATGTGTGTGTGTGTCTCAGGATCTGGGCATGAAAGTCCTTCATATCCAGCAAAAGAGATTGCTTTTGTTCTGTGCATCCCTCTCCTCTCTCCTTCCCTCCCCTCCATCTAGCTCTGCTGTCCGGGCTTGCTAAGGTACCTTAACACAAGCACTCCCAACCACAGCCCGGCCTTGTGAGGCAGAAGGCTTCATGGCAGGGGATATCTGGAGCCTTCCCAGCCTGCTGTGTTCGCACTTTCACCTAGTCCCATCTCTGCCAACACTTCTCCTCTGCAGCCCGAGAGTTTCAAGAGGGAGTTGTCCCAAGGGACAGGCAGAAATAGGCCTTGACACCCCGATCAGATCCTCAGAGCTGCCTTAGAGAAGGAGAGGTCACAGCCAGGTTTCCCCATGGGCTGGTGTCTGGCCAGCCCCTAAGGGGAGCACTGCAGGCTGGAAATTTTGAAGCTGAGACCTTGCCCACTAGTAGTGGCCACTCAAGACCCCATGGCAGGTCTGCCACACTAGATGTGATTACCCTGGTGGGTTATCAGTTCCTCCCATCTACCTTTGCTATCTCTGAAACGTACTGAGAAGTTCCTCAGCTTCTCTCCTAGGCAGTGGTGTTGCTGCACAGCTGCTGCCGGGGCTCCCTGGGGGTGGCCATGCTTTGCTGGCAGGTGAAGGAAAGCGATCCTGCTGCCAGCACAGGTAGCACCTCCAGAACATCCCGTGTCTTACGGGGACCATGCTGCAGCTGGAAAAGAGGATAATAATTTCTCTCATTCCCTGCATGCCACAGATGTAGAACAAATAGCGAAGCCAGGGCAGGGCTTAGAGGGGTACCTGTTTCCATTCCTCCTTTCCTCTGCCCTCCTCAAACACAAAGTCTAGAAACCAGAGAGAAGGGAAGAAAAAGCTCTTTCCCAGTGAACTGTGCAAGGCTGCTAGCTGAGGGGCTGTAAGGGCAGCTGCCAGCCACAGTAAGGCTCGCAGGAAATCCACAGGAGCTGACGGTAGGCACGTCAGGCAGTGTAAGGAGAAGGAACTCACTGATGTGTACAGAAATAGAAGTCACCCAGCCAGCTGAGGAGGAGAGGAGAAAATGTTGCTTACTCACAGGAATTAAAAAAGAAACAACAAACGGGTGTGTGGCATGCATGATGCTGTTTGAGGGGAGCAGCCTGCTTTCCCATTCCTTTCCTAGTCCCATTTTTCCATGCTTTCTTAATTGGCAGAAGTCACCCTGTGAGCATCCCTAGATTAACAGCTCACAGGGAATCGACACTCCCCATGACCTGAGATGTGATGGTGCCCGCTGCGCTGGGGCTTTTCTAAAGGTGAAAGCTGACTCCAGAAATAGTGTGGAGAAGGATTTAAAGCAACACACCATCACTTGGAAATCTGCTGTGCTTCCTGTGTCCCAAAACACTTTTTGTTGTTCCCTGCCCCAAACTGTGTAGATGGGTGGGCCCTGTGTGCCCACTGCCCAGCACTGGGGGCAGCAGGACCATGCTGTTCTTCCTCTGTTGTGTTTTGTACCCCCCCTCCCTCAAACTGCAGAAGGTGCAAGGTGAAGGTGAAGAATCTGACCCCACATGGAAGGAAGCTGGTCACCCCTGTTGTCCCATTTTTGCTACCCATTTCTGGACCTTCCTTGCAACCCCATCAGCTTTTCTGCTGCTCTCAGCACGAACAGCCACCCCAGCAATAGGTAGACAGCAGCTTAGTTTTCGGGCTTAGCCCATCTTTGCCCACAGCACCCTCTGCAGACTCTCATCCATGTTCTGCCCGCAGTGGCCCTCTTCTCCTGGGCCTCTCCAGGTCCCACGGAGGCAAGTGGGATAGGTGAGGTGATGTGAGCCGGGCTCTGCCCTGGGCTGTGAGCCTGTCGTACAGATAGGAGGAGCACCCCAGGCCAGGCTATAGGCTGTCTGTCCTTCCAAGGGCTGTGAAAGTGCCCCTCTCCGACAGCCCCTCCGCAGGGGCTCAGCCTGGCCAGAGGCTGTCAAAGGGGTCAGGACCGAAGGGATGCCGGGCTTAGAGAGAGCGGCAGCAAAGCAAAAGCAGGAAACAGGCTCTGACTGCAGATGGATTTTGCCCCCTTCTGTCAGCATTCTGCAACAGACCCAAGCTGCCGCCTCGGGCCGGCTCTGCGCTGCCGAGTTGGGTGCGTTTGGCAGTACAGATGCTGTCACAGCCACTGGCATCCTCCCCCCAGCCTCTTGCTGGTTACAGGCAGCGAGGCCACAGATTCTGACTGAAGTCTCCAGGGCGCTCAGCTTTAAAGCCAGACAATTGTGCCATAAACAAGGGTATTTTATTGTTAGGTCAGGCGATAGCAGGCTGGGGCAGGGAAGCAGGTGGCGGTGTGGGAAGTCATATAGCTGAGGGGTGACTGTCAGGGGCTGAACGAACCTTGGAAGATGGTAAGATGCTTTTGCCCACAGATTCACTTGTGAAACTCTGCTGCTGTCTTAAATGATGTCAGTACTTGATTATTGGTCTCACAGGAATATGGGGACAGGATGCTCCCACAGGCCCAGTCTCCTGGTAGATAGCAGGAACAATATGTAGTCTTTAAAGTAACACCTGTGATCGCACCCTTCTCCTACCCTACCCTGTCCCCTTGTATCTCACAGCCAAGCAAAGCTTTCAGTTCCTGCCAGATGATGGCTATGTGAAATACTCTGGTAGCCTCATCCTAACATATTCACTGAAGCAAGTGATAGATGGGGAGGATCTCAGGAGAGCAGGTAGGGGAGAAGGTGGTGTGTCTTAGGGATGCTCACATATGTCCTGTGCAGCAGAGGATGGGGATCTGTGCAGGCAATCTTTTTTGGGTAGAATTGGTATCACCTGTCTTGAATGAGGTGAGCTCATGCAAAGGGGTTGGAAATTTTATACTGCCTACACTGGAACTGGTCTGCCCTTCTGATTTCTCAAGCCATGGAGGCAAGCTCATGACAGCTGCATGCGCCTTCCAGAGCACTTGGGGACTGCATGCCCAAACCAACCTAGCAGCAGAGCCTCTGAAGAGGCCAGAACAGGCTGCCTCCAAAATGGCAGTAAGGAGGCAAGGTAGGGTGTGTTCCAGTCCTGGTTTCTGCACAGATTTCTTTGGAGCAGGATAGATATGGGTGTTGCGGCTGGTCAGATTGCTCAGGGTGCTTGCTGGAGGAGGGCTTTGGAGTACTGGGGTGTAGCTGAAAGGGAGCATTGGGAGAAGAGGGAGCCTGGGATGGACCTTGGTGCTAGGCAGTTTTGCAAGGATGTGGCATCTCCCCATCAGCCTGCTTGGATGGTTCTTGCTTGTTCAGGATTTGGCTCCAGAGGCACGTGACAAGCTTTTCCTTCCATCATTTGGTTGTTCAGCATTAGTTCTGGGCTTAAGTAGGAAGGTTTTAGTCACCTTATAAATAATCCCTTTCTCTCTAGTATGACCTGTGTGGGGGCTCTCTGTGTGCTGCTAAGCAGCTACACAGAGGTGGTTGCTTTTCCACAGCAACTCTGATGCATGCAGGCTCAGCAGCATTTCAGAGACTCCTCATGCACTCCACAGACATCACATATGAGGGCCCAGACTGCCACCCAAGGTACAATGATTCCAGTGGTCTCCTTTTTCCTGATGATTGCCCTGTCATTATTTTAATGTCGATCTAACCAAAATGCAATTTTGAATCTGAGGCAGAGCCAGGAGGGTATGTGCTTCGCAGTCATGTTGACCCCTTCGCTTCCATCCCAGCTGAAAAGCAGATCTTCTGGGCAAACCCGCTTCTTTTCAGCTGCTGTCAGGAAGGTTTTGTCTCTGGAGTGGTCCTGAACTCGCTCCAGGGCCAGGCTGGCATTAGCTGAAGTGAGGTGGAAATCTAATAGGCACCTTTGCAGCCTTCATCTCCAGGGCAGCATTGAATACCACCTGATCCCCACTGCAGGAACCACAATGGCATTTCTTTAAAAATGGGTGGTGTGTGGGCTGACCCTGCCCAATGTGGAGGATTTATGTACCTCCAGGAAAAAGATAAGGAAGCACACCCCAGCCTTCCTGGCAGATCTGTGGCAGACTTGAATCCGAGTGTCACAGACAGCATCTTCCAGCCCATTGCTCTTTTCCTCCCGTTAGTCTGTATTTATCTATGTCCTTTGTATCTTTTGGCTGCAGCTCAGGCCAGGCACGGGCAGCTCACCAAGCCACCTGTTCTTGCATCATTCCCGGTCTCCCTGGGTTGTTTATTTGCGTTCCGCCCCTTCCTGCTCTATAAACACAAGAGATACAGGTCACTGGGAAGAGCACCTAGGCTTCTGTACACAGATTGTATGCACACCAGGCCCTGCAAATCCCAGTCAGACCCCAGCTATGAGCATCTCTCCAACTTGGTCAGGCTGGAAGAAAACAGCCACATCTAGGACACTGGCTCTGCTTTTCTCTGCAAGGTGAGAGGCGCTTCCATCACAGGCTCACTCTGGTGTGCTACAGCTTGTTGGTGTAAGACCTAGGAGAGGAGAAGTCATCCTCAGCCCTCTGCCCTCCTGCTGGATGGCTTCATGCTTCATCTGCTGTCTGGATTGTGGGGTATCCCAGAGCCCATGGAATGCAAACTCCCTGCCAGCCAGGTCTGTGAGCTGGTACCTCCTGATGGCCAGGCAAGAGGGCCTGTTGTGGCGGCTGTATTTTTTCCCCAAGCAGCTGAGGGTAGCACCTGTGACTCTGGGAGGAAAAGCTGGACAGGTTTTTGAAGTGCTAATGATGATTAGTTTGTCTAAGCCAGTACAAACTATCAATGGGTTTGAAATGTTAATCAGGAGAAGGGCCTAGTGCTGAAAAGCTGCAGAATGAGAAATGAATGGGGAAGCAGGGGGAGGGAGAGCAAGGGCTGGAGGGGGAAGAGATGCCTAAGTGGGAATGTGACACAAGTATTTTCAGCTGCTCAGCTCTTTGCTCACTGAGTGGGACAGATGCTTTCCTATTCTGCATGCCTGAAATACCTCACTTTGCTCCCAGAAATACTGCAACTGTCTGAATTTGTCTGCCTGCATAGGAAAAGCCTCCTTGAGGGTTGCTCCCTGGATCCTCCTCTGCTCCACCTGGGGAGTGACCTTGCACACCTACCCCCCTCTCACGCCTCCACCCGTGTCTCCCCATGAAATGCCCTTTTACCCTTACGCTGCTGTCTGCTGCTTGCTTCATTTGTATGTTGGTGTGCATATACCTTCCTTAGCACAGTGGTGGAAGATGCTGGCACACGCCTGAGCTCAGACAAGCCAGGGCCGTGCCGGCTGCGCTTTCCTGTAGTGTGCATGGATGGATGGGTCCTGATAAACACCATAAATACGTGCGCTGTAACAATGTTTGCAGACCTACTTCTCTCTCTCCCTCTCCCCCCTCTTCCTTTTGTAGATACCTCTGCACCTCTATATTTTTATCTCCCGTTTGCACTTGCTGTGCATGCCTGTACTATCTTACATTCGCATTGACATACAGGGAGATCAGCCTCAGAGTACCTTGCCGTGCTGTGCCGGCACTTCCAGGTCCTGGATTTACTGAGAGCGGGATTGCTGCTCACACAGCTCTCCTGCTGGGAAGCGGTGAGTGGGAGTAGATGTGTGCAGTGATGATGTCCCCTCATCACACCCCCATTGGGGTTAAGTGTGGTGGGACTCTCTGTTTCTGCTCAGACTTTCCCAGGAGTTCCTGCTCCACTCTTTGGGGCAGCCTGTGACCCCCCTGGAATAGGAAACATAATGAAACATAATTTAAAAAAAAAAAAGAAAAAGAAAAAAGACAAAAAGAAAGACGTCATTTCATAGTGCTCTCAACACAGACATGCTTAACTTCCTGCTTAAGGATCTGAGCTGTACAGCTCACCCAATTAGTCAGGAACATAAGAACTGCCATACCAGGCAGAACCAAAGATCTGTCTAGCTGCCTTTCTCCCATATGTCTCCAGCAGTGACCTATAGCAGATGCCAAGAGAAAAATGTAAGAGTGGTGTAAGTAGATAATGATACTACTCTGTTACACTCACTGAGCCTCCAGTGATTTGCAGCACAGCGACCTCCTGAGCCAGCAATGTTGGCTTGGTGCTTGGTAGTTCCTTGTGAGTCTGTCTCATGACTCTTGAGCCCCTGCAGTGTCCTGTGGCAGCGAGTTCCACAGCTGAACTCTGCTCCACATACTTTATTTTGCATTTGCTCACCACTTGTCTGCTTCCCGTTGCTTCTACTGGAACAGAGAGTGAAGTATATTTCTTATTTGTTGATACATGATGCTCGTGATTTTCTGTCTGTCATACTTCTCAGTCATCTATGCTCTGGCTTGAAGAAACCAAATCTTTTTGCCATGTAGGGAAATGCACAAATGAGAACAAGCATGAGGGTGCACTCCAAATTTCCTTAGTTCTTGGCATGTTGCACAGGTAGTAACTTTTCCTTGGAACTGGTACTAGAAACAAACCTGGGAATGATTCCTCAAAGCTCTATATTCATGTCAAAACCAGCACTCTTCTGTCGTCTGCCTGCCTTTTATATTGTAGAGATATTATTATCCTGTATCTAACCCTCCACTGAAAAGGCTTCGGAGAACATGTGCTGACTGCATTTCCAGTATTCTCAGTAATTTTCCTGACTCGGGCCCTTGAGCTGTCCTCTCTGCACCAACCAGCAGCTCTCTCCAGAGCACCGTGCTCCTCAGAGGAGGCTGACACCTCTCACAAACCCATCAGAATTAACGCAAGCTGGGAGAGTGTAGCCAGGCCTCAAAGTCAGTCCTGTGATGTGCAAGAGTCTTAGCCTTTTGTCAGCATGAATATTCCTGGATATGTGCTTCTGTGGAAGAGAGAAGCAGGAGCTGTTGTCAAAGCATCTGGCAAGAGTCATGGCCTTGGTGCAGTTCGGTTATTACTTGGATGCCTGGCACCTTGGGATTGCCACCTTCTGCATCTGTCCTTTTGCAAAGGAGAGGCGCTGCAGTCAGCTGCACAACGTAATCACATCAGTGGCCATCAGGATTAACTCTGATATTTATGAGGCAAAACCCACTTGCAGTAAGCAGCTCAGACAAGGTGGAGAGAGCAACAGAGTTCCCATCTTGGAAACTGATGTAGAGATAAGGAGTTTCAGTAAAGGGCAGCATAGATGTGAGAACAATAATGATAATTAGTCTTCTTAATCAAGTAATCTTTTCAGAGCAAGCAGACCTTTTAGTGGAATTTAGCCCCATGTGTTCCTCTGTAATGCTCAAACCATTAGAGACAGTGGAAAGACACCTTCTCCTTTAGTGGGCTTTGGATCAGGAACTCTTGTGAGCAAGCTGGGTACCTCGTTTTGATGAGGCTGTCATTCCTAAGAGGTTACTGAATAGCTGGCAAGAACGTGCTTCTGTGGGAGCTGCCCATCAGTGGGGTGCCGTGATTTTCTTGTTCAGGTACTGTCTGGTCACCTTGTGTGACCAGCACTCAGGCTCGCATGGCTCTGCTTTTCACTGGTGTGGCTGTCAGTTTTCCCAGAGCGCCACGCGAAATCTCCCAGCGCAGGCGGTTCAGCTGCTCCGCAGTCAGCACAGTGGCACTCCTGACTTTGTCTCTCTCCCCAGGGACAGCCTTGCAAACCAAAGCCATTTGTGTTAATGTTCGCAGCAAGCGAATAAAATGGGCCACGAACACCATCAAAACAAATCTGCTGTTTATATTTGAATGACTGTTTGGTCATGCTCTAATAGCAATAATCGTCAGCAGCAGCAGTGGGGAGCCAGCATGCGCGTTAACTGCATTACATTTTCATTTGACATGAGTAATTGTAACAGTCGCTGAAGTTGTTCTAATAGTTGCAATACACTTGTTGGTTCACCGAGTGGGAAGTGGTAGAAGGCCAAATTAAGGTAGTTTGCCTGACCCTCACTAAAAATTGCCTCACTCTCAATACATAATGCGGTAGAAGTACTGTGATTGGCGCTGATTATTGTTAAACTATATTTAAGGCACATGGGCAATTTCCTCTTCTGCACGAGTACGTATAATGACTGGAGATGGGCCCAGCCAGGAGTCTGGTGTCTGAGTGTTGGATGCAATGGCTGGGGCTGGTTTTATAGCTCTTCACCTTTTGTTCCCTAACTAGGTGAACCCTCCTGGTATTGAGCCACTCCCGTGTTTTGTGGAGGAAAGGCGAGAATCAATTATATTGTTGGAGGCCGTAGGGGTCTCTGCCTCAGTGCCCTCCCTCCAGCCTCCCACTGCTTCTGGCCAGCGTGCCGCTCGCCATCGCCCCGGGTGACCTCCCTGCTCAGCACCCTGCGGCGCTGGCTCACGTTCACAGCAGGGCCTAAACGAAGTAGAATGAGGCTCCGATTACAGTTTTAACGAGGATGAAAATCCCGATTCCCATCTCGTGCTGAGTTCCCAGCTGTAGGAATTTATCAGATTGTTACAGCCGGGAGGACGCCTGCTCCTGGCTCTGCCATGGCCTCTGCATGGCTGTGCTGCAGAGAGACGACTGCTCTTCACTCAGCCAGGCCAGGCTGCTTTCTCACGCTGAAGTGAGTAGTCATTTTGTTCACTCTCCTGCTCGCTTTAGTGTGATATAATGATTTCCTAACTGCTTTTATTAAGTGCATCCCCAAACAGTGACCTGTCCTCTTGCCAGGATGCACCAAGGGTCTCGTGGGACCGAGAACTCTGGAAAGCTCCTCGCACAGTGCCTCCAAGGACCCAGCTTTTGTGTCTGGTCAAGGATGAAACCAAACCCTTAATGCAAGTCTTTGCCTAAATCTTAGCTAGGTTCTGTACAGGGGCAAGACCTGGGTTGGCCTCAGCCAGCATGCCCTCCTACCAGCTCTGTCCTGTGGTGGTCCTGACCCACTCAAAGTGTCCTCATGCTCAGTGCGGCTCCGATGCATCCTGCACCTAGCTAGTCTCCATCTGCCATGGGACCAGCTTGGCCTGAGCAGTTCCTGTGTGCTCCCTCAGCTTTCCTCTTGGTCTGAGCCTGTGTGCTGTCAGCTCCTGTCGGTCCTTCTGCTCTCCTCCGTCTTCCATGTTCCGTCGCCTCATACATGTTTCTTCCACCTGGCTCGTAAGGCACACCAAGTCCATCTTGCATTGCACCCAGTGCAAGGCAGCCTCACATCAGCCCAAGCCTGCTGAACCCTGGCACAGAGGGGAAAGGAAAAAAGAGAAGTGAAATGAAGCAGAATGCAGTTGGGAGTTGGCACAGGTGCTTTCCGTGTAGGGCAGGCGGCATTTTCAGACGGCAGCAGCACGTGGTGAACATCACTTTGCATATGAAAATCTAGTTAAGCTAACGAGGTCCTTAATTAGGGCTTTTATTATCTTTTAATTCTTTGCTTAAAGGAAAGTGATTACAAAGCTCATCTTTATGATACAGCAAACTAATCTTTCATTTCTGAAGTGTTTCCTTCCCTTGCCACAATAATAAGGAAAGGGAGAGAGAGAAATAAAGATGGGGAGGGGGCTGCAGAATGGGAAACAGAGTTGTGAGATGGAAACCACAAAGCAGAGCATTTGAACCTGTGTGCTCTTGCAATAGCATTTCAGTGTGGATCAGAAAAAGCCTCAGGAACCCATGACTCAGTAGCTGGGAGTGAGTGAGCGAGAGAAAAAATACATTAAAACCCCAGTTACACAGGAGGAAGCAGGGAAACGTGGTGCCTTCCCTCAGGATCTGCACACCACTGTCCCCAGTGCAGGGCCTCCTGCTCCTCCGTGTTGCCGGCAGCACCTCACCGCTTCTACTGCTCGGCCACATCAAGCTTGCTTCCTGCACGGCAGTCCTACGGGGTGACTGGTGGAAGGGACTTCCATCAAGGTTCTGTAGACAGCGAAGCGGTGTAACTGGGGCTGTGGGGCTCATGTCTGCTGTTCTATATGCCACAGAACTGTACAGCATATACAGCTGAAGGGTGGGGAGAGCTGGTTAGAAACTACTGTACACTGAGAAGCTCCGCCAGGACTGCCTCCTGCCCTGTGCCCCCCACCCTCAGCTTTCCCAGCCCAGGGCACCCCACACCAGCTCTCCCAGTATATTTCAGTCCTAACAAAATTGGAGTCCATAATTCCCTTTATGTCCTTACAGGTTTCCTACAGGTCTGCTAATTTCATTCCGTCCTGTTAAATCCACTGACATACCAGTCCCGAGCTTCACACGGAGAGGAGTTAATCCACTCAATCTTGACTTACTGCACATCTTGTTATCACAGTCAAGGGAGGCTGACAAACAGATACCACATTTTCTGTCTTCCATGTTATGGACATTTGTTGAAAGCTGCTAAATTCATGTTTCTCCTGAACACTGCCAACTTTAAAACTCGGTTGCTGCTTCTGTTCAGCTGCTTCTAGAGGCACAGTACATTATGTCCCAAAGCCGTATTACTTAGTTTTGGGATGGTGATAGATCCCTCTGACATCAGGAGTGTGTGTAAGGTGGGGGTCAGCTGCCTGAAAAAAGGAAGCTTAAGAACCTCCTGATGGGAACTCCATAGGGGGCAAGTTCTGGGAGCCAGGATGGATCGTGTGCTTTACTGCAGCTTGTGCCTCTCCATGCTGACGAAGGAGTAGTCCTTGGGATAGTGTATCAAAACAAGGTGCTGATCATTTGTTGCCATTACACATCATACGACATTTCTCATAAAAGCAGGGATGTTAACATCAGTGCCTCAGCCAGATTCCAATTCAAATGATCACGTTCTACTTTCTGAATCCCTCCTCTTTGCAATTAGAATTTCTTCCCCTTCCCCCCTTTTTTTCTGAACCCCTTCAGCACTGCAAAACAGTTGCAGCATCCTGCACCACAGATAGCTGCATTTTGGGTTTTGCTGAGGTGATCTTTACTGTATGTGTTAGGAATACATCAGAAAACATAGTTTGGTGAATCTAAATGCTGTCCACTTTTCATTGCTGTGATAGCAAGGTTTGACGTGCAGTTTCTAATCCAATTACAATCCAGATGAAAATAAGGGAAATTTTTAAAGCTTCAACCTTTGGCTAGGAACATAGCTGTGCATTAGACACTGGGCACCAAAGAGCAATTTGTGCCTTTGAAATCTTCTTCCCCAGTAAAAGAACATCAGCTTTGTCTATAAAGTTGTAGAGGATGCCAAAGACAAATGGACTGATTTTGCAAGGTGCTTACTGTCTGCATTTCCAATTCAAGCTAATGCTTAGTATCTGTGGAAATTAGGTGAAAGATTTTTTACAGCCACTTGGAAGTGCTTGGTAGTCTCTTTTCTCCATATCTTTCATATTTATCTAGATTGAAGGAAGTTTAGAGGACCAAATAAAATTACTAGCACTTCTTTGTCAACCTGGCAATAGTTTCTGTCTGTTCTGCTTAGAAATCTCAGTCTAAATAGGTAAGATGTGCACTTATTACGGCTTTTCAGCAAATGTTGTTATGATATTTTTAAGATGGTGGATTAGTGTCATTGTTTTAACTGTTTATTTCCTTGCTCACATTAATCTCCCCAGTACCAAGTAGTGTACTTTTCTAGTAGTTCCTTAAGGACATATTGACCCTAATTAGAATTGGAATGAATAATAGGATACAGTTTATCATCTCCATGAATCTCCGTAGTTCTAATTTACATTGTAAGGTGGACATCCTGCAGTTGCATCCATTTTATCTGGCACCTTAGTTAAACCACCTTTGTCTGACCTCTGGCCACAGTGTTGTGTTTCAGACCATAGTATTTTACGTACTGGATCGGCATCTCTTTCTGGCTTCCTGCAATACTTGCCAAAGTCTTTGTGTTAACTTCCCTGTACCCAAATTAAAACATCATCCATTAAAAGTCTGACACATCGTAATCCCTCAAAGATCTATGCAATTACTCTTCGTAATACCTCGGGAGCAGAACTTGTACCAAATGGCCTTTGCTTAAATTCACTGTATAATATCCAAATGGTGTATTAAAAGTCACTAGCTTAGAGCCTGAGCTAAATTTTTTTCTTCCAAAAATGCCTGTGTAAGATATAACATTTAGAAGATCTTTGGTTTTCTGCTAAGATCTTAGCTGTCCTTTATGCAGTGATTTTGATCAGATGCTAAGCAGATTTTATGGCTTCATTTCTGTTAGGCGAATCAATACACGTCCATGGCATATTTGACTTCTCTGTTACAACCACGTAATTCTTTCACAATATAAATTGTTCTTCTGTACTAAGTGCTTGCCTTTTTTTCCTATGATCAGATTCAGTTTTCCTACTCATTAGGGTGAATAGTGTCTTTTTCAGTGTGGGTATCACAAGGGAATGACTAATTTATCAAAGTGGTATTTGGAGACGTGAGGATTTGTGTAGTCTGTTCAGGATTCTGTAGTGCTTACAACACACATCACTTTTTACTAACTTGGGCTATGTCATTTTCAAGTCCCAGTATTTTCCCTGAAACACATTGCAGTTACCCAATTTAAAAGAATACAGCCATGCCATTAACGTTTAGCTCTGTTTGCCTGTCTGAGCCATTTATTTTGCACTCTCTGTGCCTGAAAAAATATATATCTGCTGTTGCCATTCCATTCTCTAAATGTGCAGACTTTCTTAGTTTTAATATATGGACCACAGCTTTGGAAAGGATTTTTTTTTTGTCATTGAATATATAGTGCGTTTGACCGTATTCTGGGGTCTGTCTTAGCTCACGTACCCAAATCTGTTGTGTGGCTTGGGGTTTGTGATGTGAGGAACTTTTACATCCCTTCTGGATTCTTCTTCAGATTCCCTTTATCAGCAGCCTTCTCTGAAATGATGCAACATGGACACTCATTCATCACCCAGTCATACAGAGCCCAACCGTGCCTTCACTGCCTTTTAACATGTCTCAGTTCCTGGGTTAAGATTACATAGCCTCTTCTTCCGAGGTTTGTATCCATCTGGGGTCTGATCCAATGCCCCTGAAAGCCTGCCGAATCATTCTAGTTGCCTTCAACGGGCTTTAGATAAGGCTTGGGTCATTTTGTCCTGAGGTTATGAATTTCTCTTTCATTTAAGGGTTGTGGAGCTCTTCAAATTCATGTGACTGAGCTTAAATGTCTATCCAGTCCCCAGTGCATCAGCTAGATCACATTACCCA
This sequence comes from Porphyrio hochstetteri, assembly GCA_020800305.1. NCBI lineage: Eukaryota > Metazoa > Chordata > Aves > Gruiformes > Rallidae > Porphyrio > Porphyrio hochstetteri. Next base: position 106,897,925 of record CM036905.1, on the reverse strand, counting down.
TGGTTGCAATGTTTTCAGATGATCTCATTTTGTATAGTAGCAGCTTCTCCCCCTGATCTTCAGAGCTTGAGCCAAATCCTCCCCAGTTGCTTCTCCTCCCATGCAAAAGCAGTGCATGCCAACAAACACCACCGAGTCCACTGTGTGGATGGCACTGCGGCTTTTTTAGTGCCTCCCCTGCAGCTCATTGGGGCTGGGCAACTGTTCAAACTCTTCCTGATGCTCTCTTTTCTGTATAAGATTTCTTGACAATTCAAAGAATTTCAGGGGAAAAAACCACTTCCAGCTGTAACTTGTGTCAGGGTTTAGTGGGCACTAAGGAAGAGAGGCACGGTGCCGTTACGCAAAGGAAGATTGATTTTATGCATAGGATTATACTCAGGGTACTGGAAACATCTGAGTGACACTGGGCATGCTCAGAGTTTTAATGCAAATACCTATCTGGTCAGTCCAGCACTAATATAATGTCCCCTCAGGCCCGAGAGCTAGGCCTGAATCTGAACACGTCCAGGGTTAGGTGAAACGTTGGGCCTTGGATCAGTTCAAGCCTGGCTGCAGGCCATAAAGATACAACATCTTTGGATGAGAAAGAGGGCAGAAAGCTGAAAGTTGCAAGCTAGCCTTCCTGGCTGCTGTGAAAGAGAGAAGATGAAACACAGGAAAAAAGAATTAAATATGAGGCATCCATCAAAGTCCTTCTTGAGGTGAATAATTACACTCTCTGTTAATTACACGTAGTAGCATAGCTTGGCTTTCATGATATATGTCAGGTTTTATTGCTCTTGTTGTCAGTTTCTGGATGTCATAACTCTGCTCCCCAGCAGCCTGTCATCAGAAAGAGCTATGGTAAACGAATTCCATAAAAAAGCATTTGCTAATGTTTGTTTCTTCAGGAACAGCAGTGCAATAGGGTAGCTGGAGCTCCTGCACCAAGCTCTCCCAGCAGGATGATGCGCAGAGCTGATTTAGTTCAGCACCTTCTAGAGAAGTCCTGGAATAAAACCCGTAGCCTGAGTCATTCGTGCTGCAGCAGGGAGGCATTTCTTTGTACAGGGCTTATCCTGCAGCCTCTCATCTCAGTTACAAACCTTACAGGCCACCATTGCTACCCAGCCGGTTATCCCTGGCTTTCCCATCCCCACAGAGCACTGTGTGCAGCTCAGTTTACCTTTGGTTCCTTTAGAGGTCTTGTCGCTCTGCTGTGGGATCTTATGACCTTCCCTCTTACTGGGTACTGGCAAAGCTTCTTTACAGTTCCCTGCTTACTTAAATTTCTCAGATGAATTTTGTTTATGATTATGGAATCACAGAAATGTGTGATGAAAAAAAGTATGTGCCTCTGAAAGTCCTGTCAGCTTGAACACATCCAATCAGGGAGAATTGCCAGTATCGTGTGACTTTGCTTTGTCATACCAAGTGATTTGCTAGCCAGCTTTTGATGACCATATGAATTCTTGAAAGAATTATGGTTGGACATTGTGGTTTAACTTACTCAAATAGAAATGTGTGAGGATGCTGTCATTTTGTCCCTTTCTTTGCCAAAAATAAATACATTTCTCCTCACATTTGAAATTTTTAATTTGCTGTACTCATGGGGAAAAGTTTTATGTTTAGTCCACAGGCTGAAATACGTTCTCATCAATTTTGTTTTGAATACGTTTGCGTAAGGAACAAATTAATCAAAAATGTCTGTGTGCCAAAATTTCATGAAGAAATGTTGCCAAATTTTTGCTGCAAATAATTTATCCAGCTCTGGTGATCAGGATGAATAAGAAAGAGCAGAAATGCTCACAGTAGGTTTCTGTCTCTGGTTCTGTCATTCCCTTGATCATGGTTAGTATCTGCAGGACTGGAATTATTTACCATATTGGTGTGTATAATGCCCCTGTGAAGTAATGGAGAGTTATCTTCTCCTTTTCCATGGGAGGCTCAGAAACTCAGAGGCTACAAAACAGGAGTCAGACCACCCAAATGAAGTACCTGGTTTAGCACGGGATGCAATGCTGTCTGGACCTGTGATCTTTCTCTGTAGACTATAATGGGAGCTTATGATAGACATCCATCTCATAAGATGATGATGAATGCTCATAAGATTAGATGGATCCTGCTCTGTGGGGTGGATGTCCGTGGGAGGTGTCCATGGCTATGTAGGAAATCTCTGGCAGAGCAAGAAAATGAAACTGCTTCAGGGATCCAAGGCAAATCATGGGACCTTCCTTTTTTTTCTGTGCCATTTCAGCCATCCTTCCCTCTCTCAGATTCCAAAATACGTGTGTGCTGATGCAAGCCAGCTACCAGCCCAAGCAGAATAGCACTCACATCACAAGCAAGCAGAAATATAAGCGCTCCAGTGGTTCTCTATTCTGGTCCCTGTTCTCTGGAGCTTAGCTGTGGCACAGAGCAGGTGCTGTAGCTCTTTCCCACAAACCATGTTTCAGGTACTGAAGATCGCCATGGCCTGTTCTTGGTGTCTGTGAGACCCTGAAGCCAGCTATGTCCACCCTGATCAAGTGACTCTAGCACACTCGTATGTGAAACATAATGGAGCACCAAAGAGAAATGGCAGGGAACAGTTGCACTTTTAGTACAAGCCAGCAATCTCAGCCTTGGGCCTCCCAGCGCACGGAGCTGGGGGGCTGCCCCTTTCTTCCTGCCTTGCCTTCCTTGTCCTTCAGGGTGGACTGAGGGGAGGAGCAGGGGACAGTCTCAACTCCCAGCTGAATCTAACCCATGGCTCTCATTATGCTTTCAGACCACCTGGCAGTAGTTTGGTTGCCTTTGAAAACCAGAATATCTTCAAATATGGCAGTATTAGTTGCCTAAAACGAGCTTTTAATGACCTAAAACCACACATGGTCCCTGAGTAGTGGATGTGGTGGCCTCTCATTTGTTCTGTGGTTTGATTCCCCAGTGTCGGGAAAACTCCAGATTCCCATTTCACTAAGACATAACAGCACTGACCCTGGGGGGCTACTCTAATGTCTAGTAAGTCATAGTTTCTCCTTGTGGGGAAAGGGAGGCAATAAGTGTGTCTCTGCCCTTCTTTCTCTTTTTCTGAAGTTTGTGAGGATGTAGTAGCAGAGAGACCACTGCTTCTGTGTCAGAGCTCATTGAAATTGTCTCGTATTTGGTGTCTCAGACCACAGTGGGTCCAGCTATGTTCTGCTATCTCACGTAACTGCAATAAAATCATATAGAGCCAGATCCATAAAGGCAGGTAGGCCATGAAGAACCCATGAACGCTTTGGGAATCTGTCTCTCTCAGTTCTCCATTGGCAGAAATGGAGCCCGTGGCTCTGTTGTATGGCTGTTCTCATGGTAGCCTCCAGTCTGAATTGTGGTCTCTGGGAAAATCCCTGTTACCACTGAAGTATTTTTTTCTTCCAAGATGTAGTACTGTGAAGTATATTTACTATTCAGCCTCCCAAGTAAACTGCTTTAGGAGAATTTTCTGTCCTGGTTGTCAAGTTGGAAAGGCTTGCTATAGAAAATCAGTGGCATTTGGAGATGACTGAAAAGAATCTAGCTCCAAACGTAAATGATCTTAATGAAGGACCTACATAGATATTTGTGTATTTATTGTTAGCTCTCCCCATGAAAACTTGGTGTGTGGAGGAGTGATTTAATTCAATTACTTCAGGATTGTGCTTAAAAGTATTCCCTTAAGATCTCAGCACGTCTCTTAACCCATGAACATACTCGAAGACAGTCTGCACAATGGAAATCTGAGATCTCACATTCAAGTTAAATCCCACACAGTCACTCTTGTTTTACCTAAATCAGCTTATGCCTTCTCTCTAGGAATATGTTGCCCAGATGCTAGGGGCTTTATAAGAGCAAGTGTTAACAGGCTTTAAGTCACAATGAAAGTTTTTGCTTTCTCTGGTAAATAATGTCCTTGAATCAATGCCAGGCTAACCCTTTCTGTGGCAGTCTCTCTCTGAAGTCCTGAATGCAGAGTTCTGGGGATTTCATCCTGCAGAGCAGTGGCAGGGAGCATACGCTTCAGGAAATGCACCTAAAGCATTTCTTCCTTTTTTTTTTGTCTGAGTCTCTCAAACATCGTTTTTAGTGGCAAGCAAGGTTGATGCCAGCATTCAAAGAGCTTTTACCTGAACATTTTCAAAGAGTCTTAAAAACAGAACTGAAAGGGTCCTAAAAGCATCAGAAGCCCATCTCTCTACCTTGAAGCACAGTCACCTGTACATCTGTCACTCCTGCCATACAATTTGTTTTGAAAGCTGTCCAGCAATGGAAACTCCACTCCCTAAGCAGACTTTCTAGTACTTTGCCGTGCTTACCAATAGAGATTCCATTCTGCTTGCTTGCTGACACACATCTTTCTGAAATTTCAGCCAGCTCCTCCTTGCTCTGTCTGCAGTTGGCGGGAACAACAAATTATTCCTTTCCCTTTTGTAAACAAACTTTTATATACATTGTTATCTTGCCTCCCCCAGTCTGTCTTCCCTTCAACTGATTGATTAGCCCAACTTCTGTCAACATACCCCAATTGAAGTGTTTCCTAGAGTTGTAACTGTTCTTGTTCGCTCTCCTCAGCCTTTCTCTTCTTGGGTCTACATCTTACTTTGTGTCATGCCCAACACAGGACTGAGACAGTATTCCAGCTGAAGCCACTCAATGCTTAGTACTGTGGAAAGATGATATCAGGTTTCCAGATTCCTATGTCTACATGATATTTGCCTTTATCACAATGTTATAATGCTGATGATGTAACTCTTTCTGAAGAACTTCTGACTAATTACTTGTTCCTTTATCTTGTGTCCATGCAGTTGTTTATTCTTGTTAAAGGCTTTAATTGATCTCTGTTGAATTAATTCACTTTTTAAGAGTGCTTCTCCATGCAGTAAAGATCCTTTTAAATCCTAATGTTAGCTTTCAGTATTCTTGCAGTCTTCTTAGCAAGGTATTGTCTACATGATTTATAAGCCAGATCTCTACTCCACACCATCATTCAGGTTGAGGACAATGTTCAACATATTTGTCCTCAGAGAGACCCCTGGGGAATCTCACTTGCTGTGGCTTCCCTTTTTGACAGGAACCACTGAGAGTTGCCCTCTGAGTAAGGCTGTGCCACTGGTTTTACACCTACCCTTGAGTAGTTACTAGTCCATGTTTTCTTAGATTGCTGAAGAGAATATCACAGGCACCGGTGTCACAAATCCTACTAAGAGTCAAGATATATGACATCTATTGCTTGTCACCTTTGCCCAAGGCCCATTACCTGTCACACAAAGAAATTAAATTGGCTTGACACAATTTCTTTCTGACAATTCAGCAGGGTCTGTTACTCATCTTTTCGTACTTATCCTTTTAGCTTCTTACACATAGTTCGATTATTTGTTTCAATATTTTTTCTTGGGATGGAAGTTTAAACTGAGTGGTATGTAATTCCCTAGCATAATTTTTTAAGGCTAGACACCATGTTTCCTCTTTCCAGATTTCTAAAATCTTTTCTGTTCTCTATGATTCATGTTCTCCATGAACTGAAATTGCTCCAGCCAGCTCTCTAAGTATTCAAAGGAAGAAGTTCATCAGGACTAGCCAGCCTAAAAACATATTCTGCTGTGTTTTTTTCTAGGCTTTCAAAGCCTGAGCTTTCATGTCGTTGACATTAATAACAGTGTGTTAGATGCTTGCACTTGACCTTCTTAATGAACTGGCCTCCAAAAGTTGTTCAGCCTTTCGACTGTCATCTGTCCTTTTCCATTAACGCTTTTCTTTCTGTGTTCTCACTGCTAGTGAACGAAGGGTAAGCATTCTTGCTACTTTTCAACTGCATCCCTTAATCCTTTTACCCCCCTGCTCCCCCTTAGTGTCCTGTCCCACAGTCCGTGTGCTCCCTCCATACAAGTTTGAGAAAGCACTCATGATTTAGGTTGGTTTCCTGCTTGCTTCCCATCTGCTGCAATAGGACACTTTGCACTGGGTCTGTCAGTATTGTTCCTTTAAGGAACTGGCAGCTTTCCTTGCCTCCTTTCTCCCTTAGCCTCACTTCCCATGAGAGCCTACCTACCTGTTTGCGTGTGCATCACAGCCTGCCTCATTGAAGCTCCTTGTTTTTATATGGCAGTTTTGCTGCTTATTTGCATGGGGTTTTGAACTCTTGCCACTCTCTGTTCACTCTCACCACAGTTGCCTTCTGCTTTCATAATCCCAGTTTACCTTGGTTCCAGGTGTTCAGCAAATTTCTGTCACTAAAGAGATTCCCTCTTTGGGACTGCAGCTCTTTCTCCTCCAGAGCTTTTGCTGCTGTAATGGTGTTTCCCTCTCCCTGCATCCTTCTCATCTCTCCCCCCGTCGATGTATACACAGCAGCAACACTTGTAAGCATTGGCTGAGCCGCAAAGGCAGAGGGTCGGAGCTGCTGTGCAACTGCCCTTCTCCCACTAGGTCACTGGTTTGCAGTTTTGTTTACTCAGGCTTTTGAATTCCTTTGGGCTTGCCTCACATTGCCTGAACTTCATGGCTGCTTTGCGTTTGTTTTTTCTCATTTAATGCTCATTGAAGTTGAACAGCCCACTTCTTGCCTCTCTGCTTTGATTTACCTATCAGTCCCAGAAACAACCTGATTGTGTTATCTTCTCCTGTCAAATCCAGTGTCTCCTACGGTTGGTAAGAGTCCACATTAAGATCTCTTCTCTACCAGAAGTGGCTTCTTAAACATCTTCACTTTTATGTATTTCTCTTTTTTTAATACATATATAAAAACCCCAATTGCTACAACTGTGCAAAAGGAGTAAATTACAGAAGCACAAAGTACAACCAGTGCCTGCTTTTTTTTTATATGGAAACTCCTATTACATTCCAATCTTAAAGTCACTTGTGCTACAATGCAAATTTTAATGTGTGTTTACTTCTGTAAAATAATTTGTTGTTTGTAGTTTTCTGCATATGGTGAATAATTTGTGCAAGGGCTCTGGTGAATGAATTCTTCTAACTGAAGTTATTCTGAATTGACTGTAGCTATTCTGTAGTTAAAGTTTCAACTGGAGTTTACCTGATTTTGAACAGATGTTTGCCTTACGAGATAGATAAACAAAGGAATAAAACCCTCCCCAAAAGACAGACCATGGGAAGCCTTGACTAAGAGATTTTTACCTAGTATGAAATGAACAGGATTCACTGAGTCCCTGGCTTATAGCTACCTGAAGGTGGAGTTTTTCAGATGGCAAAATGTCCTTTCATTCACTTTGCCACTTTACAGCACAAGAACAACAACAACAAAAACCTAAAAAAAACCCCACCAAAACCAAAAGAGAGATTAAAACTACTTTAGTAGATTCATCTTCTTGAAATCTAATGCACAAGAGCACTGAAAATTAGTTGATTGAACTCTAATTTTAAAAGTCACTGACATTATAAAAAAATGTCAGAGGGCATGTCATAAGAAACAGGCTTAAAATAGGATGTCAGATGACTGCTGAAGACCTAATTTGTCTTTCTGTTTCTATTCTTAATTTGCTTAGCAGTTTGCAAATACTGAAACTACAAAGTAATGATCAAAGAGGATTTATTAGCAGAACCTCTTCCCCGCCCCCCTGCACACTCAGACGACCTGCATATAAATACTGATGCAACAAGCAAACAAAAAACCTTCTCCAGGAGGAACTGAACTAAGCCCCAAGAAAGAAAATGCACTCTACCACCAGTTCTCTCTCTTCCCTTTGAATAGCATCATGCCTGGCTTGGGACTCTGCTTTTTGTTGGAACAGTCTAAGAGTGATGCCTTTCTTGTCTGATGCTGGTAAGAATTAAGCCTGTCAGAAAAGCTCTGTGTTGATGCAGACAACCCAAGGAGATCCGTTGTTTCATTTTCTGCTTCAGAAACATGCCCTTAGTTGGTAGGTGGTTGTTTCTTTTGGATTCCAGTCAAACAAGTTTTCTGTAGTAAAAGAGCAAATGGCAACGCGCTGTTCCAACTGGCAAACCAGTTGTGCCTCATGTCAGCATTCAGGAGCTGTTACGAATGGGTTGGTCTAATAGGGAAGGCTCATTAAGTCTTGATATGTCTTCTTCAAATGGGAACAACTTGAGATTGGGGTGAAGAGGAGGGCAGATGGACAGCCATGCACATGGCTCCTGATAGTTTTCCTCAGAGAAGGAAGAGGGAAAGAGAAATATCTTCTACCAGAAGAACAAAGATACCAGGAACTAATACCAAGTCATGCCGCACATCCTAAAAGGCTTAGGTTGCAGGTCATGCCTGGCCCATCCCTAGACAGCTGAGCTTCTCAAGAAGCAGATCTGGCGATTTAAGGCACATTGGAATTTGTGACTATTCATCTTAAAATTCCAGGCTGCAAAGTGCAGAGCTGTAGGAGCTTCCTGTGCGCATCTCAAGTCTCTCTGCATTAGGACATTTTAAGTCAAGAAGATGGCTGTCATCCTTACTCGTGAGCCTTCAGGGGGAATTAAGAGCCAGAAGAATCCTGGTCACAGGGAGGAGCAAAAATGCATGTTTTAACAGCAGAGGGGTGTGTTTCACTTGTAGATGAGGTAGGGGGAGAAAATTTAGCTGCTCAAAAGGAAAAAAGCAGTTGTGTGTCCTGTTTATATGCTGGGACCCTTGGCTACCTAGCAGGCTCATCCCAAAAACGCCTTCAAGTGATGAGGAAACAGAGCCAGAACACAACTGAAAATGCTTTTTAGTATTCTTATAGATTTTTCTGTTTCTCATGCCAGCCAAAGTAAGGAAGGATTGATTGTGGAAACCTCAGCAAAGCCTGTAAGTTTTCTCTCTGGTGCGTTTCTAGAAGGATGAGGGGCGATTTGCAGCCTGTGCCTCCAGTTCTGGAGGTCTGGGGGAAGGACAGTCTCCAGCTTTGTCAGAGTTTGGGGCTGGAGCCAGCACTGGAGCCTGAGCTGCTCCTGGGGGCTTGGATCAGCTGTACTCCACCGGGGCGCGGGGGTGACACGGAGCAGGGGGCAGAGAGGAAGCCGAAGTGTGCCGGGGGGACCGGGGAAGGCACAGTGCAGCCAAGTCTGCTCAGAGATGAATGGCACGTGGGCCCGGCACGTGAGACACAAATATAGCAGCCTGGTGAGTGCCCAGCTGGGGCAAGCTTCAGTTTGCTTTTTAAAGGAATGCTGTCAATTCCTATTTGGCTGGCAAATTTTCCCTTTGTTTAAAAAGGGGGGGAATTAAAAATAAAAAAGAGAAAGCGTGGTGGTTAGGGTTTGGGCTAGTTTTGTTTCTTTCCCTCACACAAGCCAGAAGCAAATAATTCCGAGCAAGTAGTTTATTTTTGTAAAAGTTCCAGTGCAAAGGGTTGTCTTAAACCAAAACCTGTTCCCCTGTCAGCTGATAGTAAAATTCACAGGAGAGAGAAAAAGGAAAGCGGCTGCATTGATTTTCATTGTCCAAGATGAGAGGAGTGCAAAAGGCTAACAGGGAGGGGGTAAAAGATAAGACATATTTGAGGATGCTCCTGACAATGATCTGAGGGGCTGTTTGTGGTATGAATAAGGGGATGTGTTCCTTTAAAAAAAATTGTTGCTTTTTAAGTGGCTAGTTCTGCTGTAAACAAATCTTGGAAAGCGCCTGTGGAATTAGATGTATTTCAATTAAGGAACTCAAAGTAAATAGGTTTTTACCTAGAGCAGAGTATGGAAATGAGGGTGGGAACGTAAAGCATTTTACAAAGCAAGATGTAAGTTCCTTTGAGTAAACAGAGAAGTAACAGCTGTGAAATGTTGCTAGCAGAAATTAAATGTTGTGGCCAAAGGTTTGTTTCTCCTTTTGACTGTTTACTAAGGAATAATTGTTCAGTTACAAACAATCAATCAATCTTCAAGTGCAAAGAAAGGGTCAGGGTGTCCATTTCATCAAACCAGACCATTACATTACTTACATGCCAGATTAAATTGTCCAGAGGAGGGAAGGATGTCAAAAACGTCATGCCTTCCATGGATTTGTTTTCCTGTAGACAATGATTTTTTGAATGTCTGGCTGTGGTTGTTAGAAGTGTGTCGTTGCCCACTGGGCAGGCAGAATTAAGGGTGTTTTGGAACACGCAGCAGGGTGTTGCCAAGCCTCATGCAACATTATATTTGCTTTCCTTTTCCCTTATTTACTGGCTATTAGATGCCTAGAGGGGAGGTTTAAGTGTGGCAGCCAAAGGTTTCTCTACTCATGTACATACCAGAGTTGTGTAAAGTTTGTGAGTTCTTACTGGCATCAGAAAACTGCAGGTGACTTTAGCTACACGTGTGCATAACTATTTACAGATGCAAGTCACAGTAACCATTAAATTCAAATTAATGAAGCCTGTGAAAAGTTTAATTTCTTTATGTGGGGCCCATATATCTGCTGGTACTTTGTACAGGCTAATTCATGAGCAACTTAAGAACCCCGCTTGCCCCCATCATCTTTCCAGTCTGGGTACCTTTGGGTTTCTGCCCCCTGACTACGCTGCTCCCTCCCCCTGCCCTGCACACCTGTAGCTTGAGCAACTGGAATAATTCCCTCTCTTTCTCATAGGAATCTTCCCTGTGTATGGGAATGAAATGCTAAACCCCAAAGACTCTGCAGGGCTTCACAGACAGCCTGTCAGGGAAGGACAGGAGATAACACGGTGCTTTGCCACATGATGTTCTCTTCTCCACCACCACAGCAAATGCACTTGATTTCTGTCTTTCTAATGATGAGGGCTTTTTTTAAAAAAAGATTTGTTAATGGCCACATGCTGAAATTCAAAAACAGCAATCAGTATTTGCAGAGATGGATACGTTTTTTCTTGGGGGGAGTTGGTGGTGGTGTTACTTCTGTAGGAATGAACTAAATGGCTGGATTGTATTTTATATCGAATCCAGTGCAAACATGAGGTTTATGCAAATAGCAAAAATACTAGGTTCCACATATAATTGGGGCCAAAACTTTAACCTCTAGAAATAAAAAACATAGCCAAAGTAATGGAAAGTCTAATCTGCTTTAGTACAGCATAGAAAGAATTTTGTGGGGTTTTTTGTATGCGGCAATTTGCTACTTTCAGGGCAAGTGGAAAATGTTTTGATAGTTCTCCATGTATTCAGTGGAAAAGAGTCTGGTTTTTTAGAGATTTTGGTTTTGACTAAAACTAGAAAAATCTCCTCAGTCATGTGATTCCAGCTTTTGGGAGGTTTGCCAGCGAGCATGGGCTACCAGAATACCAACTACATATACACTTGGTTTGTTACAGCTGGATGCATTGGATGTTTATGACTTTCTGACTCGCACCTTATTTTTTGTAACTGCTGCTTATGTGAATGTTTTCAAAGAGAGCTGAATTTTGAGTCTTTCATTGAGATGAAAAAAACTCTCTTTGTTTAGGTTGGGGAGTAGTTTTGCTTTGTTTTCTCCAGTGAAGGAAGGTAAGGAAACATTTAGTGTGGCAAAGGTTCAGTCTGGCATTGCTTAACTCTTCAAATTACAGGTCCAAATTCTTCAAATTGCGGTGAGGAGGAGGGAAGGGGGAAAAAACAGGTTTTTTAGTTTCAATACCAAACCCTGCAATTATAAGCTGAAGTTAGAGAAGTGCATATGAAGAGTTATTTAAGTCAGAGCTCAGAGAGGAAACTGATTACAACCTTAGCTATGAAGATACTCAGCCCCTCCATAGATTGGATCAGATTTGACTCTCAGCAGCTTACAGGTGGTGACTGTTTGTCCTGGTGTCGCTAAGGAGCTGTACACTGTGGATGTAGTGGGTGTAAGATGTCTCTTGCTGCAGGTTCCTCATGTCCAGCAGCAGGAATATAGCAGGAGCAGACCTGTTGGCCATCCTCAGCTCATTGGTAGACCCATCTTAGAAGGAACTCAGCCAACTGGTGCCCTGCAAAGGAAATGTTAGGTGACCTCACATGAGGCCTTGCTTTCTCTGACAACCATGTGTGGACATTGATTCTCTAACCCCAGGTTGGGCAATAGTTCCCCATTCTTGTCTGGACAGGAGCAGACCCAAGGGAAGGAACTCCCCTCATGGTGCTCTGCTTTCTGCAGTGTGCACTGCAGTGCTGGGGATGGCCTCCTATTAGTAAGCCTGGGGAAGTTAGGCTGTTTTGTTACAGGGTTTTAGTGTATTGGGTTTTGGTGTTTGAGATTTTTTACTAATTTTATTTTGTGTGGCCTCACAGCCACTTGTATTGATGCAGTGGAACAGATGTGGATAGTGTTTGGGCAAGAGGAAGGGGCGATGGGAGGCTCTCACAGCACAAGAAAATGTACTCGAAAGCCCAGCTCTTGGTCCTTTCGGTATATCTGACTTGGGGAGCCTGGTAACTCAGAGATGGCCACCAGCTCCTCATTTTATCAGGCATGAGCAACAGAGAAGAGATTAAGGCAATAACAACAGCTGTCAGAATATAGCCTTTTTAGTGGTGTGTTGGAAAGGAAGCTTGGCCTGTGTCCGTCTCAGCTGAGAATGCATCAGCGAATCCTGGGAAAGACGAAGAAATGAGTGTGCGGCAGTGTCTGTTCCCTAGTTTGCTGTAAACCATATGTCTGTCTGCAGCATACACAAATACTGAGTAGGTGAATAGGTGACTCAGATATTCAGTTGGCCAGATATTATGATTACCAGCGCTACCCAGTCGTGCAGGCTCTGCCAAATAACTTTCAGGCACTTAGCACCTGTGGATGCCGTCCCTGTCAGCACGCCAGTACTGAGTGCCATCTAAATAACAGCAGCTCCAGCCCCTCGGTGGGGTCTGCGTGTCTTGCTGAGCCAAGCTTAATGCACATAGGAATTGGTTTACCTACAAATGAAGTAGAGCCACTCTGCTTGGTATTGCTGTGTGTTCCTGTGCTGTACGACAGTGCAGGAGATGAGAAAGAGACAATTTCTCACTGAACTGCAGGTAACACAAATGCAATTAGCTGTATTGGTATTTGGCCAGCAAAAATACAGTAACGTTCTTGGAAGCCGGAGAGTTAATGATGTTAAATCTTCATGAGCAGCCAAAGTCCGTCCTCTCCTACCACTTTCTTTTTGCCTGCCTTAATGTATAACTTCCTACCTTTGAATTGTAGGTAATTAAGCTGGACTCCTCCGTGCGGAAATGTCACACTTACCACCTATAGGCTTCCTATCTCCAGCTTTAAAAGGAATTATTCTTCCTGCAGCTCCTGCTGCTCCTGTGTTCCACTCTTATTAACCTCATGGCCACAAAGAACAGACTCTCCTGTGTTTCCATTAGATCTGCCTTCTAAAGAGATGCAACCAGGAACCAAAGCAAAATACTCAGAGAAGAGATTTGACTTCTTTCTCTTGAAGGGTGAGGTGAAGATTGGGAAAGAATCCTTCTAGCTCTCATGGGCCCCTCTGACCTGATCCTTCAACTGGATCTGTCACAGACCTATTTTCCTGTTTTGTCTCTCAGCAAGGAAGCAATTGCAGACATACATGTATGCCATCATTCAGCCTCACGCTGCAAAGCAACCCTGATTTGATGCTGTCATAAAACCTGGGAGTGTTTTCACCCAGACAGGGACCTGGCTCTTGGAAGGGATTTGCAGCATAGCAGTGAGCTTCATTTTCTGTTTAAATCTTGATTACAACTTGAGGGCATACTCTGTGGTGACACTGGACAGCACACACAGTGCTGGTCTATGAATCCAAGTTCTGGAGCTGAGCTGGAGAAAGTATTAAATCCATGTGAACAAGACAATCCATCCAAACACAGTGCAATGCATTATACATTCAGATCCCTTCACCCACTGCAGCACTTAGCTGGCGCCTCTACACTGCTCTGTGCCCACTCTGCAGGATGTGCAGATGTGCCGTGGTGGAGGTGAGAAAGCACTGGATCCACAGTGGATCCAGCAGCAGATGGATTAAGCATGGTGATGGGGTCAGATATTCCAGGTCATGCAGTGACTGTGCCCTCTGAGTACAGTGCTGACACTCCTGGCCTGTTGGTTTTGAGTGAAGATAAATGTTGGCAGAGAGAGGAAAGAAAGAAAGGAAGGAAAGGAAGGAAAGGAAGGAAAGGAAGGAAAGGAAGGAAGGGAGGAAGGGAGGGAGGGAGGAAGGAAGGAAGGAGGAAGGAAGGAAGGAAGGAAGGAAGGAAGGAAGGAAGGAAGGAAGGAAGGAAGGAAGGAAGATGTTTAAACTGAAGCTGGTTTTGAAGCCACTAGAAGTTGAAGGTTCTTCTTGATGAGTTCACACATTTTCAGTTCACTTATGCTAGCAGTATCCCTTTATTTTTATATTGAGTTTTTAAGTCATTACCAAACCGGAAAGAGATTGTTTGGGAACTGGTTTGCCCAGATTTAGAAATTATAGTTCACGATGCCAGGTGATAAAAAGCAGTGCCCAAAGCATTCAGGAAAGAGCCTGCTTCTGTCTCATGGGTTATGCATCTGCAGGGATGGGAACATCCTTTCCCCTGGTAGAGCACAAAAAAGCAAATACTTGGGAGCTGTTATGTTCTCACCAGCCAGCCCAGACTATGCAACCAGGCACTACTGAGAGCTTCAAGAGACCTCACCTCACTCCCAAAGGAGATTAAGCTGTAACTGCCTGGCTCAAATTCTGGTATGGAGCTTGTTTCCACAATTCTTTTCCCTGAGATTTGAGTAGGGGCAGATCTGGGCTTCCTGCAGTGGGCTAGGATGGTTGCAAGAGCTCCTCCTCTCCACTCACCAGTGCTGCTGCTGCATGCCCTGCGATGGAAGAGCAGCTGCCCAGCACCCCCTACCCACCCGGGGTGGGAGCAGCTCAGCAGCTTGCACAGGGTGAGTGCTGCACCTGGCCTGTAAGGCAGAGGCATGAGGAACACTGTTTGGTTTCCTGCCTTCTGATGTTAAAAGCTTCTTCCTTGGAAAATGTTTTCCCTTCCCTCAGGACCCTCTTCTCATCGATCAAGAAGAGGAGTTACAAAGACACACAACTGCTTTTTAGATCTTAATAATAAACAGTTAGCAAGGCTTTGGTATTGTACTGTGCTCAGGAGCCCAGGGATATGTAGAGATACTGCTCTTCATCGCCAATTCCACAGGATAATGAAGTCCCAGTTCCCAGTTACAGCAATCTGAAGACATGCAATCTTTCTGGTTTGTTTGGAGAGCCCAAGAGGTGGAGGGCACAAGCAGAGGGGTACACACCTGCCCATAAAGCCTCTCCCCCATGCTCATCCATCTCTGCCTTTTTATGTATGGTAAAGGCATTTGAAGCTTTGTTGGTGTGGGGCATGGTAGAGCCTCGAAGGATGACGTGAGGAGGGCAGGAACGTGACCTCCACGCTGACGCAGTTCTGTGTTGCTTGGCGTGGCTTCTCCGCACCATTAGTATAGGTACACAACCAGCCCCAGGTTTCCTGTCTTATGCCAGAATCCCTGAAAATGAGGAGCTGTAAATCACTTCCTCTACCTCCAAGTTGCAGACTGAGGGATAATTAATGTGGATCTGTCAGAAGTGGGACTTTCCCTTGCAGGCATGTTCTTGGAATACTTCTGGGAGTTTAGCATACCCAGTTTACATGTCCTCATCTGGTTCCCCAGCCAACTGTGACCACTCACTGTCAATGACAGGCTGTGGCCAAGCTGTTCTTCACAGAAGACCCACTGTCCATGTGGGGTTAGTGAATGCCTGTCCTCTGACCTTCAGTGACCTGAGGAAGAAGGAACTCAGTGGAAGGTTTGAGGTGGGCTGGTGGCTTGGCAAGGAAGAGTTTTAGCAGTCATAATTTATGTGGAGAGGAGGAGATTGAGGAAGCTGTTTTGAGGATCTGAGAAGGGAATTTGGTGATCAAGGTTCAGGAAGAGAAACAGCCTGTTTTGTTAGAGAGTAAGAAAACAAGGGTGAGGCTATTTTTAGGAACATCATGTCCAGGCAAGTGGATGACAGTCGTACTTCACAGCAGAAATTCTGATGCTGAAGTGCAAATGCTGCTGAGCCTGTGCTGCCAGCCTAATGAGGAAAGGAACATGATGAGCCAACTACAGTAAAATAGGGATTTAAATAGCATGGTTCACAGGGGATTTGAATGGGAAAGAGGAGACGTGCAGGAGTGCATGGCAGAGAGAGTGCCTTCTTTTTGGGTGAGCCCCCTATACAGCTTTCCTCATAGAGGGCATCAGTGCCATGAACTTGTGGAAGGGGAGGTAAGCAGTGATATTCATTTGGTGGTTTCTGTCAGCAAAACTGAGCCAAAGCCCCCTGCTTGCTTGATTTGAGACCTGCCTAATGAAACCGAGTGGGGAAGGCACCAGTCCCGTGTCAATCGTCTGAGCAGCACCTCTTGAGCTGCTGTTGTGTCTGTTGTTCTCACTCTACTAGTGCCAGCTGGGGTCAGCATTCAATCCTACTCCCACTAGAAGGAAGAGCAAAGTTTTGGAGGCTTGGACTTGGTCTCCTTGAAGATTTTGTCCCACATTCTCCATCCTTTCCTTTGAATCACAAAATATAGTGAACCCAAAAGAAAAAAAGCAAAACCCAAAAAGCCCACTGTACCTGTTTAAATTTAATGCCCCCCACTCCCCTAATTTGAATTTTGCAAAGACTGCAGAAAATATCTGCTGTGTCAGTCAGAATAAGCCCCCTCCAAGGTGAGCTCAGCTCCAGAAACTCTGAAGATGGAGGGATTGTGTTATGGTTCTGCCTCCCAAAGGGATGTGCGGGTAAATTGCATGGTAATTGTGTTTGTTATCTGCAGCGTGTTGATTCATTACATTAGGTACAGGTATCAGGCGATTGCAACTTAACCTTGTCATTTAGGATGCACCACGAGTCTCTTCCCCCTTCTCCTGGCCATACTTCCAGCACACATGACTGCAGGAGCCTTCTGCCGTAAGGTTGCATGAGCCCTGCTAACCTCTGGCTCTTGGGTTTCAGGTGGTCCATTCTGAAAAGTGACATGGGCAGTCAGGGTGTCCAGCCTCAGGGAATTCAGGGGCAGGGAGTGGGAAAGAGCTCTGTGTGAGACCACGCTTACCAAAAGCCTGACCTGAAGAGAGATGTATAGGTTGAATGAGCAGCTTAGCCATAGGGGGTTGTTTCTCCACTGACTATAAACTGGCAGGCCCAACTTTGACTCCTTTGAGATGACAATGAATAGCCAGCCAGTTTTGTATTTAAGCCCTTTGACAAATATCCTGGTCTGCTGAGTCCCCTTGCTGCTGTCAGATGGGATCCCAAGGCTTGTCAACATGACTGATTGTAGCATTACGTCTTTCTCTCTGCATATGAGTAAGAGGCCCCATGCTCATTTGGATGAGCTTCACTGCACAGCCCAGCCTGAGGTGATGGTGTGGCCAAGAAGGCAGGCAGAAAAGCCAGATCGCTAGTTTGGGAGCAGTGAAGCTGTCAAATGACTCAGCACTTACCCCCCTTTACACACACCCCCCTCCCCCCCATAGTGGTGAGAGCAGCAGGACAGTGCCTGTGGGGCATTAGGGTTCTGCCAGTCATCACCAGAGAAAAGTAGGGCTGGTCTTGGTCCTTCTCCCTTGGTGGCAGCTAATCTGGTGAGACCAGGTGGTGTGGCAATGACACAGGTTCCAGTATGATTCCAGAGCCACACAGGGACCCAGTATCACCAGTGGTCCCATGAGGGACCTTTGTTGATGTGATGACCATTGTGGGCGATAAAGGAGCAAGGCTTGCCTCACCCATGGAATGAACCTCCTGCATCTTGTGCTGGCTCTGTTTGCCAAATCTCTTGGGCTGGCACTGGGTTTGCACTGGTTTTAACTGGGTTGGCTTAGGAACAAAGTTAACTTAACTGCTGGAACAGTTAGTGGAATCTGTTGGTTTGTGCTGGGGAACCCCATGTAGATGTCGCCTCTGGACACCAAACTGGCACCAAAACCTCTTTAATCCAAAGTATGAGCAGATAATCGTGGAGTCAAATTGAATTTAGCAGAATGACTTACATAATGATTTTGTTAAACCAGCACGGTTCCTGTGTGTGGATGGGACCAGCGCTAAAGTGATTGTGAAAGTCTCTGTAGTTAAACTCGTATAAATTTGAGTGCAGGCAGGCTTTTAGAAATTCATTTGTGTGGATCAATCATACTGTTGATCCAACAGAAGCACTTTGCAGAGCACAGAAAGTAAGTTAATATGCTAGACATCGGATATGGGCCAGTATTCAAAGGCCTCACCTGTTGGTAAAGGCCTGATCCAGGTGTGTGAGGTGGGACACTGCCATTTGTTACCACCATGGGGGTAATCAGGTCAGCATCTAACCAGCCCTTCAGCATCATCCGCCCTCCATGCTGAGGTGTTAGCCCTTTGTCATCTCTGGTGGAAAGTGATCCAAATGGGAACTTTTTCCTCAAACTGTGACTCTCCTGGGGCATTGGGATGATTCTCCTTTGTAGGGGTGAGATCCACGACATTCAAAGGCCGGTATCACACCTGACGGCTTTCTCAAGCTCAAAATAATAAGGACAGTTTCCGTACCAACTCCAAAATACCAACCTTTTCCTAAAGGAGACTCCAGCGGGAGTGCGACCGAGGCTGTAGCTCATCTTTAATAATGCTACTTTTAAAAATAAATCATGTTTTATGGATCTAAACTTAGCCTCTCCAGATAAGCGAGTCCTGGGGCCGCTGGTGATTAATATGCAGCACCGAAGCGTGGCCCAGCGGGGCCCTGATTAATAGCGATGACATCATGACTTTTAAACATTCTGTTAATGCCGGCCCCGGTGACAAATGGGGATGCGCAGCATCGCTTCCCCTGGCATTTACGTCGCCAGAGTGAGGGCTGGGAGCAGCACCCTCTCACCTCCCCTGGGCCAGGCTGCCTGCCGGCCTGCCCTGCAGCATCCCCCGGGCCTGGGACACGTGGGGCTGGAACCCGTGTCCTGGGACCTGGCACTGCGCAGGAATCCCACTCCCCGTTCTGAGGCTTGCATGATTGACATGTCCCCAGAGGGGGAGAGGCAGGTGTGCTGTGTCTTTTTAGGCACTTTATCCACCTGCAGCTTTGTGTGACACCCAAGCCTTCAGCAAGCTTGCTTTTACATTCAAGGCCAAGGCAGCTCCCTTTGCAAAGGCTCCTGCTCCCTGCTGCAGTGCTTCCTGAGTTTTAGGGGGCTGATACCCCACACCCCTGACACAGCACGTGCCCCTATCCGGTGTCAAGCCTCAGTCTGTACCCTGCCAGGCATTGTCAGGTGACAGCTTTGCTTCAGCCACCCCCCCTCCCCTTCAGCCTGAGGAAATGAATGTGTGTGGGTGCTTGCTGTGCTGCCCGGGAGATCGGAGTGCCACAGTTGTGTACCATTTCCCACTGTGCAGTTTCATGAGCTCCTGCTCCTCCTCACCTACGGTTGAGCTCCCACCTCATGAGGCAGCACGTTGTGTCTGTGTGTTTGTGTGTGTACCATCTCTCAGTACCCGGTGGACAGCAGCTACCCAGGTTCTCTCTGCACCTTCGCACAGCGAGCTGATAAGCAACCTCATTGCTTCTATTTTCCTCCCCTGCTTTTCTGTCACCTTGCAGGCAGATGGCTTGAACCAGAGTGCTGGTCCTGACCTCCATGTATGCTCTGCCTACGTTGGTATCTGGATATTAGGGTTTGGGGTCTCTTTCTGTTTGCAGACTTAAGCTTCACCAGCCCAATGCATGGAAATCAATCTTTTAGACAAGACTACTAAAGCTTTAGGGTCCTGCTGAACAGGCTTCTTGACTGTCTTAAGATTTTGCTAAGATTTTTTTTGCCCGGTTTCCAAAGAAATTCTCCTCTGCCATCGCACCGGCACCAGTGAAAAAGTTGTTTGAAACACTCTGCCTGTGTGTTCAAAGTGATGAAACCCCATGAGTCCAGATTGCATTTTAGCATCCACCCCCAGGAGGGTCCTTGGCAGTTTATAATACAGGGTTTATAATATGATGTCTCCTTTGTAGTGGTATCTGTGCCACACGACTGCATAGCTTAGGGACCAAATATGTGATAAGCTCTGAAGTGGCAGAGGTCTGTCTGCAAGAGACTCGCTGGTTGTGCTGGGATAGGGGCTTTGCCCCGTAGCCCAGAATCGTTAAAAGTTTCACAAAAAGCTGTTGGCTGGAGACTGTTGCATTAGTTATATTTGGTCTACTGCTGTCTCTTTGAACCTTCCTATATCAAATGATTGAGCTGCATTTTTAAGAGCTTTTATTGATGAGTAGCCAGCTTGCTTTGGGCTTGCTCAGTGTGTGGAGAGGGGTTTTTTTTATTCTTAATCTCATCCCTCTAAAAGCCAAGGTATGGGTTCCAACTGTAATGCTGTGCAATACAGAGCATATTTTATGATCTTAAAGGTCTGAGAATATAAAAAGTGTTATAAATATATAACCTCTGAGCTACTGAGCATCAGCCGGGGAGATCTTCCCCCTCCCCTCCAGCATTGACTAGGAGAATGCAGACACACTCGCTGTCAGAGAAATCTTTGCTTCGTGGTATCATCTGCTCTGCAATGCTTCACCCTTGCGGCAAATCCTCTCACCCTTCCTCCAATCAGTCTTGTTCTTTGGACTTTGAAAGTCTTTGCCACCCCACCTTTAATGTGTGCTCCTTGCGCAGTGATGAAGCGCGGATGGGATCAGGGGCATCTATTTTCATGTCTCAGCCATGGACTTGTGTGTACTTGGTTTCTCCGTGCTTCAGCTTGCTCCTCAGCATCAGGGGAAAAAAAATGGTATTTGTCATAAGCTCTTTTGATCCTTGAAGAAAATGAAGGGCCATTTAACATTTTTAGAGTAATAATAATAATGGAGGGAAAAGGGACATATTCTGGTATCTGAGAACAGCAGGTATTTGTTTAAGAGCGTACTTTAGAATAATAGCAAAAAGGACCTTTAATCTCAGAATTTCAAGGCACCTTGTAAACTATAAACATTGATTCTCCTTCTTGTTATTCCTCGTGGGCATTTTACCGCTATAAAATAGAGCAAGGTTCCTACCCTGATGATCTTGCAGCAAGAACAAACGGATATTAGAGAGAACTGAGGCTAAGTACAAGCGGGATTCAGGGGCAAACACAACCAGGGAGCGTGCTGGGAATGGGTGGTTTATGTTCATGATATCTCACCCATGGGGACATGTATTCTGGGTAAGTCAGCCTCACGGACACCTGCGAAAAAGAGATTTATCCTGCCCTGGGGAAGCTGAGTAGTGGGGCATGTAAATGAGATTGGTCACTCAATAAATTTCTCTTTGAGAAATGTAGCCTTTAACCTGACAAGGAGGTGAGTGGATGAGTGGTGTTGGATTGTGGAGGGGACAGGCAGCAGCCAGGGGAGTTTTCCTTTGGCTCCAGTAGCTAAAGATTTCCTAATAGAAGTCGAAAGAAGGGGGGTTCTAGATTTGCCTCCACAAGTGTGTGCCTGCTGTGTCACCTCTATACTGATAACGTTATGCCTCCTTTTTTCTTCTTTTCTTTTTTTTCAGTTTCTATAAAGTAAGCACCGAAAACCAATTTGAGCTGTTCTGAAATTTTGGGTTCCTTTGTTTCTCTGCATTTCTATTGGATTACGTCCCTGACATTGTTGCCAAGAAGTTAAATAATACATCTAGAGATGGAGGAAACTGAATAATGTAGCTCTGCAGCTTATAGCTTTTCTAGTGCTGTGCCAGAGAGCTTTTTGAGCTGAAAATTGTGACTGGCAGGCAAATTTAGACAAAAATGTTTTGGAAATTATTTTTTTTTTCTCTTTTCTTTTTTTATCTGATAAGGACCAAAATGTACTGCTGAAAGCTGTAACGTTCCCAGCAAAATAACCAGAGAGATTCAGAAAAAGTAAACACAGATAAGTAGCAAACCTGTTTGCTTAACAAGCGCCTGTGGTTGCAGACCATGGGTTATTCAGAAAAGCAAGGGCTGTGCCACTCCATAGCAAAGGAGCTGGACATGGCTGACTCAGCTGGAGCCTTATGCAAGATGAAATGATAAAGGAAATTCAGACAGAGCCTCGGGACTGATGGAGGGCTCCCCTGGCAGCGACGGAAAAAGGAGGAAGGATATCCATTGTCACGTATGGATTTTGACAGCTAGACCAAGTCAGTTTTGGAAGCTCCAGCTCCTACCCCTTGCCCTAGGTTTGCAAGTCCTGCAACCTCTGCCCATTCTCCTCCTCTCTGCAGCACCCCATTTTGCAGTGAACACTAAGGTCTGGCTTTAGCCTATCTGTGCTTTGACTTGTCCTCTTTCTGTCCCTGGATGGTAGGTAGATTCAAGGGCAGTTGAGCTTGGAACTTGAGTACCTTGGGGTGCTGTGTGACAGCCTGGATGTTCTCCTTAACCTTTTCATCATCCAGGGATGCTTTCTTTACCTCCAGCTGCACCATCCCCAAGCTTGTTCAGGAAACTACATGCCAAGCTGCAGTCAGATCAACTGGGTGAACTCTTCCTCCCTCTTTTGCCTGTGGGAAGGAGCTAATAAAGCCCCTCCAAAACAAACTGAACTGAAGCCATTATTTTATGCCCAGGCCTTGCTGAGTAATAATGATCTTCCTTTAACCACCCACTCGTGCCTCTGCTTATCCCCCTGCTTGTTCATGACCTTCACTCATTGTATCCTGTTGAATTGAGCTTGTATATTCCTGACACACAGGAGCTGCATGTTCATTCATTTGTTGTAAATGCCTAAGACACTCAGGGCACTTGAAATTAAATAATCAGCCGTGAAACAAAAGACCCAAATGAGCACACGGGCACATTGTCTGTTTTATTTGCAGATAAGTTCTGCCTAAAAGCCAGCAATGCGTGATGCTTCTTGCTGCGTTTTTAGTTTAAAGCAGATGTTATATACATTATTAGAAGCTGTATCCTTGCAGTTCGTGATGTAATGAGAGCCCGAAGCGAGAGGTGAGGAGCTGGGATATCTCCTGCTTTTTCAGGTGAGGCTTTGGGGAAGGGAGGCATGTGGAGCGAGGGCTCTGTATTGAAACACAATGTCCTGTGATTTTGTGCCTTTTGGAGCTGGGTGTTTATGTCAAGTTGAGGGTGGTTGAGGGGTGGGGTGGGAAGAAATGAAGTGTTTAGCACTCTTGTGTTGGATTGATGTGGCATGGGTCAGTGGAAGTATGAGGTTTGTGGTTTCTGGAGGGCCACGTGACTGTGCTGGAGGTCAGGGTAAAGTCTGGGTTTTGTGATGGTGCTTCGTGCTCTGAGAAGCCAGTGTTGTACTATCAGGTGCATGAAAACTATGAAAAACTGTGAGTGGTACAGGCATATATTTGCACCCTGGATAGATTCAAAAGGGTCTTACATCCAAGAAGGATCCCCTCTCTCTCTTCACCCTTTGCATTTTTGGGAAGAAACCCTGGGAAGATGCATTCACTATCCTGGCTGAAGAAAAGCCACCTGAGAACACCCCCGTGCAGCACCCTAACCACGGGTGGGACATCATTGAGAGGGAAACGTGTCACAACACAGTGAATTCCCCCCATTTTATTTCTCTCCTCGGGAGCAGATAAATGCATTTGATTTTAAATTTTGAAAAGACAGGGGAAGTATTTTGTGTTTGCATGTCCAGGCCTAAATCTCCCCCCGGATCCCTGTGAGCGGCTGCGAGGCCTGTGCAGCCAGAAGATAACACGCTCGTCTCCTCCGCTGAGGGCAGGCGGCGGCAGCCAGGCCAGCAAGCCCGGGTTATCTGTCACCAGCATGCTGCTCACTGTGGCTCTCATCCCTCCCCACCTGACTCCAACCCATTCTGTGTGAAACCCCCTATGTACAAACTTGCAGTTGTAATTTACTGCCCACCCACCCCCCTGCCCCGCCCCCGCAGTATGGAGTGGGAAGAGGGGTGGTGTCTGGCAGTGTCCAGCAGTCCCAACAAAACATCCTGGTTTGTATGGAGCAGCTCTCAGGGTGCTGGTTACATGCCAGAAATGGCAGCCATGGGTGGTTTTTCCCTTTCCTGATTCGCTACTCTTGAAAGATTTGTGGAAGGCCTTCAGGAGGTCTGTGAGTGTGGCCCAGGATGCTCGGTATGTCAGGGTGGTACACCTGAACAGAAACCATAGCTGTGTTTATTAGGCAGGGGAAACTGGGAAACCTGTGTTTGTGAGTAGTGAGTGCGGCGAGATGTGTCTCGGTGAAGGGGCAGTTGGCACTACTTCTGGGATAAGTGCAGATTATTATTTAGTATCAAAGGGGCTTGGTGAGTTACAGCCAATTCCCCATATTCAGGTTGTTAATGTGTGGAGTAACACCTTTCCAAGTGGAGAAGTGGTCTGTCTGCTTCAGGTATGGTTGTAGCACAGCCACTTCTCCCCACAGAAATTATTATGTTCAACAAGAAAACACCAATAAATGGAAAAGAACGTTGGAGCTTCACTCCCCCAAAGAAGACCAGAAGGTTTTTATGTAGATGGGGAGCAGGAAATCTGCTCATTCTCCACTCTGTCTGTAGAGTCAAAGAGGAACTTCTGTTGAAGTTAACAAGTAAATACACTGGAGTTGTCCATGTAAACCCTTCAAGCAGCCTTGGAAATCTCAAGTATAGGCTCCAAAGATGTCAAATCATTATTTTTGTCAGCATTTTGATTGTTGTCTTTGGAGGAGGAAGCTAGGAAGGAAGGAAGGAAAAGAAGGAAGGAAAAGAAGGAGGAAGAAGGAAGGAAAGAGCAAACTAAGCTGGGAGAATATTAAGGTTTGATAAGATGCAGATAAGCTGAGGAGCTGAGGAACCTTGCTTCACTTGTTCTGTGCGCTACATAAGTTATGAAGGAAAGTGAGTGACATAATATATCTTGTTATTTAAGGAATAAGGTGAAGGCTGTGCTATGTAGTTCTAGCATTTCCTTGCATTAGCATATTGTGCAGCTATCATATTTTCAGTGTATCAATTTAGTGGGGTTTTTTCTATTTTAATGATTTTTGCAGGGTTCTTTCTTAGGAAAGATTTTATGTATTCCATAACTTTTTGTGAAAACTGCTGCATAATCCCCAATTTCAGCAAAGCAGAGCCCTGAGATGATGAATGAATTACAGAACAGTAGGAGTTGGAAGGGATCTCTTGAGACCATCTTGTCTGAGCCTGTTGCTCAAGCAGGGACCTGGAGCAGGTTGGGTTTTGAGTATCTTCATAGATGGGAGACTCTACAACCTGTCTGGGCAACCTGTTCCAGTGTTTGGCCACCCTCAGAGTTAAAAAGTGTTTTCCTTTGTTCAGGTGGGATTTCTTGGGTTTTAGTTTGTGTTTTTAATGAAGGAGGGTGCTGCAGGGCCCCTGATTCCTTGTGAGAGGAACAGAAGAAATAGAAGCATCCTTGAAGTGAAAGGTGGTAAGACAACCCAGAAGGATTCCTTTACACACTTATTTTAGCTTAGAAAAATGATGGGAGAGACCATCTGGAGAAAGCAGAAACTAATTTGAATGGGTAGAACATGGCTTCATCTGAAAAAGTTTGATCCACAGTTAGCTTTTAAGTGTCTTAAAGCTTGTGGTGTAATCAGAGCTTTGCATTTCATTTGTAATGAAGACAAACAGGTGCCAGCTGTAAAATTTATCCCTGGATCTGGAGAGTTTTTATCTTACACAACTTTTGAGAAGTTTTGATCCAGATTTTACTTCTGTTTTTCCCCTTTCCCTCTCTGGCCAAGATAAATGAATGAGCCTTGATTTGGGGGTCCATGAGAAATCTGGAAAGGAGGGAGTGAATATGCGTACCTCTTAGGACTGGCATATCCCCATGCATCCTGGGGTGTTAATCAAACATTGAGTTCCTCAGCTTCCTAGGACTGCTGGTAAAAATTACTAGATTGAGGATGTGGAGGAAAGTGATACGGTGGCCCAAGATGACCCAAAGAACCAGTACTGGAGAGAAAATGCTGGTTCCTGAGCATGCACAGTGGCATCTGCAGGAGAGCAGCCACAGATGTCACCTCTCTCTTCTGAGGTTTCACACCTCAGAGCGTAATTCCATGGGTAGATAGGCACCTCTTGAAAGATGATGAAGACTTTCAGTTGCCCACGTGGTGCAGTATGGTGGGGGATCTGCACTGGCAGGGATCACCAGTGTGATGCTGCTCAGGAGGAACTGCTGGGCTTCAGTGCACTGCAGAGAAGGATCCAGGCCTCTTGAGACCTTGTTCAAACTGAACCTCTAAGCATGATGATTGCCCATCAATAAGGAAGACACCATAGAGAACCACTGCCCGGTTCTTGACAGCCTGATGGGATATTCATGACAGTGTAATAGGATTTTGGTGAAATGCGGTATTTTATTCTCGTTACCGGAATACAGCAGGGGCCCTTTAAGTCAAAAAAATTGATTTTAGAATAGGGTTTGTTAGAACCTTTCAGTCCCACAATCGATGTAAATGGGCAAATATCATTCTCTTTAAATCCAGTTTCCTGAGGCACAGCTGTGCCAGACGGTCATTGGATAAGCACGGAGAACACCCCTGTGCACCATTAACGCGGAGAAAACCAGACAAATACTTCATGCACAGAAGGAACTCCGAGGGGAAGGCTGAGAGAGCTGGGCGTGAATGGGCCAAATTACACCCTCACCCCCCCGTGTAATGCCATCGAAGTCTGGAGAAGAGAAGGCAGAAGCGAGCCGTGAGGCCTGCCTGCTGATACATGAAGGGAGATCTTGCAAAGAGGAGAGAGAGACCAATTATTCTCATCAGCCAACAGGAGAAATGCAGAGAATATTTAGGTCAAGCATTAAGAGAAACTTTCCAGTGGGTGAGGTATTAATCAGCTTAGACGAGGCGGACATTGGAAAACCAGCCCTGCACTTGTGGGCTGGGAAACAAATGCGTGTGTCTGGAAGAAGAGGGAATTGGGGATGTTCGGGTGGGCGTGAGGCTTAAGTCCTGTCCCTAGCACTGCGTCATAGCAGCCCTGTGGAGGGTTGTGATTTGCAGTGCCTGCAGGCAAATCTAAGCTAGCTATAGTCTAAATAGGTCCGCTACCAAATAGTGGGCATTGATCTCTAAGGACATGAGCAGCGTGAATGTTGGTAGCTACTCGGTCATTGGCTTGCAAAGCTGCTAGCTCAGGTACACCTGCCCAGGTTTGGGGTTGCCTCCGCTGGAGGAATATGTGGGTCATCTGCATTGCATTTATTTCTCTGCTCACCAAAAAAATCCTAGATGTAAATTTGTAAAAATGCCAAAAAAATAATAGCCTGAGGAACATTTAAAGTGATTGAAACCCAGATTTTAATCTCTGGAAAAATCCAAGATTTCAAAATTTATGTCACCTGACCTGAGAAAAGACAGTGGGGGAAGTTATAATATTGGAAGCATTAATAAAGAGTCTAAAAATGTTTTGCTTCAACCTCGCCGAAGCATTTAACTTTCCCTTTGTGTTATATTCACATAATGCAAAAGCAACTTTTTTCAGCCTTATCCAAATGAGATGCTGTCACGAAAATTTTCCTTGAAGATTTCAGCACAATTGATATTTTCCTGCAAAACATGCCGTTTCTGTTCAACTTGAATTTTCTCCCAGAAAATGTTCCTTTCAAAAATCTTGGGCCAACGCTAATTACCATCATGCAGCTGCTGTTGCTGCAGTAGATGCTATAAAACATAGCCAGTGAGAACACTACTGTGTAGCCCGCATCTCATGACACCAAAGGATGTAGCGAAAACACCCCCAAGCTGTGACCCAGATGGGCTGGGGATATTGCATGTCCTCAGCTGAAGCTTGTAGTGCAGCCCTATTTCTTACTCTCACAATGAGCCTGTACCTGTTTCCGTAGCTGGGATGCAAGGAGGGCGAGCACCACGATGCACAGGCGTGCTTCCTGGCCTGCCTCCAGCACCTTCGGCACGCCTGAGGGATGCTAAGGTTTCCTTTGTGGACCCTGTGGGGACTTATTTCTGCATTTCAAGTACCTCCCCAAAGTCAGCTTGCTTAGTGTTGAGGCTGCTTCTGGTTTCAGTCCTGCATATAGAGCTATTTCTCTTGGAAGGGTAGCCAGCAATGAAAATTAATACCAACTCTTACTCCTAGCAGGAGCTCAGGCCGGGGAACCTGAGGTCTGTGACTGCAAGCCAGGCTGGTGACACAGCGTAGAGACATGCACGTGCACACCCCCAGGTTTCTTTTGTTGGGTGCGTGTGAACATTATTTATCAGGTAAATGCTCCCTGTCATGCACAAACACAGGGATTTTTCCCTCCATCTCAGCCCTCAGATGGTTGTGTCCCTGGATTTCTGTTACCAGTACAGAAGGAATGTCTCTTGCTGCTCAGGAACACACAGCACAACAAAATGAGCTCTCACCTTCTCTCCCTCTCCCTCACATGTACAAGCGCGTAGACCTTACACGGCTGCAATCCCTGTGAGCGGGCCAACATGGACATCATTTAATAGGTGCACTTATGAGGAGCCTGATTTCTCCAGAGGAATTACAGTCACTGGGCTTTAAAATCAAAGGCTGGCCTTAATGCCAGCTGTGCAACTGCAGGGCATGTGGGTCACTGGCTGGGAGCCTAATGAAAAAGTTCAGAGAGAGATTTGTTTGGATGTGGGTGGGCAGGAAGACTACATCTTTTGAGGAGGTTCGACCCTGGCATTAAGGTCACTCACAAAGCCACTCAGCAGGTAGCATCATGCCCTCATTAGTTTGTGGTAGGGTATGGTGGGGCGCTTTGTGTTGACAGTGCTGTGTCCCCAGAGCTGTCTGGGAGATGCAGTGAAGTGCAGAGTGGAAGCAAATGCAGGAGTGAGGGAGTCTCAGCTGTCACAAGGCAGTTTCCACCCTTGCTGGCTTCTGCTTTCCCTGGGTGCTTGGGTGGTAAGAGCGGGACATTGCAAGGGGTGCAGAGATGGAAAAGGCCTAAAAGATCCAACCTGTCCCTCTCCCTGCAGACACAGTGCTTTTAGTTGAGCATCATGCTGTTAGGATTTCCTGAGATGACATTAAGTGGATTCATGGTCACAGTTGAGCCTGACACCACAGCAAGCATCAGCGTGTTGTGGTGCCATTATTTGGTCTAATGAGGGGAATAAATAGACGTAGAAGTAGGGAATCCTCTCTCATCCTGGGGATTTGCTTGAATGGATGTGAAACCTTATCAGCCCGGTTCCATGCAGGAGATAGAAGGTGATTTTTAGTCCCTTCAGTGGATGGTGATACTTGAGCCCCGTCGCCTCCCAGTTGCCTCCATCCTTCATTACCTTCCCATCTCCTCCCACTGCCCCCTCCCTGCATTGCCACCCACTCCAGTTATAGCTACTGCACCAGCACACCACCGCTGCAATAACAAACACCGCCTCGTTTCAGCATGATGAATGAAGAGTTTTAATGAAACTGGCCTAAGCCGTTCCTGGCAAGCTGCCTGGTTTTTGTTTGTTTTAAGCAGGGGTGATCCATCACCCTCCTGACTTCTCTCCATCGCAGCATCCCCAATCAATGCACTGCGCCAGCCTGCCTCCTGTACCCCTCACTAGCAACCCGGCTCCTCGCAGTTACCTCCTCTCACCGTCACCCCGACCAGCTTCCAGGTTTGCGCCTGGTAATGGAGGTTTTGGTTGGGTGCCTCTCCGTAGTCAGTATCTGTGGCTGTGGGTTAGCAGGGTGCTCAGGGCCGTGCCAATGTGGATATCGTCTCTGTTTATCTCCAGTTGACTGTGCTCATGCACAGGCACACGCACACATTGCTCGCTAATAGTATGGTTGGATGTCTGGTAGGTATTAATTACCCTCGCAGCTTGCTCTTCCATTAGGGTCTCCTGTCTCTGCTGGGACAGGCTGTAAATCAAAGTATGACTCACAGCTTTGAGAATGGGCAAACATAAACAAGCACACCCTGAAGAAAGGAATAAATAACGCAGAGCTCCACCCAGCCTTTTTTGGGGAAAACAGAAAGGGAAGGGGGGAAAAAGCCATGTTGAAAACAGGAAGCACATTAATCAAGTTAGTGGGTGCCAACCTCCAGCTCAGTGCACCGGAGGCGTTTGGGAAGGAGAGTGAGAGAGCTCCCTGCATACGCTGCCCCGTCCTCTCGTGCAGTTTCTCATTACTGCAGGGCAGGGAGAAGGAACTGAGCTGCTGTTCTTGTTCTTTGAAGGAACTGAGCTGACGGGTGTGTATGTGCTAGTGGTGGAATGAGACAGGACAGAGGAAGGGAGCAAGCTGACTCAAACACGTATCTCAGCGTAACATCAGCTGTGGGACTCCTGGAAGAAAGAGCAAGAGAGCACTGTCAACGTAGCTTGCTTTTCTAACCTTTCTCCAGCTGTCCTTAGTACTTAAGTTTTTCAGAGCAGCTTGATGAGCAGTGCTGAATAAATGCCATTTTTAAGCATATCTCCAAATGTTTGACAATTTTTCTTGAGAGAAAAACCTGCTGAAGTTTATTTCTATCTGACGGTACCAGTAAGAAGTACCAGGGGAAAAGAGCTTGTTTTCTTTAAGGATGTGATGAAGCAAAATATAGGGTGCCTATAAGAGGCAAACAGGAGAGTCCCTGAGAGTTAATAGAATGTACCTGAAGAAACTTGTTAACCAGAATTTTCAAAGGAAAATCTGGAGAAGCTTCTGGATAAAAGCATGTGTGGGTGTTTTCATCTAGAAAAGTTGTTCTACATGGCCAGGTTCTTGTGGCTTTCATAAGCACAAAGAAAAAGAAAATTTGGAGCACCATTGCTATTAGTGTTAAGTCAGGTGTTTTGGGAATGGGGAGGTGACATGTGCTGTCCTTGCTGTTTATTACTCCTGATTTTTATTTTGTTGAAGGGGTTTCAGAGCTAAATCAAGACCTTGCAAATGCAGTGAAGGGATTTATATTTCTTCCCTGCCTTTGATGCCAAATTGCTTTACAACCTTTCCTGGTACAGAGCATTCAGAATGCAGTTTTTTCTGTTTAAGGCTATATCCCAGTTTGCGGTTTGCTGCAAAGTGGGGTAAGAAGGGATACTGTTGGACAGAAGCTCTGGAGAAGTTCTCTCTTTTAAAAATGCCTCAATATCTCAGATGTTTCAGAACAGCAGATGAAAAATTTGTCTGAAACATTTGCCTGGACAGGCTGACTGTGAAGCACACCGTTACATAGATGTACCCATTCAGAATCTGTGCAACGCTTCTGTCCCTGCTGCTTTCCACCTTTCCAAGTTCCAGCTTCCAATGAAGCTTCTTCTTTTCTTATTTACCTATTATCTCATCCCACGATGGCAAAGCCTGCTGGGGGTGTTGAGGTAACCTTGCAAGCCCAACAGGGACATCTGGATTTTCTTCTTTTGCCCTTTCAGTTAGGAAAACTTCGCCCCACCTTCTTAGATACATTAAAAACTCTGCAAGTTTGATCCAGGCTTGTTCTTGTAATCCCAGGGTTTGTTCATTCAACAAAATTGTATCCCATGCAGCTTGTTAACTAAAGTGACCCCATTTTCTTGTTGGAGCCTGGCAGCAGATGGACCCTTGTAGGGCAAACTGTGGTGTCCCTTTTGTGTTTGTGGGTATTTCTTTTCACCTCTGTTTACTTGTTGTGAAAGTAACAGCTGACCTTGGAGAGTACCGTATGATCCTGCATCCCACCACTGTTAGGCCTTTGAAATCTGCGTACCCCTCAAACCTAAATACCTCTTTTGCTACCTCCTCTTCCTGAACCTTGGTCCATTTGTCTTGAAAAATGGAGCTTAAAGTAAATGTACTAAGATATCTCATTACTGGGAGTACAAGCAGGGATTCAGTTAGTCGACTGCTGTATTGCACAGGGAGATAGAAAAAGCATATGGAGCCTGGGCTATCTAATCTAATCTCACTATGTCTATATAATCTGGGTAAATGGCTAATCTATCACAAAGAGATAATAATAATTAAGGCTGCAACCAGGTTCCATTAGCAAAATTGATGTGTCCTGATTCCTATTGGGTTTGCTTGGAAAGCAAAAGGGATTTTTTTTTTCCATATAGCTCAAGGAAAATTAGTCAAAGTGGTTTTTTGAGTTACAAGGCATTAACGAATTAACCCAGATTTGAAATTTTGGCTCCTACCTATCATTTGTTTTCTCATCTCCTAGCTAAACATAGCTTTATCACTGTCCTGTATTCCATTTTTGCGTACGGTGAAAGCCTCTTGAGAATTCACTGCTGGATGTATTAGTGGAAAATAGGTTGTAAATCAGCAGAATCATTAACTCTTGTTTTATGTAAGAGCAGTGATTGCTCTGTACTCTGGAAAGAGGTGTTCTGCCACCTATTAGCCCCTCATAATCCAAAGAGAATATAAACAGTCATTTTTCAGGATGCCTAGCAAGGAGGTTTCTTTTACAGAGATCCCTCTGAGTATTTGCTGTCCTGGTGGTAGAGGCAAAGTAGCACAGATTTTTTTTTATCTGTTTTGAAAATCTCTGGAGACTTGGTGCGAGGAGACTCACGAGTATGGGAAGGTGGCAGGGTGCTTGAACTGTCACTTGGAGAGGGTTTTTATGGTTTTGGTTTGCTTACGCAGATCACTACAAGAGAAAACAGCTTTGTGACTTGTTGGTTCCCTCCTGTCTCTGCAGTTGGTTTTGGGGCATAAGCTACAAACTGATGTAGCTGGAGGAAGAAGGTGCTTTAAACCAGCCCACATTTTGAAGTAGTGCTTCTAAGGAGTCCTGTGAGCATCCTCTATCAGCATTATGGCAGCCTTCTGTCTGTCTCTTTATGAACTGTCCTCCAACACAACATTGGCATGGCGATAAAATGCTCTGACAACTCTCTTTTTTGCACTTAACAGCCCATTTCCATATCCTGCACACAATTTTCCAGCAGGACAAGGAGGAGAGGCCATATGGTGCCAGGGTGAGCACCTCTCCCTGGGATCTGCCCTAGGACAGGTTCTTCTTGCGGCTCTCCTGAAGCTACAGAGCAGATTGCTGGGATTGGAGCTGAATCTCACTGATTGCAGTAGATTTGATGGGACCAGCTGTATCATCAAGTCTGGTCTTTCTTTAAACTGTGCAATATTTTTAATTTATAAAGATCCACATGAAAAAAAAAAAGAAAGAAATTGAACAACTAATCCAAAGATGCTTTTGTAGACCACAGAACACTCTTTAAAAGTCCACAGTGCCTCATAGGAAGGGCAGATTATTTTTAGGTGAGTTTTTTTTAATTTCTGTGCCAAACAGCAGTTATTAAGCTCCACTTTGTAATGAAGAATTATTTGAAAGGTGTTGGACTATCTGCAGGTGCAAATGGCAGAGCATTACCTTCTGTTGGCTTGAGGGGGGATAATGGTGAAGTATCAGCAAATGAGGGTTTGATTTGAACAAACAGTGGCTTTTAGCTACAGGGCTCTGGCCTGCTGAGTGCTACACGCAGAAATTCCCTGTTGTCCAGGGGAATATACAATGCAATATTTTATGTATGTCCATTTGCTGAAGACGATTTACAACCTGGAGGGAGTTTGAACATTTACCTTAGGGCCACGGGTAGAAATGCTTGGCTGTGACTCTCCTCACCATAGTAGTGTTTGGTCAGCACCTCATGGATAAGAAGGGTTTGTCTTGCTGTGAGCAATTAGCTGTCAGCTGAGTGTAGAGGGCTGGACCCAAGGATGCCATGTGTCTGGTCGCTCCAGTTTGCCTGGTCTGCAGTGTTGGTCTGGCAGGATGCAAAGGCTCCATGTGAGACAGATAAGGGTACTGTGAAGAGACAGTGATTTTGTGTTTGTGAAGAGTTAGGGAGGCACTTAAACTGGTCATGTGTAGTACAGGCAGAATTCAGGCAGCGAGCTGGTGCTCTTCCTCTGTGCCTCCTGGCTCCTGCTGTCTTCCTTGAATTATTCAAAAAAGCAGCTGGTCTGAGCTGCTCTTCAGCGCTCGGAAATACTCAGTACCCGAAGGGGATGGGGCTGCGCTGCCTGGAGCTCTGCTGTTTCTCTAACTCCAGCATTGCCACGTTGATGGAAGCCAGGAGCTGTAAGCAGAGGCTGGAGTTGGATGACGCACAGTCAGGAGCCATGTGAAAGCTCCTTCAAACCAGTAGATCTTTGTTTTGATTGGCATCCCGCCCAGGGCTCCCCACACCAGCTCTTCTAATGCCCCCCCCTGCTCCCCAGCCCAGGGCTCCCATCTGCCCCGTTGTGGCACCACCTCTGACCCCGTTCCTGGGTTTGCTCTGCCCACGCCTCCCATGCCTGTCCCAGCTTCCCTGGGTTTTCAAGAGTTGGGCTTTCCTTTTCAGGGATGCATGGGGATGACCCTTTCTCAGTGCAGATGGCTGCAGACTCCACGCCTGGGGGCCTAAGCCTCAGAAATAAATATTGAAGAGTATAGCAGAGCAGAAATCACTCCAATTACACTGAAGGCTTCAGTAGCTTGGATGCGCATCTGAGGAGCTATGGAGGGATTTCTAAGTTGCCTCCTTGCTTCTATCTTCCGTTCCCTCCTGTTTCCACCCTATCCCATATGGTATCTGTCAGATACTATACTCCTACCCCCAGCACTCTTAATAAGGCGGAGATAAAAGTGTTCCTTTATTAATAATCGTGAAAAATGTTGTGTGTGGAGTTCAGAACTGGGAGAGTAAAAGAAAGACAGTAATTAGCTTGTTTCTGTATCTCTGCTCACTGAGGCATTTTGGATTCAGTGAGAAAATTCTTGACAGATTTTCTTTTCTTTTTGTTCCCCCCCCTTCCACCTCCCTTTTCCTTCTTTTCTTTTGAAGTATCATGCAAAGTTCTTGGGTTTGGGTTTTCTTTTTTTTTAATGATAAATTCTATAATCCGTGTACATTTTTTTTCCCTTTCCTCTGACTTGTCAAAGATATCAGCTCACAACATATCCCTTTGTTTGCCTGTTTTTCTAGGCAGTTCTACATTTTGGTCTCCCAGAAGGAAGTAAACATGCCAATTTTCCATTGACTAGCAATGTTTAAGAAGAAGGGGTGATTTCCTTAGAGAGGTCCAGACAACCACTGTTCACCAACTTCGTCCCTTTGTGGGGAAAAAAGGAAAGGGATTTCAATATTCCTTGTTTGTTGTTTCTTGTATCCTATCCTAACACATGCTGGAAGGACAAGGGAAATCGTTTTCAACTGGTGTTCTGCTCCAGTTCTCATCAGAGGAGCCTTGCTCGCTCCCTCACCTGAATGCATGACATCTCCCTTCATGGAAAGGAATTCTCAAGTAGGATATACACAGCTGAATTGCTAGCAGCTAGCTCCAAGGCCTGGCTCCCAAGCACCCTGTGTTTTGGCTCTTCTGAAATGCATGATGGGGTTCCTTCCCAGTTGCTTAAGCTGCACATGAGGGTTCAGCACCCTTGGGTAAGGGTGGCGGAGCGGAGCCCTATGAAGATTGGTGCAATCGGTGTTTTCCTAACAAGTGATGCATTGGAGGAGAGGACAGCGTGCTACATACCGAGCAGCAAAGCCTCTTCTACTTGTAGGGGAAATCTTTAGGACAGCAGCAGCCCTCTGCTTTCAAGAGTCCTTGAGCTCAGTTGTGCTGCCATATCAGCCAGAGACCCCGGTAGTGACTGGGGACCCGTCACTCTCTAGCACCACAGGGGACAGGAGTGTGGAACAGCCCTTGTTGGTAGTGCTGGTGACCTGAGCAGAAGACAGAAAGGGGCTGGTGAAGGGACTTCCCCAGAGGCATCTTCTGGATGTAGGGCTAAGAAACATGTCTTGACTCAAGGCCCAAGGGCCTTACAACTGCTGTAGCCTGTCTCTGAGTCATGGTACCTGTCTGCTGTAGAAATAGCAAGTGTTTGTTTTCTAAGTCTTACGGGCAGGAAGAAAATAAGAGAATGGGAAATAGAAAAAAGGGCACTAAATCAGTGTTTCTTGGCCCCATGTTTTCTTTTCCCATGGAATGGATCTAAGTGACAAAACAGACCTCAACATCATGGGTAAAGGAGGGGAGCAAGACATCACTTTTGATGCCTACAGCAACTGACAAGTCCTTCTCACCTTAGTTTGGAGCACTTCTTCAGGAATTTCCTTTCCCACAGGGTACGGTTTTTTGATTTGCATTAAGGAGCAACTTAAAGTCTAAAACCAGCATGGGATAGGTGTGATAGATCCTTCCCATTTTGGAAAACATTTTGCAGTAGGCACTGCTAGAGCAAAACCAAGCAGGTACTTGGAGCCAGGAAATTATATTTTTGACTGCACTTTTCCCTGCAGAAACCAGGCAGCTCTGAAAGCATCCAGCCTGCATTGGGTGCCAGCTCTCCCCATTCTAGAAAAGAGTCACCTGAGTGAATTTGGTTAATATCTGTACAGTAACCCAAAATGCTAGATCTTAAAAAAAAATGCTCGTTCTTTATTTCAGGTTGTAGTGCATTAATTAAAAGCTCCTATGAGACAACAAGGATGAGTGGGATGCAATAAAGATGCTAAGAAAGAACAAGAACATTATTATAA
The DNA here is from genome assembly GCA_020800305.1 of Porphyrio hochstetteri. Taxonomy (NCBI): domain Eukaryota; kingdom Metazoa; phylum Chordata; class Aves; order Gruiformes; family Rallidae; genus Porphyrio; species Porphyrio hochstetteri. Next base: position 106,861,662 of record CM036905.1, on the reverse strand, counting down.
CGAAAGCAGATTAATGGGGCTTCACATAGTGGAGCTAATGGATGTTTTTGAACTTAGAAAGGAAGCGATGAGACAATTGAGTAATGAATTTTGCCATCAAAAAATCACAGCTGAGCCAACATCACCATATAAAAAGGGAACTGATTTATTGATTATAATGGAAAAGACTAATAGATGGATTTAGTGAAGACACACCACTTTTTTTTCTCCTTCTCTACAGGAATGCCCTTAAAAGGCCACTCATTCATATATTCCTCCCCAGACTGGAGGAGTAGTAATTACATCCTTTGTTGATACAGTTCTTCAGTGCACACAACATTAGCACCAAGCGTGGAGCATATGACTGGAAGGCTTAAATAAAAACCAGAGGCAACAGGGAAGACACAGACTGCCAGAGCAGTGTATGTGTTTCTGTGAGAGCCTCCATGCAAAGCAGAGAGGTCTGGGGACTTGTGAGGGCAGCTTTGCAGCATGTTAATGTGGTGGTGTGTGGATCTATCTCACGATTTCAGCGCTGGCACCTCAGCTGAAAAATTGCATGTGGGACAGGCCATGGTGTCTCAGAAGAGAGGGAGCCGAGAGCTGGGCAACAGGAATAATGATGTGCTGGTGAGGAGTCTCATGCAGAGAGAAAGTTCTTTGAAAGTTTGGGACTAAAAGAACTTGTATGTTGCTAAGAGGAGATATGTAAAAGTCTGCATGTTCATCAGAGTGAGCCTCAGTTTTCAGAGGTTAGAAGATGATGTTTGATGACACTACAAGATGAAAAAAGGGGAGTAGTTTTTCCTCGCAGCAGGCAGGTTTGCTGTAGAAATCATCAGCAATAGTTAGCTTTCAGCAGGGCTCAAAAATAATAATGAAAAAGATCTAGTATTCATTGAGAGTATCCAGAGTTGTCTTAATCAAGGGGAATACCATCTGGGAAGGAGAGCCAGCCATGTGCAGTCAGTAGGGTGTTAAGGCTTCTCTAGGTCTCAGAAGCCAGGATGACCTAATGTAGAGGGACATCAGGTTCCATGTCTATCAGCGTGGCGTACTTGTACCTTCCCTGGAGTATCTGGTACAGACTGCTGTCCTGGAGGGGATAGGGGACTGGATGAACACTGCAGCAAATACACGTTGGCACTTGCCGTGCTGCTCAGCGGGGTCACTTCTCAGGCCTCCTCAGCAGTGAGCCGAGCAGTGGGTGTGCACAAATGTGTTGAGAAATCAGCCTGCGTTACAGCCACAGCTTAACGTTTTACCTGGGATGAGCCCCAGCTCTCAACTGCACTGGAGTGCAACCTACTGCACCCTGCTGCATTCTGCACACAGCCTTTCAGGGACTAATTATCATCTCATCCTGAAATCACTTTCAGCCACCGGAGGGAGGGAGATGACATCTGCTTAACATCTGCACAGAGGCAGGCTGCCTGTGAGCTCAAGACATGTGACACAGATGAAAACATCCCGTTGAAAGAGCAAGGAGTGATAGCCATAGCTGGCCATTACTGCAGGGCAAGCTTTCCTCTTGGGCACTGAGGTGTGTACCAGCATGGTGTCCTCTGATGCATTTCGTAGTAGTGCAGACCCGGTTTCGTGCTTTGGGAGACATTGCACAACCTGCTGCTGTACTTTGCCATCAGGAAGTTTTCCTCAGGTTTGGTCCACATTTGCTTTTTTTCCCTTTGTTGTATTCATATTGATATCCTGTCTCCTATTTGCAACCACAACAGGCATATTTGACCCTTTCATTCTTTGACTGCTCTAATTATCTGACTGTTTTGTTGCTCTGCTCTGCTCTTGTTCATCCTTGTCAATATATTTTGCATAATGAGGTGCTCAGGAGTGAAGATGGTGTCCTGCATGTGCTCCTGTGAGAGCTCCATACAGAGAAAAGCGAGTCCTTCCCTGCTCCTGGCAGCTCCACATACACACACCAAAAAAGGCTGAGGGAAGTCTACAGGGTAATTAAAGTCTGTCTTTGGATGCAAGGTGGGAAGGCAAAGAGGGCTGTGATGGGCATCTGATCTTGGAAGAGATTTTCAAGTCTGGCTTTTGACTGAGGTGAGCTTTTAGGCCATTAGGGCCACATAACACCTACTCTCCACACCACAGGTGTCAAAACACGCCAGTCCTCTCTCCTGAATCTCCAAAGGTTTGAAGGTTTTGTGGACTGCAGCCACTTCAGACAAATGGTACTTTAATATTGAACCTTGTCCAACACTACTGAGCTAAAACACTCTCTTTTTAAGGCCTTTTGTGAAACAGTGAGAGAGAGCTTCATGATGATGTCAACATCATAAATCATCTCATGTGAGGTGTAGAAAGTCCACAATGATGAAGGCATGGAGGAAGAAAGGGAATTGTTCAGTGAACTAGCTCACTCCTTCATTTCAGACTGTACTCCCACTGGTTTAGAGTCAGCCTTTCTCTCTTTAGAGGAATCTGATCTGGTCAAATATCACCATTTCCACTGAAAAGGAAAATTGGGAAATGAGGGTAAGATGCTACCTTGGACTTGTGGACTCTTGGCTGTGACATACAGAGGTTTGTGGAAAACCTGGTAGAACTTGGAGCTCTTCAGGTATCCTGATAGTTTGATCATAGAGAAGTCAAGCCCCAGCTACAGTTTAGTATTTTGACAGCATATGTCCAGGGGACTGGAGTGGGACTGGAGAGGTAGGGAATGCCATCGTCTTTTTTGGTACAGCATATAGCAGGCTCATATTGATGACAGCCTCACAGAGCCACCCATGGACACATCCAAGTCCCCCAGCTCTTTCTTCTGTTCTTAGTATTTTCATTCAGGGTGCTTGATTGTGCTGCAGTTATCCTTCCATCACAGTCAGCAATGAAAAACCGATTGGTTTGAATGGGCGTGATTCAGCAGAAGCCATCTCTCTGAAAAATCCTCTCTGTGGTTCTGCGAGTTTACTGTTTGCAAGCTAGGCATCAGGCTTGGTCTTTCCAGCAGGGATTGAGGTAGAGTGTGAGGCATATTAGCTGGTGAGGTGGGGGACACATTACTGGCTTCCACTTTGGTAAAGCAAATGCTGCTGCTGCCACCAGTGCTGTGTCAGTTGTGGGATCAAACCTGGATCTTGCAGAGGTTGTTGGGAGCACTGCTCTGGAATTAAACCAGGTCTCTTCCTGCTGTGGATGAGAATGGAGAGTGGTAGTACCAAAATCCATCACTAGCTGCAGTTCTGGTGTAGCTCTGCTGATTGTAATTGGAGTAACTCAGCATTTACAGTGCTGCGACTGAGGAAAGAATTTGGCAGGTTAATCTCCAGGGCTATTGAGCTGGCACCTCTCACCAGAGCTGCGTTTAGTTAACATGTACAATGGAAGAGCAAACGAGGCATGATTCTCCAAGCCTTGAACCCTGTTGAGGGCTGATTGATCTTGAATGCTGGAAATCCTGTTTCCCCCAAACACGAATAAGCCTGTATACGAATGCAAGTTGAATTTTTCTTCCTGCTCATAAAGAATGCAACACAAGTCATATTTTATGACACAGGAATGATGTAAGGTCTCCCTCCAGCTGTTTCTGTATACAGCTCTCTGCCTGTGCCCTGGGAGCGGTTTGAGTATCTGGTGCAGTATCTATCCAATGCGCCTGGATGGGAAGGTGCTGAAGGCTGGGGCTTTCACTGGTATTTGGCTCAAGCTGGTTGCTGGCTGGGTTGACAGTCAGGTCCCCACAGTCCTGGACTGTAGAGGGAATGTCTTAGAGAAGCAGAAGGTGCTTTGCACCTTCTGATGAGAGAGGAAAGGGAAGAGCCTCTTCATGCTTGGAGAGACCCTCCTGGTGCTTTGGGATGGCCTGATGTGCCAGCCAGGGCTGAGACCGATTGACACCACCAATCCAGGACTCAGATGGCAGGTAGTTAATGCTCTGCAGGGTGATTATTGCAAACATGATGCCTTAATTGTTTACCTCTGTTTCACAGAGCCAGTTGACAGTCAGCTCAATAGATTTCAGGTAGGTTACTAGCGGGGTAATACTTGGTTTTCGGCAGTGGTGAGAAAGCAGAATGGAAGTGGGATCGGCTGCAGCATGCTGTCTGTTATTGCAGAGTAACAGGGGAAAGGCTGGGAATCGAGACAATATGACAAACAAAAATGTTGGTGGAGCTGCAAGCTGGGAGAGACAGCAATTAAACAGGACCAGATTTGCACAGGAATGCAATTAGCGGGAAGGGTTTTTGCTCAGCATCAAGGTGCCTTAGTAGGATTGCAGAGGGTCTGGGCTTTGGGTGCGGGGACAGCTGAGGTCCCTGAGCAGAGCTGTGCAAAGGAGCCTGCAGGAGGACAAGAATAGCGGGGGGTGCTGCAGGGGGGATGCCAGAGCTGGGTGTGAAGAGTCCCGGGTGGGCATAGTGGGGAGGCCAGCTGGTCAGGAACAGAATGTACGTGGGTGTGGGAACCGGTTCTGTCGTGTTTCAGCAACTCTCCTGTCTTAACGAGAATGAAAGATCAGTTGTAAAAAGAATAGAAAAGCAATTATCTGGATTGTGAGAGTTCCATGGGCAGCAGTCCTGAGCCTCTCCCTGCAATAAAACCTGACAGGAGAAGCTGGAACACGCTGCAGTCCTCCCCAGGTGTTCCTCCAGCGTGGCCATGGCTATATCATCTGAGAGACTCCACAACGTCTCCGAGGGATTTTTCTTATTGCTATTGATTTTACATGGGAGATTCTGAGGTAATGGGTCTGCAGCACAAAACCTTATGATAGAGGGATCTACAGAGTGCTTCTCTCCCATGCTGCCATAGTTGTGGGCAACTCCAGTGCTGTTTCACCAACCTCCTAGCACCTCTCACTGGGAGAAGTTGAGAAGGGAATAGCTGCTTTGCTCTGCTCATGGGACAGGGAGAACATAGAATTCAGTTTCTTCCTTATTAACAACATGCTGTGCACAGCACAAAACACCTTGATGTATATATTTAGAATACACTACAGAACTATTTATTTTCCTTTTTTTAAAAAACAAAAAAAACCCCAAACCCACAACACACTTTTATAATAATAATAAAAATGCAATTTATATACAGTATCTTCATATCCCAAATATTTATAAACATAGTTATCTTTGGTCGACTGATTCCAGGAAGTTTGCCAGCACATCAAAGCGATGACATTTTACATCTCATATTCTTTTCGTTGTGAGGAATGAAATGCTTCTCCATTTCTTAACTGATTTTTCAGATTTTCTCTTAAGACCAGTGCAATCAGGGTAAAAACCTGCATTTTCCAGAGCAGACAGGAAATTCCATGAGACTTAATAAACACCATGCTTGGTTTGATGTTGCACTGGGGTATTGAAAAGAAATATTATTGACCGTTAGTCTGCCACACGGACACATCTACAAGTTGCTGTCATGGGCAATAAGCCTGTAGCTCTAACAGGTTACAGATGACTTTCTCTGAGCTTGGTCTCTAGTCTCACAACCCCTTAGAGCTGAAATCCCATCGGTTTCATCCTCCCTTCCTGTATTTCTAAGTGCTATGGGGCAAACAAGCGGCTAGTGGTCCCTTGGTAGAGTATGTCATGGTGTCAGGCTTCAGGTCAGGCTTTTAGTTATAGAAATGGTATACTTTTGTGCTGGTACCCATTTGCAGATGTAAATTGGGAATCCTTTAAAATGATTGTCCCTTCATCCTCATAATGCCTTTTCACTGAGGCCTGGCAGGTTGTGTTTGTTACGCATTTTACTTGGGACTTGCTCTCTCTGTGAAATCCATAAAAGAAATGCTATGGCATTCTTGGGTGCTCTACTGGATATTGTCTCCAGATGTTTTTAAAGGTCCATCTTCTAATTCAACCTCCAAGAGGCTTTTCAGAAACTAAAGGGAGCAATTGGAGGCAGCTGCATAATATTTCAAATGACCTACTCAGTCCTTGGTTTCTTGATTTTTTCCCCATGTAGGTTATCCATTTGCAACTAAAAATCACAGTGCCAAAGGTGTTTTTGCATTGTGTAGAAACCATTCATGCACATCACTTTAACAATAGGGGGGCAGACCTGTTGAGAACTAACCTAACCCTCATGTAAGTGAAGGCTTTAAATGAAGAGAAATGAATGATAGATGCAATGCACAGGGGCCCAGAAAACAAATGAACATGATGAAATGGATATGGACTGCGTGGATTTGAATAATATTTGGGTTTGGGGATGGCAAGATGATGTCCTAGTTTTCACAGCGTTCAGTCCACTGTCAGGGTACCATCAAATGGGGCTTCTTCCAATGTGTAAAGTGACACCATCAGCTTCCTCACTGTCCTCTCCTTCAGATTCTCTTCATCCCAGCTGGTCCAGCTTACCTTTTAAGGCAGTTTTTAATGTCAGAATCCCTACTAGGCAAGGTGCTTACATTTATCTGTATAATATATGAAATAGGTGGGCGGGTGTGTGTGTGCACACACATGTGTGTGTCTTTCTTTGTGTGAAACAGAATCATACAAGAGGTATTTGGGAAGCATGCAGTATTCAGGAAAGAAAATAAAGCTAGTCCTCAACCTTTCATGACTGGACATGGCACAGGTAAGGGTCAGGAAGCTGCATTAATGCTGTCTCCTCCAGGTCCCAAAGCCACAGTGTATTGGAGGAAGCTCCAGGAAGAGTGACAAAAATGCTGATAAGTTTGGAAAGTATAGTGTAAATGAGAAGATTAAGGAGGCATACATTCATTGAGGAGGAAAGATGTGTGAAGGGAAATGTAATTACTGTCTGCAAATCCATAAAGAGACGCTATGGAGAGGACAGGGATCCATTTTTCTCAGTGGTTGGTACAAACAGGCCTAAGACATAATGGTCCTGAGGTGCAGCAGGGAATAGTTAGTTAAAAAATATGAGGGAAAAACTTTATAACTCTAGGAACAGTTTGGTGACAGAGCAGGCTGCCAAGGCAGGCTGTAGAGGCACCAGCGCTGGAGATACTCAAGGCAGAGATGAGTCACCCATCTGTCAGGGATGCTTAAGGTGTAATCAGACCTGCCACAATGTGCAGCAGTGGCCTGGATGATGCACCAGAGGTCTTTTCTCACCCAAATGAGTCTGTGATTTGTCATTTGTGCCTAATTCAGTGTGTGGTACTGTCTGTGTGAGTGTTTGCACTTGATTCCTAATGTTTCCATGCACAGCTGCAGCTTGGGTGTCTCCTGGCCTGGTCTGCCGAACACTTTCTCTCTCTCTTTCACTCTCTCTTGCCCATTTGCTGCCCCTTGACCTGTTTCTCTTACATTTCCACATTTACTTCTCGTTTGCTGATCCTTTGTTTCTATGTGACCTCTTGTCTCTTTTTGTCCTCATTTCACACGAGCTTCCGTGTGTTTCCAAGCTGATGTGCCTGTGCCTGAGCGTGCACACACACGCCACTCTCCATGCTCCCCACACTTTCCTCCTCCCCTCTGTCCTGCAGAGAGAGCTGCAGATAGAGTAGGGGCGGGCAGGAGGAGGATTTTTCTTTCCCTAATCAGAACTGTTGAGAATCACCCTGTCTGGGTCGAAAAGCTTTATTAGAGATGTACTCACATTGGTCTGTGCCATCAGTCTGGGCTGATGGGCATATGATGCCCAACAAGAGGTGGGGCATCAACACCATTATGTGCTTTCCAGATCTGCTTTGTATCTGGTAATGTGTGCAGGGCAGGCTTGAGTTGGGCTCCTTGTGACTTACCTTGTGCCCCGCTTCCCTGTGAGCCCCTCACAAAACAAACCATCACAGCCATCCCACAGCACATACAAGTCGCTGACAGTGACAGAACCCTTGCTGATTGTGATGCGCTGCATCTTCCTGAGCTCGCAGCAGCAGTAGGAGTGCTTTATTAAATTAATGTGTTGGGTACTCATGCTGAGTGCCAGGTGGATTTTAGAGGGAAGAACCAGGAAAGGTTTCCTCAAGCAACAGCGAGTACACTTGGGACAGTCACCAAAGCCAAGTGATGTGTGCTAGCTGTTACTCTGACAGAGAGGGAGGATCACTGAGGTACTTCTATTTTGAGTGCATGAGCGTGTGCGCATTTGCACAGCGGGATCGATATATCATCTGAATTTATTTCATAAAATAAATTAGATTACCCAAAGATGTGTTCAGCACTACACCACTTGCCATTTTCAAATCAACATCGGAAGTCTTTCCAAAATATTTTATTCCACTCACAAGTTTTTGAGTTAGAAATGGGGAACTGTAAGGCCTGCATCACTCAGGGACAAGCCCTAGGTCATCTAAGATCTTCTTTTCTCATCTTAAACATCAGCGAAGTGATGCATTGTATCAAGAAACTGTTGAACTTCAGTGTTCTTAAGTCAGGAAATAGCCAAGCTGGGTTGGATGTGGAACTTTGCAGAGAAACAAAGGAGTCCGTGATAAATACATTAATAATGATAATGAATGTGCATGTTTACTCGGAAGTCATCTGGCCCTACCTTATAATGGCTACACTAAAATTACTTCCCAAAATTGCAGCTGAACTTCTGGTCTTACTGCTAGTCTCCTGCTGGTATGTGTTACCCGCCTTCATTATGTGGCTGTGTAGAAGTTTTCATATAACACAATGTTAATCTCATTTTTTTTTTAACCTTAATCACCGCTGTGAAGCATCTTCTGTGTGTCTGTGCTTTTCTATATATGGGAGGTAAACAGAAGCTATGAAAGTAATTTGTACCAAAAAGGAAAAAAAAAGCATAGTAAATTGTGTTAGACAACATGCTACAGATCAAGAACGGCAACAAAAGTAATAGTGAAGATGTGCTGGCATATAGAAAGGTTTATAATTAGATTGCAACATTAGCAATTTCATTGTTGGTGTTCCTTTAATATATCTTATGAGAAATGTTCTATTACTACTTAAAGTAATTACTTTGCACTTGAAAACATGCATATAGCTTAATGTCATCTGATGGAAAAAAATCGCACTTTTCAATTTACTTGCACTCGTCCATTTAGAAATATATCGATAACTTCCAGATCAGGATAAATTCTTTACTCACACTCTCACTCATTAGAAAAAGAGAAGAATTTAACAGGAGTTTAAAGAAAGCAGATTGAGTACTGAGAGAAAGTAGGAGTTGAACTTTATTAAGACAGTCAAAAATAAATCACACACAAACTACAAAATAGTTAGATTGATACATAAGAGACCTAGTCAAACAAATCATCAGTTATCGTCATAAAAACTATGCACTGTTAATACAACTCTGCACGCATATTTCTCAAAGCAGCAGCTTTGGAGATAGCAGCATAATGAATTACTGTGCAGAGGTGTATCTGTCTGCAGCAGAGAAAATCTATCTTATTTTAAATGTGCAAGGGTGCTGAGAAAATTATTAACGTACAGACCTGGCATCAAGGAGAAAATGGCATAAAAAAACCCCCCTTAAAGGTCATTTGCTGTGATGGACCGAGTAACAGCAACACCCAGTAAAACAGAGTTAAGGCAGGGCAGAGGCAGAAGGTGTGCTTAGCAGGAGTTCAGAAGCTTTAAGGATTTTGCCCTCAATTTTTAAAATTGTATGGGTCAATTAGGACAATTATATCTTTCTCATGAATAGTGTCTTTTGATAAAGGAGAAGCAGCAGCAGAGAAGAATGGCAAGGAATGACAAGAAATTTGGATGCCATTTCTGTCTTATCCCAGGCAGAGACTAACTGTGCCAAGCTGATTCCTGGTACAGAGGAGAGAGGCAGACCTTCTTCCCGTCTTCTAGTGCTCCATTACGTGTCCTTGTCTGACCACACTCATCAGAGCATCATTTATCAGGAGTGCTAGCTTGGTACTTGTTGGGTGACTCAGGGGTTTATCATGGGTTGCGATGAAACGTCCATGCTGATGGATCCCGGCAGTAACCTTTCCGAGCAGGATCTGGGCAGAAGCAAGTCATGGAACATTCTGGAGAGATCAGGGTGTGCTCTGTTGCAGGTTGGAAGGAGGTAACATCCTAGCTTAAGTAATGAGGAAGCAAATCAAAATGACCACAGAGTAAGAGTTTAGAAACCCCCAAGCTCAATGATACCCCCCTGCTCATTAATGCGAGTTTATTTTATTATTATTATTATTATTATTATTATTTTAAATCATTATTTTCTTTGAGTGTGACTCTCTTATGAGGGAATATCTCTTGACTTGCATGGCTGATCGTGCTTAAAGGTCTCAAGTCCAGTTCAGGACCCTGTCCTCCCAGGTTTTGGTTAGGACATAATAGGCAACAGGCCTTGCTTTGAATGTATGGCAAAGCTGCAACAACTCACAACCTCTTTTGTAGGTGAAGAAGCAGGGCCTAGAAAGAAGAGCCCTAACCAAAGGCCGTACAGATCTGTCAGAACTGATGCCTGAACTAACAGGCAGCTCCACTGCCCTAAAAAAACCCAGTCCAAGTAGTGGATTTGTTGTTTAATCCCAGAGGAGTAGGAGATCAGCTTAGCCATCTCCCAGTCCAACTCAAGAGGTTTCTCTTAAGCACATTGCCTGGTGCTTCGTTCGGTCTAGGTGCTTCCAATGAAGGTCTCCCTTTCTGCCATGGCTTTGTGGCTCGGCCGAGTCGCTGGGGTTCTCTGAAGTAGAGAGGAAAAGTCAACCCAGAAGCCCTCATTCCTAGGACCTGGTCTTGTGACACCAGTGGGAGAGCAGGTGCTCCAGATGCTTTGCGAAAAAGCTGGCTGCCAGTTTGGCACCCGTGTCCACGCTGCTGGCTGCTCAGCCCCTCGGCTTTGCTGCTGCTGCTGCTCCCTTCAGAGGTGCTGCTCCCAGCTGAGTGATTTGGAGGATGTCAGTCTGATTCTGCATTCAAACTCAATCACTTCAAGATGAACCAAGAAGCTGAAGTGACCTATTAGCACAGCCAGCAATCTTTGTATTTTTCTGATTATGTTTTATGTATTTCTTTACCCTTTGTTCAATTACGGCAGGATCCCTTTCTTCTTGTCCGCTCGTGTTCTCTCTCAGTGCTAAGTGCCAGCTGTCACTGCCTGCTGGATAATTACCATTTTACAAACAGTGTTTAGGGAAATGCCATCAGTTTCTGAATATGTGGCTGTCAGGGCTTATTTGAGGGGCTTTCCTATGTTAACTACCTCTTCTCTTTTCAGGCAGGAGGGCAAGGGAGGGAAAGGAAGCCAGGAGATCTGTCTTGTCTCCAGGCATTTGAAGAAAAATTACATTTCATCTTTTTCGCATTTTGACTGTCAATGCCTATTCCTTCCCCCACCCTCTCTCCCAGTTTATGCACTCCTCTCACTTTTTCTTGATGACAGGCTGCTCTGTCCTGCTTTGCAGCTCTGTCCTTCTTTGCAGCTCCAGTGGCCTGCAAGCGACTGGTGGCAGCAGTGAAGATGGAGCTGCTTATCATGGGGTTACTAATGGGAAGGAGGGCATATTCTCAGAAATAGCCGTGGCCCCTCATTACTGTAATATGCTACTTAAAGCCATCTAGGTCTGCTGGAGGTTAAGCAGGGGGTCTGGGAAAAAAGCTTATACTCTGATTTCCTCGCTGCGAGAGGCAGCAGCATGAGTACAGCCAGGGAAAGGTGAAGCCCAGATGTTGCTGAAATCCTAGATGTCAAAGCTAGACTCCAGGGAGGGATGGTGTTAGGCCTTCTGCTAAGGCATGGCTTGTCCAGGTCACAAACTATATGGAGGGTCCCGTCTGGGAGGGTGGCAGGGGAGAAGTCAGCATTTGATTGTGGTTTAATTTGCTTCTACTACAAAAGGTAATGACAGATGCACAAAAAACATTTACATTCACCTGGAGGGCTTAGACCAAACCTGAGATCTGTCAGCTCCAAAACTTTCTGCTGTCACCTAAAGAAGCTTTTTCCCCTTAGCAACAGCTGGTAGCAGTGTCTTAACATTTCCATAGAGCCTTGGTCAGCAGAAGTCAGCATGAAAACCAGGGCCATGTGTACTGCTAGGTCAAAATGCATGAGGTGGTCCCTGTAGTGCTCACATCCCTGAAGGAAGGCTTTCCTGAAAGTGTCAGTGTTTTGGCTTTCTAAGGATTTTTGCCAGCTATCCACTCTGGGGGACACTCAAGGAGAAGGTGACAGGAGCTACTTCTCAGCCACTGTACCTGCCTTGAACTTACTTCCCTGATCTGAACAAGAGGGATGGGGAAGCGCAGGGTCCCAGGGGATTTCTCTCACGCTCAGTCACAGCCTGGGACACGCTGCCAGAGCAAAATTACTCAGGCCCCAGCAGAGTCTGAAGAGCAGTGTCATCAATGAGGTTACAGGAGCTCCTCTGAAGTGTGCAGGAAAGCTGCTGAGCTACGCCCAAGCTCCTTACGTAGGCTTCCCCCTGTTACCATCATGGCTGGGTTTCCTCACCAGGCCAGCTGGGCGGCTCTCAGTGACTCAGGCATGAGGCAGAAGGTCCCCTGTATTTTATGTTACTGGCTGGTGTCAGAGCTGTTAGCAGTGCCGTGACAGAGAGGATTTCTGCAACGAGGCTGGTGTAAAGGATAAAGACTTCAGTGGAGCTGTGATTTGGGCTGTCAGACTGACGCAGTGTTGCAATTCAATGATAGAGATGCTAACGGGCTCAAGGAGCTCAACATACAGCCAGTTAATGCCTGTCCCATGTCCTCAGCCTTTCCTCTTGGTCCTGAATATGCTGCTGGGAGCCCCAGCAGTGGCACAGATGGACGTCACTCCTGTGGGTTCCTCTTGGTCTATGATGCCTACCACCAGCCAAGGGACAAGCACCCATCCCTAATGTGCAAAGCCCTCTTTCCTTAACTTTTCCCCTTGTCCCTCGTTTTCCTTGCCAGGCCTGATCTTGTTGCTATGGTGATGCACAGGAGATGCATCTGACTTGATCCATACTGCTTCTGGAGGCTGAGAAAAAAAAAATGCTCCTGTCCACGGGCTTGGGTCTGACTCAGGACAGTGGGGAGGAGAGGAGGAAAGTGGGGAGAAGACAGACCTGTAGGAGATGAGTCTGCAGTTCCCACAGCTGGCACAAAAGCAACTGTGAGATTCGTGCGATACCTGACAAGCCGTCAATCTGAAGAGCCTGGCTCTAGGAAATTCTCAGAGGATAGAAAATATCTCTAGGAGATTTAAAGATCCTATTGATATTCACACACCGAGTCACACTTCCCTGCAAAGGCCACTTAAGTGGAAACAGTGAATGCACACAGGTCCCTCTAGCAGGAGGAGGAGGATGAGTCTGGTGCTGTGCTTTCTCCAGGGCCTTGCCACTGTGCAAGGAGGCAGAGGTAGGCAGCGAGGTGCTTTGGAGGTGTGCACTGTCAGCAGTCATTTGCTTTGGAGCCCGACCTGGGCTGTTTGGGGTGAGGGTCCCATTTGGCGTTGCATACATTCTACGAGTCACGTGGGCAGCAGGCAGGGAACGGTGCAGCAGGCAAGCAGGGGGGCAGCAACCACCCTCCGTGCAGGTGGAAGTGCTGGGTGAGTCAACGCGTGGCCTGTGCTTCCAGGGGCAGCAGCACCCTGGACCAGCAGCCTCAAGTACAAGGTAGGAAATAGTTGGACCCTAAAAATCAGTGGTTTGCAGGTATCCTTCCTGCAGCCTGTGTTCCACAGATGGACTGGGGAGCAGGCAAGCCCCTTCTTCACTGAAACAGACAACTAGGTTGCTCAAAAAAATGGAAAGTGCTTTCAAAATCATGTCTGATTTTGAAACGTATTATGTCAGCCTGCTGTTCACAGTCAACATGTAATGAAACATGTTCATTAGCCATTTGGGTCATCACTTCTCATGCTTTTCCGTGTTTGAGCTGCTCAGCAGCAGATTGCAAGGCATTTTTCTAGCCATCCTTGCCGACCCTCTGATAGTGATAAGCAATATGTTGTGTACTGTTAGTATCATGGTTATAAATGACCACCGTACCACATGCTACCCAAATTTAACATACTCAGACAGTTCTGTCACTGGCAGCTACTCCATTCCTTAATAGCTGTCCCCAGAGTGAAAATGCTTTTAAGGAATACAGTGGCTGCCATCTCCTTCTGTCGCACGATGAGGCAAGGCTGTCCTACTGCAGCAAAATTTGCTTCTCACCTTATTTCAACAGCTCTTGTTACATTGATTCAGTGGCATTGACATGCTCAGTGAGGTACTGTGATTCTTCTTTAGGTATCAGTATCTTCAAAGATGCAAATCCCTTCACGTGCCATTACCTCCCAGCATACTTCTGCCCACCCAGCTGCTTAAGTTCTTGCCTTGCCTGGGTATTGTCAAAGCATGAATGCAGTCTTCTCCTCCTGAGACAGGGAAGAGTTAATGACCAGAAGTCCTGCACTGGAAACTGAGCCCTGGTAAGGTCAAGCAGGTTGTTCAAGGTCAAAAGCATGAAGTCTGTGGTAGAACTAAGAGCCAAGCCCTTGCCCATCATAAGAGCCATGGAGCTGTGCTTCCTTCCTTTGGAAGCAGCTGGTTTTCTTCCGTCATTTCTATCTCTTAATTTCCTTCTCTCTGTGCTGTTTTCATCACTTAGCCTGCAGAGCAATTGTGATCCTGTTTACTGGAGAGATGCTATACAAAATACAGTGGTATTGTATTTCATTTCATCCACGAGCCGGCATTCTCCGTGGGAGGCCAGTTGCCAGTGAGGACAAATAACCAGCAAAGCAAAGGGCAGGAGTGTTCAGCACTTTCTTGAATTTGATCTACTTCTTCCTTTAACATACACACACACACAGCCAAACCAAACTATTCTACCTCATGGAAGGGGCTTAGAGTTATATCTTGAGTACAGTGCAGGCAGAGTCATTATCTAATGAAAGGAGGCTTATTGACTCCCTCCTTAATTTAAGACCACCTCTTCTCCTCTGATCTTCCAAGGGTAAAGCTATTAAAGTTAAACAAAACTCAGAACAAATCCCAAGGAAAATTCCATGCCAGCTGGGTTAGAAAGCCCTGTGTTTGCACGGAGAACGCTGGTGTGTCTTCATGACACAGTTTGATGCTGTTGTAATTTGAGTCTGAAAAACAGAGTAGCCACCTTGGTGTGGTGGTGGTGACCCAGTTACTCCAGCCAGTAAAGCCAGGACCAGAGAGTCTGGGTCAGAGAGAAGGTTGGACCGTGTGAGTTGTCAGTGTAGTTTGAGCTGATCACTTATGCAGACAGCTCTTTCCTAAGTTGGCTGTTCTGTCAAAACCGCTTTTCTCACTGTCTGAGCCGTTCTTTCTCTAAGCTGGCATTTTTTTATGTGAGCACATTTTTGGATCAGATAAAAATACAAATGGAAACACCATTTCTGGTCTTTCTCTCTGTCGTGCACCCGGCTCTGATCTCCCCCTGTATCTGTCTACTCTCCATGTCCCTCTCGGTGTCTCAGTGGCCCTTTCCCTGCCATTCATCCTCTTTCTCTCTCCTCTCCTTTTTCCTTTGCCTGCCGCTTTGTCTCCAGCGCATACCTAAACGAGCTGCTGTCCGCTTCTCCTGCCTGGCCTCCTTTCTCACTTCTCTCCCGTTCTTCTCAGTGCCTCTCCTTCCTGTGCAGCACAAAGGCCCTCAAAAACCCCAAAAAAAATCTCAAGGCAGGAGACAGCAGCTCTTGATGGTGAGCCGTGCAAGAAATACCAAGTCACCAAAGGCAGCACAAGCACTGAAGATGAGGTGTGGGGGTTTGGAGAAAGAGCCTGAGGAGACTGCGTTGATGGAGATTAGCATTTCACAGTGCCTTTCATCAGTACAGTGTGAGCATGTGTGTCTGTGTAACTGGAAGGTGGCTGAGGTCTGGGACTACTGCTGTTGAAGGGCCCATGTGTGCCCACCTCCAGGGCTGTGCCCTCTGCTTATTGAGTGGGGTCGAAGGATAATTCAGGTTGGAGGGGATCCTGCAAGATTATCTTGCTCAACCTCCCACTTCTCATAGGTACATTGGAATGACGCCCTTCTTCTCTTGGGATGCAGTAGGGCAGGTAGACCTGTGCTCATAACTGGTCAGGTCTGTACCAGCCCCAAGAGGACAAGCACTGAAGAGTGCCTGGGTGAGGCTAGGGAGCGGCAGCTCCAGGCTGCTCTTCGCAGTCATCTGGTAGCCTCCCACCCAAGCCCATGAAAGGACTGTGAAGCAGGAGGAGGAAACCCAGCCACTCCCACATCCTTCCCCCTGGATTGGGGTGGGCACGTGCCCCCGCTTGCTCAGGGAGGACATGCAGGTAGCTCACATGCAGCATCCCCCTTCTCTGCTGACGGTGCATGGTTGCTTCTTTCATCATGTGCTCCTGCAGTGGGAAGCCATGAGCTGAAATCCCACTGCCGTCTCCTGTCAGTATTGTCTGTCTTCTTCAGGATGGCTTATTACAGGTGCAACCCTGCTAATTAGTCAGGCTGGGAGGTCTGTCTGCACAGCACCGAAGAGTGAAACACCAGGCAGAGCTGGAGCAGTGCAGGCCTGAGAGTATTGGAGCAGCACTGGGGAAGGTCAGAGGCTCTGACATGCTCCAGCTTGCAGCACACCCCATTTCCTCAGTGCTCTGCTGTTCAGGTTGCTGTTGATGTTGAAAATGTTAAAAAAAAATAAAATAATCAAGCCTCCTTAATCTTACTCCTTAGAAAAAAAAAACCAACCCAAGGACCCCCACAAAACTCCAAACCAAACCAACTTGTTTCTAAGGTCAAGGTCTGTGGCCCTGAAGGCCAAGAATAACCTTAGCTCACCTTAGAGGTGAGCTCTGTTGTTACATGCACAATTTCACTTCTACCACTAGTTCCTTAACCAGAAATTATTTTCCTCATGTCACAGCTTCAGGCTCACATCCTCCTCTCAGCCTGCCTTTCCCAAAGCCTCGCCTTTGCCTCTGCTCCCAGCAGGTGAACTGTCTCTCTGTGTGCCATACGCAACATTTTCCTGCTTCCACTGTGCTCCCCCAAACTTCTCTTCTTCCTCCTTCCTTTCCTCTTGCCTTGCTGAGCCTCTGACTCCTGGTTGCTCCTGTGGGAAGTACGAGCAACTTCTCTGCTGGTGGTGCAGAAAGCCTTCAGCTCAGTTACTGAATGGATTTCTGTTGACACCAACTGACCCGCGAAGCAGCCACATTTCTTTCCTGGGACAGGAAGAGCAGGCAGGTGCCAGGGTGTAGTCTGGGGTGTGAAATAGAAGAGCTTCAATGAACAATCCAGAACTTTCTACAAGTCAGCAGGGCTGCAGGGGCCGAAAGAGCAAGAACTTGACATGAATTTTTAACAACCCAGGGGGGCAAGCTGATGAGAGCAGCCTGGTAGCATGGCTGAAGCTAATGGCTAGCTAGGGCACAGGGGCTCAGCTCGGGGCACCTGAGGGGCACAAGCAGACAGACCGCATTGCCCAGGTGTGCATTCACACACCTTTCTAACTAGCAAATGCTATCCAGACTAAAAGGGAAGTACCCTGGATCGTGGAGGTGGATCCACATTTGAGATAGTTCTCTGGAAACTAACTCTTCTGTAAACAGCTCATATTTGAGCCCTTCTGAAAGGACTCTTCTAAGAAACATTGAGATCAGTTATAGAGATACAGGGTACCCTTTTTGCAAAAAAATCAGTTTTCAGGTTCTGGAACTAAGTAGGGAGGACCTGCCTGCCTTTCCCTGCCACTCCCTGCCTCCTTTTCCTTTTCCTATTCCCATTCCACTTCCCTTCTACTGCCTTCCCTTCTCCTCCCCTCTCCTTCCCTCCCCTCTCCTTCCCAAAATCTCAAGGCTCATCCTCCTCATCGTTTGGTCATATCGCAGAGGAAGATGAGGGTAAAGTTGCTTTGTTTTCTTACATTCCTCACACAAGAATAGACACCAGCACTGAAGTGACTTGGTGTGTAATAGCTCTGGTTTGTGATTAAAGGCCAGACCAATGGAACTGGATCTTCTCTGCCTTAGTCTTTGAAGCAAGAGAACAAAATACTTCACCAGGCTGGCATGGCTGAATGGTTAGACTCAGAAGATGGAGTATTCATGTATACTCAGCTTACGAGACAACAGTAAATCCAGGCCAGGATATAGGTTTGTTGATTCAATGCCAGAGTTATATCGAACAAGTTTCACTGTATACCTGTAAAGTGTTTGTGACTGTAGTGGTATTGAACAGCAGAGAAGCAAAAGACATGCCCAGGACCTGACTGAATTCTCCACAGAGCTCTTGTGTTATGTTTACTGTATGTTAAAATCTTCAAAGCTGTCCAATACTATACTTTTTCTTGCGCTAATGCTCCTACCAAGGCTGATGAGGGCACAAGGTCAAGGCTATTGGACTACAACATTCTTCAAAATGCTGCATGTTTGTACTGAAGTGTGCATACCATGTGGACGAGAAGTGTTGAAAAATGCATGTGCACATCGTGCAGCGTAGCAGGGCTCACCGGTGCACTGCATGGATGTATCCCTGTCTGTCCAGTCTAGCTGCACGTCCGTCTGGTGTCTCTTGTTGAACGCTGCCATTTTACTTTTCCACTCTTCTCTGCTGGGAAATGCAGCCTGCAAAGATATGGCAGTTTTCAGATGAAGCTTTCCGAGCTGTTCACAAACATGTATGAATTAAAACCTCTCAACTCCTCTGTGCAATCCAGGAGACATCCTCACCTCATTCTGAAAGGCAGCCACCTGTGGAAGGCAGCAGCTGTTTAATAGTGCATGGTAACATTTTACAACTGTTGGGTACAACAAGTGATGACAGAAAATATCCAGATTAAACTTGTGGGAATTAAGCCCAGAGAACATAATTGCTCAAATTAAAATGTGTGTAGCTGAAGCTAACGCCTCTACAGTGTGCAAACTGGCACCGGTTCCTCACTGAAGTCCTCTGCTTAGGGTTAAGTTAAGGCTGTGCAAATGTTTTTTTCCCTTCAGCTTCTAAACCAAAACATTTGGAGATAGAAAAATGGACTTGTTGGAACCAAATTCCCTTTGTGTTCGTTCGTTTGCCTCTTGTTCAGTTGCTCGCCTTTTTCATGTAGGTGGGGGGGGAGCAGGTGGGCAGAAAGATGGAAAACATCATTTCACTTGACACAAATTATTTCTCTTGGCCCAAAGCAAAACCTTTTGGAGCGGCAGCTCGTGAGAAAAGGCCAGGGAAGGCTAGCTTTGCAAAGCTACTCTTATTGCTGCAGATGTAAAAGGCAGTACCACCAGCAGTACAACCCCTCCTAAGGGTATTCACCTTGCCGTCAGTGGCCTGAGCTGCCAATATCCTCCCGACCCAGAGCGCCTGAGCCCAGTGCTGCTAACCTTGGGAGAGGTGTAAGAATTAAAGTGCAAGGAAATATTGTTACACCTGCGGGGGAGAAAGACAGAGCGACTCCCCCACAGAGCTGGAAAAGGAGCATGCCATGGTTGAGCCCTTTAGCTAGTCCTGCCATTTTAAAGGAACATATATTTGGCTGAACTCAGCTCCTTGCTCAGTTGGCAATGAGAGTATTTGTCCAGCGTAGGCTGAAATTTCCACTTTTAATGGAACTGAATGGCTAATTTAGAAGGAAATCAAAGCAAAACTGAGTCATTACATCTCAGCATTGTTTTTCCCTGGTTTAACTTACCGTGTGGAACCATTTCAATAAGCTGTATTATCAGCTGAGATTTCTTTTTCCCTTCTTTTTGGTCGCTGCCCGAAAGCTAGGCAAAATGCATATCCAGTTTTATTTAAATTCACACTCTCGTGGTTAGAAATTCACAGTATTACTTTCTCCTCCGATGCCAGGCTTGCCGAGGCCTCCTTATGATGAAAGATCTTATTAGAGTTAGCGCTCTGCATCAAGGAGAGACAATCAATTCCTTTTGGAGATTTAATTTTAATCATCCGGACTGGCTTCTGTCGCCCCATCTTCCATAAAACTTTCACCGCTCCCTAGTCCTTGGTATTAGTTTCTGTGGATGGCAGGCTTCAGAGCTTGTCCCGGTAATCGGAAACAGGAGGTTACATTAGTCCCAGGTTGTGTTGCACACAGCAATTCTATTTGCAGAGTCTGTTTGCTGCACGGTTAATGGCTGCTTCAAACAGCGCACAAGTAATTTCCAAATGACATATCTCCTCTCCGTCTGCAGCTATTTTAAACTTGGCTTGCCACATGTGGTGTGGCCGTGACTCTGGGGGGAATAATTCCCCCCAAGCCCTCCCCCTTCCAGAGCCAATGCACTGTTGCCCTGAGCTGAATGCTGAATATTGAACTCTTTCAACAGATGAACTTCAGGCCAATTATTATTCAAAGAATAGTTTTAGTAGCTCATAAAACTAAACTAGCAACCCACCATTTCCAGATAATTTCTACGCAGGAAAAAGAGACAACTTTCATCCCATGAGCCACGGTGAAATTAGTCTCAAAGTTCTTGTGCTCAGGGAGAAATTCAGAGCAGGCACAAGGAGCATTACCACACTGACTTCTGTGAAATTCTCTCCACTCCTGCTAGCAATCAGTTTTGTCCTTTAACCTCCAAACTTGGGAGCTGCTAGAAGGTATGTGAGCGTAACTCAGAGTACCCTGCGCTCTCCCACTGCCACACAACCCGAGCCCATATCCCGCTGGTACTGCCGTTCTTCAGCAGCAGGACTGATTTATATCGTGGTGGGCTGGAGGGAATCAGACTCTTTTGCTTTGGCCATTCTCCAAATATGCCTTTTAGGAGCACTCTTCTTATTTGCATTCCTAACATTGACTTTAGTGTTGGGACTCGGCATATCCACTCTTGGGGTTTTTTTTGGCTCTAAAGCCAGATGTGACTTTGGGGATGACCTTTTCTTCGAACATGATCCAACCAGAAATTCAGATCTAAATGGTAGTGCATGGCATAGCTCTGAATTTCTAATTGTGGGCCCCCACCTACATCTTTATGCAGAGCTCAACATCATCTTCATTCTTTCCACTCGTCTACTTAAGAGTGTCCTTGCTCCTACTATATGATAGATATATTGGGGCTGGGAGACTGTCTCAGCTAATGGAAATCGTTTGAATCTTTTCCTTTGGGCTGTTCCCCTGTAAATCTCCTTTCCTCAGGTTTAAAGCTGGGAACGCTTTCTGCTTCATCCGTCCACTTCTGCCTTTGAACCTCTTCCTCATTGCTCAGTCCGTTCTTGTTCTCTGACGGATAATGGCTCTATCAGGCTGGCGTAGAGCAGTCTCCATGTTGGCATTATAAACCTGACTATTGGACTGACCTGATTCTCTACTGTTTTGTTTTCAGTAGCCTTTATCAATACAGGCTATTTTTATCACATTCAGAAGGAATCGCGCTGAGATTATCGGGAGCCTGTAAGGAAGCAGCCGTGCACTGACAAGTCTTAAGGATGCTTGAATGAAAATACTCATCTTGATCAATGCCAAGACTTGATGATTGCCGAATTCATAGCTGCCACTCCACTTCTGTGTGCACAGCACTGTAACAAATGAGTGGTAAAATAAAAAAATAAATGCGTAGGGTTTAATAGCTGTCAAAGGAATCTCAGCCGGAGCGAGGTTCACCTGGAGAAAGGCTATTCATTAGTCACGACCACAAGAAGTAAAGGTCAAGAGCAGGCATCGCTCAGTGATAAGGCCATGGGCAGATGCAGACAGATCCACCAGCAGCTCCTGCTTGGACAGGCTGCTTTTAGTTGTCACCAGCGTGAGTTTTTGCGTCATTGTTACGAGTACCTGGGCAATGAGGGAATTTTTTCTTCAAAGAGCTGGCTGGGTTAGTTGGTGACATCTTACACCTTGTATCTTTTATCGATGTTAATTTATTAAAGCTGGGCCTGTATTTCTGCAAGCGTACCATCAGCTAGAAAATGTTTCCTTCGAGCTTTTGGGAGTATGGTGTATCAGGAAGCAAGTACCTCCCTGAGATGTGGGAGACGCAGTTCAGGTCCTGTACTGCCACAGTCAGAGCAGGGGTGCAGATTTGCCTTTCCCACACCCAGATGGGCGTGAGAACCACCTCTCTGTCATGAAGTTCTCCTCTCTCTTTAGTCTCTTGTGGAGCTTCATCAGATACTTGTGTTCTTCCGCGTGTGAAATAGTTAGGAAACTTTAAGGTTTTTTTGAAAGGTAGAGGACAGGAATGTTGGGGACAGGGGGGGTATGTTTCACTGGCTTTAGCATTTCTCCCTGACCAGTTACTTACTAAAAAGCAGAATCGATGAGTGATCATTAAAAGGAAGGCTCAGGGAAAGCAGCACAGCAGCCTTAGGTCAAGATTATCCCAAGAGCTCTTGGGAAATTGCACAGGTTTACAGCAGCGGGCAGCTGAAGCCCCAACCTCAGTGACACGATTGTTTTGCCAAGGCTGAAGGAAAGGGAGCTCAGAAGGAACAGTCACTCATTACAGAGTCGAGGCAGGGGGCCAGGCTGTGGCTGTGCCCCTGAGAAAGCAGAGAGACATGCACGGGCACACGGGCGGCACACGCATGCGTGCACACACCTGCCTTTGATGTTTCCTTCTATCTCTCTTTTGAAGTTCCTGAGTCCTGAAGCCATATCCTTAGGTCCTTTTTCCTTTTTATACTGAACCGAAGGTTTTCAAGGCTTGGATTCTAGAAACAACAGATGAAAAAGATGTATTAGTTCTTTATTAAATCTCGCTTCTCTTCTAAATTTGCTTTTAATTTGAGTTTTCCTTTAATAACAATACATAGATCCTGTTGACAGTTTCCAAATGTTGATATTGGGTACAGTTTAAAAAAAAAAATTCAATCTTGAAAAAGACAAAAGAATGAAACCCACATTTTTCTTTTTCCTTTCTTTCATCCGTTGCCACAGATGAAGCCTTTATAACCCAAGTGCATTTTGCAAGGAGATTGTCTGCTTAGCCACAGAGTATGATATCTGTGTACTGTTTAGCAAATCTGCACAAATGCTTAGGGCAGCAAACGGAGATGGAAAATATGCACTGGGAACGGATGTAGCTGTGATGGGCCATTGCACACTCCCCATACCCCATCACAGCTGTTCTTCCAGCAGCCTCTCCACTTGGCAGTGGAGAGGACTTTTAAGGAGCAGTTTTAAGGAGTAACAGCCCCCTTAGTCTGCATGCCCCTCAAAATCTGCCTCTGTGTATCAGTAAAATCCTGCACGGTTATCACAGACCACACTCTGCTGATGAACCACCGCTTGGTTCTTTACCTTTGGCTTTTATCTCTGGAAGTCTCTGGTTCAAGCCCATTATGTCAGTCAAAACACTTGATTTTGAATTTGTTGAGCACCCCTACTTGGGCTGAACGCTGAGAAGCAAACTGTGTCCTTCCATTGCTAGTGCCGCATTCCCCTGAACCACCAACGCCTGTGGGGCTTCCTCCTGCAGGTCTTCTACTCATGCTGGCCAAAGGATGGGGTGGTAAAGGTGTTGTACAAGCATGACCTTAAATGGGCCTGCTCATTGTACATGTATTTCCCTCAGTCTGGAGAGACAAATTCTTGTACTTGTCCATGTTTACATCCCATTAGCTTTTCCCCTTCAAGTCTGGTATCAGTCACACTCGATCCTTAGATTCTTGTTAGCAGAGCTGCTTCTCTTGTGGACTTGTTGGTGCTTTGCCTAAGGCAACACCAAATGATCTTTCAGCTCCCTCCATTCAGCTCTCATCCCCCTCCTTCCTCATCTTTTATTGAGTCCAGCCCTGTGCACATTTCTCCTTTGTTAAAGCACCTTGATGCCTTAATGGAAACTCTGTCCCAACCCAGTCTAATGTGAACTCTGGTAAATACGGTTAAAAAACCTTAAGGTTAGAGCTTTATTATGGTTTGTTCAACGTGCCAGAAATCTGCAGCAGCCCCATAGCTCACTTCATTGCCCACAGTGAGCCATTTTTAATCCTTAGTATTATAAATGTTGTTCCCTCTCATGCAGCTTTCTCACTGAAGTCTAGAAAATGTAGTCACCTTCCCCCCACCTATTTAAAAACGTTTGTGTTGCAAAAGATCCAGAGTTGTAGCTGAGGACTGAAGATATGTCTCTAGATAAACATGGAGAATTCCCTGCCAGAGCAGGGGTCTTCCACTGCACCAGCAAGTTGATCTGGTCTTGTGCTGCACCAGCAACTGGCTGCTGCCATCTCACTCACCTTCTCCATGCTTCTTCAGCTGTAGCAGAGGAGATGTGTGTCTGGGTATGGTACCACCAGCTCACAATTTACCCAGAAAAGCTGGGGTTTAGTGAGAATTGCCTGGTTGCATTTGGCAACTTGTATTATCCATCCAAGCCCTGCCATGAGATCTCTCCTCCTCTGATTTTGGAACACAAGCCAGAGGGATTTGAGTCCATCCAAGCCAGCCGGATTTGAGTCCATCCAAGCCAGCCTAAGACTTCCTAGCACTGAACGGTTGGACTTGATGATCATAAAGGTCTTTTCCAACCTTGTGATTCTGTGAAATTTCTGTGGAATTATCTTTACTTGTTTAGGGAAAAGACTGATGGAGGAATAGGACTGACGTCGTTGCAGCTAGATTTCCAGCTTGGTCCAACTTCTGTGGCTTCAGAGGCTGTGAGGATGGATTTTCAACTTTCTGCCAATCAGTGGAAGGGAAGGAGTGAAATAAGAGTAAAGGAGAGGATACATTTTGTCAGGAGAGGATTGTACTGTGCATAGACAACAGTTTCAGGCTGGTTGTCTTCTAAATGGCTGTGCAAAATGCTGAGGATAATTTTGGCTATATAAATGTGTGTGTGTGTGGGGGTTGTTGTCTTTTTTTAGAATGATGTCTTTGAAAGGTTATACTCAGTTTAGAATAAGTCAGGGAAGCACAGACAGCGCACAAGCAGAGGCAGACAGCACAGAGAGCGAGTGAGAGCACATGCGAAGAGAGTGCAGAGGTCCTGATCTTTCTCTGCTGAACATGGTGACAAAGAGGAGGGGTGCAGAGAGACAGACGGGTGCAGCCACGTCAGAGACCCGCCAAGCGCTACGAGCTACAACCCTGGTGGGGAGAGAAGGCAACGCAGAGTAGAGGAGGCTTCTGTATGCATTGTTGGAAATGAAATATATTTTTTCTTCCTCCTAACCCTTTTAAGCCTTTAATCTTAATCCTATTCATCATCATTAACTTCAGCAATTGGCCAAAATATTTAAATGAGGTGAAATGAAAAGATTTAAG
Source organism: Porphyrio hochstetteri (assembly GCA_020800305.1). Classification (NCBI taxonomy): domain Eukaryota; kingdom Metazoa; phylum Chordata; class Aves; order Gruiformes; family Rallidae; genus Porphyrio; species Porphyrio hochstetteri. Next base: position 106,836,681 of record CM036905.1, on the reverse strand, counting down.
AGTCTAGTGAAGCCTCATCAAACCACAGAAGAATAATCTCCAAAGATTAAGCAAGCAGCGGTGACCCAACCTGTAAGGAATGAGAGGAGGAGGAGGGACAGGGGGGCTTCTGAGATGAAAAGAAGTTACCAATTAGATTCTTTTACTAACAGTACTGAGTCTTTTTCCCCCCTCACAACAGCTAACTGCAGAAAAAAATTACAGAAGATGAATTAAGAGTTTAAATCCAGTAAGAGGAAAAAAAAAAAGCAGGTAATATTTTAATCAGACTTAAATGAGTCTTTCAAAGAGACCGGGGAGCTCTCAGACCCGCATCTCTCCCCATTTCTGGGTGTAAAATAGGCTTTTAACTATCACTGCACTATGAAGTGCTTTGATGTTTACTCCACGCGGCCTGACTGTGGTGCCTGACGCCATTTGCTGCTGGTGCGGGTGCGCTCGCGTGTGTGTGTGTGTGTGTGTTGCATGTACATTCCCCGGAGGCGCCTGTTGTAACTTGGTTTCAGTTAGGCTTTAGTTAATGGGCACTTAAAATAAAGTGGCACCCATTTCGCTTTAATTTTGTGGAAGGGGTAAAGGCTGTTTCCTTTCCATTTCCAGATGAAAGGAGCAGCTCCGCGTGGTTCCGTAACGAACCTCAAATGAATTGGAGAGCTGATAAATTTAACGATCTCATCAGCATATAAATATATCTGTCTGTGAGTGTGGGTTTTTTATACCCATGTACAGGCAGCTTGTGTCTGAAACTGGAACTTGAGGGAGGTGGGATACCGTATAGGTATCGGTTTTGACTGGTGAAAAGGGGTGGGTTCGTGTTCACGGAGCTGCTTTCCAGCCACCTGGTGTGCGCTGGTGCTGCCACACAACTGCTCTGCGTCCGGCCAGACGCCCTGGTCTGTACACCCGGCTCTTCCTGCTACTGCCCCAGCAAAGAGCAGAGCTTCTCTAAGGTCTGATGTACTTGCTAGCCCCGCACGGTTTTCTTGGAGACTCTGTGACATTGTACATGGGCACTCGTGCCAGGCTACTGAATTGTGCCCTTTGGGACTCTCCGAAGTGGGGCGAGAGTTTCACTTTGTCACCACATTTCTTTGCGCAGTAGGTTACACAAATATGTAAAAACCAGCTTAGTTGTCAGGGGGCTGTATCTTGATTCAGAAGATGTGTGGGTGCCCAAACTCTCCTCTACAGATGATGTTGGTTCTGGGGAGCTCCAGACCCAGGGAGATGTCATCTGTGTGTGCTCTGCTGCTTCCATTAGATAGTCGGTTATTTTGTGTACAGCTGCTTGTGCAGTGACTCTTGATTTTTCTCGTCCACATCAGTTGGGTTTTAATAACACCAAAAGCAAGACGGCTACAGTGTTGGAAAATACTGAGGGTCCTAGTAACTCCCTGTCTTACCCTTTCTGCTAGCTAGTTCCCTCTCTAGGGAGAGAGTGGGAACAGCGTAAGTTCTAAATCAGTGCAAGTTCTCTAACATTTTTAACCAAATGCAAGTATTGTGAAGCCCCTGCCCTGCAGGAAGTAAGCAGTGGAAGTATGTTAATTTTTGGAAAGCTGTGTTACAGCCCTTGATTATGTATTTGCAGTTCTGGGATTTTCTCCTGGAAATCGTACCCTATGTTGAACCTGTCCCACGCAGCTTAAGGGCAGCCTGCCCTTCCTCTCAGGACACAGCCTTTTGATGGCATTGCTGTGGTGGGACTTGATATACTGGAGAAGCTCAGCTTGAGGTGGTGGGATTTACGTGGCCTGCATGTAAAAACTTACTGGCTCGTGGCATCAGTGCAACCCATATCTTCATTCCCACTCCACAAGCCTCCAAAAAATCCACATCCCCATCTCTACATAAAATCTGTCTCCAGCATCCCTGGTGCTTTCAGAAGGATAAAGTGGTGAGGGCTGTCTGCAAAACTATGCCATGAGAGTTTCCCCTTGGTCCTTGCTGTGGACCGTGGCACTCATTTCTCTATCCACTGACTGGCCTGTTTTATCCCAGTCCTGGTCATCAAACCCATCCTGGCAAACTGGAGCCTCTGGCTTCCTCCACCCATCTATACAGCAGGCCACCGCAGGGTAAAATATCACCTCCGTCAGCACCGACATCCATCACTTTAATGAACAGCAAAAATCAATCTCTAATTGACAAAAACATTTTTAATCAAAGTATGAGGCATTTAGAGCACAGGAGCAGCCTTTCATCTTCTGTCAGTGTTTTCCTCTATAGGCGGAAGCGGTGTAAGTTTGTAACTGGCCAAAGAAGCCAAGTGGTGTCTCTGAAGGAAATCAGGGACAATACTTCCAGGTGATTTCATTAGAAGAAGCCTGCTTCTCTACTCTTTGTCTTACCAAAGCTAGAATTTTGGTTTGTGGGTCCGTGAAGAGTTTACAGCAATGGTAGGCAGAGAGTGGGAACAGCATAAGTTTTAAATAAGCATAAGCTCTCTAAGACATTCCTTAGGGCGTGATTTCCTTTTCCTTCTTTTAACATGTACCAAACTCTCAGGCTCCACCTATGCTGGGCATTTACCACTGACGGCCTGCTAGTGGGTGCACCTTGCCGCTGAAACCCATCATAGTAAACAGGCAGGTGAAGCAGCTCAATTTAGCAACACTAAGTGTGTGTCACGGAATCACAGAATCGTAGGGGTTGGAAGGGACCTCCAGGGATCATTGAGTCCAACCCCCCTGCCGAAGCAGGTTCCCTGGGACAGATCGCACAGGGAGGCATCCAGACGGGTCTTGAATATCTCCAGAGATGGAGACTCCACACCCCCTTGGGCAGCCTGTCCCAGTGTCACAGCCTTTAGGGATCCTGCCTGTGCACATCTGGGGTTTCCTGTAGCATGGCTCTGCTGGTGGTGAAGAGAGGAGAAGCGGTAGTTACTGTAGGAGCAGTTGCTTATAAACTTGTGGGTAACTGTGAATTACATTTGAGTAAGAGAAGGTACCTGCCAGCAGCACTGAAGTGTTCTTTTTCTGTTGATTAGGGAGTCCCTCAAAGATTTGTAAGGCTACTCTGGGCAGCTTGGTATCCTTGCCAGTGTTTGCAAGCCGTAAAGGGCAGGGAAAGGTTATTAGAGCACCATCTGGACACTTGGGTCTTTTTGCCATTTCTTGCAAGAGGGGATTATTACAAAGGGTCTTTTTCGATGCCTGGCACGATTTGAGTACCTTGGCATCACTGCTGGTACTTGCGATGGAAAGGGTAAGGAGAAGCACATCACTGATGATGCTGTCGTACCACCTTTGCCAGTGCTTGAGAGGGAAGCAGTTTGGAAGATGCAGCAATATTTGGCACTGTGTGGGCATGCTGGCAGCTCAGCTTTGCTTGTGAGAGGAGTAGTAGGGAGCTGCAGAAGTGCCTGATGCTGCTGGGGAAAGTTGGCACACCTTTCTGGGTTTCTGAAGGGAGTGATGGAGAGGGAGACCACATCTTTGCCCATCACAGTTGCCAGTGTTTGCAAGGGAATCGGTCCAGGGGGCTACAGTGGTACCCGAGCACCATCTGCCCATGCTGGCACTCTAGCTGGTGTTTGTAACGTTGGCTTTGGATAATGTCTTTTCCTGATCAAAGGCCAGTATTTTGGATGCAAGCCTGGAGTGTGTGTTACATAAATAGTTTGCGCTCCTGTCCAAATGGCTCCCACAGCCACAGAATCTTAAGAGCTTCAGAGGAACTTCAAATTGTGGCCCCTCACAGAGAAACAACATCTCCAAGTTTAATGACCGGTGGGATATTAACTCATCCCATCCTCCTCATCTCTTGGCCAGAGAGTGTTTTCTTTCAAGAAGAATAGACCCTTATTTTTTTCTGGTTTTGAATATAAGGAGAAGTCGGTAGAATTCCCTTGACATTCACTGTAGCTGCCCTCTGGAGCCATCAGCTGTAGGTGTTGATGTTCAGCTGGAAGTCAGCTGGCGTGGCTTGCTCTGGGTTGACATTCTTTGCGCTACTGACCTCTAAATGTTTCAGAGAAGATGGTGATACGTTGCCCATGTATCTTTTTGTTCAACAGCAAAATAAAAAACCAAACAATGCTAGCATTTTTGTTTAGCTTTCCTGGGCTTTAAGCATCCCTTGTCCTCCCAGAGTTTTGGTTTGTGACCACAGAGACAGAGGTGGCTTTGGAATGGCACCCTGTAACAGCAGCAAGAAGGGTGAGGTCTAGAGTGGGGAAGAAGAGCAAAGACTTGGCATTGCAGGTGGATGTGGGACAGGCCTTGCAAAGGAGGATGTAGAACAAGACAGACAGGGACCACAGAGCTGCAGAGGGCGAGGCTTCAGGGCGTGCGTCTCTGAGCCCCACGCGTACAGCACGTGCAGCACGGCTGCGAGACAGCAACATGAGGTGGCTCTCCTTGCCCAGGGTGTGAATATTGGCCTCCTTCCATGAATGGAGGCAGAACTGTGAATCACTCCAGTTGTGAAGGTACCAGGAAGCATGGGGGAAAGCTGAAGACTGAGACATGATGATAGTCTCCTCTCCCAGAAATACTTGCCTCTGCTGCCCTTGTCAGCGCCCTCAAGACCCTTTCTGTGGGGCTTGTTTTTCCACTGGCTGAGGGAGTGTAGGTGCTGTCATTCATAAAATATGCAGAGTGCCTGCCCAGGTTACTGATTCTCCTGCTGCAAGTCTTTCCTAGGCTATGTTGAAATATATGGATGTCCTTCACTTATGAAGATGGATGAGTTTGCTAGATTGCAGGTTCCCCATGTGTCATGCCAGATGTCGCACTCGGACCTGAAATATGGCGGAGAAGGCGGGGGGGGGGGGTAGAAGTGAGCTCTGATTTAGGCAGAACCACTTTAGATAATTTTTCCTTCAAAGGTGAAATGGAAAGCCATTGTTATAGCAGTATAGCTTGCCAGTTTGAATCCAGACCAGCTCACTAATCTTGGAAGCTGCTACCATGCAGCAACCTATGGGATGCAAAATGAGTTGGTCGATTCCATCCAGTTTAGGTGGGCAGTCGTTCACATCAGAAAATTCAGTGTTTCAAATTGACCCCCCCCACCCCCACCCCATGGGCAGACTCAACAGGGAGGACTTGGGCTGAACAGAGCATTGAGAGTTTCTTAACCTGTTGCCTCCAGACAAAAATATCTCCAGGATGGGATTCAGGAGCATCATTGAAGTTGATCACGAGGTTAAGCATTCATAAGGAAGATGTCATGCCTTGAGAACATCTGTTCCCAGCCCTATCTGTGGGGATAGCCAGGTATTCAGCATGTAAGGGAACTGAAAAGTTTCAAGAGTTCATTTGCTCCAGGACTGAGATTGTAGAAACATTGAGGTCTGATCCTTTATTTATTTACTTATTTATTTTAAAACTTTGTGTTTGCCAGAGACAAAGAAGGCTTCTATAAGCAACAATCTTAAATTTCTCATTCTCCACTCCTCCTTACTTAATAGACTGGGTGCCCAAGGGATTTACACACTTCAGATTTGTGTGCACGTGAGCACATGTATCTGCACATCCATGTTTCTGGTGACAGCCATGGTAACCGTATCAATCCTCCCTCTGTACTAACCCAGCTCCCTCTTGGCCAGTTTGCCTAACAACAATTTACCAACCAAGCAGCAGAGCGAAGCGAACACATTAAGAAATGCAGCACGGGATGCAGCCTTGCAAAGAGCCATTGGCATCATTCATCCCACAGCAGTCTGGGCCACCCCCCTCCTCTTTGTAAGACCAGAGTCAGCCTTTCCCAGCCCGCGCTACCCTTCCGCATCACGTGTAACGGCTGCCTTCCTGTCCGGTGGCAGCAGAGAGGAGTTCTGCCTGAGACTTCTCTTTAGAAAATTTCTCTCCTTTAAAAACTGGGAGTTGACTTTGTAGAAAATATATGCTAAGCTTGAAAAATAGCTGTTACATCCAGACTGTTTTGATGTTCCTTCCAGAACAGGATAGCCCCAGGTATTGCTCCCGGATGAATGGATTATCCTGTCCAGTTTAAGGTGGAGTTATCAGCACATCCACTGGGAGCATACAGAACTACCAGATAGACTGAGATCTTTCCTGTTCTCTGAGCTGAATATAATTTCAGCCTGTCACTCCTTATCAGATCCCCTTTAATCATGCAAAATATTTCCTCCCCTTCTTTCTTTCATCATGCTTGTAGACTTATCATTTTCCCCTTTAGCCTTCATTTAGTTGCAATATTCGCATTGTATTATACATTCTCTATACAATTAAGTAAGGAAATTGTCACCACAGGATGTCTGGGAGGCTAGAAGTATGAATGGGTTCAAAAAAGGATTAGGGAGTGCATGGAATAGTCCATCAAGGGCTATTAAAGTCAGATGTGTGTAAACATAGGCTCGGGAAGTCCCTAGGCTATGCATTGCTGTATGCTGGGAGAATGTACTAGGGAGAAACACTGCCACATTTTTGTCAAGGTTTTTTCAGCCCTTCTTGTAGGGCATTTTTGTCAGGCCAATGTCAGAGATGGACTGGGAGCTGGCAGGACCTTTTGACCTAACATCTTGGGGTTTATATTCATAAGAAGTTTGGGATGGGACACTTTAGCAAATTATAGATAAAACACCTCGCTGCTTTTTTTTTTTTATTATTATTATTATTATTATTATTATTATTATTATTATTATCATCATCATCATCATCATCATCATCATCATCATCCAGTATAACTTTAAAATCTGCACCCTGACACCCTGAGATTTATAGCATTGTAGAGCCTTCTCAAACTTCTCTGTGGATCTTCATGATTTTACAGACTGCAATTATCCTTGCTTAGTACTGTTTTGGTATTAAGTGCTTAAAACAGTCTTCAAACGAGGTCTTTTTGTGCTAGGGGCTGCACAAATCCAGAACTGAAGCAGCCTGGATGTATTAGAGGTACTTTTTCCTGGTTGCATCTCAGTTAGTATCCAAGTTAGAAATCTCGGGGGAACATGGACTAGAAATGATTGTGAGCGGGATATTTACGGTCTTAAAATGCACTTCATAGCAGTCCCTTTCCTTCTCATGCTCTTGACTTGTTTTATATAGAAGCTGTTATGACGCTATCCTGAAGATAGAAATTTCAGCTTTGTTTTCATCATTAGAAATACTGAGATTGTAAAGCTTCCCATTTCAGAATTTGTGTCAAATTTTAGTGCAGGAAAAGCAGACTCAATCTCCACACACACACCCCTTTCCCCCCATCAAGTCCTCTTTTCCTTCCTCCCATTAAAATGAATTTCAAGGAGGATTCAAGGAGAATTCAACATGTGAGGAACGAGTCTTTCTCTATTTGGGACCTCGCAATTCAATATTAAATCTTCTACTGACTTAACCAAATTTTGATCCTGGACTTCCCAAGCCGGAAGAAGCTATTGCCCTGGTTTTAGGCTACTGCCATCTCCCTGCACCCTCTCTTTCCCTCTCACATCCCCGTGAACACAAGCTTCATGACTTGATGCTCTGTTTTGCCCTGGGTATCATACAGTTGGGTGAAGGAGGAGTTAAAAATCAGGGGGGAGTCAGTGAGGAATCTGCCCAGTGTTACAGGGAGTTGGCAGGAAGTTGTGATACTGGCTTTATGCCGTTGAGTTCATACTCAAAAAAAAGAGTGACTTAGGTACCTCCACAACCTATTATTTTGACCTGAAATACATAATTGAGGACATAGGCAAGTGCAGGCGAATTAGGTGCGTGTGGAGTAAGATCAGTGTCAGTATCCTGAGGCCAGCCTCAGTCAAAGACTGACTTAGCTGGTCCATTTTGCCCTTCTGTCCCTCTCTTTCTCTCCCTGCCCACGCTGTCAGTATACATGGAACTGAGAGAAAAAACTCTATATCCATTTAAAATTTTGAGTCTGCCTTTATTTATCATTAAAAAACCCTGATAAAAAGCGCAAGTACAACTTTGTTTGTTTTGGAAGGCTTTTTGCTTTTCAGTTCACGTTTAATGAAGTAATTACAGTGAAATACTCTCAAAATTCAAGACCTAATTAAAGCAAAGAATAAAACCTCAATTGATCCATTATTTAGATTGGTGAGAAGTGAGCATAAAGAAGCAATGAAAAAGTTAGTACATTACGGGGAGGAAAGAAGCACGCTCCCACTTGGAGAATACTGATGGGAGGAAGACCTTGGGATGATAACAGCCAGTCAGGGATGCACTTAAATTATTTACACAGAGTTCATCTTCAAACAAAGAAGAATGGGGCAAAAGCAAACGTATCAGTCAAAAGGATGCTTTTCCCTGACAAACACGGGTGTTGCCGAATGTGTTTGAGTCAGAAGCTGTCTAGCCCAATATCCTCCTTTTGGCCAACGAGCTCCCAAACTACACATTAAGAAGCAGGCTCTGAACTCACCAGTGAAGTTTTTGTGTCTCCAAACAGGCAGGATTCAGGTTAACGTCTGAGCTACCAGCTGCTGCTGCTGCTTACAAGCGCAAGGTAAGGCAGCAGGTTCAGGTCCCGCTTTGCACATCACACCAAGGAGCTAGGAAGAGGGATTTCAGGTGGCAGGAGCTTGGCTGTGCCCATGCAGGGTGTGTGGCACAGTGCTCTTGGGGTGGAGCACGCTTTACTAGTCAGCATTCACCCTCTCCTCATCAGTGGCTGGCCAGAAGATGAGACATAGGGCAGATATGGCCCATGTCAAACCATCCCGCTTTGATAGCTCCACATGGGATGTTTCATTTTCAGTAGTCTCTGTAAATCTGCTGGCAAAGCTTTAACCAAATTCCCTTTCCCTGCCTTTCTTAGCAGCTCCTGTAAAAAAATTAAAAGTGGCAAAAAAATTACCTTTACATGAAGGTGGTTTTAAGCTCTAAAAATGTTCTGGTTACGTTGTTTGGTTTTATGACGATTAACAAAATTCTAATAAAGAATTTTGTTCTAAATTTCCCAGATGCCAACCCCGACTGATTCAAAACTCATCCCATATTACCTTACTTACAAAGGTATCTCTATTGCTCCTTGAAGTGCTATGTTGAAGTCTTGGGTAACTGCCCTCCTGGGCCCAACATCCCTCCACCTGCCTTATTATTTCTATTGCATTTACACCTGAATGGTGCTAGAAGGGACAGTAGCTGTGAGTACTCAATGCTTCCGAAGTTCATCTCTCTGAATTGTGTGCCTAATTTCAAGTGAAGTCTTTTCAAGATACTGCCCTTTTTTTGTTGGGAGAACAGTGCCTGCAGGGCATCTCTAGGAACAGCCTTATCCGAGCAAATGCCTTAGACTGGAATTCAGGCCATTTCTACTTTAATTTCTCTTTTGGGGGAGTAAAATAAAACTGCAAGAAAGTTAGAGTCAGATGTGTACGTGTAATGTTGGGGTTTAGTTGGTGAGTAAATCTCGGCTGCCCTTCCTCTGCAGAGTTTCACTGAGGGACATAGCAATTACGGCTCTGTGTGTAGATGATGTCCCAAACTGCTTGAGATGGTTTCTGCCATATATCAATGTATGAAACAGGTTGCCAGTCCCTGCTATGAAAGGCACGGTGCGCAGGCTGTGTTTCCCTAAAACCACTTGGGGAGGCAGAGCGGCCCTGAGCTGCTCCCTATAGTAGTTTATAGCAGAAATGCTACGCTTTAATCCTTGTAATGCCGAGCCACTGGTAATTTTTTGGAGCAAGAGTAGGAGAAACTGCCTCCTCCGGCCAGCTGTAGAGGCTTCAGGTCAAGAAGTTGTTTCTCACACTTCTGCTTAATAGATACGCCTTTAGAAATGTGCATGAAAGGCAAAATAAACACCGGCCTTAAATCTGCTTTGTGCAAATGGACTGTTACGGTCTCAGCTGGGTTTGTATCTGAATGCATACAGAATAAAGTAGGGTAATAAATGCTGACTACATAGCAGCTTTTGTGTCTATTTTGACAGCCCTCAAAGTAGTATCCCCAAATTCCTCCAAAATCAGAATGTTCCATTTTCCCATGTTTTTTTTTTAAATATAATTCTTGGGTTTCTGTCAATAGGAAGCAACTTTTCTTTAAAATAAAACCTCTAATCATTTTTAATTAAATGCCTGAAATAGAAAAAATTATTTGGTTTAGTTGGAAACAGAACTTCTGCTGACGTTCCAAAACCACCAGCAAACCGAAACATCCATCGGGTGTGCGTGCACGCTGCTTAACTGTATCAGCGTAGCTAAGGACAAGTGACATTCAACCCCATGCCAGCAGCAGTGGTTAAACTCCATAATTGTTTCTTTTATTGTGTCCAGCCCCCCCTTTTGCAAAGATTTTAAATCCCTTGTAACGCAATTAACTCCTCTTTTCTGCGAAAGGCTCTCGTCTCTCCTGACAGGCTCTCTGATTACAAAATGTCTGCTGCAAACTCAGAGTGGCAGCAGATCCGAGGGTAGGAAATGCACTTTCTTCTGTCATTACCTGAGCAGATTGGAGTATCTCTGAGCTGTAATGGACAGCGGAGGAGGGTGGGTGGGTAGCCAGAGCTCCAGCAAGCATTGGGATTCCCAATTATGGTCCCGCTAGCTCTGCTTTCTTCACCCCTTCAAATTCCATCCCTCCTTTCTCTGAAATAGTGTTTTCTGGAGGAGGACGGGGCAGGTGCCAGTGCTGGAGGGAGCAGTGTTCTCAGCATCAGGCGAGCGAGGAAGTTAGATCAGCTTTTGCTTGTAGCTGGTGGCAGTTTTCCTTCTGCTCCCTTCTATCTCGGAGATAAGCCCCTTGCGCCGCTTTTCTTTGTCAGCCATGAAATCGGCTCCCATTTCAGAGCACCTCTCAGTAGTTTCCAAATGCCTCTGACGTATTTCGCCTAAACAGGAGACTGCTGAGAATAGCTGCTAAATCTTTAAATCTGGTTTCACACTTCGTCATCTTTGTGACTTTAAGTTTGTTGTTAGTGTAGCTGGTGTTCCAGGTCACCGAGAGCCTGGGATTAATACCCAAAGACTTGGTATTAATATGAGATACAAGCAGTTTTATTGAGCCTCTTCACCCTGGCTGGGGATCTAAACTATTTCTCTGAAGACTTGCCCCAGAGAGAGCTCTGCGTCTTTTGCAAGGGGTGGATTGGGGGTTGGGAGAGGGATATGGGGCAGCACATGTCTTTCCCTATGTGCTTCCGAAGGATCAGGGAGAAAAGTAAAGTCAGGATGTTACTACACCATCATTTTTTTTCTTGGTAGGACACCAAGGGCAGAGGTCCTTGTTTCCGCTGAGCGATACAAACACAACGACCTGTTGCTAGTGTCTAAAAGACTCTTGATTCTCATTTCTACACACTTCCTTTCCTCCTTGCAGCTTAATGAAACCATTCACTCAACTGGCTTTTCTCCCTCCTCCCCTTCATCTCCATCTGTCTGCTCCAGGTGGCAGCTCATCTGGTTGATAGTGTACCTTCGGTATCATGGCTCTTGCATCAGTGATAGTTGCTATGCACAGCTTCTGTTGGATGTGGTGCAGATTAATTATTCTGAGTTTTGGAAAACACCCAGTTAAGATGGGCAGCAAAAGAAATGTCTTGATCTGACCATCTACTTAACAACTCCGACAGTATGTGACACCCTGTAAAGCAAGACAACTTCATTTTGGTGCCTGTTTGGGTGTAGATTGACTTCATGAATGTATTTCCTTCGACACCTTGCAAGCTGAAAATGATGGTTGTGTAATTACATGGCAGACTAACGAACTGCAGTCACCTTCTGCAAATTCTCGGTTTACCTGGGCTCTGAAATCAGGGCAGCTAGCAGAATTTGCCATAAAACACGAGGGTCCAAATCTCTGGAGGTAAATGGATTTTTTGTGGTGGGAGTAGTACTTAAAGCGTATCCAGAGCCAGCAGGTACTTGTGACACTTGTTCTCTAAGGAACAACATTCTTCCTCCACATTCTAAGACTTCTTGTCTCTCTCCATCAGGCCCATCCTTTGTTAGATAAACTTCGCTGCCTTTCAGCAGTTTCCAGATTCCTTTCTCATCTTTTGTATCCTTTCCCTACCGCTGTGACACTAAAGCAGCTATCCTGAACGCAGCCTCATTCTTTGAGCATCCTGTAAGAGAACACACTGAACATGATTATGGAGCCCAATTTGAAACCAGTATTGATTCTGCTGTTGAATGAAATGCTGGGCTTCATGTCTTTTTTCAGTCTTGCTCCAGTGAGAGAGACGAGGAGCATCAGGCTTCCTTCCTGGGGGCTGCAGTCCCCAGGTGCTGTGTGGAGAGGAGTGGTATTTCCCATTCCCTTTGCTTTTGCTTCTTGCCATAGCTGCGGTTGGTGCTGGTGCTCATTCCTGCAGTCTTGATTTATCCTGCCAAAAGCTCCATCTTTGGTCCAGCACTTGGAGCTGTCTTTGCCCCAAGAATTCATTCCCTCACTGGTTGCTTGCACTTCAGTAGGCCAGAAGCCTCAGGGTTAAAATTGTTACCAGATTTTGTCAGAAGTTACTGTCCTTACAGGGCTTTTTGATTTTCAGATGCTGCTGCCTCAGGGCTGGGACACTATAAGATTATAGTGGACTTGGCTTTCATTTTTTCGTAGTAGGAAGAAGTTAGAAACCTGCCAGCAGATCTTCCTGATCTTCAGCAGCTCTCTCCCTAGGTGGCCTTCTCCATCAGCTCTGCCAGCATTTTTCCATCAGTCAAGCAAATTTGCTTTGTTATAGCCTAACTCTCGAGTATCTTTCCTTTTCACCTCCTTGCACATCTCCAAGCCCTTCTAACATGTCATTAAATCTCTCCTGGTCACTCTGAAATCTGAGCTGAGGGTAGATTCCCACGGTGCTGTGATCTGTCCTTCACTTCTGATCACACCTCGTTGTCCATCCATTTGCCATCTCTGCAGATCTGCAAGCCACTCTTAGGCATGAGGAAACCATGTGCGTGGCTGTGGTCCCCGGGCACACATCCCACTTCTCTCTCCGGAGCACATCGCTGTGCTGCTCAGTCAGTTATATTTTGGCTGGAAGAGCCAAGGCACCCCGTGCCACCTGCTTGTGCTGGTTTTACTGCAGCGTCTGCTCTCTCCAACTGCTGGCTGAGCGTGGTGGCAAGAGGGGGGTGGTGGTAAGAAAGGATTATATTCATTACAATATTAAATAAATCAGGTGGAATTAGCTCTGAGCAGAAAGCAGCAGCTGGCTTTCACAATGTTGTGACAGGCTCTGCCAGTTACACAAGGCAAACAGAAACTGACTTCCATGGCTTCTAGGCCATGACAGGCCTGGAAAGACTGGCAGCTTCTTGTGATCTTGTCCAGTAAATGTCTTCTGCTTGAGCCTCTGAGAGCTTCTTACCTCCACTGAAGAGCACCTGCTCTTCAAGCCTGGTCTCTGTCAAAGCTGTAGCAACTGGGACCTCCAGACTCCTTCATAGACCCTTATGGCCTATGGAACAAGGAAGAACTTGGTTAACTTTATTCTTATAAATATAGTGAGCTATTGATTTTAACTGGTGGCTGTGCTGTGGCAGCTTTTTAATGCTTAGAGCAGCAAAATGAGGCCATGATACCAACACCATGGCGCTTGCCCTAATTACACTGCAAGGTTAATTTGCTGAGGCTGCGCGGGTATGTGTCCCTGACAGATTGATTCCTTTGTATTATATTAGCTAAGGGAGGACACTGAGTTTCATATGTATATGGGGGAGGCTGAACAATTAGGTGGAGCTGAGATCTTTTGCTCCAGTAGCACAGTCAGATCAAGGTTACGCTGAAATGAAAATACAGCTGAAATGCAAAGGGTAAAAACCCTGCTGAGAGACACTAGGATGGATCAGGATGAATGATCCCAAGGTGGACATGGATCCTCTGAATTCACCTGATAATGGGCTTGTAGGATGTTCAACCTTGACACAAGAACATGGGGAGAATGGTGGTGTATATTTGCATGGGTATGCATAGAAGAAATTTTACATTAATCTTGATTGGCAGAGTGTGGCTGTAAGTGAAAGTTTAGAAGATTAGTCTCCAGCGTCGAGAGCTCCAGTGTGGTGCTGTGTAGATTGGACACTGCAGGCACCAACCTGGAAATTCAGCTATTATAGTAGAAATGCTACATAACGGTGTAGGACTGGATCCCAGCTGATCAGACTTGTCAAGAGAACTTCTTCTCCTTCTTCCAAAAACCATCACACTTAAAAAATACAGGGAGCTCCTGATACAAGGATATTGTCTTACTAACCTTTAAGAAAATGAGATGGCCCTGTTTGCTGTAGAAGAGGCTAATGACCAGCCAGAGATGTTACGGAGTATATCTCAGCAGAGATATCAGAGATATCTTAGTGGAATATATCTTTGCAGTGCAAGGAAGAAGGTAGTAGAATAACTGAGAAAGGGTAAGGCGGTGGCGATTCCAAGTGCACTTGTGAAACTAGAGCCAGAAGGTGAGGATAACTGGAGAAGACCATGACACAGAGGTACGTGTTTTCTAGTGGCAAGCAGGTGATTGTATTAACCTCGCAGTAATGTCCCTGTGTCTCACCAGAAAGGCAAGTACACCATCATCTGAATTGTCAGCCTGGGAAACGCTCCAGTGATGGCAGGGAGCAATGCTGCAGGTCTGAGTGCATCTCCAGGTACATAGGTTTTGTTCTGGCCGGAGTGTGGGAGCTTACTATGGTCATAACTTGCTCTGGTTTTGTATTTTCAACCTTCCACAGAAAGCTCATCTTAGAGCAGAAGACTGCTGATGAGTTAGCAGAGGGAGCTCTTCTTCTGCCTTTACCATAACCTCTTCACCTGCACATTAGTGAATCCTCCCGTGCTGTGATTTCAGACATAAATTTGAAATTCTGCCTGCTTAAAGATGCCATAATACTTGTCAGACGAGTAAAGGGAGTAAGACAGACTTCCACCCTTGGGTAATTAAATTCTGCCTCCATAACTTCTCCATCATAGAGTGGATCTATTTATTTATTTATTTTCTGCAGCCAGACACAAGTAGGACAGGAGGTTTACCCATAGGTGGCTTGCCTTGGATTTGGTCCCATCCAGTATGTTAGGTGATGCCAGATTTCAAAACAACCTCGGGATTGCATGAAAACAATTGGTAAGGCTGCATCCCCAAAGACCTGCCCCAGCTGTGGCAATGATCTCTCACCCAGACCATGTCAATCAGGGGATGAAAAGAAAAGCGTCTTTTGCCTTGCATTAATTTAGAGACAGTTTGTGGAAAGGATCTGAGCGAGGTGAGTGGGAGGATGAAAACTTCCCTGGTGCATTTTGTGATTTAAAAATAATAATAAAAAGAAACCCCTTGTGTTTTGAAAACTCTATTAAAAGAAATGTACTTCTGCAGAAGAACAGCATGAAAGAGTAAGGGCTTCAGCAAGATGAACCAGAAAAACAAAAAAAATTGTCTTTGGGGCTGGCTTTGGGAAGCGGAGCTGGGAGCTGAAGGAAACAAATGGCATTGCAGTGTCTGAAGTAAACAAAGCCAGCTCAATATATATTTATTTGAAGCAGCCAGTTACCTTCTGCTGAGCGTTGGGGGAGGCTGAGGAGGAAATGGTGTCCCCTCACAGACCCAGTGGCAGGCAGCAGCAGCTTTCGGCTGTCACGCAGAGGCTCACGTGCCCCGTGGGGCTAGCAGTGTGAGACAGGCCGACAGCTCAGGAAGGGTTTTCTAAGAAGCTCGTGAAAATCACGCCTAGTTGTAGAGGAAGTGAGCTGAGCTTTGAGGACCACCTCCCTCCCGCTTAGGGCTTTTGGAGTCCCTAAAGCAAAGTGGCATTTTAAAACCGATGCGGTATCTGTTGTGAAGGGAAAGGAAGAGGGGGAATCGCTGCCTTGTGCTCCCAATAACTGGCAAATTTTAGAGGTAATCAGTGGAAAAGGGAAAGCAGAGACTGACACCTGAGTGTGCTGGTGGCTGGGACTAAGGGTGGGAACAGAGGAAATCTGAATTGCTAAAGATGAAATGTTTGTGGGAAGGTGGGAACTGTGACAAACTCAGACCTGGAGCTTACATTATATTATATATTTTTCCCCTTGACCCCTGGAGAATACAAAAATAAAATCAATTAATGGGCCTTGAAGAAGAATCACTTTAAACTGTTCAATTAAACCCCGCAATGCAGAGAACAGAAAGGGGGGGGGGGGAGAAAAAAACAATAAATACATCTTAAAAAATGGACTTGTCTGAGGCGCCTGGGCCCCGACATGCACCATTACTGACGGATCGAATCACACTTCCATTAACACCATAATCTTATAGACTCCACAGGCCGTAAAAAAGGGATTTACTTTAATCAGGTTTGGTTAGGGCTGAATTTGAAAAGCGCTACAAGTGAAATAAAACACGACCTCGTCCCCCCTTTGATTTTCTTTCTTCTCACTCTGGCTCTCTAATTTACAATTTGCCAGCCGCCAGCGGTTCGTTTCTAATGGCTGCGATCCACTGGTGTATGTCGCACTCTCTCTCTTATTGTGGCGGAAATGATTAGGGAGAACATAGACCTTTCATTTCCGTCCCCACCTCCCGCTTCCCTGGACAAACGCCCAGGGCATAGCGTTTCCTTTCACGCAGACTTTAGCCCTCCACGTTTGCGTGCCCCACACCCTCTCCCTGGCCAGCCCTGGGGTTGATAGTCCCTCACTTGGGCTGTGGCTGGGAAGGGGTTGGGGAGGAGGGGGAGGCGTGGGCTAGCGGTGAGGAGGATGCGTATCAGCTTCTGAACTTGAGTGTTGCCTCCCGAGGATACCAGGAAGCTACATGGTGTCAGAGTAACGTGTTTTATTTCTCTTGCTACCTCTTTTATTCTTCACCTATGGTCCATGTTTCAGTCTGTCCAATTTATCATGTGGTGCCAACTACTTGTTTTAACTCCTGGTCCCTGTTTAAATTCACCCCCCATCCAGGGCAAATCCAACCCACTGTATGCAAAGGACAGAGCAATAAAGCGCGTGTGTTTCTGCTGCCCCAGTCATTAGAGTCTCACTAGTCCTAGTGATGACGAATACTCTAACAGGGTACTTTATTGGGTTGGTAGCAAATGATAGAGATATCTAGCTTCCTTTTTGGTCAGCTTGCTGCCTTCTACAGGGTTATGTTGTACTTCTCTACAAGTCCCGTTTCTGACCACGGCAACGTCAGCACTCAGGTGGCAGCAACAGGGAACTCTACATCACAAGGTCACTTTGGGCTTGCACCTGTAGGAACAAAAATAAACCAAAGAACAGACAGTTGGAGTAGCTGCTGCTGCCTGTGCCAATGTGCTTTGCACTGACCTCTCACAGGGTCTCTTAACAGGCTATGGTACAACTAGCCAGCTTGGTGGGAACTTGAGTAACGCGTGCTAGGTGCAGCGCAGGAGAATTTCCTCATAGCATCTGTGCAGGACTCTGCTAGGTCAGCTGTGGCTTAAGAGTGGCTTTAAGAGAGCTGGATGCTGACAGGCTTATTTTGGTTCCCAGCATGGTGCCTGTGGAAAATAATCTGGCTTTTTCAGAGCTGCAATTCTCTGAAATTTGCCCTCGTTTACCCTTTCCCCTCCTTCTGCCACGACACACAACCCACATACCTGACTGAAGATGTAACTGGATTGTGTTTAACTGGAACACACTACCCATGCCTCCCACACAGCTCTGGAAAGGTGTACACCCAGGTTGGATTTATTCTGCAAGGTTTTAATGATAAAGTTTTTAAGGCCAAAAAAAGTCAAAAGCCACCAGTAGGTAGGAGAACAGTTTAAATGTTGCACGGGAGATCTGGTTGCATAGTCACACTCGACTTCCCGAGAGCTGGAATTTGGAGGAAGTGTTACTCCTTAGTCCAGTTGGGAAAAGCTGGTAGCGGAGAGCTTGATGACTCCAAACATGAAGGAATGTGCTCAATAAGGCAGAAAACCCACTAGACTGCTTTGTAAAAATAGGTTCAAGCTGCAAAATTCACATATCCTCCTAAAAGCAGGGAAAGGGTATTGAAGTTCTTCCAGTACAACCAGACATGACGAATGACAGATGAGAAAAAGGAGCACAATCAAGGGAAAGGGAAAAATTGAATGATAATGCAGGGAAGGGGAGAATGATATGGAGGAAAGGAGTGTTGGCAAAGAGTAATTTCAATTTAAGAGGAGATGCTGAATGGAAAAGAGACTGTTACACGGACACTGTGGGCGTGTGTGTGTGTACAGGTAAGGGGGGGTGAGAGAAGAGGGAGGAACTCAAGGGAGGAAAGCGAAAAAAAGGAGTCTGAACAAGAGTTTGGCCATGGAAAGGCAAGTCTAATGTTAGCAACTGATAATAAAGGCAGGCAAAGGGGGAGAAAAAACCCATAAAATTCACTTAAAAAACTCTCCAGGTTTAAAAGCTCCCCAGAGGCTTTGTAATAGAAAAGGGCTTTTAAGTGCTATTTTTTCTCCCTGTTTTTCCTTTGGGGATGTCTCAGAGGGATGATTTATTGTCTAATGTATTTAAAGTGACAAGGCCAATTTTGGTGAGCTTGCTGCGGCAGTGCCAGCAGCGCTTTTTCACGGCGCTGTAGAACGCACCCTGTGCTGATGGCTCTTTGACGTGGGGCCGTACTGCTGGGCTCTGGCATCACAGCAAGCCCAGGCAGGGAGGCAGATGCCCTTCCTCAGCAGTTGGGTGGGGAGGCGGCATCCCGGTGCATTCCTGGTTTAGCTGGTGACAGTGGAAGAAGCGGGTGTAATGATGGAAGGAGAGGATGGTTAGAAGCTAACCCTGACTCCTGCGCCCAAGAGGAGTGTTTTTTGGGTGCCCTTTGAAGATAGAGTTGGGTCTCCATTCCCTTTCTGTGCTTCCTTCTGCCCTAGCAGCTGGCCCGTAGGTGTGCCACAGCCCTGGCTTCTTCTGCCAAGCTGTCTGCAGGCCAGTTTGGACTGTTCCTAATCACTGGTGACCAGTGAGGTGTTACCTTCTTCTCTGGGTCTATTTCTGCAGAGACTTGCCACTGAGGCATGACTGCTACCCTGTTCTCTTCATGCCAGTACAGCTGCTGCAAGCAATAAGCCTCACCTTCTCAAGGAGAGTTTAAAAAAAAAATCTTAGGACTAAGGATTTTTTTTTAATATTGAGTCTGTATTTACTTTTGCTCTATTACACTTATATTTATGCCCCTTAATACAATTCCTCTACCTTCTTGGTATTTACACACTTGTAGACGGTTAATCTTGCCCCTCGCCAAGCAATACATATTTAATTATTTTAATCTCTTCTCATATATCAGTGCTTTCAGGCCCTTAATCATTTTTTTTTCCTGCTCCTCTTTTCTGTATTCCCTGTGCTCATCAAGATCTTTTGTGTGAGTGTGTGTTGCCCAGAATTGAGGGCAGTATTCCAGGTGCTGTCCTGCCAGATCTGCACAGAGGGCCAGTACCTCCTTGTTCTTTGACATGATTTCTCTGCAGATGAAGCATAGCATTGTTAATTCTTTTTTTCCCCCTGCTGCTATAGAGCATTGCAGGTCTGTAACTTAGCTTGCTGTCCACTCCCTCCCACAGCCCTTATTTGATGGTTACCGTTTTCCAAATCAACCCCTCTCTTTTAATGCCCTGGTTTCTGTTTATTTTCCCCTTGTATGTACTAACTTGGAATATAGCAAACCAATTCCCATTTTCTCTGCTAGTGCCTGCTCCTAACCTTTCTGGCTTACATTTCTGCAGCAATGGGTAATGGAAGAAGCAGTTCATGTTTTGGTAGCCTTTTATTTCTCTTTGATCCTCTGCTCCCCCCCAATTCCTTGGGCTTGTCTTCTAACTCCCTCCTTACAACTGTTCCCCTGGCTCCCAAATGTCCAAACTGCCAGGCAGCCCTGCCTTGTCTCTGAGGGAGCTGGGGAGACTCTCCTTCACCTGAAAAGCAGCAGCAACCTCATGCTCAGCTTGGCCGTGTGAATGCCAAGTGCGCCAGCCAGCTTTGCGTGTCCCGAGTACTGCGTGATGCTTCCTCTTATAATCAGTCTGAGCATCGCTGCTTCTCCCAATCGCCCCCTGCACTTAATTGACCAATAGAGCTAGACATATGGAGGATCAAATCACAAACCCAAATCAGCAGTTGTCAGAGGAGATTAATTCAAACAGGAAGCTACAAAACACTTGGGTTTTTTTCTTCTTCCCCCCCCCCCCTTTTTTTCCCCCCAAGCTCCAATGGAAGAAATGATTATTAATATCCCCAGCTGTACACTCAGATGGCAGTGACTCCAGTGCACTCTCTCTACTCAACTTTGAGTGTGATTTTTGTAGCATTTAAGGAACATTAGGGAATTACTGTGGATGGGAAAGAAAGGAAACTGCATTCACACGCCTTAACTCAAAGCATCTGAGTTAGATTAGCCTGTGCTAAAAGGACAGGCTGTCCTAATTCAGTGTGCAGACAGGGGCTCAGATACGGTCTCTGTTAGTACTTCTCACTGGTGGCCCCAAAGAGGGGAACATCCTAAGTCAGGTGCACATATCTGACCTCTTGCAACTGCTCTGTCCTCTGTATTGTGCCATGGGGTCTTCAGCTCTGAAACACGCCCACCAAGGGTGCTGTGGCTGCCTCCTGCTCTGACTGCAGGTCACGGCTCATTAGACATTGCATGCTCCGGTGCCATGATACAGCCTTTCCCACCCTCGTGGTCTAAACTGACAGCAAAGGGTGTAGAAACAAGCAGTCAGGGAGACTAAAGATCTGCTTGGTGAAGCAAGGTGGCCTGCTTTGTAGAACAGGTCTTAGCAGGGACTCATCTTCTCTGGTTCCCTTGGTCACTAAAGCAAAGTTTCTCTACCTTCCCCCCGCCTTTCCCCTCCTCCAGCTGTGGAGGGAGGTCACAGCTGCCAGCCTGAGTGCCCCGGTTGGGGCTCCAAGGTGTCTCTCCTAGTGGGGTGGAAGCTGGGGCAGTGGTGTTGGGTAATTGTGAAAGGACCCACCTGTGCTGAGGGGCGATGACAGGTGGAGACTCTTGGGGTAATGAGGAAGGGTGTGCCCCAGGCACAGCTACAAAAAGCCAGGACCTGCTCTCTCTAAGGGTTTTTCCTCTTCTCTCTTTGTTCCTGCTGCAAGCCTGTGATGCAGCCTGTGATGCCTGTATCCAACCATCAAGCTGCAGCAGGAGATGGTCTCCCTCCTCAGCAGGTAGTACAGAAAGGGAAGACCTGTTGCAGGGGTTTGCTACCTGGTGACAAAAACCCTTGTAGAAGCCCACGAGGGAAGCAGGACGGCTCCCAGTGAGCAGCAGTGTGGTTTTGCTGATCTGGATCTGGCTTGAACAGCGAAGCATGGAGACTGGAGTTAAGCCATCAGGTTTGAACCTAAAAAAAAGCGTTTTCCCAGACACTGCTGTGGAACCAGCTGCCTTGGATCTGCACCAGGAGGGTCAAGCAGAGTGTCCATGGGATGGAGGGTCCTGCCCATGTGCCTCCCTGGTAGGGTAGGACCCTGTCCCATGGTATGTGCTATCGGTTACACGAGGAAACAGTTTGGAGTGGTCACTCACCCTGCTGAGTTCTTCATTAACTGCAGTCAGTAAAGGGGAAGAGAGCGGTGTCCTTTGCACCAAAACCTTCTGCTCGATACCTAGCAGTGATGTTTGCTTTTATCCTTTTCTTTCTCCCCCTCAAAAAATTAAAAAGTGTGAGGATGCATGAAGATTGGGATAGAAAGCATTGACAATCTTATCATACTACTGTATAAATCAATAGCATGTGCTTGACTGGAATAATACTGATTGCTGCATCCCGTGGAAGTTACAGGAGATTGAGGTGGGATTTGAAACTTCAGGACTGTCCTTTTTTTAAAAAAGATGCCTGAGGAGGCACTAAATGAAATTCCACAGCCTGCCTTATGCAAGGGCTCAGGCAAGTGTGCCACAGCAGTGTGAATATCTGGGTTTAGCAATGAACCCAGCTACAGGCCTGGAGCTGGAGGAAAGATTTCAGCAGGATGCTTCCAGACTGATACTGCTGCATGTGGAAGAGCGTAGCTGAGGTAAGTAGAATCGTGGCTGGTTGGGAACAGTACTGTGTGCATAATTATGTGTTCATGGCATATAGCAATTATCTTACTCTGGCTTGATGAAAAAAGTGTTGGAAATTGAAACCTGAACATGTGTACTTAGTTTGTGAGATTAAAAGGGTTGGGGTTTTGTACATAGAAGTATCTTAGTTTGGGTGCCTTGCTGAGGCTGGAAAAAGAGATGTTCAGGGTGCGCAGTGTGTTCTGGTGGTAGCTAGCCTTCTCCTGTGGAAGGCATGAGCTGAGGTCCTCCTATATTACTTAATCTCTCAGATTTTCCTAAATAAAAGTGGCTGTGGCACAGGTGGAAAAGGTGTAAACTGGCCACTGCTTGTTCAGCTCATCCCTCTTGCTGCCCCCAGCACTCCCTTCAGTAGCATCTGGCTTACCTCAATAAACTTGGACGGGAGTTTTCTAGTAATTCTGAGGGTCAGCAAAGCCGTACCTCTTGCAGGGGTTGCTGGCTTGTGGCATCAGATGGACTCTGGCATGGTGAAGAGGCTACTGGGGCAAATGTTCAGTCTGTGTTTTCCTGGTGAACTGGCAGTTGCCTGAGATGGAGAAATACATACACACACTCCCCCTAACTAGGGCAACAGAAGTCAGTGCCACCAGAGATCACTCAGGTTGTCAAGTGAGCGGGATTAGGAATGGCCAAGGAATTGGAGAATAAACGCAGCTCTGTTGTGTGGGATAAAAGGAGATGGTGATCAATATATCTTAGAGCTTCAGGGCTTAAGGCAAGCAGCATCTGACAGGATTAGGGAGAAACTTTTTTAACATGGACTAGTCATCCTGTAATTGGCTGCCTGGGATGCTCACACATCCTTTGCTGATACCCTAGTGAAGCTGGCTGCCTGAGAGAGACAGCAGCTGGTGTGGGAAGACCTCTGTGGAGAAAGCACTTGGCTTGCTGTGTGCCCCAGTTGTTAGAGACACAAAATGATGAAGCTTGAATTCCTGGGAGCAGAGAGGTGGTGGGTGCTGCACCTTAAGTCCCACCTCAAGAGGGTGGGAAAGAGGAGCTGAAAATTGGGAGTGGGGGATGTTGGCCCTGTGGTGGGGGCCAAGCCCTTGCTGGAGGAATGAATGGATGCTGGTGGTTTGGGGAGGGAACTTGCTGATATGCGGGGCTCATCATGTGCTGTGGCTGCTGTCCTTAACACAGTGACAGATGTTGTGGGATGTGACTGGTATAGCCATAGGGGAGAGAGTGAACCACGAGCCATGGGGAGTTGGGCCCTACTGTAAATGAGGCTGTGCCTTCAGGTGTATGCAGAAGGGCAGGTGTGTGCTCTGTGGGTCTCCCCTCTTTGTCTCCATGTTATAATTCCTAAACTCAGTGCTCAGTTTCTTCTCCCCCATTTTAAGATCTAAAGGTAATCTGTCTTCAGACGTGGTGTATGTCAGTGATGTGAAATAGCTGTGAAAATAATCTAGGCTTTTTGGTCAGTGTTTCAACACAAAGGCTGGGGAACTGGTGAGTTTGCCTCTATTTCCATAGGGTGCAGCTCAGGCTGGATCCTTGGCCCGGATGGAGTTTTGCAGCTCCTTTGCACCCAAGTCCTCTGGTGTAGTGACTTCATGCAAGGAGAAATGTTCTTGTGTGTTCTGGCTGCCTTTTTTTTTTTTAGTGGAAATAAGCCACACACAGGAGCATACTCTGTAAAGGGCACCGCACCTCTGTGACCTCCTGTTTGATGTGCTGTTGTACTCTTTCTGACAGTCGAGGCACCTGCTCTGTTTAACGAAGCCTAATACGTCACAGGGTTGTGATGTCAGAAAGGCAGGGTCAGCTCTGTCACAGCTCTTCCGCTCGGGCTGCAGTGCAAGCCCTTGGTGGGGAGAGGGACTCGCAGGAGGCTGGGTTTGTTTGCCGGCTACTGTCAAGACACAGAAGGAATGCAGTTGACTTCTTTAAATACACCAAGCTGAAATACTGAAGGGAAGGTAAAGGAGATTAGGGCTGAAGAACAATGTTGGCACAAGAAAAGCAGGGGATGAACTAGCTCACAACTAGAATAAGATTGTGAATGAAGCTTTCTCACTGAGCAGCGAGCTTCTTTAGCAGGTATGGCTCTTCAGCTGTTTGGGGTAAATACTTAGTGTCATTCTTAAAGATTATTAAGTTGTGAGGGGAAAATGGCTTAGGTTGCTGATGGTGACAGCCTGGCTTTGGCTGATTCCAGTTCCCTCTCACATGTTGGACTAAACCTACCAGAGATACTGGGTTGTTAGTATCTCTCGCCTCTGGGAATACCTAAAGTCTAATAAGGATGTAGGTGATATTCTTGCAGCTATTTTGGGCTGTCTTAGGTCTGACAATCAGCGCTGTTACATTTTAGAGCCTGCCTGAATGTACTCCTTCATTTGAATTCCTCTACTTAAGTATCAGCATTTCCATTCCACAGATAAAGAAATTGAGAGAGAAAGGTAAAATGACTTGCTTAATGTGCTCTCACAGTAAGATCAGGACTAGCACCCTGAACGCTCAGTGCCGGCTGCATCTGCCAGTTTATACTCCCACTCCTGTGCAGAAGGTCTGGCTAGCAAGCCTCTGCTGAAACCTGGTGGGCTGCAGGCTTTCTGGCATTTCTCTGAGATGTAAGCATGTTGCTTTATGGAAGTTTTTAAGGTTATAGAATCTGTTATTTTTTTGCTTTTTATGTCTGACAAAGCAGGTGATAAAAGAAACATACCAACTATTTTTTGCAACTTTAATCCCAGTAGATGCATGTTGCACTTGGCACAGTAACATCTGGAAATGGGTTTTTCTCTTTGTTCTGATGTTGAAATAACTGGTGATGGCTAGAGTAAAGGTTAATTGCCCAGTTGTGGCATCTGGCAGGTTGGGGAAGGAGAGAAATCATGCTGATCCTGCTCTTCTCAGCCTAGCTAGCAGTCACGGGTCCTTCTGGTGCCACTTTCTGACTGCCATAAACTGACCAGCTGCTGCAGTTCCTCATTAGTGAACTGTGGGAGCACAAGGGCTGTATGTAAATATGGGGTGGTGTGCTCCTGCTTGCATGATTTGAGTGAGAGAGGTTTGGTGCTTGTCATCACTACTTGCCATGTGCCGGAAGAGCAGCCACCTCACTAGTGAAATGTGGGAACAAGAGAAACCAAAACAGCTGTGGTCTTTGCTTGTGATCCTTTATAGCCTCTCCCTGCGTTCCATAGCTGTGGGTTCTGCCAGATATTTCAGGCAGGAGGGCCTTTGAGGAAAAAGTGATTTCTGTAAATTAATATCTGAGAATAGAAGATGAGAGCACTTTGGTCTGATCTGACTGGAGGAGCAAGTGAGGCCAGCTCTTCATTAAAGCTCCCTATGCAGAGGAGGCTTTACTTGGCACTTGCACCTTCTCGGCCATTGAAGCCACCCAGCCACAAGGCATGCAGCTATAGGGAAAGGGTTTTCACTTTGCTCTGTGGCTCAGAGCTACTTCTTTAATCTCATATTTATGATTTAAGAATGTGTGTGTATACTAAGCACTTAACATTCTTCTCTCACATGCAGTGTACTGAATCACATACACTTCTTTTCCTGTTTGTTTTTGCGTAAGGAGTTGTGACATAAGCTCTGAATTATTTCATAAATTTTTGCCTGACTGTGGCATTCATGCTGGTCTCACTGCTTACAGATCATAGTGGCTCCACTTAACCTGTTCAGCTTTTGAGGGCTGCCTGCCTGTCAATCTCTTTTTTTTCTTTTAAGTATGAACAGTATTTGTTTTACATAGTTCCATATTGCACATAACATTTGGCAGTAGGAAGTTTCACATGAAAACTTACTGCATATGCATGTAAAAGGGGCTGGGGAATAAAGTGTAAAAGAGGAATGATACTGCTGGCTGGCTTGGTAGTAGAGATGCTCTTTTGTAGTAGTATAGATACTCTTGGTGTAGTAGAGGTACTCTTTTGTGAGCTGAGAGGGCAGGTTAAGCAAGGATTAACGTTCAAGGCACTGGGCTGGAACTCAAGAGAGCAATTTTAAGCTGTACCTCAGACTACCTGAGTGATTGTGGATGGTTTACGGGATTTTTCTTATTTGCCTTCTGTGAAGGCATGTAATACCACCATCTCTTATCATGTGTATTTGTGTGGCTGCGTGATCCGGGCAGGAAGTATCTGCTGTGTCTTGGCATAAAACCAGGCACTGCTCTTGGTGAAGCTCATTGCCACAGTAAAACAAATGGTCATAGGTTTTGTAAGGTGACATGAGGCAACCTCCTAATTTGGGGGATTGATGGGGGTTGATAAATGGTGTGAGACAGTCATACCAAAAGGTGACAATCAAATGGGCATGTTTTTTAAGTAGACAGGATTAATTTAATTGAGAAGCAGGACTGCCAGGATTTTGAAGGATTTGACAGACATGGAAGCTTAGCACTTGTAAACCTTCCTCTTTACGTGCAGTATTTTGATCACCTAGCTGATGTTTTTGCAGGCTGCAAATGTTTAGTGGCATTGATTGTTTGGGGAGTCTAAAATGTAAGCCTCATAGCTCCTCTGTTGTCCAGCTGCAGTGTTGGCTTAAGAGTCAGAATAAGAGACTTAATTACCTAATGCTGAAGCGCGGTGCTTAAAGAATGAAAAGGGTCTCTCCTGGATGCTGCAGCAGGATATTAATTTGGGAGAAAAGGCTGGTTTGTCACCTTGAGCCCACGTGATGGCACTCACTATCGAGGTACTCCCTGTTAGCAGGAGGGACTCGGCAGTGACAAGCACAGCCGTCTATTTCTAGAGGATTCAAAGTTTAATTACTTTGTCGCTGTCTCGTGTAAAATTGCCTCAGGTGCAACAAACGCCCGGGATTCCCGTGTGCCAGGGAAGTGGCTGCTCAACCTGGAGCGATGACACTTCTTTGAGCTGTCGCTGTTCTGTGCGGTCCCAGCAGTGGGGTGCTTGCTGCAGCGGTTATGAATGACCGGCACTGGCAGGGCTCTGGTTTGCTTGTCAGAAGCAGCGTCTCTAACTCTGGTTAAGCCTGTGCTGCTGATTCCCTCTGGGAGCTTTTGGTAGCTCACCGGGCCTCCATTTTCAGCGCTTGGGCTTCTAGTTTGAGGTGTTCTCTGTTCTTGCAGCCTTGTTGCTTAGGAAGCTTTAGGAGTTGAATCTTCTGCCACCCAGGCTGCTCTGAACACATGGCTAAGAAATTGTGGGGATTGTCAGCGCTCTGTCTCAGGAGTAAAATCCCATTTCAGCATCAAATGCTCAGGCAAAAACTTCCATGTAAATAGTGCCTGTGGCCACCTGACAAACCTGCTTGGTCATAAATGTTTCAATTTCCATGCCCCATAACAAAACGGAATTATAATATCCTCTGGGCTCCAATTCAGTCCAGCCCAGGCAAGCTGTCTATGGACTCGGGCTTTCTCAAGTTACCATGTGTCAGAAAATTAATGGCACTGTTTGGTTTCTGCTGCTGTATGCGCATGGCCTCCCTTTGTGGTGAGGGCTGAGCTGGGTGAATTGGCTTCCTGCAGGGCCTTCTGAGTTCCCCAGTGCAGGAGACTCCACAGCATGGACTCAAACCTTAATAGATGCAAAAATCCACAGGAGTGAGTTGTTACAAATGCCCCAAGGGCAGGCAAAGTTTCAGCTGGTGCTTTCTCTTCCTTATGCACTGAAGTCAATCAATCATGAGATGCAAATCTGTAGAAAATGAGGCTTCATTAGTTCTGCTGCTCAGAGCACTCCCTTGGGGGTTTTGTTGGTGTCTTTTTTTCTGGTTTTTTTCCCCTTTAATGTTAAATTACATGTCTGTGAGCTGCTTTTCTTAATATGGTCAGCTTTGTCTTAAGGAGAAGTGCTTCAGAGGGACAGTCTTTCTCCCCACCCTTCTGGAGTCATTCTGTGAGATTTCTGCAGCTGTTATTAGGAACAGAGGGACAGTATTGTCCCTCTGTAATTTATAAGTATCCTCTGATGGACAAGAACTTGCAACCTTCTGTAATGCTGCTGGTGACCTGGTCAAGGAAAGGAGTTGCTTTTTAATTAGGTGTCCCTGTGGAGATGCTTTGATCTAACATCTTGGGGAGGCGTGCAGAGAACAAACAGGAAGGAGACGATGGATACAGGTGTCTTAGCTCAGGCCTGCTGTCTTCAAGGGCCCTGTCAAATGAAGATGGGGCTATGTGAAAGACAGCAATTTGTTTTGCCAAGCTGGTAATGTGGAATGTCAAAAACCCTGAACAGGTTTTTGCAGACGCGCTCTGAAGCATCAGCAAGTCCTTCATGAATGAAAGAAATGTACTGTGCTAGCCAGAACTTGGAGATACTAAGCAGTAATAGGGCTTCTGTAAGAAACTTTAAAGCCATTTCTGCATATGAAACCCTGCATGGGAATTGTACTGAATAACAAGCTAGAGGTGCATATAGCTCTTTTCCTACTATATCTACTTTTTCAGAAATATTCTTAATTCATAAGAGCCACTCTGATATAAGGAGATGGTTAGGGCTTGCTTACTATTTGTGGTGCTACAGCAGCAAAGGAACAGTAAGTAGGTCTGTGTGTAGAGGCCCTTCTGAACGAGTCAGGGCTGATCTTGGCCTTCTCTGAATTTGGAATAGCAATGTAGTTCCCTGCCCCCCTCCCCAGCTAAGTGTGACTGGAGGTCTGAGCCCTGAGACACTTAAGCAAATAGATGTTTAGTAGTGACAGAATATGGAAGCTTCCAGTAAGAGCTAACAGTTAAAATTGATGCTGACTTACTCTTTCTCTCCTGATAGGGATTCAATGAGAGATGGAGGGATTTTAATTTTTTTAAAGATGGCTTTGGTAAACTTGAGCTGAAACCCTTGATTGGTGTGCTTTATTCATACAAGGGCTGCTTGGAGGGCACATCTGCTTAGATCCATCTGTGTATGAATACGCTGCCCTGCGATGTAGTCTAAATTTTGATTTGAACACAGATACGTGGTCCATTCATCATTCTGCTGTCCCAGAATTCATCTCCCTTTCTGACTCTTCATTCTTTATGTCCAAAGTTACTATATCTTACCCCAGTCCAGTGGGAAACTGGCTTCTGTAGTATCCATCTAGCTCAGCAGGAGAGCGTGATTGCAATCAGCTACTCCCAGGCCACTTCAGCACAGCCTGATGAGACTGAAGAGTACTTTGGGTGTGCTGCCCTCTCCCTTGCTGCTAGCTTTGCAGAACTGCTGTGAGTTTTAATATACGTGCTCGATTCTGTGCTCCTGCTGGACCATGGGAAGAGGACAGCAGCGGCAGCATCCCTGCCTGGCTGTTAGGACTGGAAGTCATTTGTGCATCCCCTGTGCCTGAGACATGAGGACCCATTTACGTGGCCTATTTAAATTTTGCAGGCAGCTCATATTTCAGTGTTTTCCGTGGAACCAGCAAATCTCGGTGGTTTTAGCCAATTTATCACAGTGTGTTTTTCCCTGTTGGGGACAGCATGATATCCAGTCCCAGTGGGAATTATCTGCTAGTGCTGCTTGTTTCACATGAGAAAGTGCTTGCAGTGGTAGGTGCCAGATGCCCGTAGCTGTTCCAGGGCCTTTTGCTACTGCTGACAAATATGCTAGGTCTGCCTTCACCTGACAGAGCTCACTGGCCCACATTTTCTGTGTTGGGCACTATGAAGCCACCTTTTCATGGGCCCTTGTGATTTGCATAGACTTCATAGCCTGAAGATGTCTGATTTTTCTCATCTCCTCCTTGCCCATTGTCTCATTCATCTGTCCCTTAGTTGTTTGTGGCTTTTTTTGAATGCCAGGAGAAGCAGAGTGATCTGCGATTCAGAGTGATCTGTGATTCAGAGTATGCGTGTGTGAGGCTGATATCCTAGAAAGCAACTGGAGTATGAATGATCTCTAAACCATCAGATTATTGGAAGTTCATGCCCTGTCAGAAATAAGCCAGGTCCCTCTGAAACATGAAAGTATTTAGAGCACCTCTGCTCACTTTAATATGAGCACCACCTCCTTAATAATGTCTCAAGTTCAAATTGTTGTCTTGCTCTGTTAAATTAGCATTTACTGGTCAAGGAGCTGTTGTCAGTGTTCCTCTTACGCATGGGGGATCTTTTTTCCTCAGTAAACAACAGATGTGTGGATTTATCTTCCTTTGGAATTACTGACTGACCAGAAAGTTTCCACTGAAAAAGCGTTCCTGTTGCCCCCACCCATACCAAGCAGGCAGCGTTCCTGGGGCTCGTGTTCCCCAAGATGTGCTGTGGCCTCTTCTGGTTGGAATGGCGTGTTGCTGGTCAGACAGCCGTGTTACCTCATGGGAGACAAACTGGAGATAAGCTGCTGTATAGAGGACAATCAGAAAGTGAGATAAGCTTATTAAATCCCCTTTGAGAAAACACAGTACCCTCTTGGAGAGTGGCTGGTTTGGAGGTAGTAAGGGGCAGTTGGCTCAAGAAATTGAAACAAAGGGCTTGATTCAAGGTGTGAAGAGTTAAATTTTACTTTCAAAGTATTGAATAATTGACTCCAATTCAAAGCTTTCAACATGTTCCCTCTTAGACAAACCCAAATTCTGTGTTTTCATCAGAATTGGAAAGGGAGGTAGATACTTAAATAGTGACATTTGGTAGGGAAGTCTTCTTTATGCTTAAACTTAGTTTAGTTGTGCTCTGTGAGAGGGAGGAATTTTACAAGCGTGCTGTAAAGCTCTGAGATGCTGCACGCAGGCAGGACTAGGCCTCACTACAGGCAACAGCCTTGCCCTACCAGTGGGCAAGACTCCTAAACTTCCTAAATGTGACCCACACCAGGTGAGTGAGGCCTGGAAATGGGGCTTGTGCAAAGGCTTAGTGCACCATGGTGATGGCTGTAGTTGCTGGCTATGGGACCTGTTGTTAAAACTGAGTTACCTTCCAAAATGCAAAGGGGGGAAGGCTGGGGTGTGGAGGGGGGAAGTGCTAGAGGTTGGGCTCTGTGGGGCCATAAGCAGGTCAGGTGGAATTTATGGTCCAAGGAAGTAGTGGTTGCTCATCCCCCTCATCTCCTGCATGCTGTTCTTTAGTGGGAAGAGCAATGTTTCCTCTTCCTTCCCTACCTGAGGTCACTTCTGTCGAGATCATTTAATGTTTAGGAGGGGTTTGAAGTCTCTTCTGGTGATGACTGTATAAGCAGAAAACTAACTAAGAAGTGGTATGCTGTAATGACTGTGTAACTGTAGGATATTTATTCATTCAGCCTGATTACTCAGATGTTACTTGGCATTTTATTCCATGAGTGAGTGATTAGATGATAAACTTCATATGCAAAAAATTCAGCATCTGCACACGCTATAAAACTGCTGTAGCTTAACCACTGGAGAGGAGGAGGAATATGTTGGGGGGGGCTTGTGCTGGTAAGGTAGAGGAAAAAGCTCTGATTTAGAAGATAGCAGGACCTAGGTTTACTTGTACAGATTTCAGCTGTGGTTGTATCAGTTCCCCCTGGGCCTGGATTTTCTTCAGTGACAATGGTATTTGCCAAATGTCCTATAAGGAGCAGTTCTACCTCTGGGAGATGAATTAGCTAATGCGTGTGTGTGGCAGTTTCTAAATTTGTGGTTTTCCCCTTGGGCAGCTCACTCCATAAATGAGAGGCAGGTTTCTGAGGGGGGAAGGGTGGTAGAGGGAGAAGGGCTGGAGGAGCCTGACATGAATCTGTGGTGGGACACTCATGTCTCCTGTCTACCTCTTCAGAGCTATGGCAGTCACATACATATGTGTTTTAATCTGGTGAGAAAAATACAGATGTGATATAGAAGGTAGGAGCTGATAGCAATTGATCAGCCAAATCAAGTGCAGCTGGAGCCTAAAGCCTTCACAGAAAATGTCAGTCATCAATGAGCTCCCCCAGTGACACCTGTCCCATGCTGCAGCAAGGATCTCAATGGGCAGCTATGGATTTCTTTTCCCTTTTCATCATGTCTCTGCAGCCTGGTTCTCTCTCTCTCTCTCTCTAAAGTGCAAATTTCACTTGCCCTGACGTTTTTGCCTCTGCAAAGGTTACTTTCCAAGTACATGCAGATAATATTGCAGGTTCTTTCTGCAAAGGTCTTTGGATGAGATTTCAGCAGTGGCTCAGTTTCAATTCTGGCTGCATAAAATAAGCTTGCCTTATGGAGAAGTTTTCATACTGGTCTCAGCATCTTGAATTTGATTACAGTTGTGGATTTCTTTGTCTTTACTTTTTCAGAGAAATTTGTGAACATTTTACCAGACGCCCACACAGCCTTGATACCAATCATGCAGGGTGAGCTGTAGGAAAATCGATGCATCACTTGTCTTGGCAGTTCCAAAAAGGAGATAGTTACTGAAGTTAGAAATATATTAGCTGTGGGTGTATGTCTGAGTGCTGCAGACTTCCAGTGAAACGGCTTATTTGCCTCAGGGTACAATTGCTTTACTACAGATCCAGGCCTAAAGATGTGCCCTGTGCCTGAACTGCCCTCTGATACCTGTCTACCCGTCATCGCTCAGGATTTGACCCTGGTATTGAGGATTCTCGTTATAAACTTCAGGGTTTTTTTTTCTTCAAGTCATCTTTCTGTCTCCCCACTTGTCGACTGCTAGGAATGGAGACACATACAGCAAAGTCAATGTTCCAGCCTGACAAAAAAATTATGTTTATTAGACTTGGAAGGATGGGAAGGTAATGGGCCAAAAGTAGGGGAAAATGGCCTAGGGTTAGCTTGGCTTAGGTTAACTCAGCACAATGATGAAATTGTGCCAGCTTCTGCTGCCTGGTAAGCACCAGAGTTTGGTGTATAAGGTGAAGAGTTGCTGGTATTTAGTAGGCTTTGCTCATCTCCCCCACAGTCCTCCCTCTCTGTTCAGAGCTGCTGACTTCAGACAGTTTAAGTCCCTGCTGCAGGTAAAGCAGTCTTTGTCTTGTTTCATTCTGCACTTGCGGTGTTGATATGTGACTACTTAATGTTTTTCCTTGTGCTTTGATCCTCTCCTCTGGAAAGAAGAGAAGTCAGAGTTCCCCATAAGTAGGCAGACTTGACACTGTTGGGTTTTTTCCCTTCAAATCTCTTCTGAAATTTTCTCCTATTGAGGTGCTATGAAAAGCAAAGCCCCAAACCTGAATGCTCAGAAGTGAGGCAACAAGTATGCTGGGCAGCAATGCAAGAAAGCTAAATATTTAACTTGACTGGATCTGAATTAGTAATTTCTTGCTAAGTGTTTATGCAGTTCTGAGACCTTGAAAGAAACTGTTGCACTGGGCCTGTAAAGAAACATCTTGAATGATGTTGCAGTAACCTGCCAGTGCTTTTGAACTCCCTGAATATAGCCTGTGATTAGGAGTACCACACTCAGGTGGGGAGGGTGAAAATTGAACTATTAAACCCAAACCCAGGAGGGCAATGAGGATGGTGAAGGGTCTGAAGGAGGGAAGTCTTATGGGGAGAGGCTGAAGGTTTGGAGAAGATGAGGCTGGGGGGAGACCTCAGCACGGTCCTGGTGAGGGGGAGCTAAGGGGCAGGTGCTGATATCTTCTCTTTGACCAGTGATAGAACCTAGGGAATGGCATGAAGCTGCGACAGGGGAGGTTTAGGTTGGCTGTTAGGAAGAGGCTCTTTACTGAGAGGGTGGTTGGGCACTGGAATGGGCTCCCCAGGGGAGTAGTCACAGCACTGAGCTTGGTTGAGTTCAAGAAATGTCTGGACGATGCTCTCAGTCACATGCTCTGACTTGGCTGGTCCTGTGTGGAGCCAGGAGTTGGACTTGATGGTCCTTATGGGTCCCTTCCAACTCAGGAGATTCTATGATTTAAGCTTTGAGCTTAAAACTTGTCAAATCAACAGTTCAGCTTCTGTTCCTGTTTAAGGTTTAATTGTGCGGGAGCTTTTTAGATTGGCATTTCACCCTGACCAGTGCATCTCAAACTGCTCAATATTTTTTTTGTGTAGTTTACCATCTCTGTGTCCATCTTTTGGCTTTTACTTTGCATATGGATATCAGATCAGACAGTAACTGTTCCTCTTTGTCTTTGTGCAGCACTTACATTGGGGTCCTGCTTGTGATGGCATCATATGCTCTGTGCTAATGCTCTTTGGTCTGTCCTTACCAAACAGTAAGACAGGTGTGTCGTCCCCCTCAGTAAAATGCAAAAAAGCAGCAGCTTTTGGCAGCGCCAGTAAAGCAGGATGTGAACAGGACAGCTTGAAAGGAATGGATGTGTGGTGTGATGGTGCAGGCACGTTTTATCTGGAAGTAGCCTTCATCTCTGCCTAGTTCAGAGGGCCGCACGTTATATACCCAAGTGTGTTTGTCTCTTCTTAGCTGCCCTTTCATTGCTATCAAGGACTGGCAGTGGTACCTGCCATGTTGCTCTCCCTGTGAAATGTCAACGAAAGCAATTCAACTCTTATACTGATTTGCTCCAGCTAAAAAATGTCAGGAAGGCATTCCTTGCCATCAAAGCTTGCCTTTGTAAGAGGAGCTGGCTGGTGAGTAGAGAAGTCAAAGATTACGGATATGGAGCGATCAATTGAAGAACCGTAATTCAATCAAATGGTTCTGCTGGTATCATAAACCACGAGAGCAGAGCTCAGTCCATTTAGAGATCATCAGAGTCCTGTGACCGAGTTAATACAGACTTGGCGATCGATCAAACGCTCTCTCCCTTACCTCCCTTTAACTTTCCCTCTTGCTCTCTACTTTTCCATCTCTCCTGTTTGTCATCTGCTCCACCACCCTCACGTGCTATCTACTTTCCCTTCCCCTCCTCTTTCACCAGCTGCCTCCTGCTCTTGGTCCCTGTTCATGTCCTTGCCCTTGTGAGCCCTGCCTGATGTTATACATGATAGATGTATAACAAGGCTGGCAGATGCTTTGTTGTTAAATGAAGGGGGCTCTTTAGTATGTTGGTTCTGGCAGAGTCTATTTTCTTTTCATTTTGGGACATCAAGAATTTGGGGGGGGGAGGTCTTAGGAATACAGATTAGTTTTTTTCTTTCCAGAAGGTTATGGTCTCTGTGTGTGTCTTTCTCTGTGTTATTGCATTAGAACTATAAAGGGAATATCTGTCCAGGTGATGGGCTCATAAATGCTATTAATGCCACTTAGATCTTCATGTATTTTTCATGAGGTGAACACATGGCTGTAGATAGCAGGCCCATGCAATGTATGCAGTGGCATAAAAAATTTAATTTACTGGTGGGCAGCATGTCTTATGACTGGCAAGGGGTGTTTGGCCTTTTTCTTTTATTTTATTCCTAATCAGAACTTTTATTGCTTGACATTTTGGGTTGACTTGCTGCACCTGCTTTCTAAAATGCCCATGCAGGTAGTGCATGCGGTCACCCCGTGGAGAGCCCGTGTGCCTCCCACTGTGCTGAGCTGCTTCCCTGGGGAATTGGGTCACTGGGCACGTGTTGGTGTGGAGTGCCCAGGGGGTGTGTGAACTTGGTGTAAGAGAGGGCAAGTTGATCAGCGTGTGGGAATTTGAAGTTGTTACCTATTCCCATGAGAGAGATCTTCTTTGTGGCTGTGATTTGGCATTCAGGGCTAAGGGCTACAGGACCCAGAGTCTGTTGGCTGCAGAAAAGAGGGAGCAGACCAGATCAGAGTGTTCAGTAAAACCTCAGCTGCAGCAGAAGACACCTTTTTGTAGTTCAGATCCCTATTAAGTGTGAGTTTGGGGTGCAGAGTCATCCTGATGTACCTTGGGCTTGGTGGGTTTTTTGCTGTTGTTTCTTTTGCTTCTTCCCTTCTCTCAACACGCGGCAGGAAAGCCCACCTCTTTCTTTATCTGTGGGTGGTGCATATTTATCAGCCTGGCTCACCAGATCAGAACAATCAGCAATTGACCGTATGTTGAAAACAGACACGCTCATTAATTTTAGGAGCCAACGTTCACTAACCAAAATGGCTCATAAACTACCCCAGGGGAGAGGGAGTAGATTAGAATTTCAAGCTGTGGTGTGGCTGCAGTTGAGGGGCTGGCGGCCCCTTTCTCATCTCAGCCCTTTGCTGGTTACCTGGGAGCTGGGCAGCTCACACGTAGCAAACACAGACCCCTTTTCTGTGTCTCTTTGCTTGTGCTCAGTGCCAATTAAGAGAGTTAGGTTGTAGTTTCCTTGCTGCCATGAAAGCACAGCTCTGTAGCCTCCTGGAAGCTGAGGTGCTCTCGTTGGGACATAGGGAGAAACCATCCGCTAGGTCCTCTGTGAATTAAACCATGGTCCAGTTAGATCCACGGTGCAGTCCCCTGGGCAACAAACTACAGTCGCTGTTGAAGTAAGAATATCAAGCCACAACCACCTCGGCTTGTTTAAGCTATTCTGGTAGCTTTGAGTTAGAGATCTCTTTGGTGTTCCTAACACTGAAGACTTCTCCCACCCCCACACACTTCAGAACTTCTGTTCTCTTTCAAGTTTTCTTTTTTTGTTCTTTTGTTAAAATCATTTCTCTTCCTTCAAGCCTTTCAAAGCACTTCTGAGGCTTCTCAGTCACACAAAGAAGGCTTTATGGGTTGAATTCCTAGTTGTATTCCTAGCTATTTCATGTTTCACATAATATAGGCAAGGTTTTTAGTGGTGACTACTGATTATGGGCCATTCCGTGAGGCTGCTTGCCCACCTTGAGACCTCTTAAAAAAAGCATAATTATCAGAAGGTGATGAGCCCTCATTCTTTAAAGATGAGATCCCTTTTAGTTGTCTCAAGGCAGACTTCGAAAAATGTACATATGAGGGTGGGGAGAGGAGGCAAAAATCACAAATGACCTGGTCATCTATAAAAATCACATACCTTTTCTAAAGGTAGCAGGCTCTGTTTTAATCACTAGGATAGAATAAGCATTGTGCTGTGGCTCGAGGTGCGTGCAAGACAGGCTTACGTGTGGTAAGTTTGGTGAGGAAATGGGAAGCAAACTGCTATGGTCTGGTAGGTGTGAGTACATTCATGCAGAGAAAAGGGATGGTGGCACATGGTATCCATGCATTAATTTTTTTAAATAGTCAGTAGGAATAAACGAAATTGTATTTGGAACAGTCATGGTGTACCACACTCTGTCCCTACTACAGGAACACAGCTCTGTGTCAGTGACCAGTGAAATAATCTGCCTTCTCCTGTACTGCCCATTAACCAGGGGCATGCATCTCTACTGAAATATTCAGCTGGAATAGGCATCTGAGTAGCATCTAATGAAATCAAGTGTGTGTCTGTGGGGGGTGGAGAGCTGTCAGCATTTATTGCAACAAAAGGAATTAGTCATCAGGGGGCTTTGTTGTGAACTTCTGTTTGTCTGTCTCCTATCCCAGAAAAAGAAAAAACTCTTTTTTATTGGTGCTTTCCCTTGGATCTCTTTCCAGTAGAAGTAATTCCTGCTGAAATAACTTTCCCTCTGCTTTTCAGAAGTGAATAGGGAAATACTACTAAGAGATTCCTGGTGGTCTGGTGCAAAGAGTGCATAAAGCTACAACAGTTTCCCAGAACTTTGTGTTAGAGGCTCATCTAATAGGAGAGCCTCAAAAAACTGAAGACTTTGGTACATATTCCATCTCCTCTCATGAAAACAGTGGATTTCTTCAAATGGTTGAAAACCTTGAGAAGAGCACGAAACCAGAAACTTCAAGGGCTTACAAAAGTTGGTTGAGGAAATTTGCAGGTCAGTGGATTTTTCAGAGGAGGGAGAGAAAGTAGACCCAACTTTTTAAATTCTGTGCAATCAGTGTCTGTCTTGTTTGAGCCTTTTTTCCTTTGGTGTCATGCACTTAACTACATTGTCAGCAGTGATCACATGCATGGACTGCTGGGTAAACAATTTCTAGATAATGGAGGGGTGAAAAAACATGACAGCTTTGGAAGCATCCTGTCTTTATTTAAATTTGACCACATTTGAGCCTGTTGTTATTCACTAAACTTCAAAGGTAGTCTGTGGTGTTGAGTCAAATTCACATACTCATTACGGGGAGAATTCAAACAACTTTTAGAAGCAGC
This sequence comes from Porphyrio hochstetteri, assembly GCA_020800305.1. Lineage (NCBI taxonomy): Eukaryota > Metazoa > Chordata > Aves > Gruiformes > Rallidae > Porphyrio > Porphyrio hochstetteri. The sequence continues at coordinate 106,798,875 of CM036905.1, read as the reverse complement.
CTGGCAAATTTAGTTTCCTGTTCATGTTCCTGAATTGCTGATAAGCAGATCTTCATAGTTGCTTGCCCTCCCTCAATTTATTGGCTATTTGAGATTATTCAAAGCATTTCTTTGAATAATTTTGGTCTCACTAATTTGTGAACAATTTGTTTGATAGTCACAGTTTGAGTGATGTGTGTAAGATCTGACTGGACACAATAAGCCATGTGCTCTTCTTCCTGCTTCCTAATTGGATAATTAGAGTGCACTCATGGGCGTGACAAGAGATTTCCAGAAATTGTAAAGAATATTCAATGTTCATCACTATTTACAGCTGCAGCAATTTCTTTTATGGCAGCAAACTTGCTTCTGAGGATATCACTAAGCAAAAAGAAGATGCAGCAGTGCTGAGAATAAGTGTCACAGTTGCGAGGTCAAAAGACAGCTTTCAGTCTTGAGGAGGATGTTTTCTTCCCCTTCTTTCCAATCTTACCAGAGACAAGTGGAGAGGAGTAACTTGTTTTGCATGCGAAGAACAGGAAGAGTTTTATTACACTATCTGTCCAGGCTTCTTCTCACACCGAGATCTTGCTGAGATACAGCTGAGCTCTGCACCTTGCACTACCCTTCCTTTGATCTTCCAGGCTTCACAGTTACTGAGATGAGGTGGTAGACAGTGTTGGGCAGATGGTGGGCCTTAGGCAGGCTTGTGGTGCTCTAATTCTGGTATATGAAATTGCGAAGGACAGGGACAAGGATGGAAAGTCATCTGGGTGGAAGATGCCAGCGTATTTTTCACACCTGCTGTCCAAGCTATACTGTTGGCATCTGCTGTGGCAAAGGTGCAGGCTTGCAGCCTGGATATGTTTTGCTTAGCTGAAACAGGCAGAGGCCATCACCCACATCCCCTAGTTTGTATGAAGGGGTGCTTGGTGTTTTGGAAATAGGGGTGAAGATCTGTAGAGCCATGTGCTGTACGAGGGTCAATGCAGACTGTGTAACCACTCTCCTAGCGATCCAGCCCCAGCTGACTCCATGTATGTGAAGCTCTGTTAATGCTGAAATCCCTTGGCTTTCTTATTTGGTCATCTTTGAGTGGGAACTTGGTGTTTTTATTAGGGATGTTACGACTCAGGATGCAGCTTGCCTTTGAAGATGAGACCTTAGGGACTCCCTAAGTCATCTTCCATAGCAAAGGCATCTGCCCCACTAGGATGAAAGTTAACTTTGTCCTTGGAAGCATCTGTGGCCTCATGCAGGCAGTAATTGTATTTGTCTGTTGTTTTGATCCCTGATGGCTTAGCTGCGTGGTACCACGGGGGGTGGGGAGGATTGTTGCCTGGAACCAAATACAGCATTGTAAATGAGAGCATCCCCCTAATTTATATGGTGGTACTAATACCCATAATTTATATGGCATGCTTGGGTACATTCATCAATCGTGCCTTTCCTGTGCTGCCCCCCACCCTTCTCTACTGCCTCTGCATATCAATCAGGCTGTCACTGAGTTGTCCCCAGTGACACTGGGTCTCTTCCTTGAGCGGCCACAGTCAATAGTGGCTGCAGCCACCAGTGTGTGGGCAGCTCAAGCTGTGTTTCCCACTGTGTGCTACCTTCCACTGGTCGACTGGGGATTGATCTGCTGCTATGCTGTGGGTACACCCAGCTGGATTAGAGACATCAGAAGAGTCTTGTTCTGCAAGGCAAAGCTAGATGTGGCTTGCTACTTCTGAAGGGGTTTTTTTCCACTTTTTTACAAGTCATCAGTATATACAGGGGGGAAAAAAAAGTCCAAGAGTTATCATGCACTGCACTTCAGGCTTAATGCAAATGCTTGGTGTTTACACTGTCTTGCTGATTTCTGATTAAGTGATGGCACCTTGTGCATCTAAAAGACTTAGATTTTGTTCTGATTGCTGTTTTAAGAACGTGAACTGGATGATATTGCGGTCACTAGTATACATTAGCTTGCCAATAATTACATTTATTTTAACTTGTCTGAATTAATGGAAAAACAATTTTCAGTTCTCTCATACCCTGAACTGGCAGTTTCAAGAAGCACTTAAGCTAAAATGGTTTCTTTTAGCTTCCCTCTTGCTGTGGCTGGTCAGGTTGCTGTTATGTTATACATCCATTCCTCTTTGATTTCCTTCATCATTGTGGAATGTGCACCTTTTTTTTTTTTTTCCTGAACAGAAAGCTTGGATTGCAACTTCAGAATATGTTTGCATTCTGGTACTTTTGTCAATACAGATGCTAAGCTAAGACTGTGCCTGCAGTGGTGTCATGTCACTCTATATGTTGGGAGTTGAGCCCATTGCTGCTCTGGTCTCCCTGCATTAGAGAACCATTGTCTTTACTGCCATAACTCTTCTGAAGTCACCAGAAGAAGAAAACTTGGCCCCAGCCTATTCTTGAATACTTTATAGCCAATACAATATCCCATTGATTTCCCTTTTGACATTTCTCTACTTTTTGCCATCGGAAATGCCTGTTGAGTTATGATGCCATTCTTTTTGCTAGGAATTCTGTGCTGTTTCTCAATTTGGTACAATAGCTAGCCTTCCATACATCTTGTTTTTGGCACTGTGCCTTTTACTTCCTTTACAAAAAGAAACTTAGGAAACCATCTCATGTGTGTGTCCATTTCTGTTTGTTTTGCCTTGTTCACTGAAAACATTGGCTGATTTCAATCAGAAGTGTCAAAATTAGGTGATTAAAAGGCTTTACCCTGTTCCATGAAAATAGGTAGCTGTTTGAACTGATGCCAGAGAGAAGCTGCAAAGTGAGCTCTGCTGTTTTGGGTGTCTCAGTCCTTGCAGGAGAAAACCCAATCCTGGTGAAAGCTTGAGTCAGTGCTTTCACCCAGGACCAAACAAGCTTTTAAGAAGCTGGGCCCAATCCAGTTCTGTTGCCCATGGCTTGAGGTTCTGTACACAATCCTGTTCCTCTGCTGGAAACCACATCCATGAGGTTTACTGTCATCTTTCTGCTGCCAAGATGTAATTTCTGTCATGCCCTGCACTGGATGAAGGATGCTCTCTTCATTCATGCTTACCAGCTGTCTTTGCCATGAATGTCCATAACATCCCAGCCTCTCCTCACACCAGGTAACTGCAGTAAGGTCCCTAAACCCCAGTGTGTGCTTGGGGTGGGTGTCAGCGCTGCTTTGGTGAAGGTGGAATTGCCCCATTTTGGTGTGGGCACCACCGTTCTGTCGAATTGGTCATTTGTTTTTCTTGTAACTGTGATGCCCTGTTTTGTGTATTCTCATCTGCACGTTGCTACTTCAGATCCTGCTTCAGCTGTACCATGAGGGTTAGCAGCAGCATTGCAATTTCCAACTCTTTTTCCCGAGCCCCTTATTAGTCTGTTTTCTCTTGTCTTGCCACGTAATGAGGCAACTAAATTCAAACCTGCAAGCTTCAGCACTTGCTAGTGAGTTGCCTAAGTGTTGTGTAAAAATTAACAGCTCTGACATTAGGAAGTCAAAGAACCAGATGGTTTTCATGTTTACCATAAATACAGCTTCCCATATTTCTGAAGATCAAAGATTCTGACACCCCTTTTTTCTTCTATCTGTGCAAAAAGGGAAAATTAGCCAAATCTCACTGTTGGAAACCAAATCCCAGCTAAAGGATTTATCATGTCTCCTGTCTTCCCCCACCCCCCCATTTTTTTAAGTCATTACCACCCTGAATATTGGAGGGTCTGGCTCCAAGGTGTGGAGCCATCATTTCAATAACATCCCCATAAGCTGTTACTATAAATAATTCTGTCTCTCTACTAGTTCATCAACTTGGGCCTTGGCAAGAAATGTGAGATGTCTTAGTTTGCCCTGCCAGGTGGCCCTGAAAGGAAATTTCTGGATGTAAGTGATGTTTGGTTTGACTTAACACTAGGGCAGCTGCAAAGGACAAATCTCTGACCCTAATTTTCGGAGAGTGCTGATGGGAGGGGGGATGGAATTGGGAGATGAACAAAACAGCGAGCTCAAAAAAATGACAGCAGATCAGGACAGGACCAGGTACAAAGATGTGCCTGAGGAAAGAGGGTGAGAGAGAGGGGAAGGAGTAAAAAGCATGAGGGAGCAAGGATAAATGAAAGCAGGGAGGGAGGAGGTGGTGAGGAGAGCCTAGTTTTCATCTGTTTTCAGCACTGCTGCAAGTCAGAGGAGGCTTGGGTTAATGGAGTGTCTGGGTGAAAGCTTGGCCTGCTCAACAAATGGAGGAGAGAAATGAGAGACATCATCAAAGGGAACAAGAAGAGGAAAAGAGAGGGAAGTAAGAAAGGCTGTAATTCATGGACAGGGAGGCAAGAGAAGATAAAGTTCTAGGAGGATTGCAATAAAAGGGTGTTGGAGTGATGAGAGGGAGAAGGGCAGGGCATGAATAAAATGATGGAAAATACAAAGTGGGGGGACGACAAAAGATCTTATGACGGCTTAGAACAGCTTGGAAAAGGTCATGCATGCCCTCTGGGCTCCAAGCCACACAAGAGCCAGAGAAGACTCATGGTAGATAAACAAAGGATGGTACGATTGAACACAACTTATAACTTGCTTGTCATCTGGCATGGGAATGGAAATGAATATCCCATTCCTGTAGGGTTGTCAGGGCACTGGGGAGACTGGCCTCTGGATTTCTCTTGGCTGTCAAGTGTGAGGAAAGGTGCCAAATACTTGCATGCACATGTCTCTCCAGCTGGGTGCTGCTGTAAGGATTTGTGGAAGAAAAGAACAAATCTCCTTAAGAATACAGACCTCGTGGCATTGAAAGCCATGCTTTTGCACCACCACCTCCACTGACCCATGAAAAGTGACAGAGAACAGAATATTCTTGTGAATTGGCATTTGGGTGATGCTGTCTGTGGCTTGGATAATTTATTACTTCACCTCTTTAAGGGTAAATGACTTGGGTCCTGTCTAAATTTGTTTGAACTTAAGAACACTACAAACTTTGATAGTGGCTTTAAGACAAAGCATTAGTTTGTGAGCCCCTTCTAGTGTCAGATCCTTTATCTGGTCCTTCAAAAACTTCATAGAATGTATATGAACTACTGACCTTCCTGTTAAGAATAGGAGACCTCCGAGAGACTGAGTGCTACTCTTTGATGCCACACTGCAACTGTCTATGTATAGCTACGTATCTTCCTGGATAAAATAGGGGATGGAGAGGATGCCAAACCTTTGTGACAGTTGTCACAAAGTTCTTGCAGCCAGCCCAATGGAAGGCTCTTAGCAGGTTGAGAAGGCACCTCAAGGGAAAGCGTTGGCTTTACTGGGTAAGAAAGGGTAATGTAGCATTTATACAACCTGTGCTTCCTCTTGCATTATGCTTCTCTTCCCTCACAGCTGTCATTCAACTTGATTAGACTTACATTACTGGAGAGTGGCACAGGGGTCTGAAGTGGGCATGGAGTTTTAGAACCAGAGCAAAACCTTAAATGCAACATGCAAATGGGATTTATGCTTTTGGCAAATTGGAACAGACTCCTTTTTCCTTTTCCTTTCCCTGTGTCCTGATTCTGGCTAGGCAAGAGCCAACCTCCCCAAGCAGCCAGCCCAGGTGAGCTGAGCCAGCCCAGGTTGTTTCCACACCACCTGATGTCACTCCCCCATAAAAGGGGCTGGTTGGGGAAGGATTTTCCTGGTGCCTCCAGGGCAGTCTGAGTGTGGCTGGGGCATCAGGTTGGTCCTCAGTGTCGTTGTGCAGTACTCTGTTATCCTCAGGTCAATAATGTACTCTGTTATCATAGAGTCATAGGGGTTGGAAGGGACCTCAAGAGATGAGTGGGTCCAGCCCCCCTGCCAAATCAAGCTCCCTAACTCGTATTGCACAGGGAGGTGTCCAGATGGGTCTTGAATATCTCCAGAGAAGGAGACTCCACCACCTCCCTGGGCAGCCTGTCCCAGGGCTCTGCCACCCTCACTGTGTAAAAGTTCTTCCCCATGTTGGTGCAGAACTTCCTGTGCTCCAATTTGCAGCCATTGCCCCTTGTCCTGTCCCCACAGACCACTGAAAAGGGGCTGGCCATTTCCCCATGCATCCCATACTTAAGATATTTATAAACATTAATTAGGTCCCCCCTCAGTCTTCTTTTCTCCAGGCTGAACAGCCCCAGCTCACTCAGCCTTTCCTCATACGGGAGCTGTTCCAGGCCCTTAATCATCTTCGTAGCCCTCCTCTGGACTCTCTCCAGGAGATCCCTGTCCTTTTTATACCAGGGAGCCCAGAACTGGACACAGTACTCCAGGTGGGGCCTGACCAGGGCAGAGTAGAGGGGGAGGATCACCACCTTCGACCTGCTGGCCACTCTCTTCCTGATGCATCCCAGGATCCTATTGGCCCTCTTAGCCACCAGGGCACACTGCTGGCTCATAGCCAACCTGTCATCAACCAGGACCCCCAGGTCCTTCTCCACAGAGCTCTTCTCCAGCAGGTCATCCCCCCATCTCCAGCAGGTCACCCAGATTATCACTGGATGTAAGTGAAATTTACCATGGGCTGTTCTTGTCCTCCTTTCATGGTGCTTTTGTCAGTAAACTGTCCTTCTCCCAACCCACAGAGGCTCTGTGTTTCTCCTTTGGGAGTGAACAAGCAGCTTGTGGTGCTCAGTCACTGGTTGGGGCTGAACCACTGTACCCTGGTATCATCAGGAATACAGTTTTCATTACTTCCAGATTTGGTGGATAGAGAAGGGGAGAGAGTTTTGAGATGGAAATGGATTCAGAAGTTGCTAGATATCACAGAGCTATTCGTGTTATTGAATGTCTGTCTGCTTCTGGGATGCTGGCAATCCTTTTACTCTCACAGCAAGCCTTTCATGCTGATTAGCCATATGGACACTCTGAATTTGAAAAACAGCTGAGTGAAGAAGTTTGGGGGAGAAAACAAAAGGAATTTTGTTTCTCAGTATTCTTAGGGGGCTCTGTGGTTACCTGTAGCTCAGACTCTCAACTCCAGTAACTCCATCTCTAGTGGAGGTGAAGAACAGCCAGCAGCTCTATGGGATGTGCAGCAGCCCTCCAGAGAGGGAAGGGTGCTCTCCCTGAGAGACAGCTTTGCAGGGCAAAAGCTGGAAAGCAGTTGAGCTTTGGCAGAAAAAACATTTCTGAACATTTCTCAGCCTGAGAAGATAATACTGCAGGAACTACAGAGGAGTGGTAACAAAGCACTTTGCCATGTTTATAGGACTAATGACTATCCAGCTGAGAGAAGAAGCTTTAACATTTCCCGTTGTCTCTTATTTCTGGGGAGGATTTTGGGGAGGTGGGTAACTGAGCCCTGAGAGTCTGATCAGCCAGCTTCCAGGGTGAGGGAATTTCTACAGTGTACACTTGTATTTGAGACACCTGTGTGTTTGTGTAGGCACACATCCCTGCCTGTATCAAGCATAGAAATTATCTTCCCTTCTGTAATAAGAATGGCTTCAGTTTGAAAATCCACATGTGCTCCCTATAGAAGGGAGACAGCATTACCTGTCTGAGAAGGTTGCCATCCCTTCTCACTGATGCCTGAGGGATTTTGCAAGTGATTCTTGCTCAGTTCCTTGTCCTTACTGGACTCTAGGAAATGGCAGGCTACCAAGTCCGCACGCTGTCTCTTATTTCTAGAAGCATTTACTTTTTCATCTCACTGTCTTAATGCCTGGCATGTTTTATGATGACTCTTGTTCCATCAACCAGCTCCCTGCCCCACTGTGATCTCTTGCATGTGGTTTGGGGTTTTGAGCTGATCTTTTACTAACAGAGATGGCAGGAAGAGGGGAAAAAATTGACTTCATCAGAAACTTAGGGGCAGGGTTTTTTTACCAGCTGGGGGGGAGAAAATTTAAAATGCCATCTCTTCACTGATCTGTGAACAGACTGTCTAGGGTTTGAATCTTCATTGGTGGTCTCCCTAGTGCTCTCTGTGTGCGAAGGTTCACCTGCCCCTGCTTCCTTTACCAGATAGGCCCAAGCTATGAATCTCTGGTCATATTTTGAGTCTTACAATGCCCTAGGGAACTGAGAGGTTTCTGTTGTCCCTTGATCATGGATGGTAAATAAAAGTTCAGACTAATGGCATGACTGTGCTTTCTAGGAGAGAAACCTTTTCTCTTCCTGTAAGAGTTGTTTCCCAAATCTGAAGCCTGTCTCTTGCATCTTGTCCTTTCAGTCATAGTGTTTGGCCCATTGTTTCATGCTGACTGCTGCCTATATTTTGACCGTTTCCTCCATGAAATTATAACAGATGACGAGCCAGTAGCAGGCATGTAGTAGGCGATCCATTTCCTGCTGGCGACAGTCAGCGATGTCTTGTTCCTGAAAGCAGGAAGGTTATAACAGCACAGTCCCCATTAAAGCTATAAGAACTTACAAAGCTACAACCTACACTTGCCAGCCTTGCATGAGCAGTTGACAGTTATTTAACCTTTAGTGACAGGTGACATACTTCATAGAGAAACGATGCTTTGTGGGTAATAGTTTATTTATTTCTTGAACAGCAAGCTGTAAATTCACCCATTTATGGAAGCCACATTTCTTGCCTATTGTTCAGTGTTGCTCAAAAGTGCTGTTCTGTTATCAGCTGGGATGTCAAATAGTCGCAGCTCTGTCAATTTGATGTCATGTTGTCTGTAGAAGGAACTAAGGTGGCATACAGTGTGTGTTTGCATTTTGAGAGAGTATATGTGAATAAGCTGGAGAAGCAGCGGGGAGGGAAGTGGGCCCAGATTTCACCTGGTCCTTCACTCCTTGACAAAACTGCAAGGGAAGTACTACGTACTTTTTTGGGTGCTAGCATCTTTGTTTCATGGGGCCTGGCACTTGTACCTGTGGAGTATGAGAGGAGATGAGTACCAAGATTACAGCTGTAAATCCAGCAGATACAAATCAGTGAAGCTCTGCTGATTTGAGTGGACAATGACTGTTCCCCTTTTCTTAATCTAGTTTGTGGGATAGGGGTGTAGGGGTGCCTGTATGTGTGCTGATGCACTGAAATGTTCCGTCTTTGTGGTTTGGTTTTCTATAGTTTTGTTAATATGAAGGTATAATGTGTTTAAGGGTGCTTGTTCAATCACCCTCATGACTTCATTGTCATCCTAAGAGATCATGTGAGAGGCCAAGGGCAGATTTTCAACTGGGTGATGCTATCTCTAGTTTTGAAGCTATTCCTGACTAAAAGAAAAATTCCAAACCTGTAGGGATGCTTTTGCAAATTCTCATATCTCCTTGGCTTCTAAATATTTCTTGTCTCCCATAATGCTTCTGAATTTCTTCCTTCTCTTTGCTGTGATGTCTTAATGCTTTTATTCAGTACGTCTAGTTGTTGTATTTCATCAGTGCTCAAACAAGTCTTTAATTTTTCAGGCATATCTGGATGTGCAAATGACCATTTGCATGTGAAGAATGAGTGCACACACAACTCTGCAGTTTAAACCATAAATATCTGAAAATACAAAATTGGAGACTGCGGTATGCAATTTAGTACAGTGTCTTTGTGCCCTGTTCTGTTCAATTTATTGTGGGTGAAGCATGCATCTATACATAAAGCTTGAAGCATTTTCACTCTAAATGCTAAATTTCAAATGGAGCTGGATAAGATTTTTAGTTGCATACCTCATTCAGCAAAAATGAATATTCTGTTTGACCCAAGTAATCTGTGAAGTATTTTATCCTCAACCCCTCTCCCTCAAACGGAAGAATCAAAATTTTCTGCTTCAGCCTTTTCAGAAAAGAAATATTTTTACCTCAAAATATTTTGTCACTTTTATTGATGTCTCATTCTTTTAATTATTCTAAGAAAATAAGGGGGGAACAAGAATGAAATGACATTGATTAAAAGCATTTGCAGGTATTTCTGGAGAGTCTTGGCAAGAAAATTCAGCATTTTGGATAAACTGTAAATAAAGATATTTCTCTTTGGCAAAAAAAAAATCAATTAATGCTGAATAATTCATTCCCAGGCAACACAACCTGTAGATAAAACAGGTTTCTTAGGTGCAAGGGCAACCAAACGGGATCTGCACAGATCAGTTTAGGTTTGACAGAGCTTAATACCTCTGTTGTGTGAATGAGGCTTGGCTGGTCTGAGGCCTGGGCTGGTCTCAGGCATTTGTGCAGCACTCTGCCCAAGCTCATAGGCCTTCCTGGGACTGGAGAGAAAGGGTGCAGAAAAATCTGAGCTATTGCATGTGTCAACTTAAGTACAGAAGTAGTAATGCTGTTGGTATTGTCTTCTCTTAGGATCTAGCTCCTTGTTACCACGCTCAGTAGAGAATTAATTTACAGATCTCTATTTCAAGGTGCTGGCAGTTTTTAGGAGGGGAACTGAGCATCTTTGCTTCTGAACAGAGTTTGGGAGGGAAGCTGAGAAATGTTCCCTCCTCCCCCATTCACTGCTAAAACTGGCAATAACATGTCGGTTTACAGCTATGAGAGAACTTGTCATTTGCTGTCTGGCTTACAGGTGGATTTAGTCTTTTGACTTCTTTTAAGGTGCACAGAAGTTGTAATTTGCCTGGGACTTAAGCCACTGGGAACAAACGTGCCTGTGAATCTTGGTGAGGCAATGAGAGTGTGAACAGGAGTTAGAGCTGTGCCTCATCTGGGTGCTTGCTTACTGAAGCTGTGATGAAACTTCTCTGAGCAGCTGGGTTTTTTTCTCCAGCGTTTCGGTTGACCTCAAAAACAATCATGTAAAGGCCTGTACTTCTCTTGTGCCAGATAGCAACAGTGTGCTTTCCTATTCTTGTTGAATCTACTTCCACACTTAAGGTGGCTCAAAACTAGGTAATGCGGCCTGTGTGGAGGGGCCCAGGCCTGTTAATGAACATTGCGTCTTTCTGGGCACGTGGCATCCTCTGCCTTCAAGTCCTGCCCCGAGCAGCTCGCAGGCTGTTTCCAGGCAGGGAGCCTTTATGTGTGGAGTGGCTGGCACAACAGGTCCTCGGCTGTGGCTAATGGGTTATCGCAACATAAATAACAATATCCTGTTTTGCGGAGTAATTGTTTACTTCAGGCCCTGATCCTGCAAGGGAGCCACCAGCCATGCACAGTAAAGACTGGGCTGAATCCTGTGGGTTTGCTGCCTGTCTTCCCCCAGCCCTACCACACTGTGTAATCACATTAATTCATTGCATTGTGTGGCCTTTAGGCTATTAACTCTGTGTGAGGTGTAGCTACACTCATGCACTTAGTTTATAAATAACGATGAAGAGGTGAGAGTGGAAGCAGGGAGGGATTCTGCCCAGTCAGTTGCTTTAAACCAGGAGGTGGGTGAAACCCAACCTTCTCTTCTCCCTTTTTCTGAACAGCACTTTAGAAAAACATGGTTTTAAGTCAGTTGAGACGATCGTGAGCTCAAGTTTGACATTCTGATATGATCTTTGGGGGTGGGTGTGGGGAAGGAAAGTGACAGAACTTCAAGGAAGCAGAAAGATGATCAAAGTAAAACTTTGGGGGGTTATTAAAATCAGAAGGGAGAGAAAACTTTGTTTTTGAAACTCTTAGAAATCTTTAAACAGAGCAGTCTATTTGCAATGCAGCGCTTTAGACAAATTAGTTTGGGGGCTTCATCTTATTCTTTTTGGTTTTTAACTTAGACTAGACTTTTATATACGCCTTTTAGGGCAACCCAAAAATAACTGTTATTTTGATTTGCTAGCAAACAAAAATATCAATTATTTCCATAGCTCTAAATTGCACATTTATAAAAGACAAATGCTCTATGTGTCTGTCAATCTGTTGCTCATGAAGGAATTTTTGTCCGCTTTTTAAAGAGGCGATGAAATTCAACAGAAGATGTGGATTAAAGTAAAAGTGAAATTAAATGCACAGAAGTCAGGAAATACAAGAATTACAATACAGTCTTTAAATGCTCACAGGCTGTTCTTATTGCAGGATTTCTGCCTTGTTCAATGAAGGGCTTAGTGTATGATAAATAAGATGTAAGGCCACACAATGAATAATGAAAGGAAAAAGAAATACTGAATAGCTGCTCATTTAGCAAGTCCCAGCCATCCTGTGGAATGACTATGGTAGGGTCTGGGGGGAAGGGGTGTGTAAGAAAAGGAAAGGGGGAAAAAAGGTCTAACAAAGCTCATGGAAATGTGTATGCACAGGAGACTGGTCATGAGTATGAGAGGAGGTGTTACATTGGTATCTTCTGACTGTGCTTCACTCTGCAAACCTAACTACTTTTGAAAATTAAAATCGGTCTGAATTTCCTTATATTGCAACTGATTAAAATGACTGTGAGCACTCTTGGGATTATCTGAATCAAGCCATTATGCAAAACAGGGTCACAATCTTGCCGGTTGCTCTGTGTGGGAATGGTGTTGGAGGTCAGCGAAGGCTCTACGTGGTCACAGGTACCTGCGTGCACAGAACAAATAGGCAGTTTTGCTGGACTACACGCCATACATCATAGGCTGCTTTCGACACCATTTGCCAAGCTTTTACAGCCTCTGTAAGAACTGAACTAGGTTTCTCGATGTGCTCTTTTGAAGGGTGTTATAGAGCAGTCATATAAAGCAAGATGACAAATCTGAGGGCTCCTGTGTTGAGTAATGCCACTGTTTCCCAGTACCTTGGTAGCAGAAAGGAGTGTAGCACTTGGCCATGTTTCAGTTAAGTGCAAGGTGTGTTTTCTGCTTGGTGGTGTGGTGCTGTGCAGCGTGGACTGGAGATGCACCAGAGTCCCAGTTTAATGCCATAGCATAGCGTTGCTGCTTAGGCAGATGCCACTGCAGGCTATGTGCTGGTGGAGATGTGTATCTGACAGCTGCTGACACTGCCCAGATGGAGTATCCTTGAGAGGAGTGTGAACGACCTGCCTCCCACCATCTAGTTTCATATCTGTTGAGTTATACTCAACAGCACAGAGAGTGTGCTTACCAGTCTTTCCCCTTTCTCCCTGTATTTGTCAGAGTTCCCTTGGAAAGATGGCTAGCTCAGTGCTTATGTATTAGGACTGTTACCTTTGTGTAGGTATGGTTTGACCACTGTAGAATGGCAATAACCTAGGGGAAAAAAAAAAGGCAAAAAACCCACATAAACCCCCCCACTGTTTTCAGTAAAAATAGATGCTTTAAGCTGAATTATGCTGTAGCTTCTTTATTGGGTGTGTTATATTCTCTCTTGTTGCTTGTGCCCATGCAACCAACTGCAGGCCTTGTTGAAAGAGCATGCAAGACAACCAGATGTCATTGCTCACCCATCCTATACTTTCTGTAACCTCTTGAATGCATTGCCTGCAATTAATAAATAGCTTGTTGCAAGCTTTACTCTCTGAAGGCTTATGCAAGGGAAATTTGCAAAACCTTCATCACATATCCCTTTCCCACCTCTTCTGTCTTCCAGGATGACAAACTGATTAGTTTTCCTGTGACTTAATTAAAACCAATTTTTTCTGTCCCTCCTCTTCTAGATACCAAAAGAATATCACTGACAAAATGGTCAGACTCATGACAGTGAGCATTGATTGAATGTAAAGAGGCTCTGTAGTCACATCTCAGGGACTAGAAGCTTTGCCTACGGACTCCAAATGCCAAGTGTTACACCTACCTGTGTGCCTTTTTCTGCAGTGCCATTTTATCATCTTTTTGATGTAGAGATGTTTACATACTGTGAAATGGACCCATCAAAGAAAAGACCTGTCTTTCTAATGCTGGTTACTAGGAAGGGATTTGCGCTCTTGTATGTTAAGACTGGATTTTCCCTCCAGTGGGTCTTGACTGTTTTACAAATTTCCAGCTTGCAGAGACTTAGAGTGAAGATGCTCCAAGTGGGAGCAGCACTTCAACAGCTTGCTACCACCAGTAGACTGAGGGTGTGCCTCCTCCCAGTGCATGTTCCTGCCATTTACCTTCTACTTGCTCTGGTGCTCAGTAGGTCCCCCTGAGGTTCATTCAAGTCCTAATCCAGCAAATAAAAGTACCTAGTTTTCAGGTTGGTTAGTGCGCCTGAAAGGTCTTAGAGCCATTACTGAAACTTGTTCTCACATCTGTTTAAGTTTTCACAAGTTCTTATGCTACTTGCCCCTGCAACTTAATTTAGCAGTGAGTTGGCAGAATGCCCTGCACAGGGTTTTGAGGAGATCCTGGTTAGCTGCAGTGCTCTTAGCTGTCCCTCCCTCCCTCAACTTCAGCTGAGTAGATCCTTGAGGTTTAGTGCTAATTTGGAGTCATTGGTACACTGAATGGTGTATAAACACTTGCTAAAGTTTGCCTATTTGAAATCCACTGGCAGATGCTTCTGTTGTGGTTTGGTGTTTTTTTAACTTTTAGGCCTAAACTTTGTGGACTTAGAAGATGCTTAATTTTGTCTGGAGTTTTGAATAGTAGTGATGAATGCCACGCTAAGTGCTCTATAGTGGCTAAGTCACTTTTGCCACTTGCTTTCTAAAAAGGAATCTCCATTGCATACCGTTTAGTCTAGAAAATTTCAGCTCTAAAGATGAAAATTTTGGCAATTGGAGTGACTGAAAATAGCAGAGAAACTCGTTTGCATTTTTAACTGTAGCAGATGTTGCCGCTGTTGCCCTGCAAGCCAGACAGCATGCTGCAGAAGCAGGGACCACTGTGCTGGCACAAGACCTGTTATTGTTTCATTCCTGCCCTCAGAGCACAGGTTGGGAAAGTGCAGAGTATGTTTGAAACTTTACCTACTGGTGGTGGATTCTTGGTGGCAGCAGGCATGTTTTTGAGCACCCTCATCTTCCTATGTAGGTGTGCACCTCCCTGCACTTGCTTTAACCTGCTGTTGGAAGCTGTGGAGTAGGAGAAAATATGATGAGTTGCTTGGAAGAATGGGAGCCCTGTGTGTAAGGACTCAGGGTAATGCTGGGTCGAATCCTAAGCCAAGTCCCAAGACTGGAAGTGCATCTGATGCTGAGCGTTGTGGTAGTGATAGGTTGGAGTCTTTTTGGAAGAAGGTCCAGGCACAAGACAGTGTCAAGACTGAAATGGTATCTAGTATAAGATTCATGGAGTAGCTGATCAGTCAGCCTAGAACTTTTTAACAGCCTACATTAAATTCGTCTCCCTGTCCTGTGGTGGAATTTAGAGGGCAAGAACTCACATGGGAAGTCCTGGAAAAACAATTTCACTGAACTTCCCAGCACTGGGCAGTAGGAAGTGTGGAGTCACAGCAGGAAGTAAATGCCAGGTCTACCCCAACCTCTTCCACAGAAGCAACTGGGATATAAAAGTTAGAGGAAAGGCATTGTCTCTACTGCTGTCAGGCAGTCTGCTCTAGCCAGCTCTTTGCTTCTGTGGGAAAATTATCTTTATTCAGTCCTGTTATCAGTATGTTGCCATACAGACTTTTTTGTTTGGGGCATAAGCATAGAGAAGAATTTGCCTTTTCGATATAGACCGTGTAATGTGATGCAACAGTGGCAAATGTTAACTCTAGAAGAGCTGTGTGCTGCTGGAAAGGCCAGCACAAGTCAGATGGGATAATCCAGGGCATATAAAATGGCACTACATAGCTCAGGTGAAGTATGTAATCCCCATCCTGCATGTTTACACTGTCAAACAGGGGATCAAGGCTATTGGTGTATGGTCTTGCCACTGTCCATTTGGTGATTTTTCTGAAACTTTGCAGTTTGACAGTAAAGTAGCTCATATTGCACTGGGCAATGGACTTCAGGGTTGGGTTTCTTAATTAAAACTTGCTACTACCAGCAGTAGCTCTTCCACGTAAGGAGCACCAAAGGAACCAGCCTGTTCTGTGCTGTGGCATTGCTAGAGTCCCAAGCCCCTTCATACCACTGGAGATGCTCAGGCCAGATTAGGTGAACCAAGAGAAACTGGCAGTGATGCCTGTGGGGATGCACGATGAGGCAATGGAGCAGTGGTCATTAGCAACTCCTGTGCATCTCGGGCTTTTCAACAAATGGATGTAAGGGGAGAGACCTCGTTTGGTGTGAGCTTGTGAGAATCCAGTTTCCATAACAACTCACTTCAGGTCTTCTCTTCATGTTCCAGCGTTATCTTTTCATGTCGCTCCTGGAGTTTGACTCGCCGTAGCAGCGCGAGGCGTTTGAACAGCAGCGAGCTACTCTCTGGGAGCTGGAGCACCTATTGTTTTGTGAGGAGATGACTTATTCATTGCAAAGATAATGCAGGAAGTGGGACACAAATCTGTTATAACTCTATCTGCTCTTTCTAGCTTTTTCAGTACTTGGTATTGTTTGATCTCCCAAAAATGGAGACCCGTTGTCATTAGCTAAGCTGTGTGTGTAATACAGGATGCTCATTCCTCACATTAATTTTCTGCCTGTGGTCACCTGGAGGAAGGAAGTCTGACCCTGTGTGCTCACAGCCTCCTGCTGCCATGTCATCCTTGCTTTCAGCCCTGTCCTGCCCAGGATACTTAGGATGGGAGGTAGTAATGAAATACATAAAAGAAAACTGAGCACCATTAAGAAGGATTTTAGGGCCCTGGGATGCATGGTGCGAGGATCTGGAGCAGAGGTAGTGTTCTCCTCCGTCATTCCTACTACAAGGAATAGGGAGGGTTGGTTTGAGAAGAGCCAGGAAATAAATACCTGGCTCAGAGCCTGGTGTGAGAAACAGAACCTTGGGTTCTTTGAGAATGGGCTGCCTTGAGCCTCACCAGCCTTGCTTTCGAGGGATGGGGAGCACTTATCCCCTAGGGGCAGAAGGATACTGTCCAAGAAGCTGGCAGGGCTCATTAATAGAGACTGTGCTGGTTTGTGTGCAGAAATGCCACAAAACTTGAGGACCTCAGTGGTGGTTATGATCATGAGTGTGTCTGCTAACTGGGAAAGGAGAACCCTGCAGAACTGGCAGCATGTATTTTCCTGCTGCTGGTGACATGGCACACTGCATTCGGTGAAGATCCATGTTCTTCACTGCTTGTTTCCTTTCAAAATGTTGATGCAGCTCGGGGAAAATATCAATTTCTTCCTTCCTCCTGTGACTCCCCCCCCTTCTTAGGAATTGAATAGTCAGAAGTAAACAGGCTTTATTTTTCTGTGGCATGTTATGTAGTTACAGACCAGTTGGCAGTCCTTTGCATCAGAGTTCAGCTGTGTGCTGGAGCATGCCACTGTGGTTCCTTCCCTCATTTTACAGACAGAGTTGTTAGAAGACACAGAAGCTTTTGGAGGGAAAGTTTTTATAAGGCACAGCAGCCTGGAAGTTGTGGATAGCTGTGACAGCCGCTGCCTCATGTGGGCTGAGAGCCAGCACCACAGCTGCATCACAGGCAAGTGTGGTCCTGGGAGCAGCTTCATTTCGCAGCCTCTCTCTGCTCGCAGAAGGGTCGCTTCCCTTTAGCACTGATGCTCCTCCACCCTTAAGAAAAATCCCTCTGGCTTGGTGAAAAATCAAAGCCCAGGCTGGAGCAAGAGCTGGAAAGTCATCCTAATCTTCTGCTCCCATCTACTGTCCCTACATCCCAGCTCTTTCAGTTCTCTCTGTTTCCAGTGTTTGTCACTAGGGAAGCTTGAATGCAGAAAGGAGAACCACAAGCGAGGCTGGCATTGAAGTAATAAATTCAACTCTGAAATAAATGATACCTGTGGGTAATAGGTTTGAAATTGCTGTGTTCCTTGGTAACGGGATATAATTACAAGTACCACAAGATCTGCAGGGCAAAGGTGCAATTATCCCCCTCACGCCCAAGTTTCAGTGAAAGCATTACCACAATGTTGCCACAATTCAGTGGCACAGAACAGGGAACTTATTGGGAAGATAACAGTAGTTCAGCGAATGTTTCTTTGTAATCCCTTCATACCAGCTTCCCCCAGCAATCTTGAAAATGCATGATGTGCTGGGATAAAAATCCCCACAGCCACGATGTGCCAAAGCTGCTGTGGATTACCAAAGGGTTCCCTTAGTAACTACCAGGGAAGGAGCGATGAGTGATGGGACCACTTTATACCAGCGGGCAGGTCATCATTTGTTACCGTGTGGTTCTGCAGTAATTAAAGGCTATTGAATGATATTTCTCCACTGTAACCAGGGCTGGGGGGCTGGGGCAGTGGTTGTGCCTTTGTGTCCCTGCATAGTTGCACAGTAATTACTGAGTAATGATTGATAGTGTTTCTGTGTTACACCAGGCTGCTTATTGCGTTCCCCTGTGTATGGTTGTTAATCAGAAGGAAATGTCCTAATTGCTGCTACCTCTAGCGGTAAGGCTTGGTGTGTGCTGCTCCCCATCCCACCCCAATTACAGGTGGGAGGCAGGGAAGTGGCTGTGCTGAGATCCAGAGAATGGGGGTTCTAGGGGGAGACTGGGGGTTCAAGGGGGCTGCTGAAGTTTGGGAGGTGTAGAGCTGAGTATTCAGCTGGTGGCTGTGCTGGGAATTGCTTGATCTGGGAGCTGTGCTGGGTAATAACCTGGCTCAAGGGTTTGCCTTTATTTCTAATGTGGTCGTCAACATGTAGGTCTGTTCGGTGCTGTTTGGATGGTGACCAGTAACCTGGCTTTGGAAAGTGGTCTGTTTTGGTTTTCTTTTTTCATTTCTTAGCAAGATTCCTCTGAAAGGACAACTCCTGCATTTTTGTCATCTTCTTCGCTTTCACTTGTGTATCTGCCTATGTAACAGCCCACAGGTCTGTGGCTGGTGCAGCTGCCCAGTCTGCTAAGGTGGTATGCCCACACAGTGTGACTTGAGCTCATGTCAGGTATGTCTGTATGACACAGAGCTTTGTTGAAGATGTCAGTTGGTAAGTTCAGAGCACAAACAGACAAAAATCCACGTGGGCATCTTCAGTGTGGTTTGAATTGAGCAAGACAGCCCTCGCAGGGTATGTCACTTGAGATGCAGCATTACCATGGTCACAGGGGACTTAGAGTTGTATTGCTGGCAGAGGACAATATGACTTAGATGTGTACCTAGCCTGGCCTAAAGCTAAAGTTCAGAGCTCAAGGCTTGTGTGATAGTGTGCTGTGTGCATGACCCAAACAGGGATACTGACCCAAACTGTGACTGCTCATCTTTGCAAGGATAGACATGCCCAACAGTTTTCCTTTTCCAAGAACCTTCACACCAAGCAGCGAGCTCTGTTCTTGGGGGGGGGGGGGGGGGGGGGAAGAAGTGAAAAGAAAAATTCTGGTGGCATTTCTCAATGTTTTTGTTGAACTTCCTTGCACCTCCTGTGCAACAAAAGCGTCATGTGCTGAAATGTTGGGTGTGGTGTAGTGATAAAAAGCTAAAGAGTGGAGCCACTTGAATAAAGGAAGAGTGATTTTAATGTCAATTCTGGTCCTTTATAGAGGACAGTAATGAGAGCCAGGCTGGTGACTTGCTTTTCCACATCCTTGTTCATCCCAGTAAATCCTGCTGTGTATTGCCACTGTGTTTGTAGGGAAGCACTGGTGGTGACTTTCCTTTGGAGCATCTGAGAGCTGGCAGTTTTTTAAAGGAAGATACCAGGCCAAGTAGCAGTGTGTGCTGGTTTGTCGTAGCTCTGGGGACTCAGTAAAACCAAGAGAAATAAGGCCACGCGCTGCAGTGCAGATCTCTGTAAGCCTTGGGACCACTGGGATTCTTCCTCTGTATGAGAGTATTTGAGAGGAAAAATCTCCAGACACAAAGCTGTGAGGAGAGACGCCTGTCACATCCGAGCCCCTCTCCTTTTGGAGGCTGCTGCAGTGCTGCCAGATTCTCTTTTCCCGTGTGTGAGCCTGGCTGTCTCCATTTCTGGGAGTGATGGTGGTTTCTTTCTTTCTTTTCTTTCTTTTTTTATTAAAAGTGTAACATTTGGGTCTTTGAAATTGAAATGGATTTCAGTCTTCCTTGTATTAATTATTGATAAATGGAGCCTGAGAGACGGAGATGAAACCTGGCATGATTAAAGACAGACAGTTTTTAATTTTATGTCTCTCACAGTGACAGAGGAATCCAGTTTAATAGGAGTCATTTATTAAAAGGGACTTAATCACAAGCATGCAACTAATCGGGAGTGAGGTGGCAGGGGAATGGGGGGAAAGAAGTATGAGCTGGGGCAGGGGGGGCAGCTGGTTGGGGTGGGGAAAGGTACTGTGTCGTAGGGAGGCACGCTCTTCAAGTCCCAGCATGTGTGGGGAAGGCACGTGGAAACCACAGAGCCTGCAAAGGCGAGGGAGCTGCAGGCCAGCAGAACCAAGTAACAGGCAAAGCTGCTGAGCTGAGGCTGGCTGCTGGTGGCTCTCCTCTCGGCAAGGCTAACGCGGCCTCGCCATTCACCGCCACCCTCTGCCCCGCCTGAGCGTGGAATCGCAATGACAGTTCTCAGAAACGTTTTGTGGGCTAATTAAAAGGCAAGACACCAAAGATGGATAAAGACAGACAGGGAGATGGTATTTTCCTCTGGATGTGGGAGGAAACATGTTCCTCTCCTTGTCAAGCTTGCTGAAAACGATGTAGGCAGGTGGTGTATTTTGTATGGTCTTTGCTGTCCGTGATGGTGCTTTAAGAACATTACTTCATGCAGCCTGCAGCGATGAGGCTGTGGTTTACTCTTCCCCAGCTGAATGCTGCCTACTGCTTACTAAGTAGTAAGGAAGCATTTTTTAGTATTTACTCCTCAAGTTGCATGGTGGGTTTTCTGGTTGTGTGTATTTGTTGGTTTTTTGTTGTTTGTTTGTTATCCTCAGAGGACTGGCTAAATTAGCAGTCTGCAGTCCCTCTTGCCCCTGTTGTCCAGGCTGTGAGATAGGGGAACTGTGTGTCGTGACCTCACCTGAGACCGTCAACTACTGCTGCTCTGAGCTGAAGGAGCTGCAGGTGGTTGTACCAGAGTCCAGCCTTTTCGTTTCAATGTGGCTTTACTGCCATTTCTGTTTGGGACATCGCTGCATTTGTAATTGGCTGTGCAAATCAGTTTGCTTACTTTTAGTATACCCTAGGATGGGAATGCAACAATACTGTGAAACTGGCACAGAAAGTGCCCCACCCCCCGAAAAAACCCAACCTGGGGCAGCTCCTTGTCTTGAAAAACCCAGGCACCCAGCTTTAGCTGGACAGACTCACTGTTGTGAAATTTTAGCCTGAGTTGCTAGCTGGTTTAGCGAGCCTATCATGAAGGCCAGTGTTAACTATGTGGAGTTTTCTTGATACCACTCTCCAGGGATGGGCTTGGGCCAAGGAAAGAGGTTTGTGATGCTCAGTCTGGAACAATTTTTTCCTTTCTTCGTTGACAGAAACCCAGCCTAAAGAGATTTCTGTGTGGATTAATAGAAGCAGGCTTGATACACAGCAGTGGAGGACAAGAAAAGGCGCTGATGCAGGAGTGGTATTTATTGCAGTGTAGAAACAGAAGGGAGCATTGCTGTAGAGACACCTTCTCTTCACGTAGCATTCTTTCCTCGCTAACTGTTGAATTATAAAGCCTCAGGGAAGAAAATTAAAGTTATCTTCTACAGGGATGTATATGGCCATAAGAATTTGGGGGGTTGGGGCCTGAGACAAATGAGTTTGAGGGGAAGGAAGAGTGAGGAGACACTCCTGTCAAGGAACTTAAGGAGGCTTCAGTTTGGTGTCCATCTCTCTGTAGGAGAGAGGAACATTCATGTGGACTCCCTGTGGTTATCTGTGCTTTTATGAAAGTGATATGAGCTGCTTGAGGTGTTTCAAACCTTCACTGTCCCTTCTGTTTCACCAGATGAGAAGTTTCTTCCACTTCGCAAATCTTTTTCTTCTTACTATTAAGATAAAAAGACCTCCTATTTTGACTGCTTTTTCAAATGGGGAGAAGAGATAGGGGGAAAGTTCCAACTCCCTTCACTTTGGTATTGAAATAAGGACTGATTCTCAAAGTAATGACTGTTGCTCTTTCCAGGGATGTTGTAAAAACCCACTCCTCCCTGAAACCTACCCTTTATGGCTGCCAGTATATTTGCTTTTTTCTTGGAGCAGGTTCTTGAACCAGTCTTCCATACCTGTTAAGATACAGTTTCTCAGCTCTTTTGTAGTATTTGTGTCCAGGAAGCAAACACTGTGTTGTTTCTCAGCAGGATAGCTGCTTATACCCAAGCTAAAGGAAAATCTCTTGCTCTGTTCTTTTCCCTTCATCATCCCTCCTCTCTCTTTGTTCCTTGATCCTGACTTAGTTGCAAGTAAGCTAGAAATCCTGCAAAGCAGTAGTTAGGGAAGATGAAAAGTGAGGCACCTAATGATCAAATGCCAGGCCCTCAGAGCCACTCTTGTAGGTAGGCTCCTGACCAGGCTGCCTAAGACCTTCATGGAAGGCTGGTCTGGCTAGGAGGGTAGAGGTTTAGCATCAGTCATGCTGTCCTTTGAATGTGATAAAGACTTCAGCCATCTCCCCAGGGCACTAATGCAAAAGATTATAAAGCTGCTCTATAATTTTTGTCTATTCAGAATTTAAACTACCATCAATCATCTCAAGTTTTTAGTGTCAAATAAGATAATGTAGCCAACTATATTATTAGAAAGAGATGTGTTTCTCAAGCAGTGAACGTCTGTGGGTGCATCTGAATAGCACTTAGCTAGATATGCAATCTCTCATCGACAGTGCTATTAAAAGAGCTTCAGTTTGTGGAGGTGGACTCTGACTCAGGGAAGCTGTGCTGGGAGATATGGCCATCTACTACTTCACTATTCTCTAGGGAGGGAGGATAAACAAGGAAGAAAGGATTGAGCATCACCCAGTCTGTGAAGTGTCTTTTCCACTGTCTCCATGTGAAATGGCTCCAGTGGCTGGAGAACCATGATTGGAAAGTGGTGTGGAAAAGATCTGTTCAGCTGTACATGGTTGTCACTCCCAATGCAGCATTACATCTTTGGTTCTGCTCTCTCTTAAATGGCCTTTTCTACTGATGCTAGGTGCTATAAAGGTGGGTAGCTCTGTGTAGACAGCAACAGCAGGAGGGCAGGTCAGAGTTGTCCCAGATTCTCTGTGGGGAAAATGGGGGGGAGATGTGAGCAGGGAAAAGAAAGACTTGGGAAGAGATGTGAGGGAATGTGCAAGGAGTCACAGAAGCAAATATGGGATGAGGCACATGAAAAGGGCCATTGTCAGGGATGAGACAAGACAGTTCTTGGAGGGAGGTGCTTTCACAGGGGAGGTGCTGCAGTCTTTGGGTGGCTCACACTGGAGCAGGGATACCCCAAAGGGATTGCAGCCTGTGAAGGACCTGGGCTGGAGAAGAGGAAATTAACAAAAAAAAAAGAAGAGAAAGAAATTGTTAAGCAGCAGCAAAAAAGCATCACATACCACCCTGATCTCCTGTGCTTGCTTGTCACCTCACCCAGGGGACTTGCAGGGAATCAGTGTAATGTGTGTCCAAAACCAGGGAAGGGGAGACCAGCTCGTGTGTGTGGGAAGTTGTGTTGGACTGCAGTGGAGCCTGGGGAAACTGGAAAGAAAGGTTTTACCTAAGTGCTGTTTAATTGTTTGTCATATCTGTTTTCTAATGCCTGAAACAGTAAATAAAAGTTTGTGTTAATTGGCAATAAAATCAAATTAAGCAAAATTCCCAAAGTCAAGACTCTTTTGCCCACAATGCTGTAGAACTTACTCCTGCCAAGTGTCTCTCCCTCAAGGTTATGTATTATCCCCTTTACATCATGATTTGCCTAAATTTTAATAAGCAATAAGGTAGATTTTTCATTTCCAGAAGGCTGTGTAGCATTATGCCTCTCTGGAAAGTTATGGAGCCCCAAGCATGCTCTGATTATTATTTTTCCCCCCAGTGGTATCAAAACCAGCCTGGAAAGCTCATGCTGGGGATGTGCTGAGGAAAGGTTTATTGGCCTCCTTCACTTTGTTGCTTCTTATCTGAATAAAATACTAACTTGAGTGCCCATGAACTCTCAGAATGCCTTTAAACAGCAGTGTCCAGAGGACAAAAAGGAGGTCTTGTTATGTCATGTGCGGACAAGTGACTTTCAGATAGTGATGGCACTCATCATGCATTATAGTATAATGAGAAGAGGTACCTGTATTGATCTCCTAACAGAGGAAGCACAGTGAGCTATATAAATGATGTGTGGATGGTTTCATGTCGTTGAATTATGGTCATCACTGAACTACTGGCGTAGGGTGCAGCTTTGGGGTGACAAAGACTATTGAAGATGTGACAAAGTGATGGTGCTGCCATACTCTGGCCTCCATGCAAGGTTCTTCTGTGTATGGCAGTGGATGCTCCTGACCCAAGGTTTTCCATTGCATCTGTATTGTGCCCAGGGCCAGGCCTGGGTTTGCTATCATGCTAAGGAAAAAAGGAGGGTTATACAGACAGTTGCTCCTTTCAGTTTTGCTTCCTTCTACCAGCTGGGAGTAAAGAGGTATCAGCTTTACATTTGAATTCACTCGGCTGCTTTCTGAGGCTTTTGCTTTAGTACTGAAAAATTCTCTACTTGGGTTCAATCCTTCTCTTCCACTGAAGTCAGCAGCCAGGCTCCTACTGCTCCAGTGAGACCAGGGATTGGAGGCACCACAGAAAATGCTCCTATGTTTTGTTTTGGAGTTGACTTTTTTCCTATTTAAAAAGTCTCTGAATAGACAGGTTCATTCCCAGCTATTATAGTAATAACGACCTTTACACCAAAAAATAATAATAATGGTCATATGGGTCTCCAGCCAGGCCATTTTGGGACCCCCCATGCTGGAGGCCAAGTACCTAGCCAAAAAAAAATCACATCTCTAAATATAATTGGCCCCAGTAACAAAAAGAGAGCAAGCAGAAGGAAGAAAGGAGAAGTCAGCAGGTCGGATGGTGGTTGCAGGCGTTCATATCTAAATGGCCTCCCAATGTACCATTTGTTCCTAATGACACAGGATTAGGAGAGAAAAATAATTGAGGTTTTATCAAACATGCAAGTGAACAACACAGCCCATCCCCCTCCTGTCCCTGCCTTGTTCAGCCTAAATTGTAAAGGACTTTAAGGATTTGGAAAGCCAGATTTAGCAGCTGAAAGTCATTTGCTCCCTCCCTTCCTCCTCCCTCCTCTTTCCTATTGCTGCCTCCATTTCCTATTTCTGTTTCATTCAGTAATTAACCTTTTGAATAATCTCCCTTGCAGAGCTGGCTAAGCTGCTCTTCTATTTCCCTATTGTTGAGTGTTCTTAAGACAAGATGGACCAAGCATCTTGAGTGACTGATGGGTAGATCTATCTGAAAGGCAGAAGAGTTCAGCAGGAGCAAGTGGGGGTAGAGGATGGTTTGGTGCCTTCTGGTCATAAGGAGGAGGTGGTTGTGCTCTTAGGTTTTTTGCAGTGGGGGCCAAATCTGCTGCGACTTTACCCAGGTGGGTATGACTTTGAGCAGTGTAAGCAGAGGAAATCCCCCTCTCTCTTTTCCTGCAAAGGAGGAGCTAGTGTTTTTCCATCAGTATCTATGTTTTATTCTCTATTGCTCATCTTTCTCCCTCTTTTTTTTCCTTTTATCAGCTGCTCCCAGTTATTGTCAGTCTACTCTATGTAAGAGAGCAGGTCGAGCTGTTGGCAGGCAGCAATGAGTTATCAAAATGTATACTCACCCCTCTGTTCAGTAAGTTATCTGGGAGCAGACTGATTTTATACTAATTTGTTCATTATTCCCAGTTGTTAGATAAATAGTTTGTGTGACTAAATTTTAGCCTCCGGTTTATTTGAGAATGTCTCTTTCTCAGTATCTACTCCTAATTCCCTATGCCATTTGATGGATCTATGGTGCTGAGTCTAAGCTCACTACAAAAAAGTTTCATCCTTTAGTCTGTTCACAAATTGTCTATGAACACTTATTTATGTGTTCAATGACTCCATGCACTGAGCACCAAGGACTGTTCAAAATATCTGGAAGGCCATTTCTGGAGAGAATCTGTACATTGAGATATGACTGAGTTCAGAGTATTCACAAATATTTTAGTGTTAGATGCTTTTCTGTCTCTGAATAACCATCTTCACCAGCTGGGTGGATGGAGGGAGAGCAGTGGATGTCATCTACCTTGACTTCAGCAAGGCTTTCAATACTGTCTCCCATGACATCCTGATAGCAAAGCTGAGAGATCATGGGATAGATGAGTGGACAGTGAGGTGGGTTGAGAACTGGCTGTCGGACCGGGCTCAGAGGGTCGTGATCAGTGGAACAAAATCTGAATGGAGACCTGTGACTAGCGGTGTTCCCCAGGGCTCGGTGTTGGGTCCAGTCCTGTTTAGTATCTTCACTGACGACCTTGATGAGGGAATAGCATCCACCCTCAGCAAGTGCTGATGATACAAAGCTGGGAGGGGTGGCTGACACGCAGGAACAGTGTGCTGCCATCCAGCGAGACCTGGACAGGCTGGAGAGCTGGGCAGTGAGAAACCAGATGAGGTTTAATAAAAGCAAGTGTAAAGTCTTGCACCTGGGGAGGAATAACCGTCTGTATCAGTACAGGCTGGGGGATGACCTGCTGGAGAAGAGCTCTGTGGAGAAGGACCTTGGGGTCCTGGTGGATGACAGGTTGTCTATGAGCCAGCAGTGTGCCCTGGTGGCTAAGAGGGCCAATGGGATCCTGGGATGCATCAGGAAGAGTGTGGCCAGCAGGTCACAGAGGGTGATCCTCCCCCTCTACTCTGCCCTGGTCAGGCCCCACCTGGAGTGTTGTGTCCAGTTCTGGGCTCCCTGGTATAAAAAGGACAGGGATCTCCTGGAAAGAGTCCAGAGGAGGCTACGAAGATGATTGAGGGCCTGGAACATCTCCTGTATGAGGAAAGGCTGAGTGAGCTGGGACTGTTCAGCCTGGAGAAAAGAAGACTGAGGGGGACCTAATTAATGTTTATAAATATCTTAAGTATGGGATGCAGGGGGAATTGGCCAACCCCTTTTCAGTGGTCTGTGGGGACAGGACAAGGGGCAATGGCTGTAAACTGGAGCACTGGAAGTTCCACACCAACATGGGGAAGAACTTTTACACAGTGAGGGTGACAGAGCCCTGGGACAGGCTGCCCAGGGAGGTGGTGGAGTCTCCTTCTCTGGAGATATTCAAGACTCGTCTGGGCACCTATCTGTGCAATATGAGCTAGGGAGCTGCTTTGGCAGGGGGGTTGGACCCGATGATCTCTCGGGGTCCCTTCCAACCCCTACAATTCTGTGATTCTGTGATCTTTACCCTTTGCATACAATTTTGTTCATTCTTGCATACAATTCACTGGGGAAAAAAGTTACCCTAAGCCAGCCTCTTCAAAATGTGCCTCCTGATCTTGCTCCTTACTGAGAAACTTCCACCCCCCTTGTCCATTCAATGCATTTCATCCTATTGAGGTGGGTGATGCTGGCTACGGTGGAAGGCATGCTGTAGAAGGAAGCTGTGTTGATGACTAATGGAGGAACAAGACTGCAGGAGTCCTGGGTGAATACTGTTTGGGAACGACTACCTTGTTTGGCCCCAGTCGTGGTGATCACATCTGTGTAGGATGTGATAGTGAGGCCAAACAGCTGAGCTGGTAAAAGGTGTTGTGGTACCTCCTGTGCTGATGATTAGGGACTTGTGCAGCCAGAGATCCCCATGTTGACAAGCTTGCTCAGGTCTCTCTGAATCGAGTCAGTGTTATGAGCAAGCGAGGATCAGAATTTGCTGATGTGGGTTTATATCCCTCAAAAGAGATGTTCCCTTTCTGAATTATCACTTCACTGTAACCTGTTGCTCCTTTCTGCTCTGGGCTATTGACATCATTGTTTTTTGAATCAGGTCCCCCTGAAAATAAGATTTTTTTGAAGCAAAATAAAGAAATTTATTACAGGAGTACTTCACTGTATTCTGTGATACGAGCTTTTATTTTCTACATTCTGCTCAGAAGTATCAGTGAACGATGATAATGTGTGAAATATGCCAAGTGCTCAGCCTCAAGGAGCAGTGTTAGTGTGTGTGGGCCTTCTGCGCAGCAGTCAATACCCCTGTGCAGCATAGATCCCTCTGGCACACAGAGGCATGACTGTCTGAAGGACAGCAGAGGCAATTCACTGAATTGGGAGGATGAGCCTAGGGAGGGAGTCAGATTCACTGCCTAAAAATGAAGAGGTGGGTTACAGTGGCAGGACGATGGGAAAGGGCCTGAGTGGGGACCCAAAGGGTATGAGATTTTCAGCTCTCTAGTGATGTTTGTAGTTTCACCATCAAGTTTCACCTTTTTCTGATGAAAACTCATGAGAAAAATTAATGGAAGCACTTTGAAACTCCTTCAAACAAAGCAGCCTTTGGTCTTCTGTTCATATAGTGACCTAGCATCATGGATCCTTGGCCTGTAACAGCAGTTTCGATGCACCACAAAGAACTGTGTGCTTAACAACAATAATAACGAAGAGAAGGATCTTGAAAAACTCCTACTTTTTTTTCTGCATGCAAAATAACCCTGGGAAATAAGCCCCCTTCACACTTTAGAGCCAATTCGGAACTAATTTATTGTATTTATTTTTTAATTGCTCCCTTATGACAGCTAGCACAAGTATTCCACATAATCCTTAAGATTTGTCTGATGCTCTTGCAGCCAAATATAAGGGCAGTATTTTCCGGCTCCCCAGGTGATCATCTGCTGATGTGCTCATCTTAAATGAGAATGTAAGTTCCTTGGGGCAGGAAATTATACTTTTGTTTTCAGCCTAACTGTAAGCATGATTAAAGTAACCCTTGTTCTTCGTGTCATCTGGTATATTGGTACTCTCTGATTCAGGAGTGTGTCACTGCAAGGAAGAAGGTTTGTTTCCTTTGGTGTTCTGTCAGGACTCTTGTCATATATCTGAGCTCAAATTGTTGAAGGCCTTCTGTTTTTGTGTTTCCTTGTTCCATAACTTTGCTTCTTTTTTTTGCCCTTCACAGGTAAGTCTTTGCTTTGTAATCCTCTCCTGATTGTCTTGGTAATGGTAAGTTATTTGTTTTAACTACTTTTATTGGTAATGAAACTGCCATTGTCATATGCCTACCTGTGAAGTTGGGAGGGGGGAAATAGAGATGACTAGCCGTGGTGACTTGAGTCCCAGTCACTGTTGAACATCTTGTTGTTGTGAGTAGCTACAGTAAATACCAATAACCTCGCTGTAACCAATTAACATCCATGAAGTTATGCCGAAGTATCGGAGTATTTTATAATCCAAATGGTATCTGTTACTGCTTTTGTGACTACCAGAGGAGGCAGAAAGCAGTATGTGTTCTGGAGTTGGAGGAGTGGTTACTTTGAGGATGTTGTGTTAATAAGGTCCTGGCATGGCAATGTTTTTTGTTATGGTGGAATGTATAGATTGCAAAAACACTAAAAAAACTCCTGTCAGGTGGCAGGAAAGATGGTATGTTCATATGAGACAGGAAATTAGCAGAGCCTCATTGAGTTTCCAAAGGAGGTTTCATGTTCATCAGAAACTTAGTATGTTCTGTGTGGCAGCTTTCCTTTACTGTGAGAACTGAGTTCTGCTGGAGATCTGGTAAATTGGAATAAAACAGCAAGATCAAACTGCAGTCTGGAGTGGACTGCAAACCTGCATTGTGCTCAGATCAGCCTGTTGACCCCAAATGGGTGATGGATGGTAGGGTATGGGTATCTCTGCTGGGGTGGAGAGACATAGTCTGAGATAGTGTAATCAGGCTGTTTCTTTAGAAGAAAGTTTTTCAATCCATATCTTGAGCCTTGTTCAGACTAGAATAACTGCTGTGGAGCACTTTCAGAATTGCTTGCTATTTTTTTGAGTAAAATACTTAATTTTACAAGTAAACCTCATAGATTGCCTCTCATTGTCTGCCTTGTGTGATAAAATGTACACATGGGATATATCTAAAATGCTTGTGATGTACTTGGCTTAAAAACAAAAGTTAAGCTTGTAGAATTAAGATTACCTTTTGTGGTCACCCCTCCACTGGAGACTTTGTCCTTCTCCGACATGTGTCAGTGGAAGCATCTAGTTTCTGATCAGACATTGAAATCGCTAACTTGGCAGTAGAGAGTTGTTCCCTGACATGCTGGCAATGGCAAGATGTTTGCAATCCAGGCATTGTCTAACACGATTACAGCCTAGTAATAAATTTTTCAAAAAGCCTTATTAAAATAAGTGTAAAAATCCATCTTTTACTCAGACAGCACTTCATGTAGTGGTTGAAGAGAATAGGTGGGAACTTGGGTTATCCATATCCTGTATAAAAAATATATTGTGGTTTTGTGAAGTGAGCCATTCATAGAGTCTGGGTTAGGTCTGAAGCTGAAGTCAACAGCAAATCTTTCTCTTTTTTTCCCTCTGTATTGTTGCATGGTCAGTGATCTTCATGCCTATAGAAAGGAGTAAGCAAAACTGAGCAAAGTTTGTCATCTAGCCTAGTATTTCAAGCTCCATTAGAATCAAAAGGTTAGAGACACAGTTTTCAATATGGCATAGGACAAACCTATGTTGTGTGACAGCAAAGGGAGAGTAAATCAAAGTGCCTAAAATGACATTAAAGACTAGGGACAAAACTCTCAAAAGCACCTCAGCTGCTCAGGAGCTTGTCTTCCTGAAAATCAAAGGACTTGGGGATTTGAGTTCTTTTTGAAAGTGGGGCTTGTTTTTTGAAAGCTACTTTTGAAAACATACCCTTTGCATTAAAAACTTGTTCATTCTGGACCTATTGAACAGACTGATAAAAACAGTTTTGGTTGCTCTGATGTTCAGGGTACTGTGGTTTGTTAGTACTTGTACGTAGTCTGCTGATCAAGGGAAAAACCTTCCGGGCAACTGGTATGGGGAGACTTTCCCACATAGCAAAGTGGTGTGGGATGGTTCTTACTCCAGCATAAGATACATGGTAAACATCTGGATTATCTGACCTGGCTCTTGTTTGTGTAATATTCCTTTCATAGATTTGCAGTGTGTTTGGGGAGGCTTTCCCTAATACTGAATTTGGAGGTCCCTGTCTAATCTCATTGCTCTGAAGGTTTAAAAGCCTCTTTTTAATTCCCAGTCTAAGTGTATTCATGGCCAGTTAACATCCATATGTTCTTATGTCAACATGATCTCTTAGTTTAAAGAGCTCTTTTTCCTCCCTGGTGCTTACCCATCTGATGAATTTATAGTCTGTAATCACACACGCCTTCATCTCTTGCTACCTTTTTTTCTTCTGTCTTCCTGTGTGTTTGCACAGGGAGCAGAGGGAAGGGTCTCAAAGAGATCTCCTGAGCTGATGCAGCACTGCCCTGACAAGATACTGGGCAGCCATTGACACAGCTGAACAAATCTTCACCTCAAACAGCCCGATGTACCAAGTTTACGTGGGAGAGCAGGGCTATAAAAATTGCAACCCTGTGCTGCTACAACAGTGCTAAAGTGGCCAGATGGATGTCAACCTAGCAATATAAGGGCTCCCAAATCTGCACAGTGACATCTGATGGCATATTTAGTACTGGTGCTCAGATGGACTTTGCTGCAATGTTTCTTGAACACAGCTGCTAGTATGTGAGTTTTCTTTATTAATGAATTGCAGAGAGGCCCTGGGAGTGGATGTATAGTTATAACCAATTGCTCTGCAAATATATTTTTTTTCTTCTTGGCTTCTAAATTACCTGCTTAGTATTTTAAGGATCGTGAGTTGTTGGAAGCAGTATGCCTAAGGGCCACTTATGGTTCTGGAAGTCTCCCCCATAAAGTGGTTCTTGGTCAACATTTCAGGGGTGAGTTTTGTTTGGGGGGGTTCTGTAGATGCCTGTCCAAAGCCCCTCAGTCACTTTACGACCATATATATCAGCATATGATGGATTGCAAAAAACATGCAAGGTGTGGTACATGGCTGTGCCTTTAAAGAGCTCATGAATCTTCAGCATTGGTGCTCTGGCCTGTTTTGTACCTTTGAAGATTTCTAAATGGGTATTAGGCAAGGCCTGAGTTAGCGTATGAATTTCACAGAATTTTGTGTGTCTTAGGCACTGTTGCACTTCTGAAAATATCATTAAGCTCTGCATAGACAGTTATATTCCTGAGGTTCAAGGAAACTATTTCCTGACCATCAAGATCAACAAATAGCTCCTGCAATACCTTTGGTTTATTGCCTTAGAGACAGCTTTACTCATTTTTGTTCTACGCTGCCTGTGTTTCCTCCTTAGGTTTACTTGTAACGCTGCTGTTCAAACGTAGCACTGGCATGTGCTGTGCTTCCATTCTCCTTTGGTTTCTTATTTGCTTTTTATGCTCTCTTCTGTGGAATTGGTGTGAACCTATGGAGGAGTGGCTTCAAAAGCAGAAAAATGAATTTCAGTACAGAGGCTCACAAAAAACCCCCAATAATCATGTTCCTGTAGGTCCTCACGGAGTGTTACAGCCCTGAGCAGAAATAGCATGGTGTTAGGTGGTAAGCAAAACACTGCTCTGCTGGATAAATTACTTCACAAAGTTTTCCTTATGGGAGGCACTGGGATGCATGTTGGATAATTTAGTTAAGGGTAGAGGTAGGGATGTGTTATTAGCTGTGCCAGTTACGCTGAGTATTTCTGGGAAGAGTTTCTGGATACCCCTGGCCCTATACCACTGGTCCATCCCTGCTGCTGGTAAACGTAGATTAGGCGGTTGGTGCTCAGTGTGTCTCATAAATTTACTGCGATTAATCTACAAAGTCCTTTGCCAAATATCTAGTGCCTGCTAAGCTGTTTCCTGCAGAAGCCAGGTGGGCAGTTGGCAAGGACTTCTCATTAACAGTGGGAAATGCCAGTTCAGATTGGATCACAGGCGACCCACCAACCACCCCGGCACCAAAAGAGCAGCTGCTGCTGCTTGTGCAGAGATGTCGCTCTGCTGCTGCGGGGGCTGAAGGTCTCAGAGACATTTCGTTGCCACTTGAGACCACAGATTTTTGTATTTTATTTTTAAAAAACTACATAGTGGTGAGGTCTTGTGAAGAACACACGGGCAGTGTCAGGGAGTGTGGCTGAAGGTTCAGCCTGGGGCTGATGCTTTGGCCAAAGAGCAAGGAAAAACAGTGGTTTTGTTGACACATTTCTCCATCTTTCACTTGAGCAAAGTTCAGCAAGGTGGACTTGCATGCATTTGGGATTACACCATTGCACATGTGGAATCAGGATCCTTTTTCCCCAGTTCTCTGACTCATGCCCCACAGCTCAAGCTGTGCATTGTCTCCAGTGATTCTCAGCTTCGTGATTCTAAAATCTCACCCCCGTGCTTGCCTTGGAGGATGCACTAAGCTCTGCCTTGCAGTCATGGCAAACGGCAGAAGACTTGGCCCACGGCTCCCAACGTGCCACTGGCTGCACAAAAGAGCTGTGTGTTCAGGATGGAACTCTGAGTATCTCTTCCCAGTGGGTGGCCATGGGAATAGGAAGCTTGTTTTTGTAAGGCCGTCAGTGGCTGCTATTCATTAGTATCTGGCACCAGCCAAGTGATGCTGTAGCAATAGCTGCAGGTTGGAGAGCTCCTGCCGAGGTCACGTTGCGGTGGAGGAGGAGGGAGAGATCAGAATCTGGCATTTAGGATGCGCTTTATTCTTGCCTCATGCCATTCCTGCCTTCTCTTGCCTGTTTTTTCCTTTCTCTCTTTCCTAGCTCTAATGTCTGTTTGTTAAAATAATCATTTTTTTTTCTCTGCATGAGCTTCTGTCATTAGATGAAAGGTCAGGGATATAATATGAATCTGGAATGATAAATACAGTGCAAAATGGATTGAAATGCACACGGCAAAGAGTTTCCAATTAAAAAACACTTTGCCGAGCTTGCACCAAACAGACAGCCACGCAGCCTCCGATTTCTCTTTGCTTATAATTAGCTGCCATTGAAAGTTAATTACTGTCAGGACTGAAGGAAGTGAAAATAAAAAAAGGGGAGAAAATCTTTCAGAAAGTTGTGTCTAAAACAAATCTTTTCTTGGAATAGCTTTTGTGTGGCACCCGTTCCATAGACATGGAAATCCAAATAGGTTCTTCATGTCCTAGAAATCGGAAATGGAAAAGGGATGTGTGAGTGTGTCTGGCACCTGGGGTGTGTTCCTGGGTTACTTTAAAGGCACTCTGCCTCTGCAGTCTATTCTAGAAGGTATACAGAGATTCCAGCGGAGAACCCTGATGTGCTGGTACGATGAGAAGGGCAGGTACTGCAGAAAGCCAGGAGCTCTGCTCCCCGTTTGAGAGCCTGACCTCAGGACTCATTCCAGCAGACCAATTCCACCCAGTTCAGAGACCCTTCTGCAGGGACTTCTTTCATCTGCCCTGGGTGCTTCAAGCAATGGTGGTCTTTACCTCTGTTTTCCTACCCTGCTAGCTGAATTTTAAAACTTATTATCTGTGACTAAGCTTCCTGAATTCCTTTCACTGTTTTTAGCTTGCTCATATGGGTTGTTACAGTGCAATAATGAGGTGTCTACACATAATGGTTTCCAAGTTGTGCTTTATGCTGGGGTACCTACGCTATTTAGAGCATCATCAGTCACAAATGTCTTGTTTTGAGCTGTTAGATGTTTTTTATGTACAAGTGACAGTAACAGTTAATTATTCTAAAATGCAGATCTGGTTTAGACTGTGCATCAGTGATGCTTCCTGGTGGTGGGGGAGACATCAAACAACTAACGGCTGGGGAGAGGCTGGGATTTCTACTGCTGGTTGTTCAGGCCCCATCTTTAGAGCCCCACACTTGAAAGCTAAGAAAGCAGTGTTTGTTTTCAGCAGTGCTCAGTGTGCTTTCTAGGGATTAGGCTCTTTCAGTGCGTTTTCAAGTTGGGCATCTGGAAAAGCACCCATGCTTTCAAGTCACTGCTGACTTCAATCAGTCTCCATAAGGGACTCGGCACACAAGCTGTGAGAATCTTGGAGAGGGAGAGAGAAATGAGTGCTATTTCTCTACAGAAGCAGTAAATTAAACTTCTAATGCAGGGAAGGCAGGCTTAAGTCTCTCATTCCTCATATTCACTCAAGATCCATGAATCAAACAAATAGATATTTTCATCTATCACATGATTATTAATTATATCAGGAGACTACTCTCTACTGCAGGTGAAGCCTTTGTATATTTAAGAGAACATGACAGGTTGTGTTAATTCCGGAAGAAAGAACCATGTTCCCACTCCTTACAGCATGAGGAATAATCTTCAAAATGCCAACGAGTGTTAATTTCTCTCCCGGCACAAGATCTTACCAGCTCTTTCTGAGACAAAGGGGAGCAGTTCTGAACCTAACTTGGTACGTGAGGGATCTGTTTCTACAGCATTTACATTTAGGATTTCCTTTCTCCTGCTGGCAATGTAGCATGGAATGCTTATGAGACTAGGAAAGAAGGGAGCATGGACAATGTGTACTGAGTAGAGTGTCCTGGTTCTGGATGGGCCACAGTTAATCTCCCCAAGCAGCCAGCCCGGGTGAGTTCTCAGCCTGAGCTGGTTTCACACCACCTGACATCACTCCCCCATAAAAGGGGCTGCTTGGGGAGGGAAGCTCCTGGTGCCTCCAGGGAAGTCTGTGCGTGGCCAGGGTGTGGGGTTGGTCCTGGCATCGGTGTAGTAGCAGTACTGTTATTGACAGGTAAGTAAGGTACTGTGTGTTACCACTGAGTGTAAGTGAAACTTACCAAGGGCTGTTACTGTTCTCCTTTCATGTTGCTTTTGTCAGCAAGCTGTCCTTATCCCAACCCATGGAGGCTCTGTCTGTTCTCTCTGTGTTGGTGGGGAGGAAAGGCAGGGTTTGTGGTCTTAGGTGCTAGGTGTAGTCAGAGTTTTTTTCTTGGCATTGCTTTGCAGGAGAAGTATGTGCAAGTATCTGGGCCACATACACGTTCTCTGACCTGGGCTACTGGTGTCACTAACTGGGGATGAACCAAAAGCCTAGTGGTGTGCAGGCTCATTCTCCCTGGCTACATTTCTTGCACTACATTTACAGTGAAAGTTTTGGAGGGACCAATTAGACATTCCTTTTAGGCTGCTTTGAGCTTTTCTTCTAGACAGAAAATTGAGTTTAGGTATCCTTAATCCTTTCCTGCAATGGCAAAAGCCAGCTTGTCATTTGAAGAGCAAGGCTCCCTTTGAGCCAGAGAAACATGGGCA
Source organism: Porphyrio hochstetteri (assembly GCA_020800305.1). Taxonomy (NCBI): domain Eukaryota; kingdom Metazoa; phylum Chordata; class Aves; order Gruiformes; family Rallidae; genus Porphyrio; species Porphyrio hochstetteri. The sequence continues at coordinate 106,762,982 of CM036905.1, read as the reverse complement.
TTCCTATGCCAAATGAACAGAGCTCTTGGTGAAGGTGTTTGGGGGAAGCTTTTGGAGGGGCAGGAGGGAAGTACAGCAGTTTCATTTCCCTCAGAGTCACCATGGCAGCAAATTACTTCTTCCTTCCCCCACCTTGTTGAACAAGAAAATGGGGAGTAACAATGGCAAGCAAGGCCTTCAGCTAGCAGGAGCAGTAGAAACTCATTTACAGCTGAAAAATATATAGAAAAGAAGTCAGGAAACTATTGAATGATTTGTAAAAGGAGCATGGTTTTCTTGTTTGCTGCTCCATTCACTGTCCTCTATGTTAATCTGAGAAGAGAGACAGGCCATTTTCTCAGCCAAGAACAATTTACCTGTGTGCTGGCACACAGTTAAGAGCAATTTAGAAAACAACAAAAAAAACCCTCATTCCAAATTAACATTTAGCTGGTGACATTAGGGGAATTCTTTTCTGATTTTTTTTTCCCCCTCTCCTCCTTTTCCCTTTCATTTGGAAGTTAAAGGGAGCATTCTTGCTCCCTGAATGCATGAGAAGCCCTCTACACCCAGGTGGGGTGTGAGGTGCCCTGAAGGGATAAAGAAGCCAAACTCACTGAGCCCCTGGGGTGTGTTGGGCACATGTTGCTGGCATGGGGCATCTTTCCCACTCGCCCTCAGCTGGCCCAGGCCAAGTGCTTCTGTGGGCAGCTGCAGCAGTGTGTGCGGAGGGTGTGTGGCACATTTTGAATTCAGTTCCCCACCACCTTGGTCCCTGTGTGTTTCCATTTGGGTCCAGCCATTACTCTGAAATACTGAAAGGCCTCATAATGGAGTCACTTATAGGGATTGTACTCTGGGACTTAAGTGCAGGGATAGATCTGGAGGAGTGTATCAAACACTGGGGGAGGCAAACTCCAGAGCTAGCAGCTGTGGGGCAGCTCTGGCCCCTCACTCTGTGATGGGGACTCACCATTTGCTCCAGTTTTCATGTCATCACTCTGATCTTGCAACATCTTTTCACATCTGTGTAGTACAGGTATGACAGAAATTAGTAAGCCTTGTCCTTACACTTTTTTGAGCCTTAAGTTTTTTGCCAGATTTTTAGTCTTTTTATGGAGAAGGAGTATATAACCTGAAAGGCTCCTTGATATGAACCAACACTCTTGGATCAGTGGGTCAAAAAGCTGTTCCCCCTATCCACCTCTGGTACCCCCATAAGCACAGCAGTGGCCAGGGAATTATGTGAGCACGTAAATTCCAGCTGCTGATGCAACCCTTCCCTCTGGGCCCTGTTCAACCATGCCATAATGTGTGTGTGACTGCAGGCTGTACTGGAAATAACAGGCTTTCCTGATTCTTCAAATTGCATTTCAAAGCCATCATACGGTCAGGAGGTAGAAAACTCCTCTCCCAGACCTCACAGCCCTGTGGGGAGATGTAGCTTCAGGGATGTCTCCTGATCCAATGACTGCAGCATCTCTCTGAACCCTCACTATGGGACAGGGCTAGGCCTCCTGCCAGCTCCAGCATACACTTGGCCTCTCCTGCAGCCACAGTTTGAAAGGGTGCAGCACATGGCACAGGCTTCTCAGAGGAGCTTGGTTCAATGGTCTCAGAAAGAACACGTAGCTCAGGAGTCACAAGTTGGCTGCCTTAGAAGAATGGCATTGCCTGTGCTATCAGTGCTTTCTTCATCTCCTGAACCCGCAGAGATGTGTCACCCCAACATCAGCATCTAGTAGGACTGCTTAGAAATAACAAGTAGAAATAACCTACTGATCTCAGACTTGTGCAGTCTTTGTTGAGAGAGAAAGCACGTGCCCTGCCACTGCCTGTGCCCTACCCTTCCTTCCTTAGTAAGGAAGCCATCCCCTTCTTCCTGCCAGCAATGACCTCCCTCAAACCCTCATGAAGGTCAATACTGGCATTAGTCAGTTAGTGGTGTAGGCTTGGTGAAGCTGGCAGAAAGGGAGAAAGTCAAAGTATGTAGGTGGGAGGGAGCTATAGCATCTTTAGGGTGAGGACAGCCTCAACTACAGCCAAGGGGATGCTTGTGTGCAGGTGTTAGGAACTGGGAAGGAGCACTGTCCCAAGGCTATCAAGCTCTGCTTGGGGCAACACTAGTCACTGGGAAAGCAGACCAGGTGGGTATCTTCCCCTGCCTTTGAGTGCCTTTTTGAGAAAATCTCACAGGCATAAGGGGGCCTTAGCATGGGGATGGCAACACCCATCCCCTGTCTTTGAAGGGAAATTTCCAATTTGAGGCCTTTTGGTTTTGCTTGTTTGGATCAGGCATCAGCAGCTCGAACAACTGACAGGCCAGTCTCATTGTGGCTCATACCAGTTCCACCAGGGAAAGATGTTGACTCAGAGATCCAGAAAGACCAGCTAGTGCATAACGGTGTGGAGAGTGTGTTGGGAGAGATGGAGGTGAGACAGGATGTTATGTGAATAGGAAACTCGATGGAGGAATGGTTCTTTGCAGGACCTAGTGTAAAATTGGTCAGCTTCTTGGGAGCTGGGAGAGACATGTAGTTTTCAAGGAAACCATCCCTCCTTCCTCTGCTGTGCAAGCCAGAGAGGTGGTTCCCACTCAGAAGATGTATGTAGAAGCAGTGGCCTTGGCTTACCCTTATGTGTTCAGGTGGATGCAGCGCAGCTGCGTTTTTGCTGAGGTGGGTGCTGTGGGCCAGATGGCAACACTTTGTGCATGGCCAGCTGAGCCACCCCAGTCTCAGAAATGCCTGCCCTGCGCCATAGTGCTCCTGTTGACAGGGATTACTAGAAAGGAAAAGGAACCAGGGTCTCTGTTCATTTGCTGCAGGATAAAACCCCCCTATATGTGCATGCGCTTGTCTCGCAACCCCCATGTTCCTGTAGAACATCACTTTAAAATAAACACACAGGTGGCTCTAGAAGTAATCCTCTTGCTAGTTGTGTACAATGCATGTTCCCTCTCATCCTACTCCTTCCTTCTCTGTTAGAAAGCACCTATCCTGGCTTCCCTGGAGCAGTCCACCCCATCATCTATTCTGCTGCTGTACATGCCATGTCTCTTCTTTTTTATTTAATTTAATAAAATGAGTGCGTGGGTTGATTTGCATATTCATGGATCACTTGATTAATAATTGATGAGAGGGCCTGGGGCAGGTGGTTGAGAATAAAAAACATTTAGCAGAGAGCAGAGTGGAAGGAACAGATCCCTGGCTGGCACATGTCCATGGGGGGAAGAGCTGCCGGGGGCTGGCAGGGAGGGAAGGGGAGAGTGAGAGGCAGAGTAGACACAGCATTGAATGTCACCAGTGGAATGTAATTTTGTCAATTTAAATAATTAATCACGTCCTCAGAATCTGTGACATTTCAGTTCAGGGGCTTTTTTTCCTTTGTGGAGCTATTGCCAGGAGAACGGGGGCAGGAAGGTTTCTTTCCTTGGGGTGGGAAGAGGTTGTGGGGAGTCACTAGATGGCTTGATGTCTTTACTGGTGTAAATCTTGAGAGTTTAGAGGAATCAGTTTCACAGGTCCTGCTGCAGTGCTGTGGTTCTCTGATCTGGTTGGTGTGGTTGAGCTGTGCTGAAGTGTGAGGTGAAGTATGGTTCAGACACCGGGTTGTTGCCCCACAGAGAGCAGAGTCCTGTAACTTCTGTTCCCAGCCTGTGCCTGTGCTCAGTAGTCGAAGCCAGCTTCCATAACTCCTGTGTGTGTGATGTATGAGTGGAGGACTGGGAAGAAGGTCCGGTATTTGAGGGGAGGGAAAGTGTTTTAAGGGCATTCTAATGCCATGTCCAACTGCTGGTCTCAGATGCTGTGGGACCTCATTCCTAGGACCCTCCTAGCAGGCAGGATCAATGGTATGATAGGAAAGAGGGGACAAAGAAAAGCTGGGAGCACAAAAGCTGCTTGGGATCCCATTCAGTGAAGCAGGAACATTTGCTGCCTGTCTCACCTCACTAAATCTCTACCCTGCCCACTCCTGGAAGGCTTTGCCATATTAACGTGCCAAATGTAAATACTGCTGGGCTTAGGCTTAATGGGACTCCAGGTTTTAAGGGCAAGGGAGTAAGGGGTGGCCTCATGCCGTTTTTACTGTGATCTGAATACCTTTCTATGTATTTACTGCGAATACAGATGCCTGTAGCGTTCATCTTGGGGTTTGTTGTTGCTCTTTTTTCCACTAAATGCGATGCATTTTGCATGACTTGGGGAAAAAGACTTTCAGTTTGTTCACTGGAAATTATCAGCAGGGGCATGGAGTGTTACTGGAGTAATTAATCTATTAGTGCTGGCATGGCAGAGGTAGGGAGACCTGGCTGCTGCGGGAACGCTGGCAGAAGCTCCAGCCTTGCTTGCAGTTGTGAAATTAGTGGTTTCAGTTCTCAGCTTTGTTACTAAAGCTGTGAAAGCTGGTGGGACAGGTGCCCTTGAGCCCTTACCTGTTTTCCTGATTGTGTCTGCACAAAGCAGAGGAGGCTGGTGCAAAGTCTTCCTGCTGTCTCCTCAAAGGCTGGGACTACTCTCAATCTGGTTAGCAAAAAAACCAAGCCTAACACTTGCAAAAACAAAACAAGCCAAACCCAGATTTGGCTCTGGAGCAGTTCTTGCCCAGGACCAAAGTCTGATCCCCTCTCTATTCCTACACTGGTGACAGCACGTGGAGTTAGTTGGGGAAACTTGGACCCATAATAGAGATTATTTCTTCTTCTCTCCTGGTAGGTGGTTTGATGGCTTATTTATGAATGCTCTTCATAGAGAGAAATGAAAGCAGCCTTTAACAATAGCCCAAGGGAGGCACTGACCATTTGCCTCCATTCACTTCAGACTTTAAAGCCTGGCTGTCTATTAATAAATAGTAAGACAATACATTATGGAACAGAGTTAAGTAATTAGGTAAATCGTAAGTAGTTATTATTATATTACACAGTAATTAATGATACAACTCTTCTCATGCTGTTACACTGTTTCTGCTGGGGAAAGGAATCAGCTCTCTGCAGTCTGTGCTGTGGTGCTGCTTCCCCCAGTGCTCCTAACTGGGAGAGCTGGGTTCTGGATTGGCTCTGAACCCCCTCTTGCTTCCATGTCTTCACCTCTGCTGGGTCTCTGCTGGCTCTGGTGGTCTGAAGCTAAACTAGAACCTTTCTGCTGGTGGGTGGTTTTTTTTTTGTAACTATCATACTTTTAAAATGGAATTATCCTCCATCTGGGGACCTGCCTCCCTTCCTTATGTGCAGATGGCCTCTTTTGAGCACTGGGCTATAAAACCGTTGTTTGGAGGACATGATCTTGCAACCCTACTTATGTATGTAGTGAGGGATTTGGGGTCAGGATGCCCACTGGCACAAAAGGTGCTGTGGGGATGCAAAGCATTTCATGAAGTGGCATTTGCACATAGCAGAGATTTCCCTGATGAGAGCCTTGTCACACTGTGTTCTTGTTAACATACCAGGAAAAGCTGCAAAGACATGTCTGGTCTCTTGCTTTGGCCTCTCTGTTCAGGGCAAAAGAGGATAGATGAAGCTTTAGTAATGTGGAACAATCCTGGCATCCTCTGGCTCTGCCTTATCATTTCAGGACTTTGTACATGCTTGGGTGATTTTTATGCCTCCTGCCAGCTTCCCCCTCCCAAAAATCCTTCAAGAACACAGAAGGCTGGTTTGAATTGGCATATAAAATACAGCAACTTCCCTAGACTTTACAACCAAATCTTCTGAGCCAGAAAAAAATTGAATTAAGCATACTTAATGAGTGTAGCAAGATATTCTTGTTTATCTTCTGCACCTGAGGTAGAAAGATACTAAATAAATGAGTCCTTCAAAACTTTTTTGCTTAATAATGAAGATATTGGGGGAAAGGTTCTGGGTTTGACTTTAACTTTTGTTCAGAAGCTTATGTCAATCTTTATTTTAACCAGACTTTTACTTCTCTATTAATTGACAGCCCATTATCCGAGGAAATTGACTGCATGAGTAGATTGGGGGGGGAAGCATCTGAGATGAGTGTAGTCAGACGCCTTTCTTGTGTCTTTCTATGTACCTGCACATACATCCCTGTTGGGATGTCATTCAGAGGGACCTAGAGAAGCTGGACAAGTGGGCCCATGTGAACCTCATGAGGTTCAACAAGAAAAAGTGCAAGGTCCTGCATCTGGGTCAGGGCAATCTTTGTCATCAATACAGGCTGGGATATGATGTGCTAGAGAGCAGGACTTGGGGGTCAGGGTGGATGAGAAGCTTGACAGGAGTTGACAATGCGTGCTCACAGCCCAGAAGGCCAACTTTATCCTGGGCTGCATCAGGAGGAGCGTGGCCAGCATGTCCAGGGAGGTGATTCTGCCCCTCTGCTCTTGTGAAACCTCACCTGGAGTGCTGTGTCCAGTTCTGGAGTCCCCAACATAAGAAGGCCATGGAACTGTTGGAACAGGTCCAGAGGAGGGCCACAAGGATGATTACAGGGCTGAAGCATCTTTTCTGTGAAGACAGGCTGAGAGAGTTGGGGCTGTTCATCCTGGAGAAGTCTCTGGGGTGGTCTTGCAGCAGCTTTCCAGTACCTGAAGGTGACCTACAAGAAAACCAGGGAGGGACTTTTTAGAAGGGCATGTAGTGATAGGATAAGGGGGAATGGCTTAAATTGGAAGGGGGTAGATTTAGATTGGATATTAAGAAGAAATTCTTCACTATGCGGGTGGTGAGACGCTGTCACAGGGTGCCCGGAGGGAGGTGGTGGATGCTCCCTCCCTGGAGATGCTCAAGGCCTTGAGAGGTGCCCCTGCCCACGGCAGAGGGGTTGGACCCGATGATCTCTCGAGGTCCCTTCCAACCCCTACGATTCTGTGATCTTTGAGGTCCTTTCCAGCCCTGACCGTTCATATCCAAAACAGCTTGAATAGAAGACATGACAAGTGCTGGAAATTCATACAGTCTCATGAATTCTGTGTATGTGTCCTTCTGCAGAATTTTTCATAATTCCTTTTGCAGGGGATGAAAATTTGCTCCTAGGTACCAAGCCAGGCACATCACTTACTTTAGATCCATTTTTTCCTTCTGCAGAGGGTAGTTCAGTCTTCCTGGGTGTCTCTAGTACTTTTGCCCCTCTTATCACTGTGTCTAATCACAGCTCTCGAGGTGATTGTCTGCACATGTCCCTGGTGGAAAGGAAGTGTTGTTCTTCCCGTTTGAGGGAAGGGGGGAGAAGCACCATGTAACTATACGACTAAGGCAAGGTCCCCAGCGGATTAATTGAAAGCAGTGGCTGGGGAAAGCTTCAGGAAACACAAGTTTGCCACCAAGCACTGCCTGGGTGGCTGATTTGTAGCCTGAATCCTACTCCCTGGCATCTCAGCTGAGTTTCAGCTGTCTTTTTTCTACTTGCAAGCTGGTGATGAACACCAGTCTGTCAGCCTAGCCCATGATTTAACATAAATGCATCTGAGCAAAGCTGCTGACTGGGTTGACTGGAGACTTTCCACATCTGGATAATTTTAGTTGGAATCAACTTTTTTCTCTTTTTTTCTCCCCCTCCAACTTTCTTGATTTTTATTGACATCTGGGACTTTGGATGGTGGCTGCAGGAAGGAAACCCTGTGCACAGATTTTTGGCTCTGTAAACAAGTTTCTACAGAATCCAAAGGTAGAGCTGGTGGCTTGTAGTTCAGGCCTGTTTTATCACTAACCTCTTTACTATGTAGTTAACCTCAACAGCGATTGTAGGCATATTGTACCTGTCTTACAACTGTCCTGCTGGTACCATGCACAATTAATATGACACCTGGGAATGTAATACATGCTTCATGTCACAAAATTCAATTCATTTAGCCATTTTCTTCCCTGGATATATCTTGGCTAAGGTCAGTGAATTTGCACTGAAATTTCGTTTGTGTCTCTGTGCACATACTGCTGTATTACCACAAGATCCCAATTAACAATGTCAGACACATTTTTCTCCTTTTCTCCTAATAGGAGAAGAAAACGCACAATAAGCTGGTTTTTCACAATGCTTTTCAGCTCACAGGCCTTGGCACAACCTAGGGAATACCCTTCTATTACTAAAAATAATAGCTCTAAAGTCTTTGCCCAACTGTTAACTAAAATTTGTATAGCATGGTGGATAAATCATCTGCTTAGTACGTCTGAAGCATTATGTTCCAATCCTGTTAAAGTTGTAGTTATTCAATATTTCAATTAACTCTTTTCTGCTGATATGATTATATATTAATTAGATCTTGCTAATATTTCCAAAGCCATGATAGAGGAATATATTTGATCAGATATTTCTTTTCATGTGTATGAAAGGCCTGCTAGGGAGAGCGCTGCAGAGCTGTAAAGAGATATGCTATCGCTAAACAGAAATGACTTTAAGGAAAGGGCTGGCTGTGGGAGATGCTTGCAAGCATCTTGCTCTGGTGTGGGATCACATTTTTTTTCCACCATGCAAGCGCAGTTGGGCCTCAGTAGAGGCAAAATTGTAAGAAAAGCCAAAATTGCAAAGAAGTGGTGATACAGCAAGTTGCTCTTCTCCTTTTTAGCTGGTCCTGTAATGATACTGCCGTGTAGCAAAAGGATTTCGTAGGTGTTGGGAGCGTTCTCCCATACAGACCCGTTGCAAGCCATGAATTTTGGTTGCTGTGATGCTTTCAGTAAATGCAGGTTACATTAAGTCGCTGAGCTTTCCGAGGTCTAAACGAAGCAATTGAATTTTCACGGTGCAAAGCTGAATTCGCACTGTGCCTTCTGTTGGAGGATGATCTTCCTCTCTAGCCCTCCTGTGCTGTTTAAGGGCATTCCTGCATCTCTCGGGGGTGGGGGGGAGTGAAGGTGAAACCAGGTTTTCTGTAGCGCAGAAGGAATTAAGCAACAGAGCTGTGTATTGCTCAGACTCTGCTTTCTCACATCTTGCAGCCTGTGAGCCCTTCTAGGACAGGGGCAAGCTGGTGGTCTTTCTGCCCTGTTTCATTTGACCATGCAAGCACCTCACCCGTTTGTAGCTGGGCTGCTTTAGTCTCTTGCTCCTTTCCTTTTGTTGCGCTCTGTGGTTTGGATCCACCCCACGAGTCCCGTGGGTGCTGCTGTATGAAATCACCAGCTTCCTTTTTGATTTTTTTTTTTTTCCCTTGCTGTATCCCCTCTTGTGCCACGGCCCCCGTCAGTCACAGGCTGCGCAGGAGCTGTGCTGCTGGCTCTAATGGAAGGGCTGAAGCCCCCAGGGTGCAGGAGGTGCAGTGCTGACGGACGGGAGGCCACCTCGGTGGCACCAAATGCTGGTCCCTGCCTTGCCCGCTAGGGTAGGCGAGGGTGGAGAGCTGCAATGCTGCGTGTTTGAGGGGAAGGGGGCAGGCAGTTTTTGAGGGGAAGGGCCGAGAGGCACAGGCGTTTGCTGCATGACCTGCCATTTGCTTTGTCGTTTGGATACAGAGATGCTGTGTGTAGCACTGCTGCCAAGTGGAAAAAAAAGCACTGTGGCTTTTTTAATCAAATCCTTTAGCACTCTGTCTCTTCCCTCTGTTTATCCAGCTCTCTGGTCCCTTTTCTTTTATCTCTCTTTTACCTTGTCTCTCTTCTTTTGCTTTGCTCTCTGGAGATACTTAAAACCCACCTGGACACTGTCCTGTGTGACCTGCTCTAGGTGACCCTGCTCTGGCAGGGGGGCTGGACTAGATGATCTCCAGATGTCCCTACCCTTCTGTGATTCTGTATCCTCTTCCTCTTCTACTCCCTTTGCCTGCCTTCTCATTTACCCTCTTGATGAGTGGGAGACAGCATTTCCCTTTTCAGATCAGGTCCACTTGTCCCATCTGTCCCTCCCTGCATTGCGCAGCCCCACAGCAGCATGTGCTGCAGCCCATCCTGCATGCTTCAAAGGAGAACATGTGCATCTGCCTAACTATACAATACTGTACAGGAGTGTGGAAAGCATTTCTTTCCTTCCCTTTCCAAGCCCTGATGCCCTGAATTCTCCTTCACATTTGTTCAGCGTAGCTCTCAATGTTGTTATGTCTCCTGAAATTACCCAGTCGTGGTATCTGAGCTGACAGCCTCCTGCAGCTGTGGATCCCTCAGGATCTCCATCACAGCAAGAGTGAGAGTTCCCTGCTTTCCAAATTGCCTGCCTCCTAATCACCTCTTGGCCCCTTTGGGTGTCATGCCTGTGCCTCTGTTGATGGCTGTAGCTTGCCCGATGTGCTGGGCATTTCTGTGAATCCAGTATGGTCTCTTCAGAAGAGCTGCCTTCACAAAGCTCTCATGGTCTTTAAGCACCACCTCTTTGGCACCTCGTGTATTTAGTGCCTTAGGTGGGTATCGTAGCACAGACTGCACTTGCTTTCCATGGTTGTGAGCTCTGACCTAAATTTCCAGTGGGATCTTGTGCAGAGCAGCGAGTCTTTTCGTGCAGGTTTTCCTGCCTGTGAAGTAGGAAATGAGAGGGTTTTTTCCCCTTCCCAGCAGTTTTCTAAGCTACTCCTGTTCCCAGCAGTATGTACCTGACCACATGTAGGTGAAGTGCAATAAGGACCTCTCACTGGGAGCCACTTGGTTATGAATAGGAAAGAAAAAATAAATTGTATCTGGTTCTTCCTGCTCCAGAACTAGTAAAACTTCTTCCAATCTTCTCTAAAAGGAAGTGCCAATATCCAAGTCCTGGATGCAGGTCAACTGAAGATACTGTGTGTCTGGAAGTGGCTTGGCTGCTTCTGTGCCAAAGGGAGCCCCCTTTGCTGATGACCACTGACTACCATCCCTGCTGCTTTTCTAAGGTTCACTGGACCTGACTTGTTTTGTCTGTCTTTCGTGACTTGATGGAAGAAAGTTTTGATTAATTTGTAGCATTAGGGTGATAACAGCTTGTTTGGTTTCTTTGAAACTTTCTCCTCCAGTTATTCCTGACAAAGTGACAGTTCAGATGATGTGAGCTTTGGAATAAAAACTTCTAGCAGGGAGTGTCTCGCTAATGCTACCCATTTTCAGGTGATATTGTTTTGACTTAACCCCAGCCCAGCAATGTGGTATATGGATAAGGCCCTGGATTCTGACCTAAATCACTGAAACCAAAGGCTTTGTAATAAACAACTGTTTTTAGGTAGTATGTAGATAACCTGGCTTTTTAATATTGGGTTCATCTTTCAAAACAAACCAACAGGGAATTGAATTTGTTTCTTTTTCCCCTCCTTCATTGTTGAACTGGGGTGTTAGACTAGATTATCTCCAGAGGTCCCTTAAAACTCCTATCATTTTGTGTAATTAGACATTTCATTTGTCTGTGTCTTGGATCCTGAAATATCCCCAGACATAGAGGAAGGTGCTCAGCACCTCAGGCTCCAGCCCATCTTATTTTAGAGTGTAGTTGTGTTTTAAGTTCACACCTGCTGCTTACCTCTCCCCTGCCATTTACCCTCTGAGTGAATTTGTGTTGAAGATGGAGTGGCAAAGTCCCACTTGCACAGCAGGATGCTGAGCACTGGATGGATGTGTGAGGGTGGGATACTTCATCTTGTAGTCCCAGAAACTGCCAATCAGACATTTGGACTGAACTTGTAAGGCCAACCATTTAGGAGTTTGGCTGTAAGGAGTTCAGTTTTTGAGTGGGGTCATTCAAATATTGTCTTGCATAAGCGTCAGGTGACACAGTTGATTGATGCATGATGGATATGTTCCCCCTGCTCTAGGACTGTCACTTCCTGGGTTACTGAGTTTTATCATGCAGTGACCATAGGATTTTCTGGAAATTTAAATTCTTTTACTGTTTAAAAATAAATGTTCTTCCTGGGGCTGAGGAAAACCTTCTGAATGTAAACAGCTGCAGTAGTTAATATTGCTGAATATATAGCACTGGGCAGTGCATAGTTCATGAAAATTTCATTGAGAAGGTATGAATTTTGCTTTCTTCTATGTGAAATACGTAACAAAAAAAGGAGGCAGCGAACCCAAGAGGCAAATTTAGCCATGTATGGGGCAATGAAAATAAATTAGGCTTTATAGCATTTTTATTCTATTGCCTAAAATGAAGCAGGGGATTCTGAAGGGTGAGGTCATAGATGCAAACAAAACTGAGGGCCAAAAAAATGGATGAATGTAGACCAGGGGACTGTGGTGATGGCAGTGTCATGAATCTGTGATAAAAATCCAGAATGATATGCATGAGAGGAAATCTGGACTGGGAGGTCATGGAGTGCTGTGGAGCGGAAGAGGGGGGAGTGTTGGGGGAGCCTTGTAAATGTGGTTTTCTTATGAAAAGTAGTAATTATTTTAACGCATCGAAATTTCAATGATAAATGTGTTCTAACACTTACATAGGAACTTCCTAAAATGGTTCCTGATGCAAGAACAGCAATTAAATTATGCTTTTTTTTTAAACTCTGAAGAAAATAGAGTGACTTTTTTCCTACCTTTGTTTAAATACGCAGCAACAGAAAATAACCATGCAACTGCGACACCATGCAGGAGCAGTCAGCTGACCTCAGGTGTCACAGATTGCCCTTACCTCATTTTACCTCCTCAGATTAAAATACTTAAAGGTGGGCTGCTTGGGTCTCAGTGGTAAGGGAGGATTTCAGTTGCATGCCTGAGGGATGGGTCAAGTCCTGTCCTCAGTTCTCACCTGTTGGGAATGTTTGCGGTGTTTGATTTGCCTTTGAAGTATCGAAGACTTTCATTCACAGGGTGTGCTGGGGGTGGGAGAGGGAGGTTGCAGGACACAAGAAGTTATGTGAATTAAAAAACAAGAGCAAAAATGAAAGCCAACTGCAGTTATTAAAAATGAATTTCCAGGAAGGCTGGGGAAAGGGAGATTAAAAAATATTATGATTTCTGTCACGACCGCATTTAAGCTGGGCCATTAAAGATGCTATTGTCTGGCCCAGCTGTTTTAGAACAATTATCTGTTTGACAACAGCCAGAAGGATAAGCTGGCTGCTGCCCCCTTTCCCTGAGATGCTGTACAGAGTTGCACACACTCCTTCCCAGCTGACCCCCATGTGAAAAGGAAAAAAAATATCCTGACCCTCTTCACCTGAGAGGCAGAGACACACAAAATGTCAGCCTTGAGCCACCTCATTGAAGGAGGCTGCTGAGCAAAGCATGTGCTGCGAGGAGCCTGGTCTGTATGTCTTGATTTTTGTCTTATTTCCCGCCCCCCTCTTCTGTGGGAGCTTTGTGCCACACAAGTCTGGCAAGATCACAAATGTGAGTTTGGTGTGTGGCTGTATGTGTTTTAACACCTACCTCCGCAACCATGCTTCAGCTTCTTATAGTTGCCTTCTGTTCTGCTCTTACTCGGTGTGAATTAGGCTGGTGCTTTGAGCTGAGGAAAGATAGTCCTGGGGGGAAAAAATAGTAGTGACCCATTTTTGGGAAAATTCTTCCTTCTGTCCCCATTGCTGTTTCTGGCTGTGCTCCCTATATATAATTACAGTCCCAGACTTTACCTCTTCAGCTTTGGTTCCCAAGGATGGCCAGGTGGCTTCCCAGAAAGAAAATGCAGCTGCAGATTTTTAAAAACACAATTCAGTTTTGTATAGAGGCTGAGTAAGCACAGCCCCCTTGGGACCAGTTGCTTGTTTCTTACTGACACCAGGAAGGTTCATGTCACTGTGCATATCTAGAAGATGTGGGGATCTGGGGTTTATTTTGCCTTCACTTCCAGACTGTAGTCCATGTTGAGGCCTGGAAGCCAGGTGGCTTCTTCATAAATCATATGTAACTGAAAGGGAAGACACAGCAAGAAGGTTTTAGTTTAAAAAAAACCAGACATAATAGTAAATGGTTATGTTATCACTCTGCTGAGTAGAAGGGACAGATGCAGAGAGGGACAAGGTCTAAGCAAAGAAACTTTACAGCGTTTACGCTTTTCATAGAAGACTTTTGTGACTAAACTTCTCTGGGTAATTCCAGTCAAAGTTGGAGAATAACAGTAATCTATTTCTTAAGGTAAACAAGAAGTTTGTGACTTATTTTTTTGTCTTCTACCCAAGATTACTTCAATAACAGGCCAAGGCCTGCAAGTGTTCCATCTCATGTACTGTGTGCTGATTTCAGAGTCCAGGCTCATTCCAGGAACAAACACTGCAATTTTCCCTGAAGGCTTTCTCTTTGCTGTCCTTAACATAGACTGTCAAGTGATCTCTTTTCTCTCCTATGGACTGTCCTTCCTGGGAAGGGAACTTCTTCCTCCTGACCCCCAGCACTAAGGTGAAGCAAATGGGGCTGTGCTGGTTATTTGGGGCTGTGCTCTTGCCCGTGCTCCTAGGCAGGGTTATGGAACGGCTGGGATGCTCCGCTTCATCTCTCAGTGGTAGTGGGTGATTTCTGAACCTTTTTCCACGTGCCTGGTGTACACAGCAGCTTCAACATCTTCCACAGCGTTAAGCCAGTTATGTTTAATAAAGCTGCGTTTCAGAGCACGTCTTGCCAAGGGGTCGCTGGCCACGCTGGCTGGCTGGCCACTGGTACCGCTCTGCTTTATGCAGTGGTTGCCTGGCAGCTCGGAGGGGAATGTCTCCTTTGCCAAAGCCCGTGTCATTGACACTCGTGTTAAATCAATCTCTCTGCTAACAACTGACAGTATGGAGCCCCTGACACATGGCTCTGCTCCTAATTCCACTTACTCGAAAGCAGTGGTGATGCACGCTAGCCAGCCAACTCATTACTGAGCGCAACCATTGCGGCAGCTGATTGTTGTTCCTTCCCTTTCACTTTGGATTTCTCCACTGCTGCTTGCAGCCCTGTTTCCTATCAACTCAGATGACCCGATCACAATGAAGTCCTATCCTGTTAATGTCTAATGAGCAGTTCATAATGGCTATGGAGATGCAGCATCCCATCCAGGCTAGGCATTGACAGGCAGTAAACAAATACTGTGCTCTCTGCTTCTGTCATAGTACTTGTCATGCTGTAGTCTTTGTTCTGCTTTCTGTAGCTGCTGGTACACATCTCATGTTAGTTCTGTCACTTGGTTGATGTGTGGGAGGGAGGAGAGGGTCACCTTGGCTGTACAAAGTTAGAGTGTGAAACTTGTAACCCCTACATATGATGGGGCACTTAGGGCATGATGCGTCCTTGCAGTGTGAAACTTTGTAGGGTGGGTTTTTTTTTTCTGTGAATGGAACTTGTTTAAGGGGGTCTTCTTGCTTTTGAAAGGTTTGCACTTGGCTATCTCCTTCAGTTCACTTCAAAATGTATTTCCAGACCCTTGCGTGGGACCTGGTTAAAATTCCGCCTCTTCTCACTCAGAATTATTGAGCAGAGTTGGCCCAGGAATGTGGCATTGGAGATTTTCATTGCAAAAAGGGAAATATATTCAAGCTTAGAGACACTTGTAACTCTTCCATCTCTGTAAGTATCTCTCTATTAGGCTGAAGTTTCTTCCTCATAGCAGCTTTCAACTTTGAGGTTTTATAGGCAAGGGATGTGGACAGTTCAGGGAGATTTTACAACGTATTAAGAGCACAAAATCTACTGCAGATGATAATGAAGGGCTGATTCAGAGATGCACCATCAGGCAAGAGTTGAGGAGCATAACTTTCTCCCCCAGGCAGATTTGGGAAGTCATCATATTGCCCCTGTTACTGGTCATGGGCACATTCCTAGCAGAGTGCCTTGGGGATTACTCCACCTCAGTTGGGAAGCTTCAGTCAGACTTTAGGGCACTCAGCATTGCGGTTTGCAGGCGGTCCTTTTACAACCTCCCAGCTACCTGCTGTGTCTGATATAAGCCTCCACAAAGTTAAAAGTGGTATTAGGATGAGATGACTCATTTTTGTAATAGAGATCGATGAGTTTTCAAATATGCGTGTTTACTCCTTGCCCTTCTTGTGAGCATCTGTGGGCACAGCTATTCATCCACCTGCACAAACATTTATGGTGCGTGGCCTCCCCTGACCTGCGCAGAGGCGTGCTTCATTTCCTTTTCTCTCAGCTGTTCGTGGAAGCACCTCCAAATAATCCAGGACACATCCCTTGAGCAGCTGGAACAGCTGCCAGGTTTGTAGCACCCTCATCTGGTCCAAGCGTGGCTATTCCCATTAACATCTATTCCTCCATGTAATGCATGAACACATTTATGGAGGATACAGCTGCCCAAAAGCAACCCAGTCCCACATGTCACAATGTAGCTGTGACCCTGGAGCAGTGCTGGAACTTGATCTCTGCATCCCACCACCTGGCCTGCAGTTAGGGCCATATGGGTCGCCATACATACAGGGGCCTGGCTATTCTTTAGACCACACAAAGTTGAGGTGTCAAAATGTCATGGCTTGAAGCAAATGGGATCCTGGACATCCTCTCAAAGGTGTCCCATAAAACAGGCTTCTGGAAATCTGACAAGGCTGAGTCCTTGGAGCTGGTGGACTTTAGCAAAGATTTATATGTTCTGGCCACGTATGTCTGTACAGCTCCCAAGTCACCCAGACTCTGAATCCTTTTGTATGTCTTTAGGTACATCCAGGTTATATATACATACAATTATCTATAGCTGTACGAATAGAAAACTCTCTATGCACTTTCATCCTCTCTTGCCCTGCAGCAGCTATTGTCTTTTCAAATTGCAGCTTTTGGTGGTTTCCCCTCATTGCCTGCTTCAGTTCTAACCTGCTGCATCCCTCGTGTTTTCAGATGTTTTCTAGAGCAAAGTTCTCCCTGCCAGGCCCTTCAGTGATTCGCATGGGATAAATCTGTGCCTTGCCTCTTGTATGGATTTATCTGATGAGGGAACCCAAGCTTTCCAAAGAGAAAGGCTGTCCCTGTAACCCTCTGTCCTGTATGGATTCCCTAGGTTGTGCCTTCCTCTCCACCACTTATGTGTTCAACAGGAGGATGTACAGCACTTGCAATATATTTTGAGAGGCTTGACTGTTTCAAGCTGCTTGTGGCTCTGAAAACAGCTTTATTTAAATACTGCATGCAAGCTGGTGTTTCAAAATAAGAGAATAATTAAGGCGAGGAGGAAGGGAGGATATCAAATATTCATGTACTTCAAAGAAAATACAATCTTCTTAGGTGTCCTGTGGCTACAGACTATTCAGGGAGCAAAACGTGCTGTGACAGTTCAGTGAACTCTTCCATGCACAGGCACCTCTGAGAGCTTGGCCTGGCAACTGTGGTGGCATTTGGGAACGGGCTGAAGATCGCAGTGAAAAATGGGGAGGGGTGGGGGTGGAAAAGCACGAAGTGGAAAAATGCCAGTGGGAGTGGTACACAGTTTGGGGAGGGTTTACATCCTTTGTGTGTCATGCTTGTTTTTGGGGAGGGGAAAAATGGAGAAATTACTTGGCGAAGATGAAGTTTCTCATTTTGCAGCAACAGTTTTGTTTTGGAAAACTTCCTTTGGGGGGGAAAGAACAAGGAATCTTGGATAGAAAAGGCAGGTTTTTTAATATAGGTCAAATCTTTCATCCAATCTGAAAATTTTTTTTTTCTAAAAACACCAGCCAAGCAAAGAAGCAAAAATTAAATGATAGGTCTTGAGTCTTCCTGGAAAGAAATATTTTCAATTTATCATTTTGACCAGTGGACAGAAAAATTGTGCTTGGTGCTGAAGAGAAAGGTGGGTTAAAGACAGCTGAGAAGAAAGGAAAAACGTGTAGCTGAGATTGATAGCAAGGCTGAAGCAGGTGATACGTAGGCAAGGAAAGATGGAGGGGGAGGCAAAAAGGCTCATTGCCCTTGTAGTGCTGCTGGGGTGTGTGAATGAGATCTGGACCTCCAGACAAAAAGAGGCTGGTGAGCTTGGTGGTGCTGCCAGCTCTGGGAATGGTGTGCAGAAGGGCACTGTGGCACGGGCTCGGCTGACTGCTTCACCTTGAACACATGGCACACTGCTTAGCCCATGGTCTTGGTCACGAGCTGCTGGTGATGTTGCTGAGGGCATCCATGCCCATGAGTGCTGGAGAAGGAGGAATAATTGGTTGGCTGCAGTGGTCTCCATGCCCACTGATCTGTGGGGAGCAGAGCCATCCAAGAGACACAGCCAGATGGTGAGCACTAATATGCCCATATTTATAGATGTCTTCATTAGGTGGCAACTGTACGAGTGTCAGGGCCTGTGCCTTTCAGGGCTTGTCAGGGACCAGCATGGCCTGGTGATGAAGGGGGGATTTGAACTAAGGCAGTGAAGCACAGGCATCAGTACTTTTTACTATGCAGTTTGAGAGATGCAAGTTGAAAACAGAAAACACAATAAGAAAAAGGGAAAGAAGATAAGGGTAGGGGTTGAAGCCAAGTTAAAACAGCCTTCTCAATGTGTCCAACCCTACCTTCCGTCCATTTTCTGTATCTCCCCATCCCACTACCAGGACTCTGTGCAGTCAGAATTCATGCTAGCCCTACACTTGGCAGTGAGAGCAGCATGGGGTGGCATTCCCTGGAATCAAAGCTGAGTGCTGCCTTCTTACCATGTCCTGCTCCTGACACATACATACATATGCATATCAAACCTTTTCTGCTACTGGCTCCAGGATATCTGATCTGTGTAAGAAGCCTGCCTGAGAGGGCACTGAAGGGATATTTGGAGTGGGGGAGAGTTGAGAACAGAGTCCACCCTTGCTTGTATGCCTACATTTACCATCAGTCCTGCTGCAGCTCCTTCCATGCCCCAGTTTGTGTCATAGTCACTCTGCAAATTCCTCTAATCCTGAAAAATTTTAGCCTGCAAATTGTTGTCCTTATTGCCAAGGCTATCTTTCTCTAGTCCAGTATTTCCCTGGATTTAGTGCTGCCATTATTGTTAGAGGAAAACAAGGAAGCATTCTCTCCCTTTATCCACTGTTCCCATTTCAGTCAGATGTTCTCCCACCATAGATGAATTTCCAGAATGTCATAATGTATGTCAGAGCAAAGTTACATGGAGACTTTTGAATCTCAGTTTCTATAGATGAATATTGTCTGAAAACAGGCAACTGTACGGCAAAGCTGTCTTCAAAGCTTTATGGGCTATCTTAAGTGAATGGAGCATTTTGGGTAGCAATGGTCAGGTCACAAAAACCTGGAGCTGGAGGATTCAGGGAATCCTACCCAGGATTTTTGGAGGCCTGGCCTGCAGTGCAGGTTGGGTAGATTAGATGGGCATCTCAGGAGCTAGCAAGCCCTGCATAGTTCATCTGCATCTGGCAGCCTCAGTAAAGAATTGCCTTTCAGCTGATTAGATCTCTCGGACCACTTTTCATTTCCAAAAGATGTATTGCATGCCTATGGAGCTTTCTGCACTTACATCAAGTCTGGGTTTGTGGTAGCAGCCCTTGAAAGTTATTTCTGAGGAAAAAAATGCGTAGGTCTACAATAGGGCAATTGAAGAGACAGATTTTGGCTTGGATCTCAACTGCTGGTAGATTTTACCCTGACCTTGCTAAGGTCCAACAGTGTGTTATGTCTTTTGTGTGACTACGTGTTTTTTTACTGTGCTCAGTGTGTCTTGGGTGGCTGCCAAAATATAAGTGTACTGCAGTTCTGTGAGTGGCTCATCTGGAAGGTGACACGTAACTTTCCATGGTTGGAGTATCCAACAGACTCCCGTTAGCCCTGTGCTGATGAATGGCTGTTCCCCAGCCCTGGCAGGGAGAGGTTGCTGTGTAGTACAGATGCACCTAGCAAGCTGGCTTGCAGCCAGTACAGGTAACTCCAGGCTGTACTTGGACACTGGTGATCGTCGTACGGAAAGAGCTCTTTACTGAACCAGCAGCATGGCCACAGGCCAGTTTTGGAGTCACTAAGTGGTGACCGGGAAGGAGCAACAGATAACTGTACCCTTCCCACTTGTGTAGAAAGGAAATTGGGATCAAACGCTGTTGATCTAGTACATTATTTTCAGTAATCAAGACCATCATCATCTCCCCATAGTCTTAGGAGAGCAGAGCCCTACCCCATCAGTCTCCCTCTCCCAGCTGTTGGCTAGGAGACATGGTCTTTCTCAGCCTCCCTGTGAAGATCCTACAAGCACACCTAAAAGTCCTGGGTATTCTCCACACGTTGAGCAAGCCCCAGAAGCCAAGTCCTTGTGAGGTAACCTGAAGCAAGTGCAGAGATAAAAATCCCCCTTTGTGTCGGGCTGTGCGAGAGCGACAAGGTGCCAAGACGGATTTAAACAGGTCAGCACTGGGTTTTGAGAACATTTAACAATAATTGCATGTCTGCTGCATGCTAAGATAAATGTATTTCCAGCAAAGGCTGATTGAATGCGAGGGCTCAGAGAGGCAGAGCTCTTCTCTCTCCATCCTCCTCCTCCTGCGGGGTGTTGTTACACGCTGGCCAGAGGAGCGTTGCGGTGCTGTTTTCCACTTATAGCTGAAGCGTCAGCACCGTCTGCTGCTGCAGACTAGAAATTGTAAAGTGGGACCAATTTCTGGCCACTCGTTAGAGAGAAGCTCATTGATTTAATTGTGCAATCCCATAAATGCCAATAGTTTTCTCTCTTTCAGGACCCGTAGATGCACTCCGCGTTAGGTGCTGCAGCCCTGCTAATGAAGTGGTATTAAACTTGTACCTGCGTGTAGGTGCATTGACCTAGATTTATCAAGCTGTTACACTTAATGTTTAAATTGCACTTGATTGGCCCAGTGGTCTGATCTGGTCTGGCAAATACGATATTCTCTACAAGCCTCTTAAGAGGAATTCCCTAGCTGATCACACATTTCTTTGCACTATTATAGATCCTCTCCTATCCATTTTTTCTCACTTGTTTCTACTTATTATCTAGGGAAGCTATTTGCAGCAGCTTGTTCACAGGAACATGTGAAATTGCCTTGTTCCTCTCTGCTCCAAGTCTCCACTGTTAAAAGAACAAATATTTGATTCTCCCCCCTTAGCCGGAAACATCTTTTTGTATACAAGAGTATTAGTGGGGGGTTTTTTCTTCTTTTTCCCCCAATCTTCCGCTAGAGAGAGGAGCAGTTGGGAGTTTTCCACAGAAATGGGTTCTCATTAGCAAATACCATTTTGTTGAAATCAAAACATTTTATAGAAACTTACTGGTTTCAGCAAACTTACGATTCTCCCCAGTGCAGAGGCTGCCAGAAGCCAGCTCACAGGGCAGGCTGTTCAGAACTGCATTTTTCCAAGCACCATGATCTCTGAGGATGCTGCTCTTCAACAGTTTATCTGATACAAGTCAGAGTTAACAAAATCCTACTCTTGCCCAGGAGTGGGTTTGAGAAGACAGCAGGTAAGACTGTATGGCTAGAGACAAGGTAAAGGTGATGCTGCAGCAGTGGTTAAAACTACAGTGGAACAGCAGCTTTGTTGCACACTTGTGCCCTGTATCCTTCTTGCTCAGCAGCAAATTTCCCAAATTCCTCAGCAGGAAATTTTTGCAACATTCCTATAGTAGAGATTTCCACAAAGCAGAAATCCTCAGGTTTTACCCGGTTTAAAGCTGTGCTTCTGTTTGCTTTTTTTCCTTCTCAAAAGCATTAAACAGTTGTGTACCCTTGAGGGCAAACTCTAAGTGATAAACCCTGCTTCATTGTTAGTTGTGACCATGGATACCATCTAGCATCCATTTTTTCAGAACCCCTCACAATCCTGGGTTAATGTTTATAAATCCTTTACACAGATGTGAGGTTTTGCTTATGGAGCACGAGAATGTTGTGGTATCCCTAAGGATGCTGCGCAGGCAGTAGCCAGGATTTGCTCGTGTACAAGAATAACCTGCGTAATGATGCGTTTCCCCTCCCCAGTTTGGGGGGACAAGTTACGTACAACTCGGTAGGAAAAGAAGAAAATACCTGTCTCTAGCACCTGAGCTCAGGCTGGAGCTGTTTTCATTCAGAGCAATAGGCTACTGTCCACCATGTAGGCTGGACATGAAAGAGTTATTTTGTAGTTAGCTGCCCCCCAAAATGTAAAATGCTGTGTGCTGTGTAAACAGCTGATCAGTTCCCCTAGTCTGGGTAAGGCAGGCATATCCAGAGGCATTTTCTATATGTAGCTTGAATTGAGCTTTTAAAACAAAATGCTACTTTTTGTTCCACTTGAGAAGTTTTGAGGGACTTGGCCATTCTCCTCTTGCAAAGGTCTACTTGCAGCTGCTCAACAACTGGCTTAGTTAATATGGCTTTATCACTGACTTTTGTCCTTAGGCTGGTATGCTAACCCTGTCTGGGCAGCCTGGTCCCAGCACCTAGGACCTCTGTTCCCCTAGGAACAGAGTTCTTGCTGTGAAGGAGGTACTTCAGAGGTGCAGACCCAGGCATGAAGCTCAGGGTACCTAGCTGTGGGTCAGGTAGAAGCAGGTTCTCACTGCTGCAGACAGCATTGCACTGGGCTTTTGGTGTGTGGCAAGTGGTAGGAGCCTGGGGCTTGCAGGCTTTTCCCTGAAACTGGTCTCATCGGATTTTAAAGGAAAAACTTTCACAGCTGAATGGGGATAGGAACCTGCCGTGTTCTGGTACCAATATACTCCGTGTTTTCCTCTGTTTTTTATTTCTTCTTTTTGGCTATAGGCAGGATATATGCCAGTTCTCTTCCACACAGGGACACTTGGATATTTTTCAAACCATCTGAATGTGACGGAGGAAAAAAACCCCACCCCAAACTATGGATCTATTTTAAAATCTGTGAGATACTGTTTTAAAACAGGGGAAGAAGCAGAAAGTTGAGGAAGAGAGAATCAAATATTTATGTGTTTCAGAAGCAAAGCAATATAATTTCAGTGACACTGTTGCTAAACGACTGCTCATCCCCCATCTTGATTGACAGATAAAACAGGTTTGTGTCATTTTGAAGTGGCTCCTCAACCATGTAACTTCTCCTTTGCAGTCAGGGCTCAGGCAGCTCCCTTCAGAGGCCTCCACAGGGAGGGAGGGAGGAAGATTACAGGGACACAAAAATATCAGCTATTAATTCAATTGTTTCCTTTGCTTGTTCTACTGTTGTTGCTGATGGTATTTGTTATACATTCTGCTGCCAGTACAACTATGTATGAGTTCTGTTAGCTCGGTTCAAAGAAACCCAAATTCTAGTTGCTTACGAACAGGGAAGATGGTAGGGAGCCTTAAGAAGGTGGGAACATAAGGGGTTCATAATGTAAACATTAGTTTGTGATAGTCCTTCTCAAGTTGTCTGCTGCCGTGTAATCCTGGAAACACTCACAGCGGTCGATTTAGCTGGGTGCAGAGTAGCAGCCCCGCAGGGACTCTAGCTAATGCATTTGGGTCTGCATCCTGATTGCCGTGCTGCAAGGAGACAGGGGTGGGGTGAACAGGCGTTTGTCTCTGTGGGACATCACTCGAGGGAGCCCAATATTGGTCTGGGAAGTAAGAAGAAACACTTAGTATTACTACCTGCTTGTTGTCTGCAGAAACAGCCAGCTGAGGGGATGCATTGATTTACAGGCAATATGCTTAAGTATTTCCATAGAGGCTTTATTGGGCCTCTGCCTATAGAAATGGATTGGGTTGGAGCGATCCCAGCTGTGGCTGGGCATGTGCAGGGCTGGGAGTTTCAAAAGAGAAAAGAGGAAGAGAATAAATCAGGTGTGTGTGGGGTGTAGCTCATCATATTGGATAAATACTTGAAAATATAACTAAATAGGAAGACCAAGACCTTATCCTGAGCATTTGAGGTGGGGGGGGGATACTCTTTAGCAGTGATAAAATGAATAAAAAGCTAAAAGTTTTTCTGGACGTGTTAAGCACCATCTGGCAGCTGCCAGAATCTAACCTGATGCACCAAATGGCTCAGGCTCAGCACTTACTGACTTCCTTGTAAAATCTGACCAGGGAGCTGGGAGGGGGGGAAAGATGGGCTAGAATCTTTCCGTCATATTATACATAATCTATCGAAGTCATACCTGATGCGAGCAGCTTCAGCTCTTCCACTTCAGTAGCCTGAAACGCATCCAGTATTTCCTTTCATTTTAGCTTGGCTGCCACAAGTGTCTCTTCACAGGGCAGCACTACCAGTCCTTTGTTGTGCTGCTTCTCCTGTCCCTGCTTAGGGGAGGAGAGCTAGGCCTTCAGCAGAGCTAGGGTTAATCAATGGGGCGTTAATATGGGTAACAAGCAGTATGGGAGCAGTGCCGCTCTGAGTACCCCATGGATTTTGCTGCCATAATGGCAGAGCAAAGGTGGAAAGTGAGGAGTTCACCAACTTCAGCAGCTATTGGAGAGATTTGCATGGCTGTTTCTTGAGCTCCATGTTGCAGTGCCCTCCTTCGCTGCTAGGGAATACCCCTAGAGCAGTTGGGCATTGGAACGGGGTGCCCAGGGAGGTGGTGGAGTCACTGTCCCTCGGGGTGTTTAAGGAAAGATTGGATGAGGTACTTAGGGACATGGTTTAGTAAGTAATATAGGTGGTGGGGGGACAATTGGACTAGATGTTCTTGGAGGTCTTTTCCAACCTTAATTATTCTGTGAAATAAGAGTCCCGTGATTGTCTTCTAGTATTGTAGCTATTGTTTGAGTGTCTCAGCCAGTTCCCTGGCCCTCACACTGTCCTACTCCCTTTTTCCTCATTATTCTCCTCTTGCTTCATTGTGATGGGGTTTGCAGAGCAGCTATTAACATTAGAGCTTTTAAACGATGGCTCTGTTTTCTTTAGCTGCAGACTCCATTTCTGCATTGTTCTGCTAAACTGCTGGATGAATGCACCAGAGCTCTCTGTCACAGAAAGCTTTCCTCCTTATTATATCTCTTTCGGAGGGACAGTAGCTCTGTAATGCTGTGAATAAGGGTAAATATATACACACTGAATGGAATTGAACCTCTCAGTCCTTTGCAGGGCTTAGAGTTTGTGAGCATCTCTACACACGCAGTATTGAGCATTAAGCGTCTTTAGAGGCATATTTTCCTTGTTATCTCTCCAAGCCTGCTCAGCTCTTTAAGATGGCCCAGAGATACCTTCAAAGAAAAGAAAATTGAGTCTCTTAAATCAGCAATGACATCTCTGGAGAGCAGAGTGATTAATACATAGTAATACAAAATGTTGGGATAATCACAGGGTTCTCATTTGTATAGCTTCTTTTCCCCATGTGTAAATCACCTTAAAAAAAAAAAAATCTTGAAACAACACTGATGGTAAAGTGTCTCCTCTGAGATGGATGGATGGCAGCAGCTTACTGTAACAGAGCAAGCTGGATAGTGCTGTGAGAAGGGAGGATGCTTAGGGCAGGATTTGTGAGATACTGAATCTTTCAGAGATCATCACGCACTATGTACCTGTTCCCAGCAAAAAGAGACCCAAACTTTATCTCTTAAGGTTAGCAGCACAGAGAATGTTCTGGATTTAAAGCCTATGTTAAGGTCCTCTCAGCATACTCTGAATACATCAGAGGGAATTTATCAACTTCACAGAGAGGGAGAACAGTCTTATGGCGGTAAAAATTCAATTCCACAGCTCTGAACTAGAAGTGATGATTAGAGAAATATCAATAGAAAATTTTCCTGTTGGGAGACATTGTATCAGCAAAATCAATGACTTCTGAAGTTAAGTTGATGTTGACAAAAATCACACTGGAACAGAGTGGAAAACGGTGGTATTTTCAGAAGGGGAGGGTGCTGTTGCTTAATTAAAAATTTGAGGTAAAAAGTGTACCTTATTTGTACTTGGAAAACTAACCTTGTTTTCATTTCACGTTTGAACTGGACCAAAGAAGTCATTTTGGTTTTTTTTCTTTCAGCATGATGTTTTAGGTAATATTTTGAAATTTTAAATACTGCATAGGAACAAAAGAAAAGCTTTTCCCTACCAGTTTTACTGAATGCACCTAGATTCCTGTGCCACCTGGTTCATCTGTAGGTGTCTTATCTAAGCTGTTACTGGCTGAATCTCCTTGTTAGCTGGCCTTCTGCTCTGCTGTCTGCTCAGGTTTCGGCTCCTGGCACGGGTTTCTCTTCAGCACATATTTGCTGAGAGCTTGGCATGGATGCCTCTTCTCCATTTCTCAGTGTTGTTTTTTCCTGTGGCCATAGCGTGGTGCTTGCTTGGTGAAGCTGGCCAGCCTATCTCATGTAGTGTTTTTCCACCTGAGGATTGCTGCATGCTTAGTAAACGACAATTAAATTAATCCTCATGCAATCATTATGATCTGGGTGTTAGGATGTGAATTTTTACAGACATGGGTATGAATGTGTGCTCAGAGTCTAAGAGGAAGGAAGAACAAAATATAAAGAGGTGTTGCAACCTGCCCAAGGTCAGGCAGTGGCCATCAGGAATGGCTTTAATTTCATATTTTTCTCTATCTGTGCAGGCCTTTCCCTCTGTTCTGGTACGTGCTGAGGTCATGAGTTTTGGAGCTCTTTTTGCCCACTTTTAAGCAGCCAAGGCCATACTTCAGCTTTGAAGGGTGTGTAGCCCATCCTGTGTGCTTACACTTGGAGCTCAGTGTGCAATGGTGTGATGCTGGCCCGGGTGCTGGGAGTGGAAGGCTTCTCTTGCACATCCTGCACAGAAGAAGGGCCTTCTTTAGGAGGATGTTAACAAGAGAGAGACTAGGGCTTGCTTCCTAAGAAAAGCAGTGCCTTGATGTTTGGGTTCATCAGTGGATCATACAGGGTGGTCTCCAACCTAGCTTCATTACAGAATCACTAAGGTTGGAAAAGACCTCCAAGATCATCTACTCCAACTGTCCCCCTACCACCTGTATTACAAATTAACCCATGTCAGTAAGTACATCATCCAACCTTTCCTTGAACACCCCAAGTGATGATGACTCCATCATCAAGGAAGTTGTCAGGATGTGTAGAGGTGAAATCAGAAAGGCAAAAGCCCAGCTTGAATTTAACCTGGCTGCTGGGGTGAAAAAGAATAATAAACTCTTTTATAAGTACATTAACAGTAAGAGGAGGACAAAGGAGAATATCCACTCTTTACTGGATGAGGCTGGGAATGTGATCACTGAGGATAAGGAAAAGGCGGAGGTTCTGAATGCCTTCTTTACGTCTGTCTTTAAAGGTCAAACAGATCCTCAGGGTACCCCTCTCTCTGACCTGGTAGTCTCAGCTGGGGAGCATGCTAACTCCCCTGTGATTCTGGAAGAAACAGTCAGAGACTTCCTACTCCAACTGGACTGCCACAAGTCCATGGGGCCGGATGAGATCCACCCGAGAGTGCTGAGGGAACTGGCAGAGGTGGTAGCCGAGCCGCTTTCCATTATCTATCAGTCCTCCTTGCTGACTGGTGAGGTCCCAGAAGACTGGAGGCTTGCCAATGTGACTCCCATTTACAAGAAAGGTTGTAAGGAGGATCCGGGGAACTACAGGCCTGTTAGCCTGACCTCGGTTCCAGGGAAGGTTATGGAACAGATAGTCTTGAGGGAGATCATGCGGTATGTGCGGGATGGCCAGGGGATCAGGCCTAGCCAGCATGGGTTCATGAAGGGCAGGTCCTGTTTGACCAACCTGATCTCCTTCTATGATCTAGTGACCCATCTGCTGGATGAGGGAAAGGCTGTTGATGTGGTCTACCTAGACTTCAGCAAAGCCTTTGACACTGTCTCCCACAGTATTCTCCTGCAGAAGCTGGCAGCCCGTGGCTTGGATGGGTACACCCTCGGCTGGGTAAGGAGCTGGCTGGAGGGCCGGGCTCAGAGAGTGGTAGTAAATGGAGTTAAATCCAGCTGGCGACCGGTCACGAGTGGTGTTCCCCAGGGGTCGGTGCTGGGGCCTGTCCTCTTCAATATCTTTATTGATGACCTAGATGAGGGCATTGAGTGCACCCTCAGTAAGTTTGCAGATGACAGTAAATTGGCTGGGAGTGTGGATCTGCCTGGGGGTAGCGAGGCCCTACAGAGGGATCTGGACAGGCTGGAGAGCTGGGCTGAAGCCAATGGCATGAGGTTCAACAAGAGCAAATGCCGAGTCCTGCACTTTGGCCACAACAACCCCAGGCAGCGCTATAGGCTTGGGGCGGAGTGGCTGGAGGACTGTGTGGAGGAAATGGACCTGGGGGTACTGATTGATGCACGGCTGAACATGAGCCGACAGTGTGCGCGGGTGGCCAAGAAGGCCAACGGCATCCTGGCTTGCATCAAAAATAGTGTTACTAGTAGGAGCAGGGAGGTAATTGTCCCCCTGTACTCAGCACTTGTGAGGCCACATCTCGAGTACTGTGTTCAGTTTTGGGCCCCGCACTACAGGAAAGACATTGAGGCTCTGGAACGCGTTCAGAGGAGGGCTACTAAGCTGGTGAGGGGTCTGGAACACAGGCCTTACGAGGAGCGTCTGAGGAAGCTGGGATTGTTCAGCCTGGAGAAGAGGAGGCTTAGGGGAGACCTTATAGCTCTCTATAACTTCCTGAAGGGAGGTTGTAGTGAGCTGGGGGTCGGCCTCTTCTCCCGTGTAGGCAGTGACAGAACTAGAGGGAATGGTAGCAAGCTGCGCCAGGGGAGATTCAGGCTCGACATTAGGAAGCACTACTTCTCAGAAAGGGTAGTCAGGCACTGGAATGCACTGCCCAGGGAGGTGGTGGAGTCACCAACCCTGGGGGTGTTCAAGGAAAGACTGGATGTTGTATTGAGGGATATGGTTTAGTGGGAGCTAGTAGTAATAGGTGAATGGTTGGACTGGATGATCTTCTAGGTCTTTTCCAACCTTGATAATTCTGTGATTCTGTGATCACCTCTGTGGGCAACCCATTCCAATGCCCAATCGCTCTTTCTGAGAATAATTTCTCCTCATTTCTAACCAGAACCTCCCCTGGTGCAACTTGCAGCCATTCCCTCTTGTCCTGTTGCTAATTATCTGTGAGAAGAGGCTGACCCCCAGCTCACCACAACTTCCTTTCAGGTACTTATGGAGAGCAATAAGGTCTCCCCTGAACCTCCTCTTCTCCAGACTGAACAGCCCCAGTTCCCTCAGCTGCTCCTTGTAAGACTTGTGGTGCAAACCCTTCATCAGCTTCATGGCCTTTCCCTGGACACACTCCAGGGCCTCAATGTCTGTCTTGTAGTGAGGTGCCCAAAACCAAACAGAGTATTTGAGTTGCAGCCTCACCAGAGCTGAGTACAGGGGGTGACTGCCTCCCTGGTCCTGCTGGCCACACTATTCCTGATACAAGCCAGGATGCCATTGGCCACCTTGGGCACACTGCTGGCTCATGTTCAGGTGAGTGTCAACCAACACCCCCCAGGTCCTTTTCCTCCTTTATTATTTTAAGTGTCCCAGCTTTTCTCATTTCTTGGCTTGTCCCTGTAATGTGAGTACTGGTCTCTTCTCCTTCACCAGTTGGTTTATATTTTCTCATGAGTAAAATTGCCTGGAAGAAGAGGTTATGTTGCTCTGGCAGGGGGGTTGGACTAGATGATCTTTCGAGGTCCCTTCTAACTCCTAGTGTTCTGTGGTTTTCCATACCTGGGTGGCAGAATGTGATTCAGGAAGTGGAGCAGGACATGACACTCACCGTTAACATGGCTTGAGGGAGGAAGAGGAGGTACATGGTACAGTGGATGTCTAACATCTGGTGCGTATCTTGCCAGGACCTGTTGCTTTGCACTCGAGCAGGTTAAGAAGATCTCCTTGCACTCCTTAAAAAGCAGAGAGGAGAATGAGCTGTACTTGTCCTCTTCTGAGCACTTCTTGTCTTCATTATGGACTGATTTGACAACTTTGTTAATCAATGACCTGCCACCCTCTTTCTCCATCCTGGTTTCCAGGAAGATTATTAATTTTTTTTCACTGAACGG
Source organism: Porphyrio hochstetteri (assembly GCA_020800305.1). NCBI lineage: Eukaryota > Metazoa > Chordata > Aves > Gruiformes > Rallidae > Porphyrio > Porphyrio hochstetteri. The sequence continues at coordinate 106,733,409 of CM036905.1, read as the reverse complement.
TGGTTTCAAATGACTACTCCCTGTTTCTCTATCATAAGAGAAAGGCAAAAAAAAAGGTCTTAGAAACAAATACAGGAACCCCCCTGCTGCCATTCAGTGATTCTCGACTGCAAAGGTCAATCTCCTCTACTTTGAAGGATGGTGTCAGCTCTGGAGTGGGCAGAAGTTCAGTGTCTGGCCTCCCTGTTGACACATTTAAAGATTTCACTCACATGTCTCTCCTCCTGAAATACTTTTAACAGACCCTTTTGAAACAGCTGACAGCCACGAAGCAGTGCCCCCGCTGCTCTCTGCTTCAGCTTGTTACCAAACCAACACACATTATTAGCAGATAGTCCCCTGTAACCTTGCAGTGTTCTTAAGCCTTGCACCCTTTTCCTATGCACTTCCAAGCTCTTTAATCTTTTCTAACAAATAAGGAGACATGACAATGGAAATAGGTTTGTTAAAATAATAGCCTGGGGCCCAGAGGCTGAAAAAAACAAACCCACAGTCCACAAGAAAACCCCATAACTTACCTGATCCAAACTCCCAGGGACAACACCCTCTGAATTTGCTGATGCCTGCATCTGTACAAAAGCTGTATTGTCTGGAGCTGGCCAAAAGTTGGTTTTGTTCTTGTCACTGTTGATGAACTTCTAGGGTTTTGGTTTCTTTTCTTTTCCCAAAGAAAATTTTAAAGTAGAAAATACTTTTTCACTTTTCCTGTTATTAAAAATCTTTATTCAGATTTTCCTTTTCATTAAAATAAATGCTTTCCCCTTCCAGATTTACTTTGTTTAGCAGTGAAAAATGGATGTCATATTGTACGCAGTGATGATGTAGTAGATTATGGATGTTGGGAGTATGGTTGCATATTTCTAGGTTCTTGATTTTTCAATTTAAATACTAATGTATTCTGTGGAACACATCTGATGAGTCAGCCTCCAAATTTCATTGAATAATAGTTTTGACAAAAAAAAATCTTTTGAGGGGGAAAAGATAATTTCATTAAGTGTCTTTGTGGGTTTTTTCTACTGTCCTTTAAAAAGTAATTATTTCAACACAAGCAGCAGAAAGAGGACAACTTTGCAGCAATGAATATAAAATGGGAAGTGTAATAATTATTTTTTTCTCTTGAAAATTACCAGATGAGTTTGAGAACGTGCTAATGTGCTTCCTTTGACCTAGCTCAGAGCATGAGGTCTTCCAAGTCAACCAGGACTTTGATACGGTCATACCAATGAAATCATACCCAGTAACAGACCTGGGGAGCTGTAGAGCATGGGGGGGGGGTTGGTTCTAAGGAAGACAGAAATGTCTCAGATCTAAACCAAAACTTTGTGAAATCACTCAGGTGTTTAAGGGGATACTGCTTTCAATTTTCCTCCGCCTCACTTTTCCTGTCTGAAAAATACAGTTGATAAGTAGAGCTAATAGAATCATTTGGGTTGAACAATTAATTTAAAAATTGTAGCTGCTTCTGTTTGCAAAACAACTCCAAGAGGATTTTGGATTTTTAAATGTATTTGCTACTTGCAATTATTCAAGTCCAGTGATTCAAAACTGAATCATTCTGGCAAACAAATCTGGGGTTGTAAGTTTACTTCTAAGATCTTTGAGTTTCCTAGGCTTACAGAAGAATGAATTCTAGCTAGATCTTGGTTTTCCCCAGTGCTGCTCCTCCTCTTGTGAAGTTTTGAGTGCTATTGCTTCCCTTCCCACCCCTTGCTCTTCTTAAAAACCTGTAATATTTCCCTTCCTCAGAGGAATGTTTTTCTTCCAACTGGCTTTCTGTGTGGGTGCATGTTTGCTCTCTACGTTCTTGCATTTAGACATCCTGAACTAGAACTAGGTGGTAAGGCATCTCTTTCTGTCTCTGTGACCGTTTCTGCAAGGAAATTAATTTCTTTAGACACCAAGCAGAAGGTGCTGATTAGTGACTTGTCAGCATCTTTCTGCCTGATCTGTGCCTGTCAGGTCCATCCGTTACTCTGCGTGTCCTCAAGACACCGGTCAGTGTGCACACAGAAGGGGGGATTACCTCTGTGGTGGAAAGCGAGCCAGCTTGTAACCTGAAAGCGGAGCTACTCTCTGGAGTTCCCCCCCTTCAATTTAGCTGCTTAATTAAAATAAATAAATAGATTAAAAATGCATGAGTCAGACTGGCGCTGACAACGCACAGCTTAACATTTGGATTATTACCCCAAACACAGAGAGCTGCTGTTCCAGTTCTTTGCTGGGGTCTGCTCACGTGCTTCTCATAAGCAAATTCTCCTGTGTACAACTCTGCAGTTCATTTCCTGCGAGCCCTTTGTAGCAGTAAAATTTGATTGCTTGAAACTCCGTGGGAAATGACAGCACAAGGGTGCAACCGAAATGAATCAATTCATACCAGTCAGAGGAGGATTTGTGGAGTTTTCAGTGTCTTACTCACCCACCTCTCATGAAGGTATTTACTGCACCTTTGTCCCAAGGGTGTGATGAAACTTAATTTAATAAAAGCTTGTGAAGTACTTTGGAGAGGAAAAAGAGGTAAGTGGTGTATGTTGTTATTTCATTTTAATGTGCCTTTGAGCTTCACTGTTCCGTCTGGGCTCTCAGGTAGGAGTGCTATAGATAAGCCGGTCCCCTGCGTTTCCAGATCTGAAGGAATAGTTGATTTAAAAATAATAAATAATATTTCCAATATTTCATTTGAGTGAGTTCCGCAGTCTTCTTTAACCAGCTGAGTTGACCTGAAAATGCCAAGAGCAGTCACCAAAGCCTCATGCAAACACTGAAGAAGTAGCTCCAAAACCCGTGAGCCTTCTCAGCCAGTGTTGTACAAGCACAGCTACGTTGCACAGTAGATCAACAGGGTACAAAGGTGCCACCACACAGAGAGGCTTGATTGGTCTTGGAAGCCTGGTAGTGCTGTGAGAGCAAGGCACTCTACCTAAGCTGTTAAACCCTGCCTCTCAGCTAGGCTTAGGCTTTAGCACAGGCCTCTCCTAACTCTGTAATCTTTCTTGCACATCGCAGCTGACGGTGCTGGGAACAGCATTTATACCAGGCTCCACTTGCCTTCTCTGAGTTTGGGCTCAGAGCTCTGCTGTCCCATTCCAGGTGTGCTATATCCTGCCTTCCACCATTACCTGGGCACAGATATCGCTGAGCTCTTGTGGTATTACACGTTTCTCAGTGCATGCAGTGCTTGAAAGCTCGTAGTCCTGTTTTCAAAATGGGGAGGACTTGAGACGTAGGGATATATATCTCCTATTTATCGTTGCGAGGAAGCTGGAAGAGGCAGGTTCCCTTGACTTCTAGAATGAGGTTCACCTCCAGATGGAAATGTCTAAATTTAGGGTTCTTTCTGAAGGTATCTACCACGTAGAGTTGGTGTCTAAATGCCTATTATAGCTGATAGAGATTCAGTGCAGTCAGTTGACGCTGGGAACTTAATTCAACTCATCCTAGAGCAGACATCTCCTGATCAGCTGAATTAACCTCCTGACTTCACTGCCTGTAAGGACTGAGTCTCCATTAACTGCAGTGGGAAGTTAGACCACGCACCACCTACCCGTGGGAGATTCAATCTCAGGCTGAATTCCACCTCAGCCCACAGCGCACCTACATCTACGACTTTGCTAAATGCTCTGCAGGAGGAATTTTAAGGAGATAATCCCAAAGTGAAGCTTCCAGCCAGGGGATATGACTGGGGACTGAGGAGTCTTGGAGAACTGTCTCTTGTATGAATCAGAGGGCAGGTTTTGTTCTTTAGAATATAGGACTACTCATGTGTGTCTCGCACTCTGACAAAGGAGAACAAAACCCGGATCTGCATTTGACATCCCTAAGGAGAAAAATGGGAGGGAGAAAAATTTAAAAAAAAAAAAAAGCAGCAAACAGATACGTGCAGACATGAGACTCAGGGACTTGTATTTCAGTGGCAAAGCAAATTGTCCTTTCTTTTTCAACCACCCTTCTCTCTACCCTCTTCTGGCACTCGCTGGAGAAATAACAGCTGGTTTAATGACATGGACGGACTCCTGTCTTCTGTTTTGTAAACCTGTTTTCTATAGTAGTGCATGGGGGCCTGTAGGGCACAGCGAGAACAAGATTGAAGTTTCATTACTATATCCCCTTAAGCAAGTGTTTGGAAGGACTAGCTCACCCAGCTGTCTGGATCCCTTCTGGGTGAGAATGCCAGGGCAGGCGTCTAGCAGCCAGCTTGCTTGGAAAAGCGAGGGAAAGACAGTAGAGAAGAGGGGGGAGGAGGGCGAGATGGAATTGGATGCTTTTCATGTATTTATTATCTCTAGTGCTTGATCTAATTTTGGCAATACAGAAAACGTATTTAGAAGGTTACAGAGTTGCAGAATTCTGTGAGAAATACATACACAGTAAGACATGTTCATTTTTTAAGCCTGTTTCTAAATGCTGTAGTAAAGTCCTTTGCTTCAGGCTGTGTTTATGTTGCCAGTGTGTAGTAGCAGTGTTGTAACTTGGTCTACGATGGTCCCACCTGGCTTTCCTGTGTCAGCCCTATTGAGAGAGCACCTTATGATCCCCTTTAATTCGGAAGGGGATGCAAATGATGCATTCCACCTACTCAAGACCCTTCTCCAGCTAGTCCTTATAGACTCTTTGCTACAATTTCTTAAGGCAAATCATCTGGTGGGATTGTTTACATTGACTTTAAGAGCTGCAAGCTGTAATCAAGGAGGCCTGGGGTGGGAAAGAGGGAAGAGAAATCCCAGCAGGTCTTATAAGCAGCACAGGCAATAAGATCAGACATGAAAGGAGGAAAGGAGCTGGTGAAAGATTTGGGGTGGTAAGCAAGGAGAGGGTTGAACAGGACGATTTGTCTCTCTAGGTATTGTTTCTGTCTCCCTTGAAAACTCAAGGAAGCACTGATATGTCAAATATGTCTGCCTCACATTTTCTTTCTAAATGAAAGCAAAAAGCTGCAACACTTCCATCAAAAATATTAGAAAAAAAATAATAAAAATCTGAACACAGTAAGCAAACGAGTACCAAGCTCAATGCCTGCTTGTAACTTTCTCAGACAGTTCCCTCTGGGCTGACATTTTTCATGCTTGAAGTAAAGAAGTGTGTATATAAAATACACACGCACAGTGCTACCATAACAGGAACTTTTGTCAAAATTCCAGTGATAGAGTTTTATGTAGTTTCGGTGGTGCTAGTTTTTTTGTTTCTTGAACCAGGCAAATAGTTTTCAGTTGCTCCTGTTGTACCGAGATGACATAAAATTCTCATTTAATTGTCAGTGTACTCCTGAACATATGCTCTCGCTGAGTCTTGCTTAGAGGGATTTGGGGTCTCTTTCTGGCTAACCACAAACATATACACACATAAACAATACAGTTGGTGCTGGCATATGTGGAACAGGATTCCCCTGGCTCCTGCAGGTATGGCATGCATGCTCACATAAACACGCCCCTCTCCTTTGAAAGTCAGGGCGACTCCTGTCTAGAATTGTTTTACTAGGAAGATCAAGGGCTTGAAAGCAAGTGTTTTGGAGTACGACTCCTGCCTGATTAGGGATCATCAACCACTCTGCACAATGACCTCCATGGAGTTTTGAAACTTGCCTGGGAATGAGTGCATCCCAAGAGGAGGGGCTGCCTCCGAGGGAGAACTTTTTTGGTGGTGGCAATCTTATGGCTTAATGCCTACATGTATGTTGTAGAGGAGCTAAGAATAACAAATTTTCTGAATTGGAAGGACTATACTTTAGCAATAACTGAGCGTAGTTTTCCTGCTGTCTCTCTTTTCTCACAAGAACGATGCTCAAGGCTTTAATGCTACAAGGTCCTTGTGTTCTTATGCCTACCAAGACAGCAGAGTTCCTGGTTTTGCTTCCTTGCAATTTTAATATATTTTTTTATTCTTTAATCCCCTTTAAGACTCTTCGAGCTCTTTGAGCCATTGAAATAATCTTTCTTTCTAGCATCCTCATTTCTCCATTCCCTCCCCCTTAGTCTTCCACGCTCTGCACTCCATCCACCCGACTCGGAGTTGCAGTCCGATAGCCTTGTTTATTTTCCTTCTATTGCGGTGGAGGATTTGATTGATTGCACTAAGGCAGATTTTGAAATGGATATTTCAACAGCTCCAATGCTGGTTGTCACAACACTGAAGTACGAATGTGTGTGCGCTGTACCTGTCTCCCAAGTGTAACTGGAAAAAGAAAATATATATTGAATAAAGAAATCAAATAGAAGCACATTTAAAGTAATAACAAAAGCAGAGTAAACATCCTTGGTGTGTCATTTTCCTTAAAGGAACGCTTTTGCAATTTAACTACATAAACATGTACATAAATAATAGTATGAGAAGAGACAGTGTTATTTTCTTTTGTGTAACGCACGCTATCTGGTCTGCTGTTGGCAATCTGAGTTCGTTCACGCTTCTCTGGCCTCTGTGGTTTTGTGAAGTTACCACCTAGTTACACGCTTCTCTTTTAGGTTTCCTTTATCTACTGCTGGAATCTGAGCTTTTACAAAGTACTGAGTGCTGTGTAAATCTCTGGTATTTTCCCTGGTTAATGCTCATGGCGGGAAGGTTTACAGCGCGCACTTTGTAGGGCCTGCGCCATAAAGCTGGGCCCCGCGCTCCCACTTTCCGCTCCCTTGAAGCAGAATTCAGGACAGTCACTCTTAAGCTTTATAGCCAGTCATGCAATGGAATCCTTCCTCTGCTTGCCTCGTTGGCACCTTTCTGATGGTCTCATCTTCATTCAGCAGCCAGGCCCTTACGTGAGCCTTTGGAGCCTCCTGGCAGTAAGTAGGGTAGTAAGTACTGCTTTCCTGAGGACTGTTCACTTGAGCTGTGGGTCTTCTGAAGCTTTTTAAGGCCAAAAATGCAAGGTAGATTCTAGACCCCTGAAGCAGACGTAGAACAAACAGCACTGCAGCTCCTAAACCAGGCACCGAGAAGACTGCTGGCAATTCATCCCCCTCAGGAGCCAGTGCCAAAAGGAGGATGTATGCCGATGGTGGTTTCACCAGGGAGGCAGCCTGGGCTGGGAAAGGAGCTTGAGTGGGAGTCAATGGGTGCTTGCACCTCCTCACAGCCCTAGGTTTTGCAGAAGCAAGGCAGGGCTGTGCTGCAGCAGCTCACAGCCAGGACTGAGTGCTGCAAAATGTACAGAGCCCCTCAATGTTATGAGTGCAGGCTGCCTGTCCCTACTGTTTTTCCTTGTTTCTATTTAGCTTTCCATCCTTTTCTTGCTTTGTTTATGTTCAGGCACACCTGTAGTTTCTATACAAGCAATAAGATAACAGCTGGTGCTGCTGTATTAGAGTTGCAAACACTGCAGGGAATAATGGATTTCAAACCACAGAGCTTTTTTTCTATTAGAATAATAATAACAGGAAAAAGACAGGGAATCTTCTAAACCTCCTGCATCTCTCCGTCCCCTGCCTTGTCCTCTTTAGTGCTGAGTTGAGGTAGCACTGTTAGTTAAAAATCTAGAGCCCGTGACATCCCTGGCTCTGCTTGGAGACTCAGCCCTTGTTTCAGAAGATGGGCTGCCATTTTAACAGTAACACCCCATGTTTCCTGGTGCTTACAAAACTATGCAAAGCTCTAGGCTTTTTGCTTCTGTTTGAGGCTTAAGTCAAGGGAAACTCATAAGCATCTGACTAGTTTTAAGGAGCTGAATTGTCCTGTTCCCTCTGTTAGGACTACCTACCTACTGTGCTTAAGTGGTGCAGGGTAAGGGTCTCAGGGAAGTGCCAACTGTAGCAGTTCAATGCTGGAATGAGGAGCAGTCTGCCAGCATTAGGTGCACGTGTGTGTAACATGCTGCTTTAGCAGTTTAACATAGCTACTATAAACATAACTGCCGCCTTAAAACTATGAATTTGCAGGCATTCTCAGTGTACTGTGCCATGCACTGTTACTCCAAGGGGGAAAGATGCTTGGAGACTACCTCTGCATCACCAGGTTGTCAAAACACAGCTTCCTGGTGGATTTTTGAAATATGTATAATTTATATTTCTGACCCTTATTTATTTCTTTAGGAAGAGGAAAGAGGGTTCATCATTCATTCCTCTTTGTAATTTGATGATGTTTGTTTATTGACTTATTTATAAAGCACCTCCGGCATGTGTGGCACTTTACAGGCAAATAATATTGACAGCTCCTTCTCTCCTGCAGGCTCAGCACTTGGTTGTGCCTATTTCACCCTGGCCTGCGGTACAGCAGCACCGCGATGCACTGACTTAGGGGACATCGCCCCAGGAAGGCAGCGATGGATTTTGGAGGCTGTTAGTAAAGGTGTATGAGCAGGCACTGAAAGAGGGAAGACAGGTCTGCTGCTGTGCCCTCGGGGTCAGAACCAAAAGGAAAAGCAGAACCTTCCAGCTTCCCAGTTTCTAGGAATGCTTCCCCTAGCTCTACCATTCAGATTACACTTTTCTGAAGAGGATCCAATGGTTGTAACCCCCGGTTCCTTTGACTCTATACAGCTCTTTGTAGACCCTGAAAGTTGATTATAATGTAGTAGAGATGCAGCAGAGAGCAGATCTCCACTGCATGGATGCTTAGCAGGGGGCAAGCCATGTCCCAAAAAGCTTGCAAGCTGAGTATCTGCAGCAGGTGACAGAGAGAAGACACTCACCACAAAGGATTTGGAGGTGGCTTCTGTCTTGTAGGTGCTCTCAAAAGGGGAAGGTGCCTTCCCCATGCAGTTCCTTTCCTAAAATTGCTCTGAAATTGGTTCCTTTGACCTGGCAAAATGGGGTGGGGGGCACAGAGAATGCCTGTGTTGTGTCAAACCCCAGGCGCATGTGGTCCCTCTTGTTTATTGCTTCTGAGCTGCTTTGTGTGTTTAGTCTACCTGCCCTCCCCCCTGGCTCCGCTTGCTTGGCTTTCTCACAGGGCTAGCACTTAACCTTAGTGTTGCTCTTGTCATCCACTGTATTAAAAAAAGAGCTCTCCTCAGCCCAAAGGAGTCTAATGCAAAGGTTTTGATGTTGTGATGTTTCATTTTGGAGAATGTCTTTAGTTTTCCATTGATAACAGGCCAAGCCACCATCAGCGCGTAACAGTATCGAGCAATAGAGATGGAAAGAACAAGAAAGCTGCTACTGCTGCCTTAATGGGGTTTGGAGCCACTGACAATCTCCAGAGTGTAATGTCTTAGATCCACACCTCATCACTTCCCAAAAAAAGAGAGAAAGGAGAAAAAGGGCTGGGGAGCCAAGACACTGGCTTTGCTAGCTTGTCTTCACTTTCCTCCCCTCCCTGTTCCCAATCTGCCTTCAATCTCTAATGGAGAAACCTACAGCTCCAGAACTAATACTCTCCCACATAGCATTAATCCTAATTGACTTGGATATAAGTTCCCCCTCCTACTGTCTTCAGCGTGGCGTTACCATCTGCCCTCCTGGGAACCCACAGCCGCCTTTGCTCGCTGACTCTTGCTGGCAGTTTCGCACAGGAGAGCAGCTTTCCAGGGGGCTGCTTAGGGTGAAGGTGGAGGGATGGGGGCAGTGACCTTGTCAGAGAGCTCAGGACACCAACTGTGAGAAGTTGCTGTGTTTAGAGGTTAGGTCAGCCATGTGCTCCTCGAGGATCTGGGGTTGCATATCGGTTGGGTCAGCACTCCTTTCCATCTGGGAGAGGGTGACACTGGCTCAGCACTACTAGGTCTCTTGCAGGAATTGGGTGATAATCAGGGTTTAGAAGGGAGTGGCAGCAGAAGCAGTACAGAGATTAGCTTGTACACTGAGACTGAAGTAGCCAGAACTGCAGCACAGAACAGGAAAGCATTACTGTGGCTCATTTACGTTGTGTCTTCACAGTGACATCAGTCCAGGCATCTTGCTTTCCTCCTGTCTGTCTACATGGCCTTCCTCAGTCATCTTCTGACTTTTTTCTAACTCCCATTATCCTTCCTTTTGTCCTACCCTGTGGACGTCTGCATTCCACTCTCTTCCAGCTCCTTTCTTACCACGAGTGTAGCTAGGATTAGTTAATCCTTTCTTTTTTTGCAAATAGAGAAACTGAGGCACAAATCAAATAATAGCATTGCTCTGAATCAGCAAGCAAGCTGGAATGCCTGAAGCCCCACATCTTGCAGCAAGCCCTATCAGTGCTGGCATTCCACCCTGTTCCAATGCATCAGCTGGGCAAAGCAGCAATCTTACCTTGATTACTACTCAACTCCATTGACTCTTGTGTCAACAGGCACGTGCCCGCCCACAGGATCCTGTGAGGAGCGGAGAAAGGTATTGGAGGGCAGGATGGAGAGAGGAGAAGAGGAAATCAGGGGAAAGGAGCAAAGATTAGAAGAATGTTGTGAAAGGAGGGGAGGAGGAGAAGAAGAAAAAAGAGGGGTCCCCAGCCTGGGGAGCTGCAGATTGTGGTGAGGAAAAAGGGGAACAGCAGCCACATCCTTTCATTTCAGTTGTGCAGCAAGGGGGAGGACACAGTGTGTGTTTGGGAAGGGGGGTGTAACTGCAGGGGGATCATGTGTGGCCTAAATGGTTTAAGATACTGGAGAAGCCAGGGCCTGTGCCCTCTCTTCTGTATCTGCAGATGTAGGCTTTTTTTTTTTGGCACTGTGCTGGGATTTGCTTTTCAGCAGTAAGACAGAGAACACAGTGAAGCAAAGGGGGATTGTGCAAGAGCCTTTCTTGCCTCTCTCCCACTCTGTTTTCCTTCTTGATACTGTCTTTCCCAACAATAGCTCTCTTCCCTCTCTTGGGGAGTGCTCTTTGCAGCCCTCTTCCAAAAAAAAATGTGTACCCTACAGGGCAAGTATCCCATTTTCATTCCCCATCTACCTCCCAGGCCAGTATGTTGGTGGTTAGCTTTGCTCCACTGTGAGCTCCGCTGGCCTGCAGCATGAATGGGAGCTGGGGACAGCTTTTCTTGTCTTTTCCCCCCAGACCGGTGAGGTTATGGAAAGGAGGCAGTGGATTTTCCTCTTTACTGTAATAAGTTGGTTGGCCTTTAAAGACCCTTGACTTTCCCTTTTCCAAATACCCTTCACAAGACTTTTGTGAGTCCTGATTCTTTCCCAGGATTCCCAAACTGCCTGCAGCAGTGTCTGGCCATAGCTGGAGCAATGTGCAAATGTAATCCCTGCCAGGCCCTGGCTCCCTGATGAGTTCCAAGATTTTAACTTTCCTGGCGAAGGATGTGCACATGGCTTGGAAGATGCAGGTTAACTACCCTTATCTATTGGAAGCAGCTACAGGCTCAATTTGTTTCATGCTCTTCATTGAGCAATACTAATAGCAGTGTAATTTATGGAGAAGGAACCAGATGACGTGTAAGCCAGAGGAGCTTGCAAAGATCCTTAGCGTGTTTGGTTTGTTTTTTAAGCGCCGACTGATTGCGGGGACCTTGTGAGTTTATTCCACAAACGTGGAAATGTCAAGTCTTAATCCTGGGTTTTGATGTGCAGGATTGTGATGTGCTGTGAGGAACTACAAGCTTTTTCTGAAGAGACCATGTCAGTTCTTTACCTCTCCCACCCTTCTGCTCTCTCTACATCTGGCAACGTTCAGTTAGGTTGTCTGTTTTATTTACACCCCAAAATGTAGTATCAGAATTCATTATCTGCTAATAGATAACAAAAGATGAGGGGTAGTTGGTTGTTGAGGGATTGGCCTGACAGGTGTGGTGGTGTTTGGTGGGTTTGTTTCAACTGCTGAAGTCTGGATTGCACTACAGGAAACATCTTTGCCTGGAGGACCCTCACAGTGCCTCGGAGAGGCCATAGAGTGCAGCTGATGTGCTGTGGCTGGCAGACCGAATCCAAAAGAGCCTGAGGTTTGTCCTACCTGGTGTAGGGCAACACCAGAGGCTTGCTAGCTGATGAACTGACTCGGAAAATCCTGGAGAAAGCAGACAAATTCTTGGCAGCGATACCGTTTGATCAGGAGAATGTATGACAGAACGCTCACTTGCAGAAGCCCCCCAGGGCAAAGGGCAGTGCCCAGGGTGTCACGTCAGCAGCAGAGCTGGGAACAGGGAGATGTGCTCTTATTCGCTTTAATGAGCACCGCTCTCCTTCCAAACCTGGGCGTGAAAAAGAGATGTTTTTGTTGCCAACACACCTGCTCCCCTAGACCAGGGCCAGGCCCAGCCTTATTAGTCTGTGTTTTAACTTCTATGCCGCTCTGGCAAAATAAATGAGGAAAGAAATCTGATAGTCCCTGAGTAATCATTAGCTGGTTGTCATGTCCCTCTGAAGACTTGAAATGCCGCTTTCCTCTCTCCAGCTTCTCTATCACGCCAGCGCTGCAGTTTCTGAACTCTTACATTGCTCTAGTAAATATTGATCACAGTATATGAAAGACAAAGTTGCCACTCACTAATTTTAACCTCACAAAACCACTTTGTGCCTGCTGACTACTGGGTGGTGGGGGAGACTGAAGAAGTTGTGGGGGAAATGGGGCAGAGTCATGGCGCTTTGTTCTTCTGGGCCTTGTGGGTGGCGTCACTGCACACAAGCCCCCCACAAGCTTGTATGTGCTAGTTTGAGAGGGAAAATTGATTTATTTAGTTTTTGGTAGTGTTTTTATCAACATTACATGTGACTTGGGTGTAGGAAGATGAAGGCTGGAAGACTGGAGTGAGGTGGTACCTGTGTCATCAGGAATCAACAGAGGACATAAGTCTGTGCAGATCAGCCCTGGAGAAACTGGCTGCCTTGTCCTCTGGAGACACCCTTTTGGCAGAAAAGAGGGGTAAAGCCTGTCAAATGTCTTTGCCGTGACAGTAAAGTAGAGGGAACGTGGAGGTGTGGAGAAGAGGCATTGTGGGCACTGGATGCAGAGCCACAGTTGCCCATGGAGCTCAGCAGAGCTAGAAGACGTGCTTACCCCAAGTACAGCTTGGTTTGTTAAGCCAGGTCTGTGCTCCTGCCAGCCCATTCTGGGAAGGCAGCCCGTGCTGCTACAGCTTGGGTTGCTTCCCCCGGGGTCAGGCAGCTACCAGAGTGTGAGAAACATGGGATTTTGGGGCAGACTCAAAGGACCAGTGGGGCTGCTTCTCTGCTGATGGAGATTCTGCCTGTGTGGGTCTCCTGCTCTGCTGAGGGTGTGAGAATCTGGGACTAAATTCCAGGTAAATCTGTGAAGGTGAGAATGTTTCTGAGTGGCTAATACCGAGGGATGGAGACCTAGTTGATCCTATTCAATTTTCTGAGCTTGTCCATAGCTTCAACTGCATCCAGCTGGTTGGTGGGGGGTGTGGGAGACATTGTTTCATGAACGGCCCGGGTAAGCAGCACTGAGTTTTTAGTGCATCGTAGCTACAGATGTAACCATGTTGGTACAGTAAATGTTCTGCCTTTTTTTCAGGTAAATATCATTATCTGTTATATGTAGCAGTCTTTCATGTTGGAGGACCTAGGTGCCCTTTTTGTTTAGATGACAAGTGAATGATTTGAGTGGATACAGCGTCGGCCTGAGGGGACATTTATTCACATCACTAAACCATCACAGAACTGGGAACAATTAGGCATGATTGGCTGTCTTAATTGAGGAAAGGCCAAAGGGACTGTAATAACCGGTAGTGTATTGACAGAGCTCTGTTGGGTCCCTGAGACAAACTGTGGGATAAAACTGTGGGGAGGGTGTGGGAGCCCTGAGCTGGGGGAGGGACTGGCAAGGCAGGAGTGTGTAGCCAATCCAGGATTTGTAAGTGTGTGGAGAATAAACTCCTTTGAAGTCGTCAGAAGAATAGGAGGCTGGATTGGGTTGCTTGGGATCTTAACTCTGCTTCATGTTTTATTCACATTTCATGCTATAAAAACAGCTAAACTCTGAGGAGCCCATACATTGCCATATGATGTATGCATATGTATATTTAAGTAGCAAATCCAAACTCTTCAATTTAAGTGAGAACCCTGGCAGATACGCAGCCTGGGTGATAGCCAGCAAGGCTTCTCCTGTGGGCCTAGGTAGTGCCGCTCCTTGTGTTACGTGTTCTCCTTGTGTTACATGTTATACGTTGCATTGTGTTAACGTTTTCCACGTAGCAAGCACAAAAACACCCAGCTTCCATCTAGGTGATTTCTGCCTGAGCTTCAGGAAATGGAAAAAGAACAAATACAAACCCACCAGAGCAAAAGGCAGGCGTGCATTACACACACTGTTTTCTGCACAGGTTGCTGCAGGGTCATGCCCCCAGATCCCACCCACAAGCTGATTGCTCCCACAGTCACGGGCAGCAGCAGCCTTCCCACCTACCTGGTGCTGGGACCCACAACTACCAGTTCCAGTTCTGCAGGAGCCTTGCTAAGTGACCTGCTAGCCCCATCGAGGTCAAGGGCAGCCCATGAATGCTTTGTCAGGAGCTGGGGTGTGCGCACCTAAGTGGAAATGCAATTAGGTGGATGGTGATGAGAGGGCTGTTCATCTTGGGTACAAGAGAGGGTGTTTCTTGAAGTTTTAAAAGTGAGTTCAGAGTTGTGGAGTAGCTAACACAGCTACTGTTCAGGCAAGTTTTCCCTGCACTCTTCCTCAGTGGGGAAAAGCATTTCTTTTCCAACTGCTGGCTTTCTAAAGGTGATGGTGCAGGAGGTTAGGATCAGTTCTGGCAGGCAAAGCACACTCCCCGTGGATCTTTCCAAGCATTGTTTTTCCAAGCCTGCTGCTCCCAGTTTCCCTCTGTCATGAAGTCCCGTTAATTTGCCTAGAATGTGTTAGGTACCAAGGGGCTGCTGATGTTTTGGGCTCTTCCTAAGGACATATCTCCTGCAGTGCTGCAGTCAGGTCTCTGATGCCCACTGGGACACTGCAGGGAACAGGACAGGGCTGCTGGTGGTGCTGGCCGCTTGTCAGTGTCCGCAGCATTCAAACGGGTGAGTGCAAGCGAGGGCAAGGGATGAGTAAGTGCGTACAAGGGAGCACAGGGCATGGAGAAGGGTAGATTTGAGTTCTTTTAGGATTTGGTATATGTGTCTCTACATAGGGGTTATAAGCGCCATGCAAGCATGCTGCTTAGGGGTCTGTCTGCATAGTGTTCTGTCTTACTGTCCGTGAATGTGATACCCGAGTGCTTTTCAAACCAGCAGGTTTCAGACACTTGCTGCTTTGCGAGGCTGGAGGCTGCTCTAATTTGTGTGGGCATAGTGCTTCCCTCAGCCACAGGCATGCATTTGTGTGGGAGAGAAAGCAAACAGAAGTGTGTCTTAGGCACACGTGTGTGATGTGGTAATCGGGTACCTTGGAAGCACTGATCACATGAGGAGAGGAAGAGAAGGGATGGAGGTCAGCTTCCACCACCCATACCTGCGTTAAGAATCAGCTTCTTTTAAAGCACTTGCTGCTAATGGGACTGCTGGGGGTCTGCTCTGTATCAGCAAAGGTGCCAGAAACGGGGTCAGCATTAATATGTAAGTGACCTCCTGAATTAATGTTTACAGTAAGAAGCTGCAGGGGGGCTGATCTCTATCTTGCTTGAAGAAGAGAGTGAAGAAGTTGGGGACTGGTGAGGGCCACGGCAAAGCTGCTCATTAAATGGAAAGCTTTCTAAGGCACTGCTTTCGTTTTCAGCTTATTTGCAGGATAAGGATTAGTTTTAATTGTGAGGTTTTGCAGAATGGAAGTGCTTAATAGGCAGAAGGTGCTTTGTGTGTGCGGCTGCGAGGAGGGGGAGGGTGGCACAGGGTGTGGAAGGAAAAGGGATGGCCAGACTGCAGCACATGGAGGGTGCTGGGACAAGCGGATCGTGGTGCTGGGTGCGCAGAGACAGGTCCATGCAGGGTCCCAGTGCTGTGTAGGAGGTAGGGGTGGCAAAGGGTAAAATGCAGGGGGCAGCAGAGTAGTGGTGGAGGACTGAGGTTGTCGCTTGGGGCCAGCAGAGGATTGCGGGTGAAGGGATGTGCTCTATGAATGGGAAGGCATGCTAGGTGGAAAATTTTTGGTCGTGTATTTTTTGCAGGGCAGTGGGTAAAGGTGGCAGAATATATTGGTAATGTTGCTGCTCTTCTGAATATCTCCTTTGGAAGAAATAAATGCACTAAAGGTGTTCAGGAAATGTGGTCCCCTCTTGTGCATGTATGCATGTGTGCTCGTTCTGCAGGTGGCTCCTATTCCAGGTTTGGTCTGAGGGCAGTGGAGGTAAGCCTTGCCAAGCAGCACACCACTGGCTAAGCAGTAAAGGGGAATCGGGTCTCCTGGTTCCTGATTCTCCCCAGCAGCTCTCGGGCCAAGCCAGTTCCTTTGAGGACCTTGCCGCTATGCTCCTCAGGAAGGCTGGCCTCGGTCTCCCTCATTTTTAAATTATGATGTCTGCATATCTAAACTCCTCTTCTCCCCGCTGCTCAGCCCCCTCGCAGACAGCATCCTGGGAGGCGAGCCGCAGCATCAGCAGTCACTGTCAGAATGAAGTGAGGGAGACTGGGAGTCTGCTGCCGCTCTGTCAGCACAGGAAGAGAAATTCCCATGGCCGGGAACCTAAAATAGAAGCAGCCAAAATAGGCCAGGAGACTGCACTGCCCAGCCATCACATTCCATTTTTCTGTACCTTTCCCTTTTCCTTTCACTCCTCTGCAGAAAATACAGCCTCCAACAGGGACAGTGGCAGCAGGAATAAATGCTACAGCTTTCTGTCTGCCTTTCTCACAAAACACCAGTGCTTGCTACACACATGCAGTCAACACAGACAGTGGGTTGTGTTCCCATCTGGTGCAAATGACTGGGGGGGAGGGGGAAAAAAAAGGAAGAAAAAGATGATTTGAGATGAACTGTACCTGTCTCTGTGTGCTTGGATCTGGTCTAAAGACAGACAGCTGGAGACAGGCGTGCCCTATGCAAAGCTGATACAGTTGCTTATCGCTGAAATGCCTAACAGTTTTCATTATCCCACGTAATTTTCCATTGCTTATCAGTTTGCCAAACTGCATCCATTTGGTTTGAAGTAGTTTGTGCTGAGTATTAGCCCACGGCTGAATATTTGTGAAAATTTCAGCTAAAATTCCAGAGATTAGAGAAACATATGTTGTTTTACTAATTTAAAAAAAAAAAGTTCCTGTTACTGTTTTGAATGAAAATTCAGCGTTTATGTAGTTTGGAGGAAAGATTGGAATTTGGCAGGTAAAGTAGCCTCAGTGTTAGGGATTTACCTGTTGCCATCTCAGTTCCTACCTACCTAGATGTGGCCAAATTGCAAGCTTCTGAAAAATCTCAGTGCATACGTACTCAGAAGAGACTTGTTAGAGTTTGGCCACTAAATCTTCCATCTGCAACAGTCATGCTCCATCCAGTGTTGCCAACTGCTGAATTATTTCTAATTCTCGTAACATTTGGTGTTTTACTTAACTTTCTGGTTTCTGGAGAAAAGTGAATTTTTACTTTCTTTTGAAAAGGAAATAATTGTGTGGTCCTCAAAGCTACGCAGGCAAGCAAGGACGTACACGCTCTCCAAAAGCAAATCCCATTCCCCACGCAGCATTTAATTCTCCTTTGATATCACCTGGGTTTTTTTGAAGGCTAAATGTGTGCCATTGAAGTTGATGAAGAATAAAGAAGAGACGTGTGCTGACGTTAATTGAAGACTCATAAGCTTGGAATAGAGTACTGATTTGCAATATAAAGTGTTTTGTGTAATGTGTTCTTTACAGTTTGCTTCTATTTTAATATTCGTGCCTACGTGGAGTGGCTGAGGTCGGATGGGTCAACAGGCTGCGTGTGAAATTTTCTAGTCTGAGGTCTGGTAGAGATCTATTATTAACTTTATGGTACACAGATTTTCAAATAGATGTATTCGAGCACGTAAGATGTTAAGGTGGTGCTGAGCAGGAAGTAAACCAGATAAGCCTCTTGCTCTTTGTTTTTTACTTCCCCCACGCCCCCCTAAATACTTTGGAAACCTTTTAAATGCTAGTTTAATGAACAGAGAGGAAAATGAAAGACATGTGGCTTCTGAAAATGGTATCTCTAGGATGCCCTCAGTGAGGTCTAGCACAAGACTGGAAACAGATGGTCACACATCTGAAATGCACAAAATTGTTAGACTTAATTTGGGGAGCTGGAGAGAGGGATGTGGCAAGAGCTAGCTTGTCGATCTGTCTATCAGCCAGACAGTGAGTGCTGGGCCACAAACCCCTCCTGGCTTCAGAGGAAATTCAGTGGGCTATGAGCCAAAGGATGAGAACTTCTAGGCATACCTCTTCCACAAAATTGGGGTTGCCATTCCTTTGCCTTCCGTAATGCCTGTTATTTCCTGAGACCTTGCCTCATGTTTCCTAAAGACAGCACGTCACTGCTGCTCACTTCTAGAGCAGGAGTGGGAGGTTTAAGACAGAGGACTGCTTGTAGGAGCCAAAAGCAAGGTTCAGCTTTTCTCCATGTGGTTGTGTTGCCCTTTTCGATACCCCTGCAAACCTCACAACCAGCAGCCCCTTCTTCATCCTCTCCCCCATCCGAAATGCTCATTTCCAGCCTCCTGTGCTAGCAAGTAAGTGCATGATGTGGCTTAAAATACCTGTCTGGGACCCGGATTTAAGAGCCTGTGATCACACCCCGCTGCTGTGTCGCTGATGTCAGGGCTGCTGTCCAACTTGGCCGATACTGTTTTTCAAAGCTGCAGTCCACTTTCTGTGCAACTCAAATTTTGCTTCCTCTTGAACTTGCCCCACAGTATTGGAAAGAGTGAAGTGGATGATAACTTGCTGTCTCTCCCATGCCATGGAGCCCGTTTTGGTTCACGTGTGTTGATTTTTGCCCTTCTGGAAAGGTTGTACAGGTGTGTGTGGGGCTGAACGTGAAGCACTACTACTGCAAACCTGCTTTCAGGAAGCGTGTAGGTGAGCTACTCCAGCAGAAGTGGTTGTGCACTACCTTGCTGGTCTAATTTATGAGAAAAGCAACCATCTTTCCCCAACTCAGCTTCAAAAAACCACAACCTGATGAGTGAAACAGGGCAGTCCAAAGCTTAGAAACTTGTTTACATTATTAGCTTTCCTGTAGATTTTTTGAGGGAAGTTGGGTGAGTCACAGGTGTCATAGGTTACCTCTAATCTTAGCTTCCACACTGCTGTTGCCTGTTTTTCCTCTCCCAAAGAATGAAAAGTGCCTTGAGACTTCAAGGCATATGTTACAAAGGAAATTGGTTATGGTTATGAAACAAAACCTTTCGTGCCCTCTTTCAAATTCTGAAGGGTTGTGGGGGATGTTGGGTGAATTTGGATCTTTTTGGGTTTCCTGGGTGGGTAGGAAGTTGAGAGGGTTTAGCGCCACTGAGGCTGTAGTAGTAGGGTTGGGTGAGGATGTTGTTAGGTCTTTGTCCTGCAGGGTACAAAGGTGGGATGCCAAACTGTCAACCCAGAGAATCACCCATCCTCCTGATACCAGTGCAGGAAACTTGCTTCTAAAACTTTGCTAAGCATGTTTGTCCTTTGTGTGAGACTGAAGGGTCATCTTGGGCAGTCTGCTCCTCTGCAGCTTTTTCAGGGGTGATAATGAATGTGACTCTTTTGGAGTGAGATGTTTTCACATTGGCTCAAAAAAGCCAGTTCTGTTTGGTTGGCTGGCTGAAACAACGAACCAAGCCTGGTTTCCTGGAGGAGTCCAGTGTTCACCATTCAGTATTCTGGAGGTATTTGAGATAGAGCAGGACTAGAAAGGCTGGAGCCGTTTTGGCAATTCATTGATTGTTCGAGATATACCCTCCAGAGGGGTTGTGATGCTCATGGCCCCAGGTTGGTATTCTAGCCAAAGTCTGCTCTGGAAGCTTGGGGAGGAAGTCTGGCAGTGGTTCACCGCTGAGCTATTGCTATTCCTGGTGGAACACTTCTAAATATATCTGGGGTTGCTATGATTCAGAACTTTTTCTCCTGATGAGATGCTGGCTCTAAAGTGAACGATTATCTATACAGACTCTTGTCTTGGTGGTTCAGCCACAACAGTGCTGAGACCGATACCTCAGCTGATTTCCCTGAGACTCAAAGTGGTGGCTGCCATTGTTTGAAAGGACTTAATACCTTGGCCATGTGAAAGTAAATTTAGGCTCCTTTGAGAAATGGCAGAGGATCTTGAGAAATGGCAGACAATCAAGGTAAACAGCATCTTTTTTAATTAGTACAGTTCTGCTGTAGCTCATCAAACCTACCACCTTCGCTTCGCAACTATGGGGTATTAGGAAAACATGGTGGTTATTCAGTTATGCAGTAAGCATTAAGGTTGTGGTGACCTGTTGGAGGGAAATGGGTTGTGAAATACTTATGCTCCCTTGTTTAGGCTTGAGAGTTAATAGTTGAGAGAAGAAGGAGTCGAAAAACTTTGATTTATTTTTTTCTTGTCAGCATACACCTCTTTTTTTCCCCCAGGTACAAAGCATGAGGTGCTTTTAGGGACTGCAGGATCTTAGAGAACATGTTACCTTAGAAAAGTTGAACGATTTCCTGATGATTATGTTATAAAAATCACGATTGCTGTGCCTGCAGCCTTCTCTTAACTTAGGGATTTCATAGAAGGAGCTTCTCTAATGTCTGTCAGTTGAGTATAGTGTGCCTATAATAGAGTGCACACAACTTGAAAAGCAAGGATATTAAAAGTTAGAGCAGTCTTAATGCTCTGTTCCCTATTGCAATTCCTAGAAACCTTCCGAGCACCATGGACAGTGCTTTTAACTCCTCCTGTATGAAATGTGGCAGACCCATCCAGAACTGCCAGCTTCAGGGAACAGGGCAGCATGGTAACTGTGGGGGGAGAGGAGCGGGGGTTTGATAAGAAGTCTAACACACTTTTGTGACAAGAGGGTGCATTTTATTTCACGTGTTTTTCACTTTGGACTTGGTTGTAGAGGCTACAGACAGCTGTGGCATGCAGGACGAATGTGTATGTAGCCAGATTGGTTCCTGAGATGCAGTCCTAGCGAATGATGGGGTGGCTGTGGATAATCAGAGTACAGTAGGTGTTTTTTGCAGCTAAGGTGTTGTGCTGCACTTAAACCTTCATTGCAAGGGAACGAAGTTGTCTTTCCTAAGCTGTCTTTAGCAAACAAATCCATATTATATGACCATGGGTCTCAGAAGCTAAGCAGCACTGAGCTGAGGCTTCTATTTTGGAAACAGCAGATTAGGAGACAGACTTTTGGTTCCTAAATATACTTATTTCTTTTACTGAGTGAAGTACCTTAGGGGAGAGCTCTAAACCTAAAACTGATTGAAATTTGTATTTTAAAAAAAAAAAAAGTTTTAGTCGCTTTTCAGTGACGTGTGTTGTTAGCAAGAGATTTACAAACCCAAACAGTTTCCAATCAAAAATAAAGACATTTAATGATTAAAGATGCTAAAGAATGCACCTTGTGTTGACAAAAGAAAAAAAGTAGGAAAAAAAAGACTTTTTGTTTATTAATACTCCCTTTTTTCTTGTGTTTTGTGTTTAATTCATTCAGATACTGCTCTTTAATCTCTCTTATTTTAAAAGTTATTAAAGTAATGCTTTATTGGTAATTTCCTGTTTAATTTCAGGAACTCTTCCCAAAAGCTTCTTGCTGATGGCTTTGGAGCTGTTTGCATGATAGGAAGTGTAGATGCCATTGCAGGAAGGCACTGGGGGACTAGTGGTGTGTCAGGGGAAGCAAAAGCATCTATTTGATATAGCTGAAGTCTTTACAACCTCACTGAGGAGGAGAGCAAGCTGCCTCTGTGCTGAGTGCCAGCCCGTTGTGCTGCGGAGCAGTTAGGTCGAGGTAATTAAAACCAGTATTAGGCTTCTAATTGAATTCTGTCCAGGAAAGTAACTCTTACCTTGGAGCCTTTGTAACTGCTGCAGTATTCAGATCCTGCTGTTACTTTTGTCTATCGGGCGGGATTTAAGGGATCAGTTGGTACAAGTCTTCCGGCTGTTTATCCAAATGTCATAGCCTCCTGCTGAGCCAGACAAAAGGGTTCCTCTGACCTTACTGCAAGCAAACGTGCTTATGATGTGTACGGGGCTAGGAGCAAGAGCTAAATCCTGTTGATATTTGAATTTGTAGGGGTTTTGCCAGTGGCTTCCGCAGACCCTGCCTGTACTTTATGTAGCTTGGTATTGTGTTGTGCCAAGTCCAGCTACTCTTTTCTTACGCCTCCATCGGGGCTGAGTCTAATTACACTAGAGACTGGTCAACAAGCAAGCATTGCACCAGTTGTGCAGCCATCCCTGCCTGACCTGCTCAATGAACTGTAACTAAATGAAGACCCTTGGGGAAATCTGCTGGAGGCAGCAACAGCTGTAAATGGGGATGACTTTGAGTGGTGTCTTGTCATTTAATGGGAGTCCCTTTGCCTTGGGACTTACTTTTTGCCCCCGAGGCAAAGATGTCCCCTCGGGAAGTAGAACTGGATCCTTTTTGCTTCTCTCCAGGAGAGTTTTTATAAGGAAATATAAAGCTAATAGGGCTTGTTTCCTTTGAGCATCTGCAGAATGGCATACCAGGTGGCAGCGAGAGCTTGTGCAGCAAGGGGGGGCAGTTGTCTGGTCACAGAGAGCAAAGTGCCTTTGCAGAGGAAGGAAACAGCATAGAAAGAACAAACCAGTCATTCAGAGAAGGAAGGCAAATGTATTCACATGGTGCCAGGAAGATTTTCACTATCACTACCAAAGCCCATAAATACACAGACAATTAAGACAGAGAGAAAAACAGAAGGTTCTTCTCTCTCCGTTACTGAACATCCACTGCCTGATGTGCTCTTCCCAGCTGCCAGAGACTTTTAAAAGAGCTGTTCATGAGCAAAGATCTGCTCATATCCTTTCCAGTAGGAGGAAGTGTTATGGAGCAGCCAGGTGATCAGCTAGGATCTACTTCTCAGGCCACATTCACCTTGCTCAGTCACTGGCCTCCAGCTTAATGTCTAGCACCAAAATTATCCCAGTTAAGTCAGTGCTGCAGCCAGTCGTTCTGTTGCTTTACAGACACAGACAAACAGAGAGCAGCCATGACGTGGGTCCGTGGGGATAAAACTACATACAGATCATTTGTGCACATGGGTAGTTTTGCACTCATCCAGGCATAAAGGCCCCAGACAGTATATGCACGCGCTAGAAGGCTGTCCTATAGGCAAACATATTTGTGAGGGCAGCTGGAAAAGGTCTGTTCAGGTAAGGGTGTCTGGATGAAAAGGTCTGGCTTAAAATTTCTCACCAAAACTGCTGTAGCCTCCATTGCCCTGGCTACACAGGTCTTTAAAGACAGGCTGCACTGAAAACACATGAAAATGAACCTCTTCCCAACAGTGGCCAAGCCACATACGACTTCAGTTCAACTCTAATTTGCGTTGCTATTGCAGATTTAACAAGTGTTAACCAAAGTGAATAAATACAGCTCATCTCGAGGCTGTGTTAGAGGCAGGTACTGTTTGCCCGCAGAAGGGCTTGGTAATGGGTTTGAAGTTTTGAGTCATATCTCAAGCATGATGACTGTAATTTGAGTTGGCAGCAGTGTCAATTCCAGATGTAGCGACAGTCGGCTAAACAACGGAACGCAGGAATACCTCAGCAAGGTAAAGAGCTGCTTCCAAACAAGTAAATTGAGGGGAAAAAACCCACAACTACCTCTGTCAGAATGTCAGCTGAGTGTACAGAGGTGGTGCAAAAGGCAAAGATCTAATTATTAATTAGGAAGCAAGACAACCAAATGTGAAGCAACAGGTATTCCTGTGTCACTGCAAATCTGTGTTCTGTCTGCAGCGTGCAAATCAAGTGCAGTTTGGGTGCCCGCCTCTGAAAGAGATGAGCAGAATTAGAGGGGCTCCTAGGTAGGGGGCACAGGCACCAGTAGTAGGTATGGAACTGCTTCCCTGGGAAAAAAGATAGTCACCTGTGGCACTTGTGAGATGGCCCAGGAGCCAGCGTGAAATAGGTCTGCAAATTCACCACTGGAATGGAGAAGGTGAACAGGGCGAGTGTTACCTGCTTCTTTCAGCGCAAGAACAGGCCAGCGAAGGATGATTCAGGCAGCAGGTTTAAAATAATCAAACTGTGCAGTGTGTGGTTATTGCAGGGAACTCATTGCCACTGGACGGCAAGGTGATGAGAGAGAAAAATCATTTCAGCAAGTCACTTGGCAAACTCGCAGAAGGAAAAACCCCAGGGCTGCACGCACAAGGATGCAGGTGCAATGCCTGCCAGAGCAGGTCCCAGAGCTCCAAATTACTGCGGGCTGGGAGAGCAGACTAGGCAAGGTCTCTTGGGTGCAGGCTCTTTTTACCCTGATTTCTTCCAGGTCTGCTGCTGGAGGCAGGACACCAAACCAGATGGCTCCTGAATCGATGCAGCTGATCTTTTGGCCGGTTAGAAAATCCAGGCAATGTGTCTACAAAAGTTTCAGACGTGGCGTGGGTACTTTCCATGGAGCTTGACATTTGTGTTGAGTTGCCAGGAGACTGGGAAAAAAACCTGCTTGTGTTTAAATATGCTTTCAAATTTAAAAGGTGTGAATGGGACAATCTAAGTCCTGTCATTCTGATACTGTTTTTGGGTAAAATAATAGAAAAAAAAACTGATATGGGATTTGACTAATAAAAAATTAAGGAAGAGAAATATAATTAATGCCAATCAAAATGGATTTCTGGGAAATAAATCCTGTCAAACTAATCTGATACCTTTTGATGAGATTATAAAATTTGTTGGTAAAGGTAGTAGTGCAGATGTGTTAGACTTTTTAAAGCGCTTGTTGTTGTACCTCAGCATCTTGATTAAGAAGTTAGAATAGTATAAAATAACTTGCTGTGTATTAAATGGATTAAAGACTGGTTAAATGGCACTCTGAAAATACAGCCGCAAACAGAATTGTTATTAATACAAACATGCAGTATGAGAGTTCTGCTCAGATTACTCCTGCTGCTGTCATATTTATTATTTTTATCAATACCAAAATCACCTAAGAAAAGTTTGTTGGTGACACAAATGATAAAACTCTGCAGGGGAAAAAAATAAAACAACCCTGAAAAAGGACAAGGTCACAGATGCAGAGCAATTGCAGGTTCCTTATTATACATAGCTTAAGGAAGTGGTACATATTTTAATGTGCTCAATGACGAAGCACATGAAGGCATACAATAGGGTAGTAGTAGTTAGCCATGCTTGTCACCTAAAGGGTTTTATTCTAGGAAGCAGCAATTGTGGAAGAAATACGCTAGCAGTCAGCTGAAAGTGAATCCTTCCACAGAAGTGTGCCAGAAGATGTGGTTTGGAGGCTTGGAAGTATTCACTGGTGTATCTCAGGTGGGAGCTGGGATGTTACACAGGACGTCTATAGTTGACACGTTGGGTGCCCTGCTGCTGTTAGGTTGCCTTCTGTTTTGGTGTCTGCAGCTACTGCTGAACGGAAGAGGTGTCTCAGAGACTAGACACGCAAGTGATGGTAAAGTGAGGGGCCGTGCTTCGTGGGCTGAGATTGCTGGAGAGGAGCTGCTTCAGTTTATCTGTGGGAAACCTAAGGGGTTGCAGTTTGTAAATACCTACTTAGAGAACCAAACTTTAATAAGAGGGCACTTGAAGCTAGCAAACAGCATATAAAAAGATCTAGTGGCTGGAACCTGAAGCCAGGCAATTTCACACTAGAAATGAGGCACAAGTTTTTTCAACAGTGAAAGTAATTAAACATTGGAACAATTTACCATGGGAATGTGGTGGATTCTCTATCACTGGCAATTTTAAAATCAATACTAGCTGTTTCTTCAGAACATATGTTCTATCCAAGCATGAATTAATTCAGGGTAGTCCTATAAGCTGCGTTATTCAGGAGGTTGGAAAAGAAGTTTGCTTTTCCTTCTGGCATTGTAATTTCTATTTTCTTAACAGTTGGGTAGTGCCCCCAGCCCCCGTTTTGTCTTTTAACATCCTTACATGATTAAAAGTATTTCTTATCTTGCTTATGTTTTGAACACAAGGCTAGGATTTATTTTCCACTGGGACAGGATTGTGTGTTCCAGGCTTTGAATATGAGTTTATTCTCATTGACCTGAGTTTTGGCTGTGGTTTTGCTGTACATCCAGTTCTCCTAAGGGGGGTTTGCATGCCTTCATTGGTGCTACTAAATAAAATGTTTGCAGGCCCTGCAGCCAACTGGCACAGCACCACTCGGTATGGGTAAGTTCTTGTGCTCTTCAGAGCCACTCACGAAGGGTGTGTGGGGAGCGGTTCTGCATTTGCAAAATCCTCCAAGCTGTGTCTAGTGTGCTCACTGCTGGCACAGGGTGGCACCACCACAGTGACTGCCACACTAATAGTGTAGCACAGACAATTGACCAGAGCCTTTGGCTTCTTGGTTACAGAGTACAAGTAAAGCCGATGCGTCTTTCCTTAGTAGACTCAGAAATTATGTCAAGTGTGTGTCCAAATAGTGGGTTCAACTTTCTCAACTTGTTTCAATAACGCAGATCCATTTCTTCAGAGTAGCATAAAAATATTTTGATTAAA
Organism: Porphyrio hochstetteri; assembly: GCA_020800305.1. Classification (NCBI taxonomy): domain Eukaryota; kingdom Metazoa; phylum Chordata; class Aves; order Gruiformes; family Rallidae; genus Porphyrio; species Porphyrio hochstetteri. The sequence continues at coordinate 106,707,046 of CM036905.1, read as the reverse complement.
ATGCTTTGATAGATACTTGTTTGACTTTCCTACTAAATATCATATATTGCATTTTGTTTTTCAAAATGCTTTGACATTATCCACATACACCGTGCCAATATTGTCAAAATGAAGCAATCCATCATCATTCTAATAAAATATTTCATTTAATTCTGATCTTGATTTTGCAGAGCAATTGTTCTGCAGAAACTTCCAAAACTTCATTTTTCAGCTTGATTTGAAACAAAAACAATTAATTTACAGGACTTCCTTCAAAGAAAGTGGATTTTTTTTTATGGAGGGAGTAGAAATTTACTTGATCAAAAGTGTACACTGTGTATTGTGGAGACCCTCATATCCTTGCTCTAAACGTTGCTCTGACCTCTCAGAATAAGTGTGTTCCATTTGCCTACAGTCAAGGGTGGGGTTCAGCTTCAGGCTGTAGACACCTAAATGCAGATATCTGGTAGCTCAGGTATCTACACTCTCATACTGGTTATTTACTGCCTATGTGTTTGATCTAATCAGCTGCAAAGATAGACTAGGCAGCTGCATTTGGTCAGCAAAACTGCTCTCCAGACTCCACTGCTGGTATAAACCAAGGGCTCGATTTGGTTGCCTAAACTTAGGTATTTGGAGCTGGTGTAGTTGCCACAAATTGTGAGGAGCTTTGCAGATGACTTGGATGACAGTGTCATGGGGCTTTTGGAAGACTCGCACGCTACTCTCTGGAGGGGATTCCTTCCAGTTAAGCGTAAAAATAAATATAATAGCATTATCCACAAAATTCAAGGTGCTTTTGGTTCCTTTAGCTCTTTCAGCCCTATCTCACCTGCCTTGACAGAACGTGAGGCACCCCTTGGTGATAACCAAGAAGAGGGTAAAATGAGAATAATTACTCATTTTCTCCTTATGCCTATATCTTTTATTTTCAGTGCTATATTTTATCAGTGGTACCTGCTTAGGGATAATCACAAAAAAAATCTGAGCTGCCGCTCAGCTCAGGACAACACTGCTATGCTCAGAATCCAGAGGAAGGAAATACCAGTCCCTTGAGTGCTGGTCCAGATCTCTCCAGGGGTTGATGACAAGTTCCCTGAAGGTTGACACCTAAAAGGATATAAACCCCAAAGTTTGTTACATGAATGAGGGCAGTAGTAAAGAACATTCTAACCTGAAATTCTTGCTATTGAAGTCAACAAATCTAAGAAGTTCATTTCTTCATTCCTACTGTGTCATCAGCTGTACCTGCATCATTGTAGCATGACCTTCAATTACCACGCACTGTTTTCAAGGAAATCTTGGTTTAAACAGGCACCTGGTGTCCAGGGAAGCTAACCAACCCCAGTAAGAATCCTGAACTCAGGAAAGGACAAATGCCAGCAGTTTTGCACCTATATCTGTAATAACAATTAAACTTGCCCTGGACTGTAGCCTGACACTGAGGCTGACTATCATGGAATGGCCCACATTCAGTCTGTTAAAATCTCTTACTCTCCAAAACCAGATTGACCGTGTCCGAATTGCCTGTTGGGAATGGGTCCCTTGGGAGTGCTAACCCATAGACATGACCGGGAACTGTTTGGCACAGTGTTGGTTGGCACAGGCCAAAACCGTGTCTAGCACTTCAACAGTGTTGGTGGCTCTAGTGTTGGGGAATGTTTCCAGGCACCGTTTAATTTACTGGTAGGGGCACAGCCAAGGAAGCCAACTCAGAACTTTGTTATTGCTGTTGATCTTACATGAAAGGGTATTTCAGTGATGAGCAGCAACATAAAATGAATAGATGGGAACATACAGAAATAGGTCATGTTTTCATCTGGATTCAATTTTGGATCCTCCAGCGCTTTGTGGTGGTGTTTGTATTCTCTCGGTTGGTTGAACTGGCATCAGGACTGACTGCTGTTTTCTGTGCATCTATTGGCAAGGGAGATCAGCCCAGTTCTGTTATGCAGCTGTTGTTGCTGAAGCTCATTGCATGTATGCCATTTGTTTGCAAAACTTGAGATGGGGGGGTTCTACGTTGGAGTCGTATTATAATTAGTCCATTCAGCTGTCAAAGTTGGGCTGTAGCCTTTGCTTCCATATAGTTGGCCAAGAAGGATTATTGGAGGGTTTTCTTTTGCAGGGTTGTGTCTGCTAAGTGGATTCTTTGTCATACAGTAAAGCTTTTTTATTTTTCTTTGTAATTCTTTCATTTTTAGACTGAAGCTTAGTCATTCATTAATTATGAGGCCTCTATATATATAATTTAGTGGAATTCCAATGACTTTTCTCTGTAACACAATTTTGCTCTGTTTTGGTAGTTGAGGTTCATTTTTTTCCATTTGGTCTGGAGCTTCTGTGCAGTAGACTATGAAAACCATCCTATGCAGATAATTGCATGATAGGAACATCAGCATACAATGTCAGCACCTTTTTCTGAGTTCACTGGTTGAAACTCAGGGTTTTGAAGAGTGTCCAAGGAGGCCAGTAGGTCACAGGTGTCCACGATGCTGAGTTTTCTCCTGAGCTTACCAGTGTTTTACTCCCCGTGCTTTTTTTTGCATAGTTTTCATATTTAGCCTTCCATCTTTGAACTGCTGTATGCATTTAATGAGAGACCATGTTTTTCTATCAGTTTAATTCTGAGCACCAACCTGAGTCAAAAGCCTTTATTTAAGCCTGTGCCTCAGTAAAAATACCTTTGCAGTTTTTGTCTGATAGAGACTTGTTAATGAGCATCTGCACAGTAATGCAGTTAGCACTGAGTTTCCTAGGGAAGAATCCCATTTGAATCCTCTGGATTATGTTATTTTTGGCTAGTTACAGTAATGCATCTTTCTTGAGGATGCTGCTGACTAGATGCCTTATAAACCATGTCCATCGTGGTACAGGGGGGCTGAGTGCCTTTTGTGCATTCAGGGTGCTGGTTCATGTGGATGTTCCTGAAGGAAGTTGAGTGGACACCACATGCCCCTCTCCCAGTATTTACCTTGGAGCAAACTTCAGATAAAGGCGTGAGAAAGGGAAGACTGCATGATATGGAAAGCCAGAAGGGCTGAGGTGTGCCAGAGCTAAAGGAAGCACACAGAAAGTGGGGGGAGTGATGTATTTAAGCATTTAGCCACAGTTGTGGGGAGGAAATCACAGACAGGCTAGAGCGGAACGCTTGTTAATTGCCGATTTTCTGGGCATTCTAGCATACAGGCACTCGCTCCTGTCTTGTTACTTCTTGAAGAGGAAACGGGGTTGAAAAGGAAAAAACACTTATTTTTCTGTGTGTGTTTTTAATTGTCTCTCCTGAGACAGGCTTCTGCGCAGTCACATGTTCAATCTGTCGCTTGCAGTTTGTTTTCTGACAGCTGAGGCTCCATTACCAGATGCACCAGCTACCAAAGGGTGAGGAAAAGGGCCCACAGCACCCACCACAGAGTGGTCCTGGGGTGGACAGACTCTGTCAGACAGGCTTGAGGTATCTGTAAAGTTACTGCCCATCCCTGAGCCTGGAGGAGGAGTCTTCTTTCTCTGGTATCAGTTTGAAGTGTGACTCCCACCCTGGTGGGTTTCCATGGTTTGATGCTGTCTCTCTCACAGAACAGATCTGAGGCTGTTCTGAGGTTTCCCTGGCAAAGGTAGTGCTGGCCAAAAATACTGTATTGGCCGTTCAAGAGCTGATATTCTCTCTTGTCTCATGGAGAAGAAAAAGGGCAAATTTACCAATCTATTGTTGTTGACCTATCTCAACTTGGTGATGGTGGACGGCTGGGTCTCTGCTCTCCATTTAGTTATTAGGTTTTCCTGATAGTCATGCTCTTCACTTTAAACTTCTTGCCAGTGCTGTTACCACTGTGGCTATTGAGCACAGAGTGCTAAAATGCATGTGATCCCTTCAAAAACATTGAGATTACTTGTATGGGCAAGTCTCCACTGATTTTTCTAGCAATGATGGCCATGATGCAGAGAAAACCACTCTCTGTTTAAATTGCCTTGCTTGCATTTTAGCTGCAGAAGAAGGAATTCACTGGGAATTAAATTATCCTGCTTCTCCATCATGCATTGCAGGCCTTGCTGCAATTTGTCATGTGGTTCAGGTTAGAGGTCATTTAGGCAAACTCAACACTCACAAATCCATGGGCCCCAATAGGATACAGACATGAGTGCTGAGGGAGCTGGCAGATGTTATTGGTCTCCATCATCTTTGAAAGGTCATGGAAAACAGGAGAGGTGCCTGAGTTAACTGGAGGAAAGCCAGTGTCACTTCAGTCTTCAGAAAGGGTTAGAAGGAAGACCCAGGAAACTACAGACCAGTAAGCCTCAATTCCATACCTGGAAAGGTGATGGATCCACTTATTCTGGAGATCATCTCTAAGCGTGTAGAGGAAAAGAAGGTTATCGGGGTGGTCAACATGAATTCACCAAGGGGAAATAGTGCTTAACCAATCTGATAGCCTTCTGTGATGGCAAGACTGGCTGGGTGGATGAGGGGAGGGCAGTGGATGTTGTGTATCTTGACTTTAGCAAGTCCACATCTGGAGTGTTGTGTCCAGTTCTGGGCTCCCCAGTTCAAGAAAACAGGGAAATACTGGAGAGACTCTAGCAGAGGGCTACCAGGATGATGAGGAGACTGGAGCATCTCTTGTTTGAGGAAAAGCTGAGTGAGCTGGGTCTGTTTGGCCTGGAGAAGATTGAGAAAGAGGATCTATCAACGTTTATAAATATCTGAAAGGTGGGCGTCAAGAGGATGGCGCCAGACACTTCTCAGTGGTGCTCAGTGACAGGACAAGGGGCAATGGGCACAAACCAAAACACAGGAAGTTCCAGCTCAATATGAGGAAAAACTTATTTACTCTGAGGGTGACAGAGCCCTGGCACATGCTGCCCAGAGAGGTCATGGAGTGTCCTTCTCTGGAGATATTCAAGACCCACCTGGATGTCATCCTGTGCAATCTGCTGGGGGGTAGACTTGATGATCTCCAGAGGTCCCTTCCAACCCCTGCCCTTCTGTAATTCTGTTAGACTTCCATTAGTACGAAAACATGCTGCTTCAGTGCTGGATTGGACTTGCCAGCCATGCCCTTCTGTGACAGTGTGGCAGCTGGCCATATGTGTTGTCTTACTCTGCTCAGAGCAGAGCTCGGGGACGCAGTGGTGAAGGCTGGCAGCTGTTTTCATTAGCAGTCCCTGCAATGTCATACACAAACTTGAACCACAGAGAGCAGTAGTGGGGGAGTGGGGAGTGTGTGAGAGAGGAGAGATGAAACTTCTTCCTGTCTGCAGGAAGAGAAGCCAGGCTGAATGTCAGATGGCTCAAAGTATCTCATGCTGGGTGGGTTATTCTCTGTAGGGCCTAGTAAGGGCCATTTCATTCCTTAGTTCGTGGGACAAAGTGTGGTTAAAGAGTTCAGAGGTTTGATAACTCAGACTAAGCGTAGTAATAAATAGGAAAGAGGGCGGACGTGTGTGTAAGGGGGTGTGTGTGGTGTCTCCACCACCTTTGTGCTCAATATAAGATTGTTGGGGCAAAACAAGCTGAAAACAGCCTATCAGTTTACCATACCTGTGCACATTCACTGTTTTCCCCGCTGTGTTTCTGTCATAAGTAGTACACTCCTTCTCCTCAAAATCCCCCTCTCCCTGTACGTAGCTCCAGTCCACTGTGTGTCCTAGGGACTGCTGGGATGTTTGTCATGATTGGTGTGGAGTTTGAGGAGCAGAGACTGAATGGCACATAGTAAACTACAACTGCCAGGAGAACATGTCTTTCTGTGCCTTGGATGTCCCTGGCCAGAGAACCCAAAATCGGGGTGACCAAACCCAGAGACTAGTTTGGAAATACTTTCCATAAGGTCTTTGCATTTAGTTTCCTTGAGGCAGAATGGACACATTTTGCAGTCCCCCTTCACAATGTGGTTGTGGAGATGTTTGTATTTCTAAATAATTTCAAGACCATGACTTGTATAGTAAGTTACTTGGATGTGACTCCTTTGGTCCGCTGGATGCTCAGACATTGTGTGAAAAGCAGTACAGCTATTTTGATGGAGTAGATTGTGCACGTGTCTCTGAGACAGATTCTTTGAAGTTGTCTTGTCAGTAATTGCCATAACAGGAGGGGATGTCTGAACTACATTTATAGGCCTGTTTTCAGGAGTTTGTCAAAACAGAGTTTCATCCCACTTGGAAGTGCTAAGACTTACAAGCCTGTTTTGGTTTTTTTTCCCTTTTTTCTCTTTTCTTTTTTTTCCCAAAAGCAGATGGAAAAAAAAAAAGATGAAATCCCAACTTTTTTTATGAAATAAATATTTAGGCATATGGAAAGGTTTTCTTTTGACATCGTAGGGATGTTTAATTTCAGAGATTCTGAAACACTGCATTTTCTTTTTTCGCATCTCAACTGCTAAATGACTCAAAATATTACAGCTTTTAAAATGGAACACAAACTGGTACATATTCTTACCTGATTAAGATTAAACATGTAAGTGATTCTTGGTAAAAGTGGCAATGAAATTCATTCAGATTTCCTACAAATTATTTCTACTGCAGTGGGTTGTGGCTTTTTTGTCTGGCTTATTTTGGTTTGGTTTGGCTTGGCTTTTTTTTTTAAATAATCTTGGTTGAGGAACTAACTTTTTTAAAAAGTCTTCACACAATGTTTGGAACTGAAAAAGTTCATTAAAAATATTCCATCTGAAAGGCATTCAGCCCTTCCAGAAGGGCTCCCTTGTCAGACTGTGTTGAGAACATCAGATATCATGGTCTTTGGAATCGGAATAGGGAACTGGCTGGGAGGTATTTGTCATGAATTTCAAATAGCATTTAGACTGAACAACCAAAGCACTAGGAGAATGGTAGAGAAGGACAGTTCAAAATGTGATGTCAGGGATGAGAAGAGCGCCCCGATTTTTCCTTTATCCCGTCTTTCTTCCCAGAGGATCCACATGTACAAACATTTTCTCTCTTGGTCTCACTTGAAAATCTTCAGGACATTCAGATGTGTTGTATGTATTCCCTTTAGCTAATTTATACGCTGCAAGCTATCGTGGCACTCCAGAAGTGGTTCAGTGCTCAGGCAGTAAGAATATTACTTATCTGACCAATTGCAATTAAGCTATACTGTTTGAATTTGGAACATAGAGTGCATTGAAGCCATTTATGAAAGAATGCAAACAATTTAACAATCGTAACTGGGAAACAAAAATAAACAAAACCAAATTCAAAGTAATGGCCCTCTGGTCATGGACAGAAGCTGAATTTGTTGGCTGTCTTACCTGGCACAAGTTAGTTGCTCAGCTGTACATACAGACATTGTCCACCAGGATTTGGTTTGGGAGCCAGGAACTCATTGCTAGGCCTTCAGCTGGTAATGACCTTCCATCATTAAAGATTTCCCTAATGGAAATTGCTAACATTTAGAGAGCTTTTATGGAATCTTGCTTAGTATTTAATAGAGAATTTGAGCCTTCCTAGGAGAATCTCTTTCAGTTCTGTATTTTTAGAAACCCATTGTGTAGACTGCCTATCAAATTTCTGTAGAACCCTATTGAGGTTTTCTCCACTGCAGTCCTATAGGGTTGTTCTAAAAGGGCTAGGCTGTAAACTATCTTCTGAGACACGTTCCCCTTCTCCTCTTAAGCCACACAAGTCATTTTCTGTTCCTGGTAGGTCAGATTGAAAGCTTGTGCTGATCGGCAAAGCTCCTGTGATGTGATCTCCGTGAGGCATCAGTGAAGCTATGCCTGTTTCTAAAGGTGACAGAGCTGTCCCAGTCAATTTGTTTCTCTGCTGTCTCTCCTAGGCCATCCACTAGTATGGAAGCTAATTCTTGTTCACCAATCTCTGCAGGGAAACAGAAATATGCAAATAGTGGCAATTGGACTTCAACCTCTTTCTACCCTTGCAAATCATAAGTAGCATTACAGGTGCTCTGCATTTTGCAGCAGCAGTCTCCAGTACTAGAAGTAAAGATGTTGGGTTTCTAGAAAGCGCTTGGCAGAGCATGGCCAAGGAGGGGAGCCAGAATGTCAAGAAAGTAAGAGAAACAACAGCAGTCAGGCAACAAGATGCAATTAGGGATTTCTGGATGCTTGCGTGGGCCTGTCGCTGGTGTATATTACTGTCTTTCAGAACTAGTTAATTAAAGCTAAATGCAGATCACCACCTCTCCTTTCTCACCTGCTCTGTTTTTCCTGCTTCCGCCTCCTCTCCTCTTTTTTTTTTCCTCCCCCTCCCCTTCCCCCCGAACTAAAGGTATTGGTTTGCTACACTGACTAAAGTAGTGATTTGTTCTTAGCTAGTTGCAGATCTGTCTAGGGAACCTGAAGCAGAAGCAGCAAGAAAGAGGTCTAAATTTATTTAGCTTCTTGTAATCCACCTTTATGTGGCATACGCTGCCTCCCCTTTGTACTACTTAAAGAACTGTATAAAAGGAAATGGATTGCACTTGAGTAACTTTGGGAACGAGTCGTGGATGTTCTTCTAATAAGTTTTCCCTCATGTTGATCCCACCCAGGAATCAGCTGGGCTCAGCACTTTGGGGAGCACCCCATGGGGTCTCCAGGGCACTATGGGGCGGGAGGTAACAAACTAGTCACTTGGCAGAGGCTGCAGTCACTGGGCTGTTGCTGCAGTGTGCTGTACCAGAGAACAAGGAGCAGGATGGCCACCAAGGTGCAACAGCCCAGAGAACAAGGAAGAGGCAGGAGTGTTCTTTAAAACACATGCCTGGCTTTTAAGAAAATCTTGTTATGTCTTCCTTCTTTCACTGAGCAGCCTCCCTGGCCCAGCGGTTAACATATGGCACCTGGGAAAAGCTTGCATCAGTTAAATATTGAATGTTTTAGGCTCTTGATTATTGCAGGAACATCATATTCCTCAGGACTTTCAACTGTGGTAAAATGTCATGTCGATGTACTGGGACCTGAGAGCACCAGTCAGAACCAGGGAAAGATCCCATTTGTTCCCAAGGTACTTCTATGGACTTTAAAATATTTATAATCTCTCTCTGCTTGGACAATTTTACAAAAAAAAAGTCAACTTTTGCTAAGTGTTAAACAAGAACTATTTTAAGAACCTCTCAAAAACTGTAGAAGCATTTTTGTGCAGTACATGCTCATGAAGGTGTGTGGCTACAAGCAGCATCCGCTGGCCACAGTCGCTCTGCGTGTTCCCTTTCATCCTCAAAGTGCAGCACCAGCCATGAGCTGAAACCCAGCTCTGCCAGTGCAACCTCCCTTGCTTCCCCAGCTACAGGTTGCTCTTCTCAGCCTATGTTAGCCTGGCAGTCTCACCCCAATTATCCCTCACGTGAGAGATTAATCCCCTGTGTTCAAGAGGGATAGGTAAAAGCCAGCATATGCTGTTTTCACTGGTGACATTAGCTAGGTTGTTAATGCTGGGATTTGGGAAGCATTGACAAAGATGTTGCTTACAACCCATGTGTGAGCCACCCAATGTCCCCTTTTTTCTTGCAGATGGAGGAAAAAAAAAAAAACTTTCTGACTTGACAGCATAAAAAGAGGGCTTTTTTTTTTTTCCGGGGGGAAAAATTATATAGAATTATGTCACATCAAGAAAAACACAATGATTAAAATAACTTGCTATGAATATTCATTCTCAGCTTGGCAGATGGATGAAGTGGGCTGAGCATTTGCAGAATATTGCTAACTGAGCTCTCTTCCAGAGAATAACATTTCAAAAGAATTTCCGATTAGGTCTGTTGGCCAAAACTAGAAAGGATTTTTCTCTTCCTTTTTTTCTTTCTTTGGCATTCTGAGCTTCCACCTTCCTGCTGAAATGAATTTCTCTCTAATCACAATTTTGGATACTTCTGAAGCCTCACACTGAGGCCTTCCAGATGGGTTCATTGCAGTGGGAAGAGAAATATTCATTATCATTATTATTATGATTACTATTATCATTCTTAACTCTTACGTTACATTGTCATAATTGTCCTGAAGGATCTCAAGCTGGTTTACAAACAAGGTTTATTTCCTCCAACTACTAAAACATGGTCACCTCTGAAGAAGGACACAGCATTTGTTGAAGAGCTTTGTGCGAAGGAAAGCAGGGGGGGAAACCTTGACGTTTAAGAGATACTTTGTTAGAAACAGTGAAATGTCCCAAACTGGAATTTAGCTGCGTTTTTACCCAAGGCATGGTGGAAGATTGCCTGGACACAGTAACAAGCAGCAGGGGTGGCAGGGTTGTACCTGCTTTGAATGTCACAGTGCCCCCTAGTAGCAGTTTTGATTATTAATCGGTACTGGCTATAAAGGAACATGGCTTTTTATCACAGCACTGAGACTGCTTCACATTCTGTCTTGAACCATTTTTTTTTAAAAAAAAAAGTTTGTGAGGAAGAATGTTTAATGAAATGGCTGTTGTGCCGACTTATTTTATTTGGTGGTGGTTTGGAACCAGAAGGGGGGAAAAAAATCAGTTTTTCAAAACTGAAATATTTGGAGTTTCTTAACTCTTCTTTAAATCGGAAGCTACCCTGCTTTTGTACATAACTTGGAGCTGTCTAGCCTGGGAGGGTTAGCGAGCAGCCCAGAAATGCCAGTGTCCCTCCAGTCACAGGCCTTACGCTGCAAGTCAAGTGGAGAGATGGCTTGGTTTGCTGTGACAGACGTAGCCAGTCTGTGTCTTCCTTACAGGCCAGTGGAATCCCCACCAGGTAATTTGCCCAGCATACAATGACTGTTTTGTTGTGTAAGCTGGTCATGGATTGTCCAATGTTGTAGTTTGCACCCCCCATGGTGCTTTTTCTATTTTTTTTTTTTTTTTGTAATGAATCCTGCAATACTTCTGAGCTGGGTAGGCCAGTAGCTCCTTAAAGGAGGATAGGACTCAGGTATCACCATACAGCATCGTTTTTCTATTTCTTCCTGATTGTGTCATGTGTCCCATCCTCTGCTCCCCATCATATTTTTAAAGAGCAGTTTGGACTGGAAGGGGCTTCAAAAACCATCTGGTTCTGACCCCCTGCCATGGACAGAGACATCCTCCACTAGCCCAGATTGCCCAAAGCCCCATCCAACGTGGCCTTGAGCACTGCCAGGGAGGGGGCAGCCACAGCTTCTCTGGGCAGCCAATGCCAGCACCTCACCGCCCTCACAGGGAAGAAATTCTTCCTTCTGTCTAATCTAAACCTGCCCTCTTTTAGTTTGAAGGCATTCTCCCTTGTTCTGCTGCTTTCCTGTAGGACCCCTTTAAGTATTGGTGGGCCGCAATTATGTGTCCCCAGAGCCTTCGCTTCTCCAGGCTGAGAGAGTTGGGCTTGTTCAGCCTCTCTGCATAGGAGAAGTGCTCCAGCCATGTGTGATTGCAAGAGGACATTCCTAAGTTTGCTTTCCAGAGCTGTTGATAGAAGTAAGCAGCAGGTGTGAGGCAAATCTTCAGGCATGTGCTGCTTTGGGTAGACAGAAGATGTAGAGAAAATAAGAGCATTCTGGAAAAGGGCAGAGAAATGCATGTGTATAAGGGAAAGAGGAATGCAGCAAGCAGGACTGTGCTTCAGAGTGATTTGTTACTGTCCCAACAATAGCTCTTGTTTCTACTGAGCGTGATCTCTCCTGAGAAGAGGAGGAATCTAATCATGATGATTGATAATTCCTTCAGAGGTTCCCCAGTAGGTATCAGACTTAAAATGCAGAAAACTGCTCTCTTCTGGGAGAGCAGATAGGAGCAAAATGCCCTATATGTGTGCTGCTCCAGAGGGTCCCTCAACTCACTTCAGGTTCGGCCCTTGAACCAGGATATTTCATTACTTTGGAGAGTAGAAACAATTGTTTGAGGGCCACCCAAAGAAGGCCTCTGGCAGGTTGATGTCTGAAAGCCAGTGCTCCAGTTTAATAAACTCAGTACCACTTGTACACCTCCCTGGCAAATGGATAGTGACACGCAGTGACCAAGCTTTGCCAGCAGTGTTGCCCGAGGCTTTAATTGCTTTGCACATAAAGTTATTTATCTCCACATCAAGAGGGTTGAGACCACATTTAGGGAGTAATTACAAAGCTGCCAGAGGGACTGGTGTTTGCCATGCCAGCCAGGCTGTGATTTATCGGTTCTGCTTGCATTTAGAAAGTGAGCTTTCCCCTCACCTCTTCCCTTCATCCTCTGTATCATGGCTAAAGGCAGCCATATCCCCCAGTTCCCTCTTATACTATCCGTGTGGAATATATTGGGCAGCTGTAAAGAATGGAATAATGTGAGTTTAATTCTGGACATTGCTCTTACTCCTTTACTCTTGAGGGGGTTTTATGCATTTTTGATTTCTTTTTTTTAATAAAGAAATTGTTATTAGGACTTTCAGTGAGATTTCATGATATTTGGGGAGACGCTTTCTTTGCATTCTACGGGCTCTTGATTCAGCTATACCTTTTATAGCAACAAATTCTCATCTTGCTGTAGAAGGTCTGAAATGCCTCTGTCAGTGGGGTTTTTGTTTGTTGTTTCCTTGTGATATGTAAGGAAATGCAGTGCACTCAGCCTCAAGTCTTGCCTGTTGTGGTCTTCTGTTCCCACCTGTGCTCCCTATATCCAACTCCAAGTGTCCTGCAGTCTTGGCCTACATCCCCCCCATGCTAATCTAATCCTTCATTTGTTTGTTCCTTTTTTAATTTGGCTTTCTGTAACACCAGTTTTCAAATATTTCTTTGCATAATCTGAATCCTGGTGACATCACAGATTCTTTGATTTCTATAGACCCAGGTCTTCTGCTAATCTAATGGATTTTTGGGTGCTGGAATGAAAACCTTGCCCCAGCAGAAGTGGGACATTAGGGCCTCCCCTAAGATTGTGCAAAAATCATAAAATGCAGGGAAGAAGGGGGCCTGACTGACTACTCTAAATATTTACCTTATTTTTCCAATGAAAAAGACTCTGCCATCTGCCTAGGTAGCATGCTGTAATGCTGTGCCATCCTAAGGGCTGAAAACTTTTTCCTAATTTCCAAATCAAATCTTTCATTTTATATGCTGCACTCATTTCTTTCTCTCTTTTCCCCCTTTTTTTTTTTCCTCTACCCCTGACTGCTGTGGACACAGAATATCCTCTTTGTATTAAGCTTCCATATATTCAAGGCCTGTTACTTCTGTAGTCTTCTCTTTCCTAGATTAAAATTAATGCATTTTTGCCAGCCTTTCTTCGTGGATGATGTTTTCTAAAGATTTCCCCTCACCTGCTCTGTATTTATCCTGGTTCACCTGTCTTTCCTGAAGTCTGCTGCCTAAAACTGGGCAGTAGTTCTCCAGCCAAGGTTTCTCCATAACTGTATGCATCTTTCAAATGACACCTTCCACACCTTGGATGTTATTCTTCTCTTAATGTGGCATGTGCTTTCTTTACAGCATTCCTCTGCTGGCTCTGATTTAGTGTGTGCACTGCTATATGCTTTGGGTTGTTATTGTAGGACTTCTTGCTAACGAATCACTTGACAGGGCATTCTGGGGGTGTTTCCCCTCTTAGATGTAGTGCTTGATAGCGTTCTGTCAGGTTTCACATTGTTTGTTTTAGACCACCTCTTGTTTTCCAAGATCACTTTGAACTTGGCTCCTCTTCTCCTGAGGGAGAATAAGAATAACCTCTCTCAGCCCAGGGTTTCTCACCACATGCAGAGAACCGCTAAGTATCAGCAATGTGACCTCCATCTTGCTGTCCCCCCAAACATCTTATCACAGAATCACAGAATTGTAGGGGTTGGAAGGGACCTCGAGAGATCATCGGGTCCAACCCCCCTGCCAAAGCAGCTCCCTAGCTCATATTGCTCAGATAGGCGTCCAGGCGGGTCTTGAATATCTCCAGTGAAGGAGACTCCACCACCCCCCTGGGCAGCCTGTCCCAGGGCTCTGTCACCCTCACTGTGTAAAAGTTCTTCCCCATGTTGGTGCGGAACTTCCTATGCTCCAACTTGCAGCCATTGCCCCTTGTCCTATCCCCACAGACCACTGAAAAGGGGCTGGCCGATTCCCCCTGCATCCCCTGCTTCAGATAATTATAAACTTTGATTAGGTCCCCCCTTAGTCTTCTCTTCTCAAGGCTGAACAGTCCCAGCTTACTCAGCCTTTCCTCATAGGGGAGATGCTCTAGGCCCTTAATCATCTTCGTAGCCCTTCTTTGGACTCTTTCCAGGAGATCCCTGTCCTTTTTATACCAAGGAGCCCAGAACTGGACGCAATACTCCAGGTGGGGCCTGACCAGGGCAGAGTAGAGAGGGAGGATCACCTCCTTTGACCTGCTGGCTACACTCCTCCTGATGCATCCCAGGATCCCATTGGCTCTCTTGGCCACCGAGGCACACTGCTGGCTCATGGCCAACCTGTCATCTACCAGGACCCCCAGGTCCTTCTCCACTGAGCTCTTCTCCAGCAGGTCATCCCCCAGCCTGTACTGATACAAACAGTTGTTCCTTCCCAGGTGCAAGACTTTACACTTGCTTTTGTTGAACTTCATCTGGTTTCTCACTGCCCAGCTCTCCAGCCTGTCCAGGTCTCTCTGGATGGCAGCGCAGTGCTCCTGCGTGTCAGCCACTCCTCCCAGCTTTGTATCATCGGCATACTTGCTGAGGGTGGATGTTATTCCCTCATCAAGATCGTCAATGAAGATATTAAACAGGACTGGACCCAACACTGAGCCCTGGGGAACACCGCTGGTAACAGGCCTCCAGTCAGATTCTACTCCACGAATCACAACCCTCTGGGTTCGGTCCGACAGCCAATTCTCAACCCACCTCACTGTCCACTCATCTATCCCATGCTTTCTCAGCTTTGCTATCAGGATGTCATGGGAGACAGTATCAAAGGCCTTGCTGAAGTCAAGGTAGATGACATCCACTGCTCTCCCTCCATCTACCCAGCCTGTCATGAGATCGTAGAAGGCTATGAGGTTGGTCGAGCACGATTTCCCCTTAGTGAATCCATGCTGACTACTCCTCATGACCTTCTTCTCTTCCAATTGCTTGGAGATGGCATCCAGAACAAGCTGTTCCATTACCTTTCCAGGGGCAGAGGTGAGGCTGACTGGCCTATAGTTACTAGGTTCCTCCTTCTTGCCCTTTTTAAAGACTGGAGTGACATTGGCTATCCTCCAGTCTTCAGGCACTTCTCCTGTCCTCCAAGACCTGTCGAAGATGATAGAGAGCGGCTCAGCAATCACCTCCGCCAGCTCCCTCAGCACACGTGGATGTAACCCATCTGGGCCCATGGATTTGTGTGCATTAATCCCTTTGAGCCGCTCCTGGACCTCCCCTACTTGAACCAGAGGGAAATTCTTCATTTCCCAATCAGTCCTACTCTCATCCAGTGTCTGTGGGTCCCGGGGGGCCTTTGAAATGAAGACCGAAGCAAAGGCGGCATTCAATATCTCCACTTTCTCAGCATCCCCCGTAACCAGGACACCCTCCTTATTCAGCAGGGGACCTACATTATCCCTGGACATCCTCTTACTGTTCACGTGTCTAAAAAACCCCTTTTTATTATCCTTTATGTCCCTTGCCAGCTTAATTTCCAAGAGGGCTTTAGCCTTCCTAGTTGCATCCCTACAGGCCCTGACCACATTCCTGTATTCTTCCCAGGTGCTCAGACCCTTTTTCCAAGATTCATAGATCTTCTGCTTCTCTTTGAGTTTGCTCAATAGCTCCCTGTTCATCCATGCAGGTCTTCTGCCTCTCTTTCCCCATTTCCTCCTCAAAGGGATGCATCGTTCCTGTGCTTGGAAGAAGTGCAGTTTGAATGCTAGCCAGCTCTCGCAGGCTCCCATTCCTTCAAACAGCGTAGCCCACGGGATAGCCCCCATTAAGTGGCGGAGGAGATCAAAGTTAGCTCTACCAAAATTCAGGGTAGCTATCCTACTTTTTGGCTTGCTTCTTCCACCCAGGATCATGAACTGAACCATTTCATGGTCGCTTTGCCCTAAGCTGCCCCCGACCTTCACTTCCCTAACAAGTCCATCCTTGTTAGTGAAAACAAGGTCCAGCAGCCGCCCTCCCCTTGTGGGCTCCTGCACCATCTGTAGCAGGAAATTGTCTTCAACACACTGCAGAAATTGTCTGGACTGCATACGACTGGCCGTATTGCTTGCCCAGCAAATATCTGGGTAGTTGAAGTCCCCCATAAGGATCAGTGCCCGGGAACTTGAGGCTACTTCTAACTGTTTATGGAATGCGTTATCTACCTGCTCCTCTTGATCAGGGGGCCTATAGCACACTCCCACAACAATGTCCCCCATACCAGTTTGCCCCTTGATTTTAACCCACAAACACTTGACAGAAGGTTCATCCTTCCCCAGGTGGAGCTCAACACATTCTAGGTGCTCTCTCACATAAAGAGCAACTCCTCCACCTCGCTTCCCTAGCCTGTCTTTCCTAAAAAGCACATAGCCATCCAAAGTCATTGTAATAAAGAATAAATAGGAGATAGTCTAAAATGAAATCAAGATAATTTTGTATTTTTCCTGTTTCTCTGGTTTGGCCTCGCTGAGACGGGGTTTGGTTTTGCTTTGTAGCTCAAATAACTTCTTCAGCCTGTCCATTCAACTGTACTGTTTTGTTTTAAGGGTTTTCTCACTTAATTTTCTAGATTCACATTTATGTTTCTTATGCAGAAATGCCTTTCTGACTCCTGATTTTTTTCCCCTTTGTCTTTGTGCATTAGGATAGGGATTTAATCCTCCTCACTTCTGATGTTGTTTTGTTTTCATCTGGCTTCATTAGTTTTACTATCCCCTGTCAAAAGATTTAGTACCTTGCTTCTGTTTTGGATTGGGTTTTTTTAATTTATTTTGGGGTGTGTTTGGAAGTTGTGAAGGACATTGAGCCTGTTTGTGAAGGTGGTCATTGTTTTTCAGTGCATCAACAACAGTTGCTTTGCTAAACGGACTTTAGTCTTTCATGTCAAATTGCACTGAAAATAGTCTGCCTGTGAGCTCTGGAGTCAGCTGTTCTAAGTGATAATTTATTTAACACATCAAGAAATTATTTTTCTAAACTGTCACCCAACATGACACCTGACTCATTTTTGTAAGCAGATAACCAAAGTCATCCACTTTTTTCTGCCTTATTAGACTGATTACTGCTTTGATGTTCATCAACATTATGCATTTAGTATTTTTCTGTCCTCTTGTTAAAGCGGATGATGATGTAACCCTGCTAGTATACTGATATTTTTATATTTGGGATTTTTGGAGCTTACTTTATGAACATCTCAAAATGTTAACTCACTGGATTCTGTTGGGGGTACAGCACCCTTGCCTCTAAAGCTTAGTATGTCCTTCACGTACAGTTTGACGCCAAAGATTATGTTCTTCCATTGATCTTTGCCATTCCATTAGGCCTTATTATAGTAAGGTTTTCTTCCATTATCCACCGTTCTCGTTTACCCATTATTGCTCAGAAGCTTCCGCAGCGATGTGTTACACACATGATTGTTTTTAGTCTTGGCCAGAGCCTAATTTTATTGAAATTCTGTGTTGGAAGCTCTGCTATTTTTTAGAATTTATTTCTGTAGTTCTAACATTTCTCAGCTTGGCTTTAGCTGAAGTTTCTGTCCTATCCTCTGCTCCCAGATAACAGTTATCTCTCTATTACTGACATCCCTAGCAGATGTCTTTGTCTGACTTGAGCGCTCCTTAGCACCTGCCAGCTTTCCTTTGCCCTGAGTTTAAGAAAATTCCCTCCAAACCATATTAGTTTTCAGAAGTGCAGTTGGGGTCTGCTGTAGTTAAGATGGAACCCCTCCTGAGCCCACCCTGCCTGCAAAAACAGCGTGTTTGCCTGAAGTCCCTGCATTCCTAACAACTTTTATACCTTTTCTCTCTATTTGAACTTCTCCTCCCTACAGAGTCCCTGTGATTCCAGCCGTCTCTGCAAAGTAATATGGTGCCTGCAAAAATAGTTCAAAGAAATGTGTTGTAGAAACTCAAGTGTATTTTCAGTGTCATTTTCTAGGGTCTCTTTCTCTTACATCACCACCTATTATTGCTATAAGAATCTGTCATGGCCAAGGACCTCTCAGCTGTGCTCCTCGCATGTTGGCCCAAATGCTTGTAGAGCGCTGCAACTTCTGCTCCCTCTAAGCAAAGTATTTAGTCATCATCCAGAGCTGGGTTGGATTCTCCTGCTACTGCAGCCTCTCCGCATCTTGCCGCTGGGAACTTTCTGAAGTAGCATTCTTCTTCAGAAGTGGGGTTGCAAAATTGGAAGGATGATTCTGTGACTGAAAGAATCCATTTAATGGATTTTCTTCACTTCAGCCTTATTCCATGCTGCTCCGAGGACAGCTGTCTGGGGGGGGGTGGGGGCGGGAGGTGATTGCACCCCTTTCAGCTATAGCTCCTACTTGGGGTGGCCCTTTGGTTTTGGAAGCTGTGAGGTACTGAAAGTCATGGAGGTTGCCAGAAATTTGAAGATCATTGAGAAATTGGCTATCTCATTTGGTTCCCATTCCTATGTTGGTGGTTGGGTTTCAGGGTTTTTTTTGTGGTTTGTGGATTGGAGGTTTTTTTTGTTGTTGGGGTTTTGAGGGCTTTTTTGGGAGGGGGTTGTTTGGTTTTTTGGTCTTTTCTGGGTGAGGACAGGAGGTCCCCCATGGTTTATACCTACAGTTACAGGAAATTGCTCGATATTGTCAGTACATGGCGATCTCTTGTCTGCTGCTCCCTTCTCTAACTACTGTATTCCCTCTGTGGTTTCTCTCTCTGTTCCCTCTTTTCTCTTCCCAGTTTTTGTTTTATTCCTGCCCTTCGCTGCACAGTTTCCCTGAGGCATTGCCAGCACGGCTGAGGGGCTTGGCTGTGTCCTGCTTGGGGGGCTCTTGGAACTTTTAGTATTGAGGCCTTTATTTTAGGGAGAGCAGTAGAGCAACCTCTTCAATTGCACCTCTAACTACTCCTTGTCCCAAAACCTTTTTTTGCTCTTTCTTCAGTGGTTTTCAGCTGGAAATTTCCTGTCAGGCACCATGGTCCTTTCCACATGCTGCTACTGTGGGAACTAAAAAGGGTTACTGTATGGGGATGGGGGAGGCCCCAGGGAAGCAGATATGACGGATTCATTGGTGGATAGGCACTCTACACCCAGATAAAAATTGACTGCGAATGTGTCAAGGTCAGAAGAGTTGCTTTGCTGAAAAATGAGAGGTTATATCTATGCCACTATTTGCAGATGCTGTAGATATTAAGCTGATGTCTCTAAATGAATCCTTATCTGCAATCCTAGGTACTAATGTAAATTGAAAAGAAAAAAAAAACGTGGCAAGGCAGTGATTATAATGAGGAATATGAACCAAAATGCAAGAGAAAAACACGTCTGTATTTTGAGGTGCTGGAAACAGGGATTCAGAGCTCAGTATTAATGCTAAATCGTTTCCATGTTCTCATTTTTCTCTGCATTTCTCAGGCATTGTGAGTATAACATTTGTCAGTATAGCCTTAGGCTAACCTGGCACCAGTAAACCTGGTGTAAACACCAAACTCCCATCTTTGCTCTGGTTTATGGGGAAACTCAGCAGCACTGTCGTTATCTCCTTGTCTCTGGAAACTGTCAGGGATAGGATGGGAGAAGCCAGTTGCTCCAGTCATTAGAGAATGGGCGGCAGTTGCAGGTCTGCCACTGACACCCTGAAGTGCCCTTGAAAACATCACGTTGTTCCTCTGGTTTTGTATTTCCTCTGCTTATAATAAGGGAAGGATCATTCCTGACAGCCTTTGAGCTCCATTTTGGAAATCTTTGAAAGCAAAGTGTTCGATGCATGCAAAGCACTATTTTTACTATTTATCAGCTTATAACTGGACCTCTCCTTTCACATAGGTACATAAGTCTCATATTTTCTCTGATCTTTGACCTGTTGACGACTTAACGCTCTTTCTCTTTTGGCTCCTACAGCTTTGTCGGACCATGAGATGTATTATTCAAATGCCCTCACACTCCTCTTATTGCTAATTATATATTAAAGAGGTTCTAACTTCATTTTTGCGCACTACAGAATCTTAGTCCAGCCATGACACTGACAGAGAGGGCTGCCAGAGCTCAGAGAGAACTTGTGCAAATGGCACTTCTCTTTTCGGACTGTCAGTCTTAATGGAATATTTGATGAGCCAGTAATAACCCCAGCACTCCTTATCTGCAAAGTTGGGGGAGAGCAAGAGACTTGTACCAGCTTTCATTTATTAATACGTGTTTGCAAAAAGGACATTTTCCATAGAGTGTTTTACTGTGAGGGATGGCACTTCCCACCAGCTTGGTCCAGGTGGATCATGTCGGGTAAAAGAGCCCTCGTTGCTACTTTGTGTGGGCTTCGTAGGATCACAGAAAAAATTGTTTAGAGGGATGCCAAAAGCTCATCTACCTTATCCTCTGCCCCCATGGGCAGAAGTGCTTAGGGTGTCCTGCTACTCATGTACAATTTTTGGGTTGGATATGTCTGTAAGTTACTATAGTTTGAAACATGAAGGGCAGTTTTGGTTGCAGTAGGCACTGCTTATTTATAAATTCAGACTCATGGGTCTCAAGTCCGGAAAAGGCTGTCGTACCATCCAGACCCACCACCAATAGTTTCATAGATCAGCAAATTTTACTGGATCTGAATTGAGTCCTTTGGCTTAGACTTGAAGCTATGGATAGGGTGCATTCAGAAGTAGTTGTGGAGCATGGCACGTTCATCAGATTTTCCTGATCATTTTTGGCCTTTTGATATGGAGGATTGTGCTATTTATTCCTCTGCCAAAGTGTGAATTTAAGAACCCAGTTTTAGCCATAGGTTTTGGTAATCTTGGGTGCGCATTGATTTTGTGTCTGAGGAACATCACCAGCTGCTGAGACACTGTGGGTAGGGATGTGGTATAAGGCCCCAAAGACAGAAAAATTGCAGAATCCAGTGACATACTGAACCACGGGTGAGTCTTTGGTCTGTCACCTGCTTTTGGAAAATCTGCTCTAACACATGAATTACCCTGTATCCTGCATGTCAAGGAATCAGGATACCACAGACAACTGTCTTGTGATACGATGAAATGCCAGAGGCTAGAGCAGCAAATTCTCTTAAATTAATTTTATTTCTAAGGTAAGTTATATCTTCCTTTCTCTAAGCTTTATTTCCTTCCCCCATCATCAGCCTGGCACAGATAACACAATGGCTGGGAGAGTTTATGATGCCTGGACTGCCAGGGCAGTTACATTGTGGATGCTAGAATTTGTGCCTGTGTAGAAAATTGAGAGGTGAATTCGGAATTTAGAGCTCAGCTTCCTCACAACGGGGGGAAGGTTTTTGATCTCGAAAGCATACAGTGAGGCCATTTTCTACCTCAGAGTCACAGACCAAAACAACCAAAATATTTTTCATGTTTAGAACACTGCACATACTTTGGCATCCAAGGGAACAGGTGGAACAACAGCTCTGTCACACTGGAGTCAAAAATCCCTGTTCCATACTGTACTGAATAGAGGGACACCACCTTCTCCAGCTTTCTTAGAGTAGGTCAATGCTGTTTCTGTGAAGCCTTTTTCATTAGGGACAATTGTTCGGTTGGTTTTTTTAATATATAACTCTATTTTATTTTTATTTGTTTACTTTGACTTTTTTGTTGTATCAAAATAGCAAGTAAATAGTAAACCATATACACCTGACAGAGAGCAAAAGAGTGAATGAAATATTAATATGACATAGAAGTCAAAAGAATGGATCTAAACAAGATAGTCTGAGATTATCACAATGAAACACTTGAATGTTTAGCCATCAGACATTTCACCAAAGTTGACAGTTTCCATAGAGAGGTCTGATTTTGATTAAAAAATGGAATCAAAACAGTTCTGGCAGTTTTTCGCTTTATCTCCAACAGTTTTGATGATGGATCTGCTAAATTTCGTCATGACCTTTATCTATAAGGAGGGGCAGCTCACTGACCTGTAAGACAGTGCCCTCCTTAGGTATACAGAGTGCCTGTCTCTTAATGTAACTTCTGACGCTGACCACCTTGATCGCATCACGTGTATTTTCCTTCGAGGCCTTCCTGTCACTGTATGAGGAACAGTCAGTGGCACACCTTTTTTTATGCCTTTTTTGCTTTGTTATGAAAATGGCAGTGAATATACAGTTGCCTGTGTATGCCTTCTATTGCTGAGGTGCAAAGGAATATGTTGCTGATGTATTCATGTGCGAGTAGTAGGATCCAAAACAAACTGCTTAGTTCTCTTTCCTGTATCAAAAAATGAAAGGCTTGTGAAAACAGTTCTTTTCTTAATATGAAGAGAACTACCTCTGCTTGGTCTGCTTCCTACTAACCCTCCCCATCCTTAACAGAGGTCCTGTGTCTACTGACATGTGTTCAGGGCTTGGGAGCTCTTGTCGCATTTACAGGAAGAGGGTAGACATACGTAGACTTGAGGAGAAACTAGAGCTGACTGCATGGGTGTTGCTGGGTTTGTTTAAAACACTGAGCTGTAGTCTAGTACAGTTGTGCCACTGGCACCTTGCGGCATGACAGTGTGTAGCATCATGTATTTGTTGTAGGAGATGCCAGCAAGGTTGTGCTGGGGCAGCATTTGCAGAGGAGGTCCTCAAGGAGCAGGCCAGCAGCTGTGTGGTGCTTTAGCAGGATGCAGTTTGTGACTACTTCTCATTCAATAAAGATCAAGCCAAACACTAGAGAGGCCGTTGGTGGGTCTGTGTCACTGATGGTCTGAGCAGCTGTAAAATGGATGGAAAATTCAGGTGTGGCTGCTGTGGTGCTGGCAGGAAAATGCTCAATATGTAGACCTGAAAATGTTCTCTTCTCTCTGCCAGCTTGCAACAAAAAGAAAGTGTATTTGTATGCAATGGTAGATGGCATGTTTTAAGTTGAAATAAAGGCACTGTGGGCTGGATTTGTGTCTTCTCAACCGAGTTTCCTTAGTGTCATGTGTTGGGTTTGTAAGAGGTGTTAGTGCCACGTTGTTCTTCCTTGGTTACAGCCTTGAAAGGGATGAGCTTCAAAGACCTCCTTGCACCTACAGGACTTCCAGGGCTACTGGAAGTGCCTCTGGCACTCAGTAGACTCAAACCTCCTGCATGACTTGCAGTGTTGTCAATGTAAGTTCTAGCTGTTTCACTGATTACTCCAAATCATAGAATCATTAAGGTTGGAAAAGACCTTCAAGATCTGCTAGTCAAGTTGTCCTCCAACCACCTATATTACTAATATAAGATGATTTATTACCTTGTTGCTGCTTGTGTTCTCAACTTTCTTCTTACCACCAAGAGTTCATCAACTAGAGTGGGCAACTGGAAGATCTAAAATCTATCTGTTTCATTAATCCTTATTTGTGCTGTCTAGGCATTCTTCTCACAACATCAGTTTCTTGACATCACCATTTTCTTACGTATTATAAGATAACTGGCAGTGATCCCTCTTTTATTCCCAGTGGTTTCAGTTCTATCATAAGGATTTCCGAGTGCCTGCCACAATAGTATCCGAGTTGTTCTTAATACCTTCTGATGCTGTTTTCCTTAAACTGTTCATGCAGGGCTTGTTACGGTGCTTGGGGGTGTCAGTTTGAATGTCTGAGCCAAATGGAAGTGTGGCTGTCTTGCCTTTTTAGTTCTTCCATCTGTATGAGCTGGTTTATCACACCAGACTTAAAAGCATTTTGGTATTAAATAAAATGTTTTCCCTGCAGTAAAATGTTTTGCAGCCCTTTGGGATGAAGTATGCCTTGCAAATGAATGATTATAATAATAGTAGTAAATAGAGGTGATAGTATTTTGGTGTTTACTACTTGTATGGACTTTGCCTCGACAAGCAAGGGCCACTCGGGACTGAAAGTGAAAAAGTGCAAATGATAGTTGGGCCATATGGTTTTCTCTGATACCAGTGTGTAATACTTGGTTCCCTGATTTCAAGTGGAAAAGTCAGTGTTGAAATCATCCTACACTCTCACATGAAGTTCCACTGGATTTATGCTGGTGAGAGCAGATTTTGGCCCCTTAGATGAAGCCCAAGACAATTACATCTCCATTAAGAAATTAATTCAGAATTAATGCAGTTATTGTGCAGCAATTAAATCCCAAACTGCTGTTAGAAAAACTGAATTATTGAGGTTTGCCATTTAAGCTGTAGCTTGTGTGGACATAATGAACTGGCCTTTTATATTACACGATAAACCTCATGTTCTTAATAATCACTTGGAATTGACTTCATGTAAATAACTAGTACAGCTGCTGCAATCATCTCCTGAGATGGTGCTGCTGTCTTGCCAGGATTTTTCTGGTTGCTGCATTCTTTTTTTACTGTGTAGTTACTACAAAACCAACCTGCACGATCTCCTAGCAGCTCAATTAATACCTTTGCATAACTTCTAAAGAGCTCTTTATAGATGTAACAGGTTGCTTATTGTAGGTTAAAAATGTACCAATTGAAATTGAGTGTTGCCGTTATTATTGTTGATGGAGTTTTTCCAACTCTGCAAGAAGAGATGTATAAATTACATGGTGGTTAAAGCTCAATAAATACGGTTTTGCAGTAGAGCAGTTTGTATTTAATCTTCCATACAGGGGCTGGTCCACTAACCCAGTGAGTGATGGTGCAAAGGCGTGTTCATGTGTGTAGCACCATGCGTACATTTTTAAAGGTGCCCAAGGGACTTTGTGCCCTGTGGCTTTTGGCCATCTAATTCCCTTAGTTACCTTTAACAATCGAGTAATCTCAGGAATAAGTCCAGGTTTTCAGTGCATTTCTCTCTGGCTGGCTTGTTTTTCCTGCAAGGGTACTAATAGCTGCTACTGGCTCCCAAGCAGTAAGGTGCAGAGATGGCATTACAGCATTGACTATACAGATGGAAGGATGCAAGATCATCTTCTTTCCTGCCCTATGATACTGTTTTTACTTCTCTGGTTGGAACAGAGAGTTTAAGAACTGAATGTCAGACAGCAAAATCAGTGGAAGCAGCTGGAAGTTCAGCTCTTTTCAATTGCGAGCCATTAATTTACAAGCTTCAGTATGAACTGGAAAAATCTCTCAACAGTCCTTATTTTTTGAAAACTTCAGCCGTGTGACTCATGTTCAGATGTGTGAAAATGAATATAATGGCTCTCCTATGTGAGAAGGAAGCCACATTTGGTAGCACATCTTTTGCGGCTCTCTAGCAGGTAGTCGCAGCGCACGTGCAAGGAAGAACCAGCATCACCTCTCCTTACGTTTCCTCTTCCTTGCTTTCGCGTCCTGCGGCAGCAACGTCACCAGACACAGGCTGGACCTACCTTACGTCACTGTGTTTTTGCAGAACAAGATCAATCATTAGTTTTCTGTCTCCTGTTCTGTTCTCTGAGTCTGGACTCTGGTGAGGGCAGTTGATTCTTGGCACAGCTCTAAGGGGTTAAACACAAGAAAACGAATCTCCCCTTCCAGTCACTCTGCAACCAATGGCTTCTACTCAGTCGCATGGCTTGCCCGTGCTCAAGTGCTTTCTGGAGTTTCACAGGTGCAGCTGTCTGGGAACGTATTTGTCTACAGCGTGACTAAATTATTATTATTATTTCCTTTCCAGATCAGGTAACTGCATTTGTAGCCCCTTTGTCCAGCTCTTTCTCAGTCACCTTTTGCTTCTCCCTTCTCTTACTGAGGGTGAAAATTCCCTGAGATGCTGTTCAGCAAGAATTTACAGAACAAGAAACAAATTGTTTCTGGAGAGTGCTATTTACCTTTTTTATTTTCTGCTTTGTTAGCGACGCAGAGGTTTCATTAGCAGGGAACAAAATGAATTCCAGGGACAGCAAGTAATATGCACACAAATTATATTATAAAAAAAGCACACTAACAACCTTCAAACACAAAAATAACCAAACCCCCAGAAAGAATACAGCTGAGCTATCTACTAATAAGGGAGCAAACTGCCTTCTGGATAATAATGCAAGATGGAATTAGCCTGTTAAAACCTTGGGAACTAGCAGAGCTGTAACCAAAATCACAGGGTCACGGTGTCTACCCTGTGCTACATGTGAATGATTTTGAGAATCATAGAATGGTTTGGATTGGAAGGGACTTCAAAGATCATCACGTTCCAACCCCCCTGCCATGGGCAGGGATACCTCTCACTAGACCAGGCAGCTCAAGGCCCCACCCAACCCGGCCTTGAATATCTCCAGGGAGGGGGCATCCACCGCCTCCCTGGGCACCCTGTTCCAGTGCCTCACCACCCTCGTAGTGAAGAATTTCTTCCTAATATCCAATGAAAATCTACCCCCTTCCAATGTAAAACCATTCCCCCTCATCCTATCACTACATGCCATTCTAAAAAGTCCCTCCCCAGCTTTCTTGTAGGGCTCCCTTCAGGTACTGGAAGGCCACTATAAGCCCTGGAGCCTTCTCTTCTCCAGGCTAAACAACCCCAAGTCTTGCAGCCTGTCTTCATAGGAGAGGTGCTCCAGCCCTCTAATCATCTTTATGGCCCTTTTCTGGACCTGTTCCAACAGTTCCATGTCCTTCTTATGTTGGGACTCCAGAACTGGACCCAGTATCCGAGGTGGGGTCTCACAAAAGCGGAGTAGAGGGGCAGAATCACCTCCCTGGACATGCTGGCCATGCTCCTTTTGATGCAGCCCAGGATATTGTTGGCTTCCTGGGCAGTGAGTGTGCATGGAGAGCCAAGTCCAACTGGAAAGCATGTCAAAAGGGTCATTGCCTTTATTTCTTCCAGGGTGTTTGTAGCAATTTGCTCTGGCAGTTCTGTGTAAACCTGTGTGCAGTGGGCACTTCAGGTCCATGGTGACTTAGGTGGAGGTGCTGCGTGTCAACTACTTTGTTCAGAAATGTGGGATGAGCACCAAACTAGGCTGGTGGGGAGTCCTACAGGACAGGAGAGCATGGCATTGGCAGAGTTCAGTCAGATTGGGGGTTCTAGAAATAAAATGTCTACTATGGTTGTGATTTAGTAGCCTTGCTAAAGCATTTATGAACTTTCTTGAAATAAACCTGACTGTTCCTGCTCTTCCTTTCTTTACCCCATGTATCTGCTTCAGGGCAGATACTGAGCTCCTCTACTCTATGGTAGGTGATAGAACTGCTCTGCTTGCTGCGCAGTGGTGAGGGGGAAAGTGTATGAGTGTGTTATCAGAAACACGGCACCTTGGGAACCTACTGGCTCTTTTTATACACAAAGGATAATATCCACCAGTCTGTTGCTGGGGAAAACCCTCCTCCTTGCAAGAGGTTCTAGCTGAAAAGCTTTGAATCTGTACTTAGGATTAAAAAAAAAAAAAAAGGAAAGCAGGCACCTTCAAGCCTGGGGGAATGTAGCTTGTTAGAGCAGATAACTAGGATACTTTTATGAAGTGGATCAAGCCCCCTAACCTCAGGGGAGGAAGTGTGGGTTGTTGATAAGATTGTACCACACAGATGATATTTGATAATTAGCACTATCTTTAATGTAATCATTTGCTAAGAGGTTTAGCTGGGATGTGACTTACCCAGGAGAGGCACTAGAGGAAAGGGGAAGAAAGGACAGGTGAGGAGAGCAAGATGTAAGTTAGTCTTTGCCCTCCTTTTTTGAGATCCTATCTGTGGATCTCAAAGAGTCTAGCCCACTTTTGACAAGTGTGTATTTGCTCTGTGACTACTTTGTACTACCCTTTTGTTGTATAAGAAGGAGTAGGGTGCAGTGATGTTACTGTGGCTAGGCTGCCTGACGTGTGAGAAACTAATGGAAGTAGAACATGGACACCAAGAACAAGCTCTGTCCTGAGTGTTAAGTGGTGCTGAGATATGCCAAACCTGGAAGGTGTGTAAAGGAGGCAACTTGTGTTTATATGTCAGAAAAAATCTGGCCGTAAGAAGATGGTTTTCTGGCTTTGCTAGAAGCATCGTGTCAATCTTATTAAAACCAGTAATATGCAAGTTAGTCTTTTCTCCTACAGAGTCCCTGTTAAATGTGGCCATATGCCAGTCAAGAAGATTCATGGGGATAGTTTAGTCATTTTCTGAGCAACTGTGATGCTTGTCTCCAAACAAACATGTCCTATGAGATTCATCACTGCCATCGCTCTGTGGGTTTTGTTGCAGAGATTCCACATAATAATGGCCAGCGATAACACCCTGATTAATTTGGTCTCCAAACTTGCAGACACTTTTAATATCTGACTTTGTGGGAAAGCCTCTGACACTGAATTTGGAGGGAGATATAACTAGACTCTTGAAAGTTTTCCCCATTTGTAGATTTTATTTCATGCCACAAATTCCCGCTGAGGCGGTGTTATTTTATTTTTCTACCTTTGAAACCTTCTTCAGCCTATCCTGATTCCTAGCTGCTTGTAATATTCTTTCATTCAATACCTCAGCAATCTTTCTTTGCAGATGTTTAGGCTCCTCTATTCACACTTGATTCCTGCAGAGGCTGTTGGGGTAGCTGGTTTCTCCTCCCCTCCTTTCTCAAGTCCAGTTCCCTAAGGCATCACCTTCTTCTCCAGACAAATAAATGCCTTGAGGCAAGCAGACGTCACTGTTGTAGTCTCGTTTGCATGGGGAGCTGTCAGGCCTGATCTGACCTGCCTTTCCATCAGGATTATAAAGGTGACGGATAGTCAATTTCAGGGATTCATGATCCATTTTAGCACAGCGCTTCACCTTGCAGCTAAGTAATACGGCTGTGATAAAATCAGCCATAATCACTGCATCTTACTCAGCACTGCCTTGGCTGTAAATATTGCCTTCATATAGAAAGGAAAGAAAAAAAATATCTCAAATAGAAGGAGAGGAAAAAAAGAGAGATAAAGAGAAAAGGTCTGTTGATCATGACTGACCAGAGCGGTATCTCCTCATCCTTTAGGCTTTCTGAAAGAGAGAAGCAGAGCTTGGAGGTGGTGGACTCCTTACTGTTCAAAGGAGGCTGTGGGGTGCACACTTAAGCATTCTCTATTACTGTGGGATGGTTCTGTAGCCAAAGCTAAGCTAGGTCTGGGGTGTACACTGCTTGAGAAGCTAATAAGCTTTAGGGATGCCTCCATCTTTCTTACAAATCCTGAACAATTTCCTTGCTTTAAGTTCAGTCTTTGACTTCCTGAAGGATGCATCATGAGTGTCCTTCCTCTTTCCTGAAACGTTTAGAACTGAAATGGAAGCCATTTTTGTTTTTGAAAAAGAAAAAAAAAATCCTTCTTTGATTCATGATTACCCTTTGCAGCTGTTTGTTCACTGTTGTCCCAGTATCAGTGATCTTAGAAGCAAGATCTATCATGGTTCATTTACACCATGTAACCAACCTGTGCCTCAGGGAGTCACTACTAGACATTAAATCCAGATCTTTCACCTTTGGGCTGTGTTCCAAAACTGTAGTTTTTTCAGCAACTATAAAAGCGACACATGTTAGAAGTGTTTAAATAGGTGATGTATGGAAGCTTATCCTGCTGTTACACTGTCATGGAATTATAGAATGGTTTGGGTTGGAAGGGACCTCAAAGATCATCTAGTTCCAACCCCTCTGCCTTGTAGCAAAAAGCTGTCAGCATTGGAACATATGTGAAGTATTTCTAGTATTACAACAGCCACAGTAAGGTCTCTGTCTAGTTGGTTGAGGTTTCCCACTCCTTAGTTTATTCTGTGGTAAGATCTGATGCTGCAAGAAACATGATGAAATACTGGATTACTGGGCTTTGTGCGTGTCTGTAATGGGAAAACAGAAGTAATTTGAGGAGCTGTCCCCAAAAGAAGGAATGGTAGGGGCTCAGCCACAGGTGTAAAAACAGTTACAGTGCAGTGTTTTGTGTAGGGTAGAGGTGAATGATGCTGGTAGATTGTGATTCCCTGTAAAACTGAGGAGTGGTTTCACAGGTGGGTAAAAGTGTGCGCTGTCCTTTTCTGGTTTTGTTATAACTTCTCCTAAGTGTCTAAGTCTACCCTGTGCTGCTCTGTTTCTTTTTTTCTTGTTAGTCTGTGATAGTCCTTATTTTCCTCATTTCACTTTAGGAAATAGGCAATGGGGAGAAGGGCAAGAAAAAGGGGAACATTCTCCTGACTTTAATTTCAAAAGGGCATGAGGTACAACAACACAGACAAGTAAGTTTGAGTTTACATTATCTGAGGGAATAGCCTGTACACTGAACTCCAGGGCTGCCTTTTTGGCTACCTCCTGACAGTGTGTTACATGGTGATCTTTCGGATTTGCTTAGTTAGTCTCCTGCATGGAATTGCCTCTATGCTGAACTTCAGCTGAACTGCATTGATCATCAGTGTTCATTCTATCTGCTCTGGAAATTAGAAGAGAGAAAAGAGAAGTCTACCTTGAAGTAAGGCTGTCTTCAATAAGAATTTAATTTAGATATTGCACAGTTACACTGTATTGGTCAAATCACAGACCATTATGAGAAGGAGAAAAATTGCTCAGGTTTCCTGTTCTTTAACCTCTAGATAAACCCAAACTGCTGGTTCAATAGCTGTGTTTCCACTCGTTCTTTTTTCTAAGGGCAGAATAGGCCAGTATATCTAATGAAGCTTCTATTGGATTCCTGTACCCACTATCCAGTGTCTGCCCGGGCACTAAGCATGAAATAGCTTTCATATGATATCTCATCCTGTCTGCTGGGCTGGATTCCCTGCATCACTCCTTTTTGTTTGTTCCATCAGGAAGCAAGCTTCAGCAGCTGGCTGGAGTTGTCTTCCCTTCAAGTAGTGTAGAGTCATCCATACAAACCTCTACATCCATGGGGGGAGAGGTGACAGAAGTGATGTGAGCTCCTTGGAAACAGGCCTCTGTCTCAGCATGAGCTGATGAGGAATCCAGGGAGCCAGCTCTAAAGTAAGGTGGGGCAATGCCTAGTTGCCTCAAATGACATGTGAAAGGAAAAGGTGCTTCAAGCCAATGTTGTTGTGACAATAGTAGTTTATTCAGGTCTGGGTGTTATGTTGGTTAAAACATCAGCACCTTAGTGATGTCTCTTTTTCAGTAGTGATGCCGTAAGCCCAGCCCCACCAAAAAAATCAACCAAACAAAACCCCACAAAAACATGAAGAAGTGGGTACTCTAAAGATTAATTATAGGATATGGTCTCATTGTCTTGACTTCCTGGATATTCTGTTCTTCTTTTGTTTGATTTCTAGTCTAATACTTTTCACTTATTTTGGAGTTCAGTTGAGCAAGTGAAATGAGTCTCGCTAACACTTAGTCCGCATTGCCAGTAACTGTTTCCACGTTTCTCAAAACACTTTGGCTCCTACTGCCAATTTAACACCGTTACTTGGTGTCCAAGCACAATAGCCAGAATTGAACAGAGCAAGAGACGCGTAGCTGCACTGACTCCACCAGAAATAGTACCTTTGAATGAGAGATGAAGCAGGGTTTGGGGGTGATGTCTGTGAGCATGTCTGTACTGTGACTACTCACTCTGTGTCTTTGAGGAGGAATTCAGTTCCTCAAGGCAATGAATGGAGGCAAAATCCTGCCTGCGTTGCAATCGCTTTTCAAAATTTAGAAAGCCTTCACAGTTATAGAAGCAAAAATTTCTTCCCTTCCTCTCTCACAATGTTTCCTTTTCTCCAGGAA
Organism: Porphyrio hochstetteri; assembly: GCA_020800305.1. NCBI lineage: Eukaryota > Metazoa > Chordata > Aves > Gruiformes > Rallidae > Porphyrio > Porphyrio hochstetteri. Next base: position 106,675,599 of record CM036905.1, on the reverse strand, counting down.
AGACTAAAAATAAATGAACGGGCAAATTGAATGCGTGTTTACAGATGCCACAGGATTAAAATGTTTGAGTCTCTCATGTTCTGACAAACTTTAGCTGCCACTTTCCCCTCCTGCTGGTTACAAATATCCCTATACTAGTTAGCTTGCTTTTCCTACCCGTCTCTGGTTGTCCCTTCTGCTTTCTAAAAATCTCAACCCTTTTTCCCTAGGGGCACTTGGGAATAGGAAGAGCTTGCAAATTGCAGCAGCTTTAGGTAGAAACTACTTCTACTGAGCAAGACACTTCCAATTTCATGTCATCTGAAATAAAAATTTCTGGCTGGAACCATGCAGGGGATGGAACTTTGCATGACTAGTTCCATCTCAGGAAACACTGGCACAGGCAAGAGTACTGTGCTGCCAGACTGGAGTAAAGACCCCAGGACAAGAGAGAGTGTTGATTTCAGTGTAGTAAAGAGTGCTTCTCTATTGTTTTCACGGGGATAAAGCCCAGCATATAAAAGCCTGGACGAACACAGGCAAAGTTCTTTCTTGCCATCCTAACAGAGGAGTAGTGATGGCCGTAGAGGTTTGAAAGGAAGGGCATATGTGGCGTGGGGCAGTTGTTTTGCTTTGGTGTCAAAGCTGGATGGTAAACTCTTCTCCTGCACATTTTCACTCCTGGTGTAGAGGTGAGAGACCTCATTTCCATGTTGGGAAAAGCTGCATCTTTGGGGAGATGCTTAGAAGAAAGATTCGTATGTGAGCTCCCAGACTTCAGAACTGCAGTGATGATCACCCTACCCAGCCAGCTGAGCACTCTGCAATGGAAATGTTAGGCATCTGGGTTCTTACCTCAGGTTTTTCCTGAAATGAACCAGCTTATTGCTGTTTCCTCCCTCTGTGCTCTTTGGAAGTGGGTTGTGTTGCAAACTATTTGTGCTCACTTGGCTTTGTTAAATGAGATTCTATGAGATGACTCAGTAAATGTTGTCTTTTGGTTCACCTTTTCCTCTTGAGAGCCTTCCCACCTTAGGGGACAACTGAAAAGAAGCTTGGTTAACACACTGGTTGCATTTTGCTTGGACATCTTTTATCCTCCCTGTCCCCTTCTTTGATATACAGATCAGACTCCTTCTAGGGAACTCCTTCCATCACAAGGATGTCTGTATTCTTGCTCATTCACCACCTGACCCTCACAGCAAGTGGGAATCAGTACATTGCTGCTTTTAGTTTAGTAATGCCATCATCTTTATCGTCCAGAGGCCTTGTGGATCAAGTGCACGCCTGGGAAACAATCGCTGTCTTGGCAGCGGGATTGGTGCCAGTTACAGAATATGAATTCATGGTTGTTAGCTCAAATCCACTGCAGAAGTCTCTTTTTTTTCTCTGATGGACACTTGGTGCTTCATGCATGTGGAAAGGATGAACTCCTTCCTTCTCTCTCTTTCCTCTGGTAGATTAATGCCAGTGCATTGTAGCATGTGTGGTGGGTCCCACCAGCAGCAGCATGAGCCTTCTGAAAAAGACCTGAGGGTTTTGATGAACGGACTTCTTAGTGATGGATCTTCTCTGTGCAGCGGGTTGGGGAAATAGACACCGAGCATACAACACTGTACTACTGCTCACAGTAAGGCAGAAACACGGTGTTGTTAATGGCTTTACTATTATCAGAGAGATGTCTATGTAATAAGCTTCAAAAGTCTGGCATTTTTCCCCCACCCGTGGAGATTTACCTAATAGAAGGAAGAGCAATCCAGTTAGTAGGTCCTCAGATAGCAGTGGTACAGATATTCTGACAGTGCTGGTAGCAGCATTTGGCAGTTTTCCATCAGTAGCAGGTTTCCTCTAACATTGACCAGTTCACCTGTTTCCATTCCATTCACTTGTGGGTCTGCACTTCCGAAGTGTCCTGTGCCAACAGTATGAACACATGTGGCATTGAGATATCATGAGCGTCTAGCCCTTCAGAGGCAGGCTGCCCACAAAGCTTGCTGTCGTGGAAGGCGTTTGTGGGTGTTGTGCTCATAACGCTTGGTAGTACCAGAGCTTCCAGGATGCTACTTCTGCTACTGGTGCCACAGACCTTTCCTAGAGAGGAGAGACCTGTAAACTGGATGTGCTTTGTCCTTTCTTGCTGATGTTCTGAGTATGTTGACATTTTGAATTCCTGCTGCCTCCACTCTGTGTTTAAAATGCAGTGACCTAGTGGAAATCACTGACATGACATGGATGTCCTAAAGGAGGAAATCTTTTTTTGCCTTCATTTCAGAAAACGTGTACATGCCTCTGCCTAGCCTCAGAAATTCATGGGAAGTGTTTTGCTAGCAGCCTGAGCAAGCTCCTATAACAAGGCTTCTCAGGGGATTTTGCAGCCATTTTTTATTACTGGGTGAGCATTAACAATGCAAAGCTCTGCAAATCACATGGAAAGCACACGGTGTACAATTGCAGATTCAGAAATGAGCAGAAGTGTGACTGCTGAAGTCTGAACATATGACTACAGAGATCTAAGATGTACTGTTTTTCCAGGCTTGTTATTTAGCTGCCTTCCCACCGATCTTCGATTTTTCCCTTGCACAAAAAATAAAGCCACAGCCGAGGAGGCTTCCTGCGCTGTGGGAATGCAGTTAATCACCTGAGCAGCCGTGGTTCATGCAGTGTGTGGCTGTATCTCTTAATAGTGACCTGAGGCCAGGTGTACTAGAGGAAGGTAAGCCATGAAATAGGAGCCAAAGGTAGGGATAGAGGTATATCACGACTTTGATAGGTTTCCTGCACTGACTACAGTTGGAATGCTCCAGTAAGTGAAAACTTCTGGGTGAAAAGGAGGCTGTTCTGTGAATGACACTACGGAGTCACAGGGTAGGATTTTCCTCTCGAGTGCTAAAGCTGGGGCTCCAATTTAGGTGTCTGGTATGAAATAAGATGTCTGTTGAAGTGGGTATGCTTGGGCTTTTCATTTAGCGTGGAAGAGAAGAATGCATTGGAGACTCCTGGATTTGTGGTGCTGTGTTGGTGTTTTAGTTACAGTCTGAATGAACACATCCAGAATGCCAAACTACTTATTCCTGGGTTTTTTAGAGAGGTTGATTACACTGTTCATGTAATCCACTCAACTGGAGGGGACAGGAGAAGTGAGGTTTTTTGGGTTTTCAGGGTTTTCTATTTGTTTCCCTAGAAAATGGTTCTTCTGATGTGGCTTCCTATTTGCTTTGGTTCAGTGTGGTTTAAAACAGAACTAGCTCAGTGTTCTTGCATATCCCTTCTCCTCACCTATTTAAAAGCAGATCCTCAGGTGATCTATAGAGGCAGTTACCACAACTCAGTGCTGTCTGTAGATGTGCCCCTGGGTCTTCTGGAATGTGGTAGTTTTGTGAGTTTTCCATTCACCAGAGGATGTCTAGAGTAAAAAGAATATAAATTTCAAATGTTGAATGCGAGCAGGAAAAGAATTCCTTAAGGCTTATTTTACACAGAAAAGGAGACTGGTAGAACTATAGTGGAATAATTATAACTATGCCACTCTGGCATAGCCACAAATGAGATAGAGTAATTGTATCAGAGGCATCTTACTTTTACTCTCAAATACAGTGCTCACATAGGGAGTTATTCAGCTAGTGCTACAGCAGATGATTAATATTATCATTATTGTTGTTATTTATTAACCAGCATTTAGTTTAGCACTTTTTTTGCTGCAGATTTCAAAGTACTTGAAAATTAAATCTGTATCATCATTCCTGTTTGAAGTACAACTGTTGTCCTTCAGGCGAGTTTATACAAACTCTTAGAAAAATCTTCAGAGCTTCTTTACTCATCATAAAAATGAAAAGAAAAAAATGGGCACATGCCCAAGTATTTTTCCTTTGCACATCACCTTAAATATACATAGCTAAGAGCCAAAAAAGATTCCCAGCTCTGCTACTGACTCTCTGTATGTGACCTTGGCCAAGTTATTTCACTTTTACAAATGAGAATAATAGTGCTGACCTTGCAGGGGTATTTCAGGGCTTTATTTCTAAAGCTTGCAAGCCTTTTGAGATCTTAAAGTGGAAGGAGATAGCAAAGTTTAAAGTACAACTATTATTAAACACATTTATCATATGGGTTGGATACAAACGTTTCAGCCATCTGATCTTGGTCTTTTTCATTTTTAAACTTCAAAGCCTAATTGAGATTTGATTGTGTAAGTTTCACTGATTGCTTCATTTTTAGCATATGGATGTTCTTTCCCTTCCCGCAACCCTGTAATACAAATCTGTGGCCAGCCTCTAGCCATCCCACTTCCTTCATGGCCCTTCACCAGGGGATGGAGGCTGATGTGGCAAAGCTGACAAGATCAGGTATTGTTAGGTCACTGATCTTTGCACTGAGGCTTTTAATTAGACTTATCTTCTCAAGCCCTCAGTGGCCTAATTGTTTCTGGGGCTCTTGAATCTCCTAGAGAGATTGGATTGCAATCTCTGCAGGGTAATGTTTATGATACCTTATCTTTGCCCCTAAAGAAAAATCACCCCTTTTCTTGTAGGTTCTGAATACGGTGAAGTGATTCTTTAATGGCACCTCATTAGCATCTGCACCTTTTGCCTGTCGGTTTCCATGTTTAATGACCTCTGTGGTTGGATGCCTTCCCAGCACCCTACAAAGCAAATGCCATGCACTGCTGTGGGTTTTTTCCTAGCAGAACTTTGTTTCAAGTGTCAAGTCTATCTTATGCATGAGGAGGTGCTGGGGTGGGGCAGGGGGGCAGACAGACACACTATACATCTTTTACTTGAGGCAATGCATTTTGCATGTTTCCTAAGCAAAGTAATGCTAAAGTGGACAGTACCTGGTAACCCCTGCCTAGGCCCATAAGTGATTTCTGCAGAGCAAATGGGACATAACTCAGAGGGTGAGCATTTGACAGGAAGTATATTCACTGTACTGGGATCCACACTCCCACTGGAAAAATTTGGAGGGATTTCTACTTGGAAAAAATGTGGAAAACTGATGCTTTAGAAAATTTAGAAAATCCCAGTGTTGTGTTTCCATAGCTGGTAGTGGTGCCAGGCTGATACAAGGGAGCTTTGTCTGAATGAAGCGCTAAGCCAAATTCTTTGCACCTTTCTGAATGGATTCTTTGTAGTACCTCAGAGGTGATATGTTAACTGCCATGTCTTGGTCTGATTTCTGGCAGGTGATGGTACTATTTGTGTCTCTTTTTCCTTGCAGTTTCAGTTAGATGTGGGTCAGCTCTATTGTATAGTGGCTTCCAGTTCCTATAACCCCACAGCAAACATTTCAGTAGGTATCTCTAGCTGGTGGATGTCACACTCCCTTCCTCACGTTCTCTTTCTAAGCCAACTGCATCTCCTGGTGGACACAATTCTCTCCCTTTGCTTATTCCAGGATAAAAAGTGCTTGTGGAGTTCTGTTTACTTGAGGCTCTCTTTATGTTGGTCCATCTTCCAGCCAAAGTCCAATACTTCTTGGACTCCAGCAAACAGAAAGGTGATCAAATGCTGAAGGCCTCAGATTTTGGCTACATTGTTTGCTGAGCCACATCATAGAAGACAGTAACTTTATTTGAAAGAGGAGGAAAAAGTAGGGAATGATTGTTGGCATTATGACGTTGAATAAGGCTTATAATAGCAATAATCCTCCATGAAAACAGTTGTTATCATAGTTAATGTCTGCTTTGTCAGTGTGTTAACCTTCCTTGGCTTTGCCTCGGGCCATTAAATGACCAACCATTCGTTAAACACCTGGGAGCGACCAATTTCAGGGGGAATATTATGGAATTCATTTGTTAAGCGAAGCACTTGAAATAGCACGCGTGTGTACCTGCACCAGCTCTCTCACACATGACCCTGGCCATAGGCACACTCCTCTGTTCTTACGGGTGTCCATGATTTTGCTCTGGTGTGCACTGAGTCATGTCCTCCCATGTTAGGCCCAAATCCAGGAAATGCAGGCAGACTGCTGAGGGGGAGAGGGAAGGCATGTGTCTATGAATTGGTCTGACAGATTGGGAGAGGCAAACACCCTTTTTTCCTCAACTTTTTGTAGTTTCTTTGTTATTTTTTTTCCTAAAACAGCTGTGTGTTTACCGAAGTTTCCACAGAGCAGTCATTCAGATGCAGTCTGAACGATCCCCAGTGAGCTGCACTGATGTTGTCACTCCTCCTACTCTGACTTGCTCTTTTCCCCAGTGATTGACTATTTTATGATTATTTTTTTTACCACGTGATGCTAGCTTTCTATGGTATCTTTCATGACAACTGGATGTAAGTCATAGCCATCTACTTTTGAGGTTGACAATTACTTTTACCACCTCTTCTACTGTTTTCTACTGTTCCTTTGCTTTCCTCAAGCAGCTGAAGTTAAGTCAGTCACTTCGCAGAATGAAGGAACAAACTGTTAGGGACCTAGATGCTTTTTTATTCCACTAAAGAGTTTATGCTGTCACGTAGAACTGGGAGCTGTGGCACCCCATACATTCCTGTAGGTTGGGCATGTCAGGCCTGGCTTTCTCCAGGCTGAGGGTTCCTCTGCAGCACCAGAACAGTAGTTCATACGCTGTGCAGAATGTGGATCCCACCGCGTGCCCTTTGCCTCTTTATTTGTCCCTGTAAAATGTTATGTAAAAATATTTAACTTTATACCCTTTATCACTGTATGTTGTAAGTGTAAATCTGTTTTCTCTCATATCAATTTCAGAGAGATTTACTGGTTTGTATAAAAAACGACCTCCATGTATTCTCCTGCTGATAACCTCTGCTTGCGTTTTAGTCATTCTTAGTTCCCCCGGGCAGGGATCACGTCTTTCCTAGTATCTGGAAAGCAGCTAGGACGTAGCAGTGCTGTGAGGGAAAGAGGAGAAGGAAAAAAAAAAGAGAGTTCTACCTTATCATTAAGATTGCAAAGGTTACAATGAAAGCTCCTGCTGTTGAATATTGAAATCTATTTGAAAATATAATGCTAGGCAGCACACTGTGGCAGGAGCAGCAAGAGGGCACGCCGGAGTCCCTGGCACCCCTTTGCTTAAAAAGGAAACGGTACCTTGTGCTTCAGATATGCAAATGCAGGTGCTCTTTATACTTCCTTAGCACTTCAGAAATTAAATTGGAGAAAAAGATTCTCCTTCAGCGCCAGCTACTCTTAATTGCACCTCTCTGTCTCAGTATGAATTTTGTTGCATTTTAAGGGCTCCCCTGCTTTCCTCCCTGTCTTTCTGGAATGGTAAAGTGCTCTCACTTGCTGCTTGGACACTCCCAAGTGCTGCTCGCTGCAGGTGTCAGTCTGACAGTTTATGAGAGCACTTCATAATCCCATAAAGAGACGGAGAGCACTTTGTGATGCACAGCCAGAGATGCTGCTTAGCTTCATGTGCTCTTCACATGCAAATGAAGAAGGGTGCTTTCACTACACAGGCCCTTCAAGACACACAGAAGTGCAAACATTTTCAGACTGAGTCTGTATCTGGTAAGCAAACATCTTTAACTTTCCACAAGTGCGTCTCCCTTGTCCTCCTATCAAGTAAAAAAGCAAGGAAATGAAGTAACTAAATAAATAGCTATTAGGAATAGTTATACTGACAAAACTAAATAAATAAGCTAAATATCTAAACAGGAAGATTTCCATCTCGCCTTTCGGTGAGATTCTGGCCAGAGCAGGAAGGATCCAGGAAAGACACACATGTGCAAGCAGAAGTTCAGGTCATCAAGAAGTTAGGCATCCAATGATCCAAGATATAATGAGCTTTGAGATCATACGGCTTTAAAACACAGTAAGCCTAAGATTTATCCATTTCATTCCTAAACCATTAGGATGCGCTGGTTCAGGTTGGTTTAGCTTTTTTAAAAATTGAAAGATTATTTCCTTTTCCCTTTCCTTAAAAATAACACAGCCGAAGACAGAAAGAAACCATGTGGTTTGGTTCTCAGCTTTACAAACTAGTGATTTAGAAGAAAAAACATTTCTTGTAAAATGACTTGTGCAGAAACTGGCATGATGACTGCCTTTAGGATACTTCATTAAAGCACAAATAGCAAGGGGATGAAATGTTCGATTTGCAATTCCTTCTTGCCTCTTTGCTACATTTAATTTACTTTTAACATAATTATTCATTACTTAATATAGCCAAACATTTTTTACCTAAGTATCTGTGGAATAAAATGTATTTATCCAAAGTGAGGTCTTATTTCCTCGGTTGTTCCTGACATATCAAACAGTACTCAGTTCTGCAGAACCTTCTATGGCCTCCCATTTTTGTCAGATAAATAAAGGAAGGTGAGCATGTTTTTAAATGCTATCCTGCCTGTCCTCCGGATTTATAAAATACTGCTGGTGGAGTTTTAGGCAATGTAATGAGCTGCTTGCTCAGTAAGCTACTCATGGAGTTCTTCTCTTACTGGAGCGTGGAGGGTGTTTCCCAGCAGGAAAAAGGGATGGGGTAGGGGGCAGGGGACACTGTTTGGAGAGGGGGGAGGGGGGGGGGGGCTGTCGGTGCCGATGCTGACTCTTCTGACTGATGTTAAACATAAAACAAGAGCACTTTTGGAGCCTATGGGGTTAGACCAGTGTTTTAGCTGTGAAAGATGGGAATCACGCCCATGATAAGCTTAAGTTTTATAATGCTGGAATGTGTTGAGTTCTGGTAACTATCTGGGCTTCTGTGGGTGATGTAAGTTCCCACAGTTCCTGCATGTAGCTAGCATCACATGTAAATGAAGCTGTTATAGTTTGTACCTTTAAGGCGTGTAAGTGGGAAATTAGCAACTGATACTGCAGGAAGGTATCAGCCAGTTTTCCCACTGCCAGTGCTGAGCAGGGCATTAGGGATTTAAAAAAACCTGGGAAGCTAGATGGTGCTAGGGACTGGCAATATGACTGTGTGATGGCTTTTCACTTCTGTGTCACATATTTGAATGCAGCCTAGGAAATCAAAGCTTCCTGGTGATGTCTCAGGAGGGATATATAGGCTTTGCATCAGTTCCTTGTTCTTGACTCAAGGGATGTTGAGCCAAACAGAAATCCTTCAACTGATTTTGTTGACTTGTGTGAACTTCTGGGTACCCTAAGGAGCAGCTGTGTAAAACTGCATATCCCCAGTTTGCAAACTGTCTCTAGAAGAGAGTCCTGACAGAAGAGCCAAGCCTGAGGTCTGATCCCTGGCCTGGAGACAGTCCTTCTGTATGAGCATTTGGACATGCTGGTGGAATAGGGTGTGGAAAACAAATGTTGCTTCCTGCCCTGTAGATTAATAGAGAAATTCCTGGGAATGGTATTGCTGCATGTTAAAGCGAAAACCCTTCCTCCTCCCAACTGAGCTCCACCACCACCAAAAACACCCTTTATATAAATATCCATGTAAGTAGTGCCTATCTTGAACTCACAGTTAGTTTGTTGCACCAGCCTACATATAATGCCCCATGTGTCCTTCTCCCCACTGCTTCCTAGCACCTTATATCTGGGGTTCTCAAAGTCACTGAGAAGCAGTAATGAATTAAGCTGCGTATTACCCCTGCTAGTTAGGTAAATGCCATTTCTGTTTCCACAGATGAGGGGGAAATGAGGCACAAAGAGGTTAAGTGCTTCACCTAAGGTCATGCCCTAATGCATCATTGTCCTTTTCCAGCATGGTGAGGGGCTCTGTCCCTCCTGCTGGAAAAACTGCTCAGAACTGCTCTCTGACTCTAAGCATCTCTGATGAATCCCAGTCATACAGACCAAACCTGAGGGCTGGAATTATGCTCTTGTCCTTCAGCTACCTAATGCTCTTGTCCTTCAGCTACCTAAAGCTAACTTCTGAAACTCGAATTAAAGAATGTCTTTGTTAGCTATCAGTAGTGGCAATAGTTAATTAATGACTTTACTAATACCTCTCTGTGGGTCTGTCTGGTATAAGGCAACATAATCAATGTGTATTGCATCTATGTAACGAAGCACAGGTTAGAACTGTCTTACAACTGTTGGTTCTGTGATACAGAAAGGGCCTTGTGGTGGCTTGATGCTTCCTGCTCCCTGTTTCTGTATGTTCTGGAGAGATTAGCAGCATTTATGAACACAGTAATGCTTTGTTTTCTGTATTGATTAAACTTCTACAGGCACTGTTATCTTTGCAAATTTGTCATTCCCCTCCTTAGCCCCATAGTTTTAGGAAACTGCTGTCATCACCATCTTGCTGATGAGGGCAAATGGCTGAAATGACAGAAACGTCATTCTGTTTGCAAACAAGATGAAAGAAAACCTGAAACTCAAATGCACTTTCAACATCAAGTGGAGAAAACTGTCATCAGATCAAGACTTGATGGTAAAAGATTCTTCTCCTCTTCTTATTTTATATGCAGGCAGAGGCAGGAACTGGTGGAAGACTAGAAAAAGCAAGTTTCAGGATCCAACACCCACAATTCCCAAGGGGCTAGCAGTGGTTTTTTGGAGTTAATATATATCCCCCCCCAGCTTTTTCAGATGAGTATCCAGGACACGTATGAATGATCATACTGTCTTCCACTCCTGAGTGGCTTCAGGTCTGTTTTTTTAGCTCGTGATCACAGACTCTGTATGAAGTGCAGAGCCTCATAATGTGACAGTTCTAGGGGACAAGTCTGAGCTGATGAGACAAAGTTTTGTTAACCATGTGTCTTTAAAAGACTGTTTTTAGTGGAAAGATGAGACTGTTTTCAGAAATGCTCTACCAAGAGCTTTGTTTTTCCTGCCTTGTTTCCCTCCTTGATACCTCTCTGTTTTGGTCAGTGGTGAGCAACTGCTGAATCATTGTCGTCTTGCACCTCAGTGTACAGTGTGTCCATGGCTCCCACCATCTTTGCTTTGGAGCTGTTACATATGGCAGGTTGCTGTGCAAGTCCCAGCGTGATGAACAAGAGTTTCATCAGCATTTGGGGCTCGATGAAGCTTATTGGGATGGGTTCACTTGTTTCACCTGTAAGCAGAATGAAGAGAAAGGAAGGTAAGGATGATACTCATGCTATGCCTGTCAGAATGTCTTATCCTGTCTCATACCTACTCATATGTGTGCATGTGTGTGCACACATGAACATTCATCATTAATCTTCACCTGACCTTGCTACTTCTGAAATTTGGCAGCTTTTCATTAGCAATTTTTCCTTCTGGTGTCTGGATAAAACTGCCCTTTCAACTTCATCTAGCAAAGATAAGTTTTTGGAGTAATATTTAGAGACTAGAAGTAGGGCATGAGAGTTTCTCTGATAGAGCTTGTTCTCGCATTTTTTGCAGAGTTGGGAGGAAGGAACAGCTGTGTGCTGTTCTTGCACTGGTGTTCTTACTCTTTCATATATACCTCCCTCTGTTAAGGCCAGGTGGAGAATTGGGGACAGAAGAAGTCACGTACCCTTTTTGAATCTGCAGGTCACATGCCATCAGTTATTTTTTGACAAGGTCAAGTAAGAATCCTGAGAAGAGTCAAACTCTATAATTATATGCCATCCCCCAGGTAGCTGATGTGTACTGAAGGACTCTGAAAAATCCTGCAACAAACAAGGTTTCTCTTGTTTGGTCCTCCAAGCCGCAGTCTTACGGTGCAAATGAAGTAGCTTCATCAAGAATCCCCAAGACATTTCAGAATAGAAGATGAAGTGAAATAGGTGCAAGCCTTCAACTTACCTCTGATGGTGTAAAGCTGACCTTTATGCTTTACGTAACTTCTCTGATCACAGAGAAATTGTCCTGGCTATTGAATCCCAGGTTCTTTAAATAAAACCAGTCACTTAAAAGCAGCCCAGGTTTCCCTGGCTAACTCCATTCTTACCCAGATGTATGCATGACTCCAAGTATATATATGCATCCTTGCTTGGATCCTTTCTTATTTACACATACAAATATAGGCACACATCCATGCCCCCTCCAACTTGTAGATTTTGGGCTGGCTGTCACTATAAAAACCACAGGAAGCTGTGCTTTTGCCTTGGTCCTTTACACTGGATTTTGGTGACTGGAGAGCACAGTAATAGAGGCAAGAATGCTGTTGACAGTGCTTGTGAAATAAAGGTTATGAAATGTCCACCTATCCTCTAAGAAGGCCTTTATCCTAGGAGCTCAGCATTATGTGGTATCTGCATCTTTCAGGTTAAGTGCAAGCTTAGGGCTACAGGGATGGAGCTGCTTCCTGTATTCTAAAATTATGTTATTGTTTTACGTTCCTTAAGTGCTACTTTATTAGAACTGGCTGGAGGAATGAATAAAGTTTCTGCAAATGTACACACGCTCCACTAATAAGATTTTCTGAATCAAAGTACTGCAAGCAAAGTCCTTGACAAGTGCATCCAAAGGACAACATACTCTGTAGGCTGTGGCCCGAAGTTAGTTGTACAGCCCTCAAAGCAAACAGGCACATAATAAGTCCTCATTGAAGTTGATGTGAAATTGAACACTTACACCTTAAGCAGTTGCAGCAAGGTGAGAGCCTGGAGTGTGGGAAAACAGAGGAGCTGGAAGGCATGCTTGTATTATTTAGATGAGTCTTCAGAAGGAGCCTTATAGTAAGGATAGAAATTATTTTCTCCAGCATACACAAGGAGAAAGCTAAGGCTTAGTAACATTAACACTTTTTTATTTCAGTTGGTCTTTACTGTAAAGGTTATTCTCTTCCACAGGCAGGGAAACTGAGGCAATGCTCCAGTGACTTGTGAAACTGCATGGCAGAATAGGAAGCAGAATCCAAATTCATGACTCCCTCTATAATGCTAGAAAATTCCCTTTTCACAGGAGTGCATGCAGGGACAAGAATGGGATGAATAAAATGCGTTTCCTTTACTCTGGTTCTTCGGGTGCCACTTGTAAACCCCCATAAATATTTAAAAGTTTTCTCTTCCTACGTAGACAGCCTTACAAGTCCATCCGCTTCGGTAAATCTCTTGGTCTAGAAACCTAAATTAACAACTATGTTGGCTACTGGTGGAGGGAGATAAATAGTGATGATTAATCAAGCTCAGGGAAGTTCAAATCACGTGGTTCCGTGAATCTCAGAGAAGTTGTAGAGTTTGTTCTGAGGCCTGGGAAGTGGTTGCAGCCCTCTCTGTACTTATCCAGGCAGAATGTGTTTATCCACACAAGCCCAAGTTGTAAGCTAAGCAGGACTGCTCAGAACAGCAGATTGCTAGGGCATCCAAAGAGCCCCAACCCAGCTGACTGCTTTGCAGAGCACAGCCGCCACCAGCATCAAGAAAGGATGTGTGCAGCAGTGATTACCTTGGTGGTTAGAGCCACAGTTGTCCCTGCCTTCCTCGTCTTCCCACCTGGGAATGGTAAGGTCCCAGCCATCATCCATGGGATGGCAACCTTCAGTTTCCCCTGTGCTGCTGAGAAACTCAGAGCTAATTATTCTGTTCACTGGGGATGATCCAAGTTCCTGGGATAGCTGTGTATGCTACAAAAAGCTGTTTGGCATGGACTTCACTGAAACATTAGTTCTGAGAAGCTATCACTGGGGTAGGGGAGTTAATCCTGATGTGTTTGGTTTTCAAGTCAGTCACCACATAAGCCTACTCTTGCAGAATCCCTTCCGGCTGCGCCTGTGCCACTATGTAACTTTAAGAGTTGCTTAATCTTCAGTCTTTGCTTGTGGGTGAGGAAACAGTGTGGTTTACTCCTTCTACTTATAATGGCCTCACCATGTCTCCAGCATCATAAACTCTTGTGTAATCTCTGCATCATCTTCTGCATTTTTTAGTCTTGTTTAGCCAGAATCCTTCCTTTCAAATTGTTGCCCATTCTTAAACTACTAGAAAAGGACAGGACAAAGAAAACGAGCAGTGGGGAGCCCTCTCTTGCCTATTCTCACCTCCATTCAACATCAGCGTGTAGAATAATGAGATAAACCCTGACAGAGTATCAGTGTTTCTGGGATCATTCCTTTCTACAGGGCTTCAAAGAGCAAATGAAAAGTAATGAGAAAAAAAGTTGCATCACTGGCTCTTTTTTGCTGATGGGTAAAGTATGGTTATGGATGGACCTAAAATCTTGTGTGTAAGAAGCTGATCCGTTGAAAAGTTCAAAAATTAAAGTGATATTTGTCAAGCTTCTTGGGAGGCCCAGTCAGGTGTTGCTGGTAGCAGGAAGGATTGCACTACGTTCAGGGAGAAATGTTGAAAGCAGAAATACCACTCCAGCGATATATCCTTTTGGTGGTACATCAGTGGACTTGATGTCCCTCCCTGATGTACCCCTCTGGGCATATCACTGGAACCAAGGAGGTTCTAAGGAGGAACTGTGGCATACCAATGACTCATATGTGTGAAATGGCCAAAGCTTCACTTGATACACAGGGGATATCTAAAGATTTTTAGATGTTCAGCACTGATTAAAAACTTGTTTGTGTCCTTCAAGGGGCACAAACCAGAAATGTCCGGAAAAGAAAATCTTGCAAGCAGGAGAGACCTTATGGTTCATTCTTTCCTTTGCTAACGGTGCAAGTCTTCAGGATATTGAATGGATTTAAGTTTCATTCTTCACTCCTTTTAGATGTGTTTAGGAGAGAAGTTGTGAAGCTGGGGATATTCTTCTAGTGCCTGACCAAGTGCCATCACACATGTAAGGAAATCTGCTGGTTTATTGAAAACAGCTCAAGTATTGTCAATAGAAATTATTAATTCATAGCAAAATTCAGAGAGGTCAGAGAACTTTCTTTAATATTTCTTCCATTAGAAAATTAATATTTCTTCAGAAGTTATTTTGAAGGGTAACTGGGAATTCTCTTTGAGATGTTTTTGAATACAGCTTTGATGATTGCTCTTGCTTATAGTGACTTTTTATTGTGATAACTTTATTGAGTGATTTAAATCTTGGGGGAACGTGAAGACTGACCTACAGTGGATTTTTAGAATATTTACTTGGGAAGAAATTTTGAAGTCTTAATTTTCTGTTTTCAGTTATTATCACACACACCTGCTGGGAGATCTAGTAAAAAAAAAAATCTTTAGATTAAGACATCTATTACATGTTATAGCTCTGATCATTGTAGTCACTTTTCTGGCTTCTCAAAGCCATGTATAAGCTCATGACATTCAAGGTTTGCTTGTAAGTGATTTTGAGAGCAACACCTTTCCACCAGTGAACCATGACAAATGACAGTGTGTGATGGCATTGTGGATGTATGTTCTTCATCTCGGTGCTCCAGTGATATTAACCCTGTTGCAGATGGTCTGCATCCTGAATAAGCACTGCATCCCAAGCCAGGTTATTTGTGTCCCTGTGCCTCTGGGCTTGGGCAGGAGAATTGAACGTCATCTCCATAAACATCTCCGGGAAAGTGGGTCATTAATTCTTTAAAATGTTTTGCTGTCAAAAGAGCAACATTAAGGGGTGTTTGTTTTCTTTTAGTGACTTCCTGCAGCTTACAGGAAAACCTTTCTTTTTCTGGCTTTCAGCTTCAAAAGTTTTTCTGGCATAGTTGCCCACTTCTGGCAACAGTAAAAATTTGGGAAGACAAATCCTCCCCTCGCCTCTATCATGTCACTGCTGTAAATTCTTTCTTCACTGACATTAGGGCAGCATTTTCATGCTGAGTACAGGTGAGTGGGGAATATGGGCCTTTTATTTGAATGTAAATAGATGTTTTCAGAGGTATAAATGGAAAGGAAGGTGCCAGGTATGGATGGCCGTGCTTACATTTGGTACTTAATTGCTACATCAGCTATTTATTTTTTTTTCCCTTTAACAATGGTGGTGGTGGTGGTGGTGGTGATGTGTAAGTAAGGATAGCTCCAGCTCACTCTGTGTACATCTTTTGACACTCCAGGGCTGATTGAAAGGAGGAGTAGTGACAACTTTGGCCAGCAGAGACCACAAATTTTATTAAATCCTCTTGAAGGACAGATACATGATAGAAAAAGGAGCAAGTTCTGCACTCACTTTTTTTTTCCCAGGCTCTTTAGCACACTTCCCATGATTAATTTCCAGCTAGCTCTAATTGGGAGATCTACCATTGCCAGCAAGATTATTTTGGGCATATTAATCATTTCCTCTGCGGTCAGTAGGAGAAGGTGCAGAGCTGAGATCTCTGCTGCCTGCCCAGGGTCTGAGATAACCTATCAACTCTTCAGCTGTGATGGAAGAAAGCATTTTTAATGCTCTGATCTCGCTGGTTTTTCCATTCTCATTTGTGCTGATTCTTACAGAGCTCTTTCTCATTTGTTTGTATGGCCATTTTCCTGTGTCTGTCTCTGTCTTGGTCTTTATCTCATTCTCCCATACAGCCTTTTTGGTTTTCATTCTCCTTGTGCTTCATCTTTGTCTTAACTCAGTCTCTATTCTTTCTCTCTTGTTTTTCCCTTTGTCAATGTGTTTTCCTTTAGTCTTTTTCTTTTTTTTGTGTGTGCATGCATCTGTCTCTTCCTCTCTGCACTCCCTTCTCTACTCATCCTTTATCTCTTTCCCACTCTTTCTCTTTTTTCCAATTCCATTAGCGAAAGTAGATAATAACTTGTGAATTCAAGTGGAACTTCATTTCTGAAACCGTACACTCGTGCTGGAACCCATTAAGCTCGATAGCGAGAAATGAGAGAAATCATAATTATCAGGCCAGTAAAATACATGAAACATAAAATTTGTCAGGGAAAGTAATTGAAATTATTGGAGCAGTTGGGTCCTGGTGCTGTGCAGACCCTCAGTGATAATGGAAAGGTTACGGGCAATGTTTAGCAATGCTGATGAGGCCCAAGGTGACTCAACGCCACCACAGTCAGCAACTTTATGCTCTGCTTACATTCATTTGCTAATCCATCTTTGGAAATGGCCAGGCTGAGCCATGCATCGGGGTTCGTAGAACTCCTGCCAAAGAGCTGGTGTAGCCAATGTTGCAAAACTTTTGCTTTTGTTTTCCTGTTATTCACCTCCCTCTCTTCTGCTCCTTTTCACGTCTCTGCTTCTTTACACTTCTTTAGTCTTCTCATCCGTTTCCCACAGGAGCTATTTCAGACCCTGCCTGTACAGTCACAATATGTTGATTATTTAAAGCTTGCGTGAAGGCAGTCCCATCCATTTCTCCAGCATTCCCCTCGGAGAAGTTGTACGTACTTGCAAACTACCAGGGAGGTCCTGGAGCTGCCGCTGATGTTTCCATTCTCTCTTTGTGGGTGGGGAAGCTAAATCAAAGGAAACGGAGGTTGTCAGGAGCCAAGCTGGACTTAATATATTTATGTCTTTGGTTACGCTCTCCCTTGCCACTCGATCAAGACCCCATCCATTGCTCGACTAAAGAGATTGGGAGGGCGGTTGCAGAGCCAGTGTAGCCTTCAGTGCAAGTAGCCAGGGGATTGGTGCTGATGCTGATTCAGTGCATGCTAACTTTTCCTTTGGATTCTGTTGTGTAATAAAATGTTACTGCATCTGCTCCAGTAAGGCAGCCTTGAAAAATTGGCATGAACGTTGATCAGACAAGGTACGAAATCTACTCGCCCACTCCCATAAAGGCAAACACTAATGAACTATTTGTTCTGCGTGGAGATAATGATTTTGCAGGGCTCCTTGTTTTCAGAAGGGAAGAAGACGAGAAAGGAAAAGAAACAGCATCTGCTTCTCTTCAGAGCCTGAAACAGATTGTGAAAGTTATTGAATCATTCGGCCCCCTCCTTCTTTCTGAAGGGTTAATGTGACCTGAAGAGAATGGCACAGCGGTCTGCGCTTTCTCCTTAGGATCGCCATTGGGATGACACATACAAGCCCTGATCAGAGCCACTCAGTCTCCGTCTTTGTTTCCGTACCTATCATCACCCTCTGCCTACCCCATCTTCTGCCCTGTGTGTCTGTCCAGGGCCTTTTTCACATCTCTGGAATTTCAACCCAGCCATGTGCTGTTCCCAGATCATTCATGGCTCGTTTTCAGGGAGACCGAAATGCTCTCTGCAGGGTACCAGCTTTAGTCCCATCTAGCACAGGTATCATCACCCCATTTCAGCAGCCTGCTATCAGGCTCCTATGAAGCAGGTTGAGGCTCTTCATTCTAAAAAGATCCTGAAAGCCTAACAGGGCCCATCTACACAGCATGGGCATAAAAATAATCATACTGTTGTAATCCATGTGGAAAGAGTGGTAGGTTCTGTTGCTTTGCCCCGTAGCTTCCTTTTGCTCTCTTCAGCCACGCTGTTCAGGGCTTTCTCTGTGAACTCGTTGCTGCCATGGAAGAAGCTGCATTTCAGCAGCATTGTGTGAGAAGTAGTTTTGTGGGCTGCTTTGGCAGGAGGGACTGCCTTATCCAACTGAGTCCACTATTAAAAAAAAAAAAAAAGAAGAAAACCCAGGAAAAACAAAGGAAAAACCCAACCCCCCAAATTTTAATGAAATTAAACCCTCTCTCCAACAGTTGTTCTTCCCCAGATATGGTGCTGAGTCTGTCATTTTTACAGCAAATGCAGTTAGTACTGCTAGATTCCAAACCCCAGAAAAAACGGTGTTTAATGAACTGTCCGAAGAACCTCTTAGCAGCAGCGGTAGGAGTAGCATAGCTTATTAAGGTTGATGCCTCGGTTCAAAGCGGAGCTCCTTATTATAGGGAATATGTTACACATAGTTTGTCTGAGGGGGCCAATTGTAGATATATCTTCTATTACCATTAATACTTTTCTGATGGCAGTTACAAAACCACCGGGTAGGACTTTGCAGCTGCAATTTAAGAATAATCTATGGTCATTTTTCTGGCAGTCTCCCCTGAAACTCTTGTCAGGCGTGGATTTAAAAAGTCCCTGCACAGTCCCATCAGAGAAAACAAGAAATCAACAGCTGTAATGCCAGTAGATAATAGAGAAGTTATAGGGCATTGGAAGAAAATGAGGCATCATTACAGATGACCTGGGAGCAAGAATTATCACCAGCTCTTGAAATGGCTGGAATGCTCTTTCTCCCCTTGACACTTGGGCAGATAGTCTTTACATCTAAGGGACGGAAGATTATACTGGTAGGTGTTTCTGTCCCTGGGAGCCTGGTTTCTCTAAGTGGTTGAGAGAAGTTGTGAGGAAGCCTGGGGGAAGATGGAAGAGGGGATCGTTTTCTTCCTTGCTGAATTATTTTTTTACTTCTGGCGAAATCTGTCCCTCCTGTTCTCTGGTGGCATAACCACTGCTCCTCTGGAATTAGCTCAGACCTCGGACCAGAGGTTGAAAAATTGCTTACCAAGGAAAATGTAGTGTCCAGGTGCCTGTATTTGCACTACCTCCTTAGAGGCAGTTTTCTACCCTAAGGGGTGTCTCAGAAGCATCTCTGGTGCCAAATATAGTTCTCCATTTTCCTGGGAAGCAGTGTCTGTCAAGCAGCACGCTATCTGTTGGCATCGTGTTGCCAACCCATGAATTTATGATGAGCCTTGTGAGCATCCTTCTGCCCTGAAAGACCCCAGCAGCTGAAATGGATTTGTGAGGACTTCTGCTTGCTTTGTTTGTTTGTTTTTTTAATATGCAACATCCCCACATACCCCCCAGTTTTCTGCTGTTCTGGTTGCAGAAAAATATCTGGAAATATAGTGTGTTTATAGCCTCAGCCCTGATGTCAAAACTCAGAGACAAAATTAGAAAAATGTTACTACTGATTATTTTTAGGGGATGAGGTTTTTTTAGGGTTTTGATTTTTTGTATTTACAATAATTTGTCGCATGAATGGAGATTGAAAAGGGTTGCTTAAAAATATAAATCCCAGATTATGGTATTTATTCCCCTAAGATCATTATGGGAACTGAAATCTGATGTTCTCTCTAAACTTGGGCTGTCAGTGTAGTTTTTGTTAAGGTACTCAGCTAGGGTAGTAGAAGTAGATTAATTTGTTTCACTGTAGCAAGCTATTTTCTCTCCTGTTATGAGACTTCATGCGGTAGCACAACCAAGAACTGTGTAGGTTGAAAATACTACAAAGTAATGTTTAAATCCAAGGAAAGTTCATTATTTTTTGTGATGGAGAGATTAGGGGGAAAATGGTTCTGAAGCTGTCTTTTTTTTTTTTTTTTCCCTCCAAAGGGAATCAAAAGCACTTTTGGTGGTAGCAGTGAAGTTTCTTGGCTTCAAAACTTTTTTTTAGTTTTTCACTTTTAAAATTAATATCAAAGCTGCAGAGAAAGAAGACTCTCAAGTGGCTTAATCTGCATATTTTCTCATTAAAACAGAAAAACATATAGTGGATTTTCATGCAATAATATGAATAGTCCAGATTTTTTTTAATGGACTTTAATTTTTAATGAGACTGATCCTGCAGTCTAGTTATTTATAACTGCTACAACTTAATTAAGTCCAGTGAGAAGGACTGAATAAATGGAAGCATCTCAACCTGAGTTAGCAAATGACGGTCAGAAAACATAAGAGGAGAGATTAGCCTGTTAAGAGGATGTTTTAAATACCCCCTTGTCCCTTTAAATCCACGAGCTACGTGAAGATGGAAATAAGGCACTCCAAGCAGTATTCCTGCTTCTGGTGCTCTGTTAAAATGTCAATTTTAAGGGGGAAAAGGAAAAAAAAATGTCTCTAGGTCAGTTTTTGAAGGTCTGGAAATGTTCCTGCTTGTGTGGGTGCTCCTGGCAAGCTGTTTGTAGACACTAGTGCACCAAAGCATCCAACCAACCAGGCATGGCTGGGAGCAAGCAGGAAAATGAATTGCAAGGAAAGCGGCTGCTTAGTGCATGTTAGAACAACTCAGAGGGAAAAACACTCACAAAAGGGCACAGTTATGTTCCACCCCAGCTTTCTCCACCATGTGTGGGACAAGAGGGATGTGCCTCAGAGAAGCTTTACCTATCCAAAGAAAAGTGATCCAAGCCAGAAGAGCATCCTGGCTCCGAGTAGCCTGAGCAGCGCTGGGTGGCAGGTGGTTTTGAACTTGTTGCCACCCACACTCTTTCTTTTTAATGGGTTCTTCTTAATGGACCTTGCTGGCTTTCTTCTGGGCTTCAGCATTGTGTAGTAGTTAAAGCACCAAAGGACTGTAATGCTAGGAGACCTGAATTGTGCATCAGCTCCTCCTTGAGCTGCTTATCTTGCTGTGCCTAAGCTCTCTGATGGGCAGATGAGGGTACTGGTGTAACTGTAGTGCTTTGGGACTCTCTGGTTTTCGGTTTACTAGAAATTCCTATTAAAAAGATGTGGTGGTTGTTAGTGCAAGTGCACATTATGATGTTACTGCTGCTTCTTTCCACAGAAAATGAGTATTTTACCCTAAGGTAAAACAAAGAAACAATAACATTAGGCACTTGTAGTGAACCCAATTGTTCTTGTACGGCAGAAGTAAATGCAACTGGTTAATGCAGGGCAAACCAAATCATGTGGATTAGAGATTTCTGGAGTACCTGGGTCCCTGCACCTCAATGCTTTCCATCCTTCTGGTGCTGCTGGGTGGGTAACTGTGGAGAAGCAGCTCAGGGTCTCCAGAGTGGAGACAAGGGAACAAACTCCAATATAGAAAATCTAGGAAGAAGGAATTTGTTCAGACTTTACTGTCTGGGTGAGACTGGAACAGATCCTTCATCACTCCAAACACTAAGCACAACTGACTCTTGAGCAGCAGTGAACTGGGATGCTGCTGATGGCATGAATGCTCTCATATGTGTCATGTTTTCTGCAGGCTGAAGAGTTTACCTTGAGTAATATGTGAACTTGCCCAGTCTTCCTAGGCTAAGGTACAATGAATCTGTTTTCTTGCGGAAACTCTTTGGGGTCCTGACATAACTCTGTCCATGTGTCTTAAGAGCAGCACAGAAGGGTCCAGGGAGGTGAATGAGCCACATTGTAAAGCTAGCGGCAGCAAACAGTTCATAGGATTAGGACGAAGCTGTCTTTTTCTTACTGTTTTCCTCTTACCTCTTTGAGAACATGACAGTATGAGGTAGGGCAAAGTCCCTGCTACTCATTCAGGAGTTATTCTTTGGTTTATTATGCTCCTCCTTCTACCGCTATACCATGCTATTACATTTAAATCAATTTAAGCAGTGATATGACAAAAGCTGTTCCCGTACTGAGGATCCAGACACATGCCAGAGAAAATACCTGTCTCTTGCAGAGTCCTGACAGTTTGAAAGTTAATCAGTGGCTGAGTTTTAAGCCTATTCGAGCTAAGACAAATCCTGATAGCTTCCAGTGGACCTTCAATATGCTTCTAAATATGATTTTGTTGTTATTACTTCATTTCAGAAGGCTGGGAAAGCTTATGGGGATCTGCCTTTTACAGACAGATGACTGGTTGTATGATGACCTCTCTCTGTCTGTCATTGTTACCTGTTCCATTTTGGAGTTGTGTGAACCACTGGAGGAGGAGAATTGATTTGACAAGTTTAAGATTTCCTCAGAGTTGGTTGTCATTCAGAGTTACTTGCTAGCTAACGTCCATAAAGACATTTCTGGGCGTTGAATAATCTTTAATTCTTTTAAGAGTGTGTTTTCCATCCGTTCATTATGTGTCTTATAATATGTACTAGTTGAGATTTGAGTCCTAGGTCTCTCCATGACCCTGTTCTTAGCAGGGGATATTGCATTTCCCTAGTATAGGTTTTAATGTGTTAAAACATTTCATATATTCTCTTAAAGTTACTTTTTGTATGAAGATCCTTGGCAGGAAATTCACTACCTGGTGAGTTTGCTGAAAGTGAATGGATGAATTAAGTTAGTATCATAGAATTGTCTTGGTTGGAGAGGACCCTTTATATCATCAAGTCCAACCATCACCCTAACCTGCCATCCACAACTAAACTATGTCCCTCAGCACCACTTCTGTTGTCTTTGAAATACCTCCAGGGATGGAGACTCCACCACGTCCCTGGGCAGCCCGTTCCAATGCCTAACAACCTTCTCTGGGAAGAATTTTTTCCTAATATCCAATGTAAATCTTCCCTGGCATAACTTGATGCCATTTCTTCTTGTCCTATCACTTGTCACTAGGGAGAAAAGGTCAGCCCCCACCTCTCCACAACTTCCTTTCCAGTAGTTGTAGAGAGCAATTAGGTCTCTCCTCAACCTCCGTTTCTCCAGACTGAACAACCCCAGTTCCCTCAGCTGCTCCTTTTAACATTTATTCTCCAGTCCCCTCACCAGCCTCGTTGCTTTCTCTGAACGTGATCCAGCCCCTCAATGTCTTCTGAGTGAGGGACCCAAAACTGAATGCAGTACTCAAGTTGGGGCCTCACCAGTGCTGAGGAGGGGAACAATTACTTCCCTAGTCCTACTCACCACACTTTTCTTAATACAGGCCAGAATGCTGTTGGCTACCTGGACCACCTGGCCACACTGTTGGCTCATATTCAACTGGCTGTCAGTCAAGACCCCCAGGCCCTTCTCGGCCAGGCAGCTTTCCAGCAACTGTTCCCCAGGCCTTTAGCACTGCTTGGGGTGGTTATGACCCAAATGTAGGACCCAGCACTTGGCTTTGTTGAACCTCATGCCATTGGCCTTAGTCCATGAATCCAGTCTGTCCAGATCCCTCTGTAGGGCCTTCCTACCCTCAAGCAGATCAACACTCCTGCCTAACTTAGTGTCATCTGCCAACTTAATGAGGGCACACTCAATCCTCTCATCCATGTCACTAGTAAAGATATTACAAAGAACTGGGCCCAGCAGAGAGCCTTGCAGAATACCACTGGTGACTGGCCACCAGTTTGTTGTTTTGTATAACATGCACACATTTGTGAAATAATGCTTTTGCCATAATCACTTAAATGTATTAGCTTACTAGGGTAGTTCTGTCAGTTCTGCATGTCTGAAGCATCTACCTAATACGTTGTAATTACATGGCTTTGGGTGTGCACAGAAGCTGCGTTGCTGAGCTGAGCGTCTAAGCTGTGTAGTGTTAAGAGCTTATGCTTCAGTACTAGTGCAGAGGCGTATGTTTTCAAAGAAAAAAAAACTTGCATTCCATTCCTGCAGATGTGTTGGACTTCTGAGAGGCAAACATAAGCGTCAATAAATTAGTAACTGTAAACAAGATAGCCTCATTCTTCTGAAAGCATTGAATCATAAAAGCTAAGTATCTCACATGTAGCCTTTACACCACTTTTGTGTCTTCAGTTAATACATACCTACTAGGTAGAATAGGTCAGTACCTATGGCACTGTAAGCTTTATGTTCTATATGTACCGGCTGTTTACTGATATACTGTAACACCAGTTCTGTGGTTCAATGATGGATTTTAAGGTACTTGCATAGCATTTTATATGACCCAACTTCAATTTAGGAGTACTTATTCATTAGTTTACAATAGTATGTACTCATCTCAACCAACCTGAAAAGTTCATGTTCTAGGTGCTGTTCGGGTATCATGACACAATGTATTTGAGAGCTGTGTTTGGGGGGAAAAGGGGGTCTCTTGAATGCATGGGAAGATCTGCAGATTTTGATGAGAAAGGGTGAGACAAGTTCTCTGAGGCCTAGTGTCCATGCAAGTTAGGTGGAAGTCAGTTGATACAGGAAGCTCAGGGAGGGCGAGCTGCAGGAGCCTTTCCTGCAGACAGGATTCAGGATGTCTCTTCGTACAGGCAAAGCCAAGGACAAGACAAAGCCTATTCGTGAAAGAATGGTATTCTTGAGAGAAACTTCATTTGCTTTCTGTTGAGTTGAATTATTAAATGTAGGGGTCTGTGCTACTGAAAGTACGTGGTTCCCTGTAACAAGCTAGTTTTGATAAATGCTGAAGTGCACACGCCTTCCAGCGTGGCAGCATGTGGGACTGCCATTCATTTAAGTATTGTGTGTTGAAAGATGTGTTAGCGATAGCTGCATTACAGAAGGATGCAAATTATCTAATTACAGTAATAGACGCTGGGACTTTAAGGGTTCAGTCACAGCTGCAGGCATGTACTTTATCTGAGACCTTGGGAAACCATTGGGTTACCTCCTGGATAAGGCAAGTACAACCTTGTAAAGGAAAAATAATTATTCTTGCCTTCCATCTTTTGACTGTCTTGTTATCTTAGATTAAAGCTTTCTGAGGCAGGCCCTAGTCTCTCTCTCACTGTGGTCAACATTACAGGATCTAGGACAGGGCAGTTCAGCTTCCTGAAACACAAGTGCTACAGCACTAGGCATTATCTGCAGAAGTGCACAGCTTCAGTTGTCTCTAATAAGGACTGTTTGCACATTGAACATTTCAACGGATTCTGGTGAGGAAGAGGCACAAAACTCCCATTATTGGGTGGGAGAAGTAGAGGGAATGTGTGGAGTATCAGGCCCTGTAAAACTCAAGATCTGTTGTGCCTTTCTAATTTCCCAACACTATTTGTGACAAACATTTCCCAGTGAGGTAATGTGACAACACTTACCCCCATGTGAGACCTCTTACTGGTGCATGTGTGGTGCAGCCAGCTGCTTGTATCTGATGCTGCATCATTCTGAGAACAGGAAACTCCTTTTTCAACAGAATCAGCTCAAAAGTGCAGCTGCCCTGCAGCGCACTCTGGTCTCACAGCCCGAGTCTGTCCTGGGGACTAAAAGTGTCCCATTCCTCTTTAAGCCAGAATGAGATTTTGAAAGTACTTGTGAACACCTTTTGTGAGGGGACGTGAAGTGCTCTTTGCGCAACTGCTCTGAGCTGTGGCTATTACACCTGTTTAACATTCTCGACTTGTTTCGGGTTCTGAAGTTTCAGATATTTAATGCAAAACAATAAGGAGAAGGGGGGACAGAACCCTCTCGCCAGTCATTTGTCTTCATCACAAGAGGTGCTCATCCCTCGTTTCCATGGTGATCCTGCAACTCTGTTTTGTTGAAGTTCACACCTCCCTCTCAGCTATAAGAGAGGAGATGCTAAAAGAGAGGCCAATGTAATTACTAACCTTCCAGCTATCCAGCAGCCCCAGGGCTTATCTGCTTTCATCAAGAGAGGATTGTACCTAAAGTACAAGGGCCTGACAGTTAAGGGAGTTGTGCTTCATGGAAGGGTGAGGAAGGCAGTGGAAGCTGGGGTAAGTTTTCTTACCTCTAGAAGACACCAAGCGCAAAGTCCATGTGGGACATTTTGTAGAGCGTTAAGCAGTGCAGTTGGAAAGGTCTACAAGCTGGTCCTGCAGACATATTGTCTCCCTCACATGCACACACACAGGTACTCACATAGAGAATCTGGAATAGCTCCACTCAGATAAGTGCAATTATACTTCTATAAAGCAGAATGAGGTGGGAGGAAAATTAGTCCTTTTTGATGGCAGTTTGCAGCAATGCTACATTTTCATTTTCCTTCCTGCGAGGATGTTTCCAGAGAAAGAAAATGAGAGTTAAAGGAGAACTAAGAAAACATTTAACCTCTCTGAGTCTGAGCCATATCTTAGCTCAAAATGGAAAGGTGATGGGTCACTCCACAGCAAATGACAGCTGGATCCAGAAGTCAGCCTGAACCTCAGGTACCAGTTTAAGAGGTCAGGCATATTCTGTGAATGACAGGACCTTCCTTTTGAATATAAGGAGCAAAGTGCGATGTTTGGTATTGGTATGATCACTGATCAGTGTGCAAAATAAGTAGCAAATACATAGTTTGGGGACCACAGTCAGGTATGGAAGAAATTATCACAGCTCTTGAGAAAGTTCTCGGTCCCACCTCATTCCTCAGGTGAACATGAATTATATTGTATAATAATCGAAGGGAAATAACTGGAAGGAGAGGTTATTATTTCTTTTAGCTTACTAGAGTTTCTTCTTTTTGATTCCCTTGTTGCAATGTGTCAAAATAAATAAAAATAAATTAGGACAAAAGGACAGTCCTTCAGTGGGCAGAAAACAGAGGTGGGAGAGAAAGAACCACAACCTACTGTCCCCTTGAGTTCTCTAGGAGCGGAGCTACTAGGCACTGTAAATTCTTCTGAACAAACTCCTGGAGTTGTTTGTCTCCCCTTCCCATGATGTTGGGGAATGCCAAATGATTCCAAGGTCTGAGCCTCTTAATAAGATTTACCATCCCTTTCTGCATGTGCTGTCGTTCCAAAGTGGTCATTTGGCTCTAGCAACAATAAGCATTTGTATTTGATTTCTGCAACCCCAGAGGTTTTAAAGAGAAGGGGAAAAAAATCTTTATGAATTCATTTGGTGTCAAAGACCTGCTTGTTTGCTTTACACCTCTTAATTGTCCTGTTCCACTTCCCCTTTTCCCTTTGTATTTTCTGTCCAGCTTGGGAAAAAAACCCTCATGTTGGAGTCAAAGGGGATTTAATTGGTGATAGTTCACTTCAGCGAATATTTCTGTTGTTCTTTTTTAATGCTTAAAAAAAACAAATTCAATGAATGAGAAAGCTCTGGGGAATTTTTACAAGATTCAGAAGGGCTTGAAGTAGATTAACAGTGCCGGAAATAAGAAAATTTTCAGAGAGGAACCCACACAGTACTGAAGATTGGAAATTCCAGGTGAAAAATGTCTGTGTTGTGGCCCTTTTTTGTGGTCCAAAGAGGAGCCACTGGCTGAGTGAACTAATAGGAGTAGAAGCGAGCTTCAGCTGCCTAGAGCAGAGCTCAGATGCCTATAAGCTGTCACTTGTATCTACATATTTGGTGTGTGCTTGCTATCTTCCAAACAAAAAATACATCGACCCAAGTCCCGTACTAAAAGGCAAAATTAGAGCCATCCCTTTTAATAGGTTATGTCTTTTTATTTCACACAGTTTGTTTCCTCAACCCCTCTTATCCAAACTAACATCTTGGAGGCAAACCTGAAGAGAGCTTTCAGCAGAGTAACTGAATCTGCTGCAGTGAGCGCAGCCTCTGAACTTCCAAACTTTTAACAACTACACTTTTCATGTAGCAGAGGCTGATGCAGGGCCTTATGTGACTGTGAAAGCATTCAGAGGTGGTTGCCAGCTAGGTGTGCATATCCTGGTACTGACAGCAGAGCAAACCCTATCTCTACCTGGTTCAAGGTGGGCAAAAAGGTCTCTTAGTGGGTAGACACCAGGGACATGATCAGACCAGTCCCAGTCCAGCCATAGTGGACCACTGAGGTTACATGTGTGTCACTTGCATGTCCCACATCGTCTTCACTTACAGAGTATCCTTTCTCCCCCATATCATTAACTTGAGGCCATTTGAAGATTTTGGCATGTTCGTGGTGGGAGTACCCCAGGGAATTCTGAGTTGGCTGCAAAATACCTGAGGCTGACAGATATGCTAGGAGCAGAACTGCCTTGCTTGTCAGGTATTAATATTGCCGAAACTTTCCCAAGCTCTTAGATATAAATTATTACCTGCTTCCTCCTCTCTCTCTCCCACATGCCAGCTTGTCTGTAGGCTTGGACAGTCAGCCAGCCACAGGGAAGGACTGCTTCTGGCTTTTGGTTCTGCAACACAATTAATTAGTTATGAAGGTTATTTTAGGAATGTTAGTTCCTTCCAGCTTCCTGTAACCTCACAGGGCTGTGCAAGATTGGTAGAAAAGCATGCAGATTTTATCAGCCATTCCGTAACGACTGTGGCATTGAACCTTTTCACCCAAAAGTCATTGCACCAGTTATCATGTGATCACAGCATTGAAGTGTTTATGTATTGTTCACAGCAATTTTCCTCAAAGTACTATAGAACCTGTAATTATTGCAGGGAGAATAACGTTTTACCCATTAGGCCTGGAAGCACTCAGAAGCGTTGTCTACAGCACTGTCAACTTTCTCAGGAAAATTGCTACTACTAGTTCAATTTAACTTGATATTGATGCAGGTGGGGGACCGAGCAGAGAAGGTCATGGTGGGCAGACTTGGTTTTCACAAGCATTTCATGCAGTTTGTACAGTGTTGGTTTCAACAAACGTAAGTAAAAACAGCAGGGTGAAATCCTTAACCCTACCAAGAGGGGGACAGAATCACACACAGAATCACAAGGTTGGAAAAGACCTTTGAAGATCATCAAGTCCAACCATTCTCATCCTAGACTAAATCATACCTCATCTACCCTTTTTTTGAACACATCCAGGGAAGGTGACTCAACCCCCTCCCTGGGCAGCCTGTTCCAGGCCCTGACAACTCTTTCAGTAAAAAATTTTTTTCTAATGTCTAATCTGACCCTGCCCTGGCACAGCTTCATGCCATTCCCAAGAGACCATCACCTATCTCTCTATAACCTCTCTTCAGGTAGTTGTAGGTGGTGATAAGGTCTCCCCTCAGCCTCCTGGGGGACACTTTTGGTTTTAAGAGTGCTGTCAGTTGCGTTGTATCTGACTGGAGATGGTAGAGTTGGTCTAATTGACTTCTTGTTTATATGATAAATAAAAAATAACTGACTTGAACTGGGTGTGAAAATTAAAAACTAAAGTTAAACACCTGAGGAATACAGATATTGGTGTGTGGAGGTAATGTCTCTCTTCATATCTTTCCACCTATGGACTTTTTTTGCTTGATTCACCACCTGGAGTTGGTAGTGGGGTGACAGAGTGCAACAGGAGAAGCAGAGCAAAATAGAAGTGCTTTGTTTCTGTGAGTGTCCACTCCCCAGTTTACAGAAACGGCACCTGACATGCCGAAACAAGACAGGAGCTCTCCCATTTGTGGGGACGTGACAAGAGCAGCTGTTCAGAGGTAGAATACCTCTGACCCAAGGCAAAACTGAGTTTATCAGAATAATATCACTCATCTGCAACCCCTCAGGGTCTGGCATATCACTCTTGACACTATTTGTATATCAGGACATGCTTGTTTACATGTGAGGCTGGAAATTTTCAGAGAATGTCCTGCAAGAGGTACAGTGATGATACCAGTTTGCACTTCAGAACTGACAGGCAAGAACTAGAGGAGTAGATAGTTACAAGAAGGAATCACAGAATCACAGAACATTAGGAAATGGAAGGGAGCTTGAAAGACCATCTAGTCCAACCCCCCTGCCAGAGCAGGATCACCTAGACTAAACCACATGGGAACACATCCAGGAGGGTTTTGAATGTCTCCAGAGAAGGAGACTCCACAACCTCTCTGGGCAGTTGTGCAAGCATTACAGGACAGCATTGTGTTCCAGGTCTGTGAATGTTTCCTTTTTTGTTCCATTTATGCATTTGAATGTAATGTTGTGGTTGATTGTGCTTTTTAGCTTAGCTAGCCCTGTGTTCTTAGAGCTGTCATCCCCAAAATCTGTAAACACTAACCACATATGTGTGCACAAACAACAGTTAAGAAGAGGTTGAGCAATTATCACAATGAAGAAAACTTGCAAATATGAATAAATCTTTGTGAATTTTGTTGTCTAGAATGTAGAAAACATTTGTCAGCCTCTTGGAGGAACAGGAGATTCGAACTGCAGGAAAGGTAGACATGGTGCTTTTCTTCATGGGTGTGCAAGTGGGTTCAAAAACAGCCAAGCATGGGAGGGGCAAAACTGGAGAGCTCACAGTTCTGGTCTTCTAGGCTTGAGGGCATTGACTTACTCAGACTTGCAAAAGGGAAAAGATTTAAGAACCATTTTCTGGTTGTGAGAAAAGCAGCGTATAATGTTACCTTGGCAACCTGAGATGCTCTGTGTTCAAAGAGAGATAAGGAGAGTTTTTAAAAGTCTGAAGAAAAGTCTTCACCAGAGCTGGTGTGTTGGTAAGCGGCTCTTCAGAGGAGCAGTCACCTGCAAGCAGGCGTGATAAGACTTTGAACGGCAGCTGCAGTATGTCTGTAGTCTCCTGTGTGTCAGCAATTAAATCTGTGCCAATAAAAATATAAAATTTTCAGAGGTACATGTGAGTTGTAATCTTTCATTCTCTTTAGTTAGTCTTCTTTCTTCCTGGGGTCTGAGGCACTTCTGTTCATTGATTTGGTGAGGAAGGAATAGATGCTTCTGTAAAGTGTCATTTTATTTCCAGTCATATGAAATTTACATTTAAAGCATCCTGCAGATAAATGTAATTTGTCTTCAAATTCTGTGGTGGCCGCTTTTTTTTTTTTTAGGTAGCAAGATGACCCTTTGCATTGCATATGAAAATGGCATTCCTTTCAGTAAAACAAAGTAGACAGAAATGGCATCATTTTGGCTTGAGGGAGGGGAGGGCTAAAATATCCTTGTTTAGAGTGTGATAATACTAACCTCTCTACTCACTGTGGAACACTCCTCATGTTTCAGGGGAGGTGTAGTTTTGGGTACTTCAGGGGGTCTCCTGGAGGGCAGACTGAGACTTTCATGAGAGAGGAGCTTAAAGAGATCGTAAGAGTGTTGAAATCTCAAGATTTTCTAGTCCATCCTACAACTCAGAGGAGGATCAAGTTGCTTAGTCCATGCTGACGGAAGTTTGTCAAACCTGTTCTTAAAAAAAACCCCAAACTGTTAGAGACATTGTATAACTGCCTGAGGTACTGAACTTCTAGTTCTTATTCTCACAGATAGAAATTTCTTTTGAACATCTAATCTAATTCTGTTCTCTTGCAAATTAAATTAATTACCTCCTGTTCTATCCTCAGCAGACAAGGAGAACAATTGATCACCATCGTCTTTGCTGCATTTTACATAATGAGAGACTCTTATCGTGTCATACCTCAGGTTTTCCTAGACTAAACAAGTGACTCTTGTTCTTACCCCCCCTACCCCTCCTCAAACTTTGTACTTTTCTCAGTGCTGTGCTCAGGACCTTTCAAGTCTTTGGGTGCAGAACTTCATGCGGGACAGGTGATGCTCAAAGTTGGACACAATTGTGGTGGGATGCTAGGGGTGATTTTTTTTTTCAAAGAAATAGCATGATAATAAATAGAAAATGAGAGTTTACGTCCCTTTGCAACTCATTTGGTATAGTATTCTTGACAGTCAGTATAGGCTTTAAACCCCTATCTTGCTGTGTAGTCTGCTTCCCTGAATTCTGTGCTCTATTAGCTGGACAGCTTATTTTTCATTTATTTATAACTAAAAACTAAACCCATGGCATTGCTGTGCTGTTCAGGAGGACGTGCAGCCAAGTTGCTCTTGAGAAGTGAATGCTTGTTACTGGTGAGTGGGCCAAACAGTTCTCTTTTGCCCTCTGGGAAGGGTCAACGGTGCACAGGCAGAAGATTGGGGAGTGAGTAGAATTACCTTTCCAGCCTCTGTCAAACTAGTCGCTAAAGCCAAACACCAGCAGAAATGACTCTGGGCCACTGAAGAGTTGTTCAGTATCGCAGAGATTGCTCGCAAAGATAGCAATGCCATTCATTCTAGCTGGTGCCATTCATAGATCTACGGTCCTCTTACTCCTTGACACAGAGGTGGAGGAGGTTGTTTACTTCGCTAGGTGCAAATGGAGCACCCAAAAACAGTCCCTCTTCCTGAAAAGTGGCCATTCAAATATTTGTGATTTATAAATAACTATGAGACACTGAGGCTAACTTTATTCACCAGGATGTTTTGAGGAGCCTTAGATGAAGAATCTATTGTGAACTTATAAAACAAATTTCGCCTTCCTTTCTCTCTGGGAATTGTCTGTGAACAATGTGTGATCTTCTTGAATTATTCAGCATTCAAAATCACTTGTCAAATAATTTCTATGAATAATTTTTGACTTGCAGCTTGTCCATGATCTGTTTATTGCGAATATTTGAAATCAGATATGACTGATTAGCTCTGATTGCACACATTGGTTACCTAGGGCAGTGCTAGTCCCTGATGGGATGAGCCTAGGCCTTTGAAGCACATTTATGCAGTGAATGCTTATGATTAAGAATTTTAAACTCACTCTTCACAAATAATCTCCAATGGCCACTAAAATTTGCTGTTCCTGTGAGTGCTTCTGCCAGTAAACTCATTAGCTAGAATAATTGCACAGAAAGAACACAAAAGGGGGAGCAAAGCGAGGCAGACCAATTTGTTTTCAAATCAGACTGGATATTGCTGAAATATTCCACTCTTCCCCAGTCCTTGGAGATGTAGCTGCGTTAAGAGAGGTTTGTGATCTTGATAGGCCTTTCATTCCTGAAGTTTTACCAAGCCCTGTCTCTGGCAGGAAGAGTCTTTGGGATGCAGTGTTGTCAATGTCTGTGTTCCATCTGCCTCCCCATCTCATATTAAGCAGATAGAAAGACAGAAATTGGAGATTTAAAAACTTAAGCAGCGTATGTTTATGTATAAGCAGAGAAAAGCAGAGGGTTAAACATGGAATTAATGGAGATAGGTCCCCGGATTATTTGTCTCTGAGTTTCCCATAGTTCTTTAAGACTCCGGTAAGACAGAGCAGATACTTGCATTCCAGAGACTCCATGGGTTCTGATTTTTATTGCTCTTGGTTTCTTTTATGTTTCTGCACAGGGAGAGAGGGTGAGCCTCTTCTTTAATTTCCTTCAGAACCAGAAGCCTGTTTTGGTGTTGGCTGATTAGCTTTGGGAATCATGCCTAAATAGATGCCTGGCTGTAAATTTGCTATCATTCTGTCAGCTTTGGTTCCCTTTGGTTTGGTCTCTTTCCTTTTTTTTTCTTTTTTTTTTTTTTTTTTTCTTTTTTTCCTCACTCACTCAGGACATAAACTTTAATGATGAGATTTCATGCTCAGTCAAGTTTTTGAAAGCCACTTATGAAGCATCAATCAGATTATATACCTGCCCCGGCTGGGTGGCTGCTCTTCCCTCCCTACAAGGGGTTGATGGTCAAAAATACATAATGAGCTACCATTGACAGCCTACCAGACTACCACCTTGCCTTTTCTTCCTGCCTCAAAAGCCTCTGCAAGTGATGGCTTAGTCCATCACCATGGAAATTGTTATTGCTTGACATTACTCCAGAAAGTGTAATTGTGTTTCCTTTGCTTCCACCACTGACTCAGCACTGGATGTCATGTTTCCTAGCACATTTTTACCACTCTTTGGGTCAAGAGTCTCACTCCTGTTAGTCTTACTGCGTGGCCTCTGGAGAAATGTAGGAAAATACTCGTACAAACAATAAAATTAATTCAGTCATACCAGGAGCATCACTGATAAAGGACAGGGCCTAGTAGCTTCCAGTTCTTTTTAGGTAAACATGGTTCCTAAGCTGTAGTAAAAATGTTTGGAAGCTACTGAAGGCTTGCCTGTGCAGGGCCTTAAAGCATGGAGGTTTTTCCTGTCCTAGCAGCACGACTTGCAGAAAGTCTTTGTTCTTCCCATGCCTTTTCTTCCTGTGCTGGACTTCAGTGCTAATGCATCCTGTTTTCAATAGAGAGGAAGAAAAAGGCTGAGTTTGTGTGTGTGGTTGTGAAATGCCTGGGAATAAGCTCTTGCCGTGAGTTTAAGTCACTTGCATAAAACACAGTATTGCCTGCCTTTGATAAAGGCGTCTTGCAACGTGAGCGCTTCTGACAGACCACAGTGCAATTTCCATGGCTATTTAAATTGCCAGTGACTGTGATGGAGAGCGTGTGGTGTTGTGGCCCTCACCTTTTGCCACACAGTTGGTTGTTGCCTGCAGAGAGGAAGGATGGACAATGGGAGACTAGATTTACTCAAGTTTGCCTTTCTAGTCCTCGTGCCCTGGGAATAGCATTCGCTAACTATAATCAGCTATGGATCTCTGAGGTCAGCCTTATCTACTGCACTGTGCTGCTTCACTCATTACACGGTGCTGAATATTGGCATTTGGTTGACTTCTTCTGTCCACCCCATTTCCAACTCAGCATTATTATTTGTCAGATGCTGCCTAACCAACTGCTGTTGAAATGACCTTTCTAAATGTAAAAAGAATACCACATAAATATCTTCCTCTAAACGAGAAAGTACAGATATTAGATAGAAGCAGCCTCATTACCTAGCCCAGAAGTAGAACACAGCAGTTATCTCAGAGCACGTTTTTACTTCAGCTAACAATATAGAATGGGAAATAAAGAAAAATCATTGTTACCATTTGAAATCGTGGAGAGATCTCACAAAAGGAAAAAACCTAATTATCAACATTTAAGTCTGGCCAGGGCAAGTAACCACAACTCTTGCAAAAAGTACCTTAAAATTATTAGTTCTGTAGCTGATACAAGCAAACCCTCACAAACATCAGATACACTGTTGGACCAACACTTGACGACTAGACTATGAAGATGAATTTTGTTCCTCTAAATAATGAACATTCTCTTTGACAAATGCATTTGGATTTTGTTGTTGTTCAATTTGGTTCATTAGGGCAAGCAAAGCTTATTTTATTTGTAATCTCTTGTATCCTTGGAGTGTCACTAATCTGTAAGGTCTGCTCTAAATGAGTTGCTGATAGCTTAAATTGTCTGGGCCTCTGCTTTGCTTTGTGGCTTTAACACGTGGCAGAGAGAATAAATACAACGGGAGTTGCAAGCGGCTGATTAAGGCTTCCTACTGCAGAGAGGAAGCATGAAAAACCAGCAGTATGATGAAGTCCTGGTTAGCATTGCTGTCCACCTGAAGCTTTACTGCATGGTTAAGAACTGGGGCCATGAGATCCCCCCTACCTTTCTGCTGATACGGTCTGGATTCTGCAGCAATGTTTGTTTCCAGAAATAAACAGTAACCCTTGCTCTGTGAATACTTCATCACACCAATAACTTATATCTAGATTCACCAGCACCACTGAGGACAGTCTCTTCCCCACACTGATGTGTGCAAGCCCATATTCTGTAAGAACCCTCTAGCTCTGCAAATACAATCCCTCTGACAAATAACTCATGTCTTGCACGAGAAAGAACAAGATGAAACTTCCAGCCCACATAATACACAGCTTGCGGCATGATCTCGTTAGCATAGGCTGGCCCCTGATTCAGGTACTCTAATCAGAAACTGTTTTATGCATCAGAGGCTGCAGTCTTATTCTCAGCTAATCCCATGCTTCTGTCCTCACCACCAACTCTGCTTTGCCTTTCACTGTTCTGCTGTGTAATGGGCCTCTGTCTATTTAATGAGTTGATGAGCTGTTTTCAGAGATCAAATACTCTCTTCAGTACACACATACCTTCATCTACTAAAGCAAATTCTATTGGCTTTGAGAAAAGAAGGGTTGACAGTGTAGAAAAAAAAGACTGATGAAGGGAAAGGTTGTGTGATTGCTGAGCATTCAGATTTGGGAGGCAAGAAGGGCTGGTATTTTATTCCTCCGGTGTTCTGTGGATCCATCACTCAGACAGAATCCCTGTTAGTGGAAATCTAATTCTTCAGTCACTGGCCAGAGTTAATTAATTTGTAAATATATTTCATCTTCTAAACTACAGCCCTTTCCAAGAAAGGAGCTGATAGAAAGACTGAAGGGGTTAAGGTGTCATGAAACACCATGTTCACCCCAGGAGATTGAGGTGACATCAACTAGTTCCATCTCCTCCACAAACAACCCTTCACAGCATGGAAATACTGTGATTAAAGTGAGGTACTTCTGGTGTTCTGCTCCTGATTTCTTTGTCTTGGGTAATGAGGAGAGTCCATCTAGGGCTGCGTTTGTGTAGCTTCTTTCTCATGGCAGTGACTCCTCCTCCAGTGATCACATCTACCTTCCACCTGGTACTGCTCTCCCTACTGCTTGGTTTTCCGATTTAACAAGAAGGGATCTTCTGGCTTTGAGCACCCATATGTGTGGTTCTGAGGTGGCAAATCCTCCTTTGAGAGACCCTGAGAAATTTGAGAACTGGGCTAGCAGGAATGTCATTCTGCATCTGGGGCAGAATAATCTATTGTCAGTACAAGCTAGGAGCCATCTCTTTGAGTAGCAGCCCATGTAGGAAGGATGTGGGGGTTAAGGTCACCAAGCAGACTAAGATGGTTTTCTTATTCTGCTGGCTAATATTGTAGCCCAGTATGCAAATTGTGGATAACAGACCAAGACATGCTCTTATTTTCCTTTGTGCAGCCATGCTGGGGCTGCATGAGGCTCTTGTATTCAGTTTAGACTTCCTAGTTCCACAAGGATGTTAGGAAACAGGGTGGTTCAGTGGAGGGCAACCAAGATGGTCAGGAATCAAGAAATAATGAATTATGAGGAAAAATTGAGGTCATTTTGGTCGCTGAGTCTGGTGAAGAGGAGGCAACGGAGTGAGCAGATAGTAGCTGACAGCTACTTAATGAGTGGTAAAGACAACAGTCAGGCTTTTCCCCGTGGCAAAGGATAAAACACGGAGCAGTGCACGTAAGGTGCAGGATTCAAACAAGACATTAAGAAAAAACTTATTAGGAGGGAAGCTTTGCATTGGAAAAAATACCTGGCTTGTTGCAGTATCTCCATCCATGGAGATTTTTAAGTCTTGACTGGCCAGATCTGCAGCTGACTTGATCTAGATTTGAGTGGGAGATTAGACTAAATGACCTCCAGGGTTCCCTTCCAAGGAGCGTTTGTCATTCTGTCTGTTAAGTTGTTCGCTTTGATATAAAGAAAAACAAAATCAAAACCCTTTTAGGCTGAAGTTGCCAACGTATAAAATGGCCATCAAACCAAAGGTCTGCTATTCTGGAAAAATGAACCTTCCGAAGCAGAAATAACGGTGTCTCTGTACAGCAATTGCAGGTTGTCTAGGGCTCAGTCCTGGTCCATTCATATTGCAAAAATCAGTTTTGACAGAGAAGAAACTATGCTTCACCTTCATTTAAATGAGAAGTTTTATGAATTAGATATAAAATTAATGTATTATGGACAGCACCTTTCCTTATGTTGTTTATTTTGCTGTGTAATTTCTTAACTGA
Organism: Porphyrio hochstetteri; assembly: GCA_020800305.1. Lineage (NCBI taxonomy): Eukaryota > Metazoa > Chordata > Aves > Gruiformes > Rallidae > Porphyrio > Porphyrio hochstetteri. The sequence continues at coordinate 106,638,158 of CM036905.1, read as the reverse complement.
TGATCTGGGACTACAAAAGAAGCTGACACCACTAAAGTAACCCAACAGTGAAATAGTTGGTAAAGTGGGCATTTAAATCATCATAGCTAACTTTGGTGGTTAACACAGTTTTCAGATAAGAAATGTTCATTTTTTTTGGAAATACCAAAGCAAATAATCAAAAGCACCTCAGTGGGTTGTCTGTCCTGTGCTTTTTTGACTTTTTCTCTTGAAAGATAAAAGGGTGAGAAACACACTTTCTAGAAAGTGAGGTCATAAGACTCATGAGTTGCATGAAATCTCAACATGCCAACAGAATTTCTGTATCTTCTAACCTTCTTTCTTTTTTTTTTTTCCTTTCCTTCCCAAGAAAGTGTAGGAATTGGTTTGGGTCTCTGGTTTTATTTTTGACATTACTTACTGATGTTTTGACATTGCATTGGAGCATTTGTTGGGAGCAGTGGCTAATTCTTTATGCTGTGATGAAATAGGTATTTCTTTCTCCTTGTCATATTCCAGTACTTGTAGTGTGGATAGTATAAAATTTATGGCACCTTAAATTGTTTACTTTGAGACTTCTTGGGGCTTGTAAACAAAGGGAACAGGAGGTACTTAACAACTCTTAGCAACTTTAACTAGCTCTAAAAAAAGTTTTTGATTATAGAACCCGGTTTATTTCACTTTCACTTTTTCCTCTCCCATTAGTAAGTGAAGATGTAACTTGTTAAATTTTTAGTAAGTGGGATTGAAGGGTCACCAGATTGCTAAATTAAAGGAACAAATTAAATATCAATACTAAATTAAAGTGTTGGCTGGGCTAGAGAGAACTGAAAAACAATATCTGTACTCCATTAGCAGCTTGGAAATTGTGGAAAACTATCTGTCAGCAAAAATTCCACTGTCTTCCATATATCATCTGCTATCTTTGATGTGGCAGGCAAAAGAATTCACCAATGACAGGTGCTGTCACAGAATATATTTATTCCACAAGTTTTTATTTTCTCCATCAGCTACAATGATGGACAATCATGTCTTGTTTCCTGAACGATGGCAATTTCTTAAAGATTCTACAATTGCTGCCCTTGAAGACTGCTTGTTTTGTGAACCAATGTCAAAATCTATCTATATGCCTGTATAAAACACTTATCGCTGTGGTATTTAAGCACTCTACATGGATTAAAAATGAACAGTGAAGCTGCCTGGAGGATAGTGAGTAAAATCTACTTAAGTTTTGGATTTTGTGATATAATGTGATTTCATTGGCTTGACAGAAGGACACAAAAAGCCATCAGACACTTCACAAAAATTTCAAAAAAGAGCTGCTCGTATTTTTTAACTCAGAAAGAGATTAACGTATTGAAAAAATCGAGGACAAATTCTAGTTGTCGATGTGACTTAAACCTTGACATGCAAAAGAATAAGGGGTTTTTACTTGCTTGTATGACCATGAGAGGTGGGTTTGTAATCAGCCTATAATGGGCTTTGCCACTAGAATGGCACATCAGGAGAGAGAATCCTCTCCCTGTCCCGTTCCATTTTCCCCTCATCAGCTGAGTATTAACAAAACATATGGCAACAGGTTAAACAATGGCTTCAGAATTCAGGTTCTTTGGTTTTTCATGACTTGCATTAAACATCCTACTTCCAAAGGCAAGTTGCTTGAGCAGATTGGCTCAGCAATGGACAAAGCCTGCAACATGGGAAAAGAGACTCTTGGCTAATGACCTGGCCATGTTCCCATCACCTCAGAAAACAAAATTTTGCCCTTCTACTGCAATCAGTTTATAATTTAAGAATGGTTTAGAAAAATATTTTAAGCTTTGCACCTGTTCTGACTAATACAGGAGACCCTAACTGTATACCACGTATGATATATTTGATGCTACGTACCTCTCATATCTTTCTGTCAAGCTATGAACCCCATTTTGTTTCCAAAGTATTTTTTGACTACAAAACTATTCTGCACCTTCCCCTTGATTACATTGGCTCCATATTGAGTCAAGAAACAGAAGAAATTAAAGCACTTAGCCAACACTTAAAATACAGGGATACCAATCGTTGAGTAAATAAGGCTGTGGAAGACATAACAGTTCTGGTGGTGGTGGAAAGCTCACCACTGTTGAGTAGGTCTTTCTCAGTCTTCTGGTTGCATCAAGATGTTGGATCTCTTGGAAGGAAACAAAATAAAGGATAAGATTCAGGATATCCTTTTGGAATTAAAGATGGCCCCATGGATGGTGGTGGCAAAGGTACATAGCTTGTACTTTTGCTTTGGGAGAAGTTTCTTTTCCTTTAAAGAGCAAATATAAAGAGTGAGCTGAGTAGGCTCTAGGAGTCATGCAGGGACTGGAAGAATCAACAGAGCAGCAGATGGCTCCCTCCACCTGTGTCTAAGGCCCACATAATTAAAGCAGTATGCAAAGAGCAAAAATTTTCATTACCTAACAAGACTTACTGACTAATTCCAAGTATCTGTCTGCGCTTAAAGCATCAGCAAAATTCTGGCTTGTACTCTTGAGAAAAGAAAGTGTCTACATGCCATCAACCATCTCCTTGGCAGTTGGAAGAAATAGCACCAATTTGTGTTGTGTTTGGCATCCACTGAAAAAATTTATTTTGGGGTGGTTCTGGAGAAGCTAATACAGGATGCTTGCCACAGTGAAAAAGTATGGGATAGACAGTATCTTGGGATAGACAGTAACTGGGAACACGTGCAGACAGATCTGAAGAAGATTCGGGCTGTCAGTAATAAACCTACTCTAACAGACCAAGGGTGCCTGCAGTTTTGTAAACGTGTGGCTTTGAATGGCTGTCCAGATCAGAGCCCTGGGACAGGTTTCCCGGGGGGGTTGTGGAGTCTCCTTCTCTGGAGATATTCAAGACCTCTCTGGACGCCTCCCTGTGCGATCTGTCCCAGTGAACCTGCTTTGGCAGGGGGTTTGGACTTGATGATCTCTGGAGGTCACTTCCAACCCCTACGATTCTGTGATCAGCAACCTGAGATCATATTCATGCAAAGATGCCTAATAGAGCTAGGATACATGTTCTCACTGAAGCTTTGGAGTCGTAAATGGCAATTAATGACCAAGGTCTTAACAGCAGGATAGTAGGTAATGTTAAACATGAAGCTACCAGAGCAGGTACTAGAGCATTTATCTATATAGGGCGTTCAAAACTGGAGGCCAATGGGTTATGAATTGTAGCTGCAGCAAAACCTGAATCTCAGTATATACAAGTGGAGAAAGACGTCCTAGCTTAGCCAATGGTTATGAAAAATTTCCAGGGTGTGTTTGTTGGAGACTGGTATTAGCTGAAACTGACTGCAAGCCATTCATTGTGGTTTCCAGGAAGCACCAGGCAGGCACCTGCCAGGCGTAGAGGGATTATTATTTTTTTTCTGTCCAACTGCAAATGTATGATTTGCAAACTGAACAGCAGAGGAAGATGTCTGGTGGCTGCAGTTACAATCTCGAGTGCTTGTAAAAAAAGATTTGTAGGCAAGCACACAAATAACCAGGGATATGTTATTCTGATTAAAGGGGGGGAAATACAACAAAAAACCCAAACAAAACCTTCCTGATCTCAGGAAAATATGAAGAGTTGTTCTGATAATATAAGGAATAGACCTTTAAGAAAATCAGTTAAACTATTGGCTAGAAGTTTTTGTGCCCAGTCCCTTTTACGATTAAGGAGATGTTCTCAATAGTGTAAAGGATTTTGTTTAAGGGCACCCGGATGATGATCTGAAACGTGTTACTGGGAAATATCATTAAAAATGATACATTAAAGTCATTTAGGGATTGAGAACTCGGAGAGAGGTCAGAGATATTTTCTACTGTTCCTCAAATGAACAGTGATACTGAGGAAACTACCAAAGTGTCAGAAATAGAGTTCAGTGCACTAAAAAGAGACCAGGTTGGAAGCACAGGAAAAAATTGTCCTTGAGCAAAAGAGGCCATAGACTTACAGAAAAATGTACTGGTTCCCTTTGAAAACTGATGTGAGGATGCTACAGTCAAGCAGGTGTTTGCACATGTCAAATCAATTTCTGGTGGAAATAGCATATGCGATAGATTCTGAAAATGATGAATTGATTACGGTTGTGAAATGTATTTCTCCCCACTTGTAAAATAGAGGAAAACATAGAGTATGTTCATCCAGTGTAGCAACACGAATATTTGCTGTGACCCTCATCCTCCAAAGTATTCTAACCCCCATTATTTATACAAGATGGATGTGATCTCAGGGCATTCCTAGCAGGGACTTTTCTGTCAGCTTCAAGCCTGGGGTGGAAATGCTATTAAGACTTTTTAATGGAGAAAATGGGCTACATGTGCATCTATCTAGTGGAAGAAGGACTCTGGAGGTAGCATGTCCTGAGGGCATAACTTAATCAGATTTTGGAGTTCCTTTTAACTTCTGGCTACACAGGTTGGATTAAGGCAGCAGTTAAGAAATACAACTCAGAAGTCTGGTGAGAAGTTTCTGTTTGTTTTATTTTCAGATTTAGATTAATAGATTGGAAATTACATTTAATTTTCAAGCCCAAAGGATTTCCCTAACACTGCTTATGATGTTGGAGCCCAGTTCTTATAGAAGTACAGTAATGATCTACATTTATTTTTACTTTTGTTAGGGCTGGAAGGGACCTTAAAGATCACTTTTGTGGTGAAATACGATTTCATTAAGCATGTGAAGGAACACTAAGGAGTATCAGACACAGGCAAAGAGTTGGAAAATGTTGGGGAAAATCTTTGTGTGTGGTTTGTTGGGGATTTTCTAATATATTTTCTGCAGGTGTGACTTTTTCTTTAGTCTCCACAAGTGTACAAAATACAGACTTTTAAGACTAGTGCCAGTGAAATGCCAGTAACAATTTCATCTAGAGCCTTGCCCTTTTCGTAGAGCCCTTGGGGCAGAGGCAGCTGCCATGGTGGATGCTGCACTACACCTCTGCAGCACCAGCCTCTGTAGGACCAAGAAGTTCAGCCCTTTAGCACTCTGCCCACTGTAAATCCACTCCTGATCTTATCTAGATTAGCTGTTTTATACTTTTCCCACTTGTCGACTTACAGTCTCATTTCAGGTCTTATCTCAGATTATCCCTCTGATTCTTTCCTGCCTGTGCCACTTTGTCTTTCCCCTTCTACAGTCATTTATTATTTAATACTTTTCTGGGGTTGTGCTTTGTTTTTACACTCTGGAAAGCTGTTGAGAAGGGTGAGTGTGGAAAGGAGCTGTACAAGCATGCGGTGCTGTAGCTGCTTCTCCCAGGCTATGGGTTTTATCGTGGGTGAACTATGCCACACAAGCTATTGGTCACCTCTGCATCAGAGAAACAGGGGGAAGGTATCAAGGTTAGCACCCATGTGGGCAGGTTTCAAAAGCTTGCGTAGCTGCAGGTGAGCAGCAGAAGTGTGCTAACATGCCTGTACTCTGCAGTTCATTGGTGGAACAAAATAGGGGTCACACCAACTCAGACTTTGGTGGTTGGCAATGGGGATGCTTTGTCAGTTGTTAGCATGGAGTTGGCCTGGAATATACCTGTCAGACCTTTGTAGAAAGACCACCAATTTTCATTAGGTCAGTCCAAAATGCCCACTCTTGGGGCATTCAATATAGCTGCTGCTTCTATGTTGTTTGTACGTTTTAATGATGTGAATTGCGTGTCAGTAACGTGAAATCTTGGAGGTGGGGTGCGGAATGACACAGCATTGGCAGTCTCCTAAAGATGTTGCTGATAGGGAGCGATGCTCCCTTGTGGGTGTGCTTTCAAAAGCTGTGGTCTGCATACAGCTATTGGCATGGTATAGCAGGGTGGTGTAGCTACAGATTCTTTTCCAAATGAAAGCGGTTGCTAGTGATGGATGCTGTGGCCACCTTCTCTGTCAGAAAAACAAGTCGGCAAACAGTTTAACTACTGCTGTGTTAAATAGTAACAGCAAAGCCAGTTTGAAAGGGAGTCTACATTTTTGTATAAACAAACCTGATCTTTCAATGGACGTTCTCCCCCACCCCTCTAACCAGCTCCTTCAGGGGCCATCATGTAAGTAACCAAAGCTAAACACATGGAAAGGAGACAGAGTAATTTCTTCTGCTTCTGTCATAGAGGACTATCCCTCAGCTCTGATACACTGTCAGCATCCCCACTGCACCTGTATCTATCTTCAGGGTGCCTGCCTGTGTGCCCCCCATTTCCTACTAAGTGCCTCTGGCTTTCACATGCAAGAGGAGGAGGTTGATTGAGGCCTCTGTGGAGATGTTAAAGGAGCAGGGGTCAGCTGTGGGAGACATCTCCTTTACAAAGGGTTTAGGCATGTACACCTCATTTTAATTTCCTCCTAATTTCTATCCTCAAGAGGGGGAAAAAAAACCCACAAAAAAACCCCACAAACAAACAAAAAATAAGGACAAGGGCTCATTTGCTTTCTTTGCCACAGACTCTGTGTGGGTATACTGCAGGTTGCTTTGTTTCTGTGTTTTCTACCTGTATAGGGCAGTAGTAATGTTCTTTCTCCCCTAGGGATTTTCTAAGACAACATATAAACAAGATTTTGGAATGCTAAAATGATGTGGTGATAGGTATTTAAGTTATAAAAGCATCCAAGATTATGTATGGTAATTAAAGCTTATGAAAAATTGCCTTAACAGTGATGTAGTGATGTACGCCACATTCTTTCTGATTTTTTTTTTTTTCTCTTTTTAAGTGGCCTAAATTTACAAACAGCTTGCCTGTGTTGATTTTCAGAGAAATTAAAAGGCTCTCCATTCTCCATTGACAAATTACTCTCTGGATTTGTTTACTCTGTGAACTCTACAAGGGAAAATGAAAGAAAATTATTTTTTAAAAAGAAATGAAAGCTTCAGCAGTGACTGGATACCGTATCTTAAATCTGCTGCCTTTGATGAGCCATTCTGGCTGCAGAAGTTTGTAGTGTCTTGAAGGTGTAGCTTTAACTACTAAGTTCTGGGCCTAGGCATCAGGAGAGTATAGTGAATGAGGGGAGTTTGTTTTAGCTAGTATTTTAGCCATAAGACATGCATTTTTAAGGGTTATGTGGACTCCAGTGGTCAGTACTATATTGTAGGGAGTTGCGGTGACTATTTTCTGTATGATTGAAAATTACAGGTGGTTGGGAATGTTTTCTGGGAAAATAATTTTTACAAAATTGAAACTTTCTTTTGGGAAATCAAAATGAAATACTTTATTTTATTGTCAGTTCAACTTAAATCATAAAACTTAATTTTATAGAAGCGAGCCAAATGTGTTATTTTGACTCAGTTCGATACATGTTTAATTTCAACTTCTCAGTTTGCTGGGGGACTAGAATGAATGTTGAAATATCAATATTTCTCACTGGATGGGAATGTTACCCGGCTGTACTCAAAGCATAGTTGAAAAATTCTTCTTTGGGTTTCACAGACCGAAACTGCTAATTCTGAGGCTGTTTTCAGTACATGCTGTTTTTCCTGGGTGGTGAAGGAAGCCAGTCAGTCTAACAGTTATCTTTCTTAGTCATCTGTAAAGGAAAAGGGGTTCTTAAACCTGTAATATTTATAGTGCAGCACCTTAAAGCTCAAGCCTGTACCATGTGATTTAAAATCTTCTTCTTCACAGCCAAAACTGTAGCAGAATCAATGTTTCTAAATTTTGCCCCGGCACTGCTGGCAGGGGCAATACTTAGCTTGTCCTTGTCACCTTCTGTGCCATGCGTTTCTCCATTTCTGCTGCCACTGGCTCAGCTCCGTGGGTGGTTGTATTTGGGAAGGCTTGTACATTTAGCGTAACATCTAACTGCTCATCTTTCCAAGCAGGGGAAAAAGCCAGTAGCCAACAGCATCAAAACGAGCTCACACCAGACCAAAACTCAGTCAGATGGTGCAAGAAGTACTTCATTCTGTGGGGGACAGAAGCAGCTATAAAACTGATCTGTCTTTGAAATCGGTGCACCCTGCTCCTTGCTATCGCTGTCCTCTCTCCCAGGCACAGCGCTGCCAGTGTTCCTGCCTGCTTCTCCTTGTTTTTCTCCTGCCTACTCATGGTGTGTCATCTATGGTCCTGGCCCCCAAAGCAGGGCCAGACTAACTGCTTTTGCAAACACAAAAGTGAACCTTTAACTGTGTCACAAATGGTTTCAAGACCTTAAACGGCATCTTACTTAATGCAGCTTTTAAGAGTTGGTTATGATCCACCCGAGCCCCGGCTTCCTTATATTTCTCTACGGGAGGTGTGTGCAATTGGCGTTTCCGAGCTGCTGATGTCATCTCTTGCCTGCCAAGCCAGGAGTTGTGTTCCCTCAGACTGTAGGAGCCTGTCATCCTTTGGTATTTGGTGAGGAGAAGAGAGAGTGAAGAAGCAGCTTTCCCCTGTGCTATTCCCCCAGCCATTACTGACTCATTAAAAGCATTTACTCCTTGTTAACACAACTTGGGCAGCATCTGAGCAGTAGTGGTGATGGGAGCTAGGGAAATGAAGGCTCCTGTGTTTGAACAGGGAGCAACCTGCAGGACGGAAAATACCCTCTGCCTTTAGTGTTGTCTTAAAACAGGCAAGTCAAGGTGTTCTTAAACAAACACATCTGCTTCACTAGGGTGCCAAGGGCGCCAGCCTCTCCCCTGTTCTTTGTGATTGTCCTAAAAGCAGATGTTTGATCAAGATCATATACTCAGTCAGTGGAGATCCTACGTTAAGCACCCCCTCCCACCCCCCCTATCCCCCAAAATATAAGGTCCCTTTAATCAGCTGCTAGAGTGCCATACCAATTACCTCCCTACAGGGTGACCTTTTTATCTCGTAATGGCATTTTGGAATCCAGTCGCCCTAACCACACTGGGAGTGTATGCATGTCACATTTCCAATTCTCTCTCTCTTTTTTTCTCCCGCTGTTGTTGGCACTGAATACAGCCTAATATATTCATGACCTAATTAGAGTAATTTTTGCATAATAACGACCTCCCGGGGGAAACTTTTTTGGGTGATTTTCTCGTGTGTGTGTGTGCGCGTGCGTGTGTACGCTCACACTGTTCAGACACATTAACTGGAACAAGTGTTTCTTAATTTTTAAGTGTTTCTCTGGTTATTAGAAGTATTTTAGTGTCATTTAAAATGGAAATGATGCAACAGGAAACCCCAGAGGAGGTAGAGATTATTTGTTTTATTTGTCTCCTCTGGATTTCTCTCTGTTACTGTGAAGCTTGTGTCCTCTCTCCTGAATGTCCAAGACAGCATCATGCTGCCTTGCTGTTATTGGATCTCACTGCTTTCAAGGCTTCATCTCATCCTTGCCAGCTTCATTCTTCCCTTCTGTCACTCAGCTTCTTTCTCTCATGTCCTCATTTGACTTCCAGTTTTCAACTGAATCCTTCGTTTGCTCTGATGGTCACTTGTTTGACTTTATCTTCACTCAAGGGCTGCGCTCTCTCCCTCTGTCTCTGACATCTCAGACATCTCTGACATCTCTCTCCAAGACTCTGTGATCTCCGTACTGGTAGCCCATTATCTCTGCAGACCGTCGCAGCTTGTAACAACCCTTACTGCATTACTGTCCAGCTGACCTGGTATTTCATGTCTCCTCCATTCCTTGCTGACCTTTCTGTTTTCCCTCACTTTGCAATTTCCACTTTCTTCTTCTCTTCAGTTTCAACCCGTTGTATTTCCTGGAACACAGTTTCCACTCCTAACCTTCTCTTCTCTAGCTCCAGTTCTTCCTTCTCTTCCAGCCCTTGCTGTTCCTTAGCTATTGTTGTCTATTTTTCAGTTTTCTAAAGAACGTAAGAGCAGCCCTTTCTGGGAGAGACCAAAGGCCACATTTCTCCGTGTTTCACTGGTATAAATAAAATAAATCTATTGACCTTGATGGTGTTAGTGGAGATTTACACTAGCAGGACATGTTTATTTTCATAAGCATATTAATCGTATTTTCCCCAAACTGCTGTTTAAAGAGCATTAAGGGGTAGCGTTCAGAGCACTTACTTGCTCTAAAATGACACTACAGGATGGGTTTGCTGAAAAATTTATTTTATTTGTTTTCTGTTTTCCTTTATGTTTATTTTAGTTGCAGTAAACAGTTCACTCAAGGTTTACGTCAGTAAGGCAAAGATGAGCTTTCCATAGCCAAATATTTTGTAGTGTGGAAAAAGCTCCTCCATGCCTTGCTGCAGTCCTTTTTCCTCCTGCCCTGGGCTTGCTATGCCCAGGTCTGCTGCTTTTGTCCTGGGCCACTTCCTGCAGTTCACAGTACTGTCCACTTCAATTCCTTTGTACTCGTGCATCCAGAAGCCTTGCAAACACCTCCTGTTACTAACAGCGTATCGCTGTTCAGAAGCCTGGATGAGCCCTGCCTGGATCTGCAGATCCATCTCCTGCTTCCATTACAGTCCTTCATGCTGTGCCTAGCTCTGCCAACTTGCATTGTGCCTGGCTGACACCAGCCCCTGTCATTTCCAGTGTTGGGTATGTGTGCTAACGGGGGGGGGAAGAATTAAATAAGCATACCCCAAAACACTTCTTATCAAAATCTTGGTGCTTAAGAAAGGATGAGGGAATGTATCTGTCCACATTAGAAAGCCCCGTGAAACGTTCCTTGGTGCTGTTCACTGTACCACTGATATTTTATGGGATATCTGCAGGGCACATTATGCAAAACCGGGATATTCATAAGATTGCTTCACATCCTGGCACCTCTGTGTCTTGATGTTGGGTTTTGCATTGCTTTCTCATGTGCTTGGGCCTTAGCATACACAAGGGAACGTGCACATGATAAATGGGAATGACTGCAACCATGCGATGCAGTTGGAGAGCTGCCATCATCTCTTTAAAGCCGTAGTTCAAATGCGCTTTACTTTTAGTCTTGAGATAGACACATGGGTTGTGCGTTAGTACCTACAGATTGCAGGCTAATGGGCTTAGTTAGCAGTGAGTAAAGAAGGTGCAGTGTTGAGGCTCTGAAAGCTGCTTGATTAGCGTATAAAACTGAAGGTACTGCAGGAACAGGTGGGCTTGGGTGTGGGGATGTAAGACAAAAAAGGAGGTGTGGATGGATTTGAGGTAATTCTGGATATTCTCACAGCAGTTCTGTCTAATGCTCCATCTGTGCTCGTGTGCTACACATGGAAGGGATGGTATATCCCTTTCAGATCACCAGAGAAAGGGCAATTTTGAGGATTGTGATAAGCTCTGTGCGTGGGGGAATAATTCGTAACCAGACCAGAAGAGGCTGTAAGAGTCTTGTGGGCCAGCGTGCCAATTAACTTTGGTAACCTTTTCAATCTTGCTTCTGCTGTTCCTTGTCTGTCTTGTTTCCTTCAGTCAGGCAGAATTCACACGTTATTTACCCTTTTCCTTCTTGTAACACCCAACAGTGATCTGAAGAAGGAGCATCTCCTGAGTAAAATAGAAAAGCATAAAATAGAAAAGCAGAGGGATGGAAGGGGACCACTCTGTTTAAATGGGAAGCAATAGAGCAGTGGAAAACACATATTTTGATTCTTGGCCATGTCAAACTTGTATTCCTAACTTTCCAGAAGATACAAAGGGAATGAAACTTTTATTCCCAGATTCTCCTATTCTTCAGGGCACACCAAAAAGGGTGTGCTTTCAATCTGAACTCTGACCACCCGAATCTCTGCAGTTAGGTTTTTCAAATCTGACTTTCTTAGGAGGTTAATGCTATATGGTGTTTCTGCCCCCTGCTCCCTTAGACGTTATCCTGGTACTACTCTCTATGAGTCTGATCGGGATCAGCGAATCCTGTGATGACATGACAGCAACAGACAGAAAGGCATATAAACAGGATATCTTTGAACTTGGGAGTAAGATCAGGTTTTGAGTCCACTTTGGGTTTTGTGGTGGCATTTCTGGAGATATTTGATTAAACGTAGTCACATAGTCACCATCCCTTGCTTTTGGCCTTGTTACCCGCCTAAGCAGGAAATAACTTGGGAGTTTTCAATCTTAGGTCTGATGGGTGCTCAACTGAACGGTATTATTATCGCTCTCTTCAAACACGTCAGCTGTGCTGTTTTTGCAGCATCACAATCCTGTTGCTTTTAGGTGCTCTACATTGCCTGGAGTGAAGGCATTTCTTGATTAATTCATTTTCTTATCCTTTCCTATAAAGATGGCCCTGGTGACAAAGCTGAACATGTGGTAGAAATCAGGAGCTTTGGTTTGGCCATGCTTTATCATGTAAAGAACCAACAGTGACTCAGGATGCACAAATTAGATTTTCCAAAGAAGTTACTTCAGAAGTGCAAGGCTTGACATTTAAAGAACAATGAGAAATCCAAATTGCTATCTACTGCTTCTTGACACCAGGTGCATCTTCTCGCTACCCAAATGGAATAAATCTGGAATAGAAGAGGGGATGACACTGAAGAATACTCAAGAGAATCTGGAGCTCCCAGAAGCAAAATAGAGAGTAACGCCACCACCACCCCAAAAAAGGGGAGGGTTAAAAAAAACCAAGAGAGGAGCAGAAGCAACTACATTAGGTTGAATAGAGAAAAAAATTCCATTTAACACCCCTGACAACTTTGTAACACTGCTCACAGTATGGTACCAAGAGCATGAAAATTTTCCTTTGCTAATGCCCCACTCCCCAAAAATCATAAGATGAGTAAAGGTGCAAAGGCAGAGAAGGCTTGCTTCCCTCTTTTGTAAGATTTCCACAGATACATAATTAATCCTTAAATCTTGTATCTTCTGTTCTGCTCTGACTGTATCATTTGAGGTCCAACTATTTCATCCTCTTGAGGGTTTCTAAGGGAACAAAACCTCAGCCTGGAAAAACTGGGCTTTTTTCCTTTGTCTCATGCCACCTTTTTTTCCTGATTAACCACAGCAAGTATCTCAGGAAGAGAGCAGTCTGTGGCTGCTGGGTAATCTGGTTCAGGAGGTTTCTTTAACAGCTGGATCAATAAGTGCTTCTTCCAGATGCCTGTTTCCTTGATTGATTTGGTTGACTTTTTCCCTTTTCATCATCCTTTTTTTTTTCCTCTTGGCACTTCATTTTAATTCATCTACAAATGAACCTCCCCCTCTCCAGATGCCTCTCCATATTTAACTGCTGCCTGACCATACTGTGGACTTGGCACATCCCCAGCCCCAGGACCCTAATGCAAGAAAAAAGACCTAAACCCTCATTAAACAACCCTTTTGGGCAAGGCAGTGGACTGCTGGGTCCTGACCTTTCTTGCAGCAGCCGGGCTTCACCTGAGGAGGTGACCAGTGGGTCAGTGCCTCACTCCATCATGCAAAGCCAGCACAGGCCCAGCAGGATTTATGAGCCTCAGCTCTTAAACCTTGCTAGTACAGGACACCTGCCTCCCTGCTCTGTTGCCAGTGCTTTCAACTCTCATCACAGAATCACAAGGTTGGAAAAGACCATTAAGATCATCAAGTCCAACCGTTCCTGTCCTGTGCTAAACCATATCCCTAACTACCTCATCTACCCTTTTTTTAAACACATCCAGGGATGGTGACCTGTTCCAGGTCCTGACAACTCTTTCAGTGAAAACTTTTTTCCTAACATGTATTCTGACCCTGCCCTGGCACAGCTTTGTGCCATTTCCCCTTGTCCTACCTCCTGTCACCTGGCTAAAGAGACCATCTCCCACCTCTCTACAACCTCCTTTCAGGTAACTGTAGGTGGTGATAAGGTCTCCCCTCAGCCTCCTCTTCTCCAGGCTAAACATCCCCAGCAACCTCAGCCACTCCTCATAGGATTTTCCTCCCAGCCCCTTCACCAGCCTGGTTGCCCTTCTCTGGACTCACTTGAGGACCTCCATGTCCTTCTTATGGTGAGGAGCCCAGAACTGGACACAGTACTCGAGGTGTGGCCTTACCAATGCTGAGTACGGGGACACAATCACCTCTCTAATCACCTTCTTCACCTCCTGTATGTGAAAAAGGCATCTTCTTTGGGTGCTGACAGGAAAGTAAAACATGCAGGTTCCCCCACCCCATCGTTACCCTTGATAAAGCACATTGCATAAACATCTGTACCCTTTTCAGATCACCACAGGGAGTGGCCATAAAGCTGCCATGCACCTGCAAGAACACAGCATCCCTCACATTGCGGTGCTCCCTGGTTTATGAGACTGCACACAGTGTCTGGATCCTCCACCCACCATCCGATAAAACAGTTCGCAAGCTCCAGCAATTGGTTCCATCTTCCCTGTCAGCAAGGCTGGTGCTTGCAGAGGCCATTGACTTTCCTGACAGACCATTTTTTCCAGTGGAAAGTGCCTTTTGCTGTTGCAATGTTCATTCGCAATGTTGTTTTATCATTTCTGAATCAAAAAAACTGTAAAAATGCCTTGATTTCATCTAAATGCAATGTTTCCAGTGCTCTAAACCAAATGTTTGTGTGCGTGTTAAAATTTTATTTCACAGGAAATGTCAAAGTTGTTTGGCTTTGTTCTGACTTAGAATGAAATCAAATCTTGATGTTGTTTCCAATATGGGGAAAACAAAGGAAAAAACCCAAAAGCTCTCAGCAGGTGAAGTCTCCAGATCTCTAACCTAGTGTAGGAAAACTAATATTCTTCTCTGTGCTGGGATTTCCCCCCAAACTCCACCACAGTACACGTACCTCTGCCGGTCACAGAAACAGTAGGTTTACCAGCATGTTGGTGTACCGGGGTTCCCTATCGCAAAGTATCATCTAATTATTTTGCAAAGGCAAAATATTGGGGATTGGTCTGTCAGCACATCAGATGACCCGAGCTGGGCTCAACCAAAATTAGGCAAAAGTGAGAGAAAATAAAGCAAAGCCCAGCGGAGCCATAAATTGCCGGACAGAGATGCGCTCTTTTGCTTTTGGCAGAAAAGCCATTACCTCCGTTGCCAACACTTCTTCATTCAGGATTACAGGAGTCCCTTTTGAGTTCACTGAGGAGTCCCAGTCTGTCAGGCCTGAGACCTTTGCGCATCCATTTCATCACTTTGATTAATCTGGGCAGCAGAGACACACAGGCACAAACGCACGCATCCAGAGATCCAAGCTGAAAGCCTTCCAGCCCAAAAAAGGATTTTGAAGAGAAACTGTCTCTGGATTTTCAGATTCATGAGTCTTCAAGGGGCACCTTTTGAGATAAACTTAATTAAGCAAGTCATTCTATTAATCAGTTCTAATTACTCATGCAAATCACAAGTGCTCCGGTCTGTGGTTAAGTGAAACCTGATTTGATCCCAAGTGCAGCCAGGCTCAGTAAGTCCAGTGGGTATTTGCAGGAACGTGCCTTTACCGATCTTCCTGCTTCTCTCCAGGTACAATAATCTTCTGGAGGCTGTAATGTGAATTGATTAGTTGTCATGGGCCATAACGCTGCTACCCTAAGCACGAGGAAAGGGGATGGAAAGCAGAGTATGGAGCACATGAATTCCTTTCTCTCCATCCGTGCGGGATGCACACGTGTGCCAGTGGACATGAGAAGATTGAGGGTATGGGTATCTAACAGGCAAGACTAGCTACAAGTGTGGAATCTCTTGAAGTGAAAATATCTGTCTATCTCTTTCAAAGCAGAGATCTGCAGTGGCTGTTTCTGGGGAACCAGGGAGCCAAATTTGTCAAAAGGACACGACTCAGAGCAGGGCATGATCCAGTGTGACTTGGGGCCCAAATATGCCATTCTCCATCTTAATCTCACTACGTAAGACAGCTGCAAATAACTCAGTGTTAGGCTGGCAGCAAAAGTGGACAGCAGAGGTAAATGAGTGAGTGATTGCTGACTTCACCTTGATTGATTTGCGGAACACAGTCCTGTTGGTTAAAGGCCTGTGAACATGGGGTTTGTTCTTTTCCTTGCCTTTAAAGTCTCAGCAGCATAAATATTCTTTAGCATAAGAGTAGTGTTAACACTTCAAAAAGGCTCCTGTTTCACAGAGTCTCAGCCATGAGACCTAAGCCTTTGATTGCATCAGTGTTGAGAAATTCCTTTTTCTTGGCCTGGGATTTCCCTGGACTGGGCTGTAGTCACATCTCCAATGGACCACAGGAAGACAATGCCAGTGGAGCCAAGGGCTTCATCAGTACAGCTGCATGGCAGAGGCTGCTCTCTCCGCCAGCTTGGACTGCTGTCCTATAGTGCATCTTCCCTAGCCTGAGCTCAGCAGAGTTGAGCCACTGAAGGTCCCTCACACAGGGTTGCCAAGGCTTGTGGGTTTATTATTATTAATTTATTTGCATGCGTGCATGCTGACCCTGCACACACACACCCATGTGTGGTCTCCCTCCCTTTTGCGCTTGCCTGCATGACTGGCAAAATGAGCTACAAGCAGATAAAAATTGAAACACAGAAGAGAGCAAATTACAACATGTTCAATTATCTTTTTCAAAATCATTCTTCATCTCTGCTCTACTCAGTGCCTGATAATGTTCCCTTTGCAATCTGACAAGGGCATTTTTTTTCCCCCTCCCTTGTTTTATCCCTTCTCTTGGGTGGCAGGGTGGCCAAGGAGCTGGGGTGTGGGGAGAAGTCGCATAGCAGGGCCGGGCGATTCAGGCTGTGCTAACTGGAGACCCCAAAGACCAAACTCTCTTTTTGGCCTCCGTTCAACAGCCTTCACAAGGAGCCATCCCTCCATTAATTGCAAACCTTTCTTTTTGTTATGTGCAAATACAACAGTGGCAAACACTGATCCCCTCCCCACTGCTTGTTTGTCAGGGGGGCAGATAGAGCTTTGCCTCGTTCACTTTCTCGCCCCCCTCCCCACCCCCCATCGGCTCGCTGCAGGCCTCACCAAGGGCTTCACTAATTAACAGGCTCCTGGCTCCTCGCAAGATAAGAAGGGCTCAGGGCCCTAGATAAGCCCTGGCTGCCTCTGGTTTTGTTGCTTCTTCCAAGGGCTATGGATGTGTTACTTCATTCCCAAGTCCTTTGAGCAGGGAATTTTGGTGTTGCTTAGGGACTGATGGAAGTTTTCTGCCTGTTTACAGGAGAGGTGCTCCTTCCTTCTGTACACCTGGAGACCCACACAAAAGGATCACCTTTTGGGCTGAGAAGAGGTTTTGTTCTTTATGGTCTATTTAGCTCTTGGCCTCTCTGCTGAGGAACTGTCAGTGAATATAGTGTCAAGTGTGGTAGTAATAGTTTTAATAATGAGGACACCTGTCTGCAGTAAAATAAGATTACATCAAGACATTTTATGCAGTTCACATGTAAGTTAGGAATGACTTTTGGTGATGCCAGCAGGGATTGCATTAGAGGATTGAACAATAAATGCAACAAATTGCCCATTAAAATTGGGAGAAATTTCTTCAAGTAATGAAACATACTTAAACGTGTGTATTATAAAGGTGAAACGGTTGAGCAGCTTCCAAGTCATATTATGTCTGGTAAAGAGCCTGATCAGCTTAAATCTGGAAAGGAATATTTTGTGGTTTAAAGTAGAAGCTGATTTTTTCCTAATTGTTTGTTATTAGTGTGGCAGAGTTAATGGGGTGTCATGGTACAGTTAAGAATAGACTAGAGGAGAAGGACTGTAAGCAACCCAAAGCACTTGTAATGCAGATACCTAGCCCAGACAAAGGATGGCAAGAAGCAATTATTTTTCAGCCCTGTTCCCAGGAAGATCTCACCCACAGTCGCTGCTCAAAGACCTGTTGTGAGAACTGGAAATTCAGCCTCTTTCTTGTGAATCTTAGCCCAATATTCAGCTCTAAACCCCTGTTTTCTTTCAGCTGCCATCTATATGTATCTTCTTCAGGGAAGAATCTGGCACATGAGTCATCCTCAGTCATTCTAGCAGGCGCAAAGACGTTCTTATGCTAGCAGTCCGAACACCCAAAGAAGAGAGGAGCGTACTGATGCTGACAAACGAAAGTGAGCGCCTAATGAGAAAGAAACTGTACTTTTTACAACTTTGCAAATGCTGAACCACTGGCCTGCAAAGCCAGTGCAAGTAGGAACATCCTTTTCATTATCTCCGGTTAATATACGGGAAAACAGGGACATCAGAGGGCTGTTATTTAACCAGCATCACACGCTAAATCAGGGATAACCTCTTTAAAGATTGCATATTATCAAATACAGTGTCCTTGCTCAAGCCAGTACAGTGCAAAATGCAGGCAGTCACAGTGTTGCGTAAACTGCAGTTGAGATGCGATGGTCAGCTTGTGGAACTTGCATTTCTTGAGTAGAAGTTCCAAACCACCTTTAGCAAGAGGCCCGAAAAACTGAGTCCTTAAATCACTAGCCATTTTTGCAAATGTAAGCCTAGGGTTTTTAAAATTCACTTCTAATAATATAAAGTGTCATCCAGGGAAGTAACATTTGAGTTTAAATTTATGGGGCCAATTGAACGCGTGATATAAATCTATATCATTGAGCAGCTACCCCAGGAGCGAATCTCACGGAGATTTTATCTTGACAGTAGCCCTTTAAAAGCAAAGGAACAGGAAGGTATTGAATTGGAACAGCCCAGCATCTCTCTTGTGTTTGTCTTTGGTAAACACTGCAATTTATTTAAAACACATGGAAGGGAGAAAAAATATGGCAAAGTTAAATCCCAACAAATTGTTTTATATTTACAAATGAATTAGATTATTTGCATTTGTTGTGTTTTCGGGTTTCTTTGAAACTGCAAATTAATGAGAAAAAATTATTTCCGAATCCTATTTTACTTAAAGGCGAGTTTAGGGAAGGCAATTTGCATGTAAATCAACGTTTACCTGACGCGTGCAATTTCCACAGTTAGATAAACCATAACATGAAACAGATGAAAGACATGGGAACTGTATATAAAGTCTTTGAAAGATAATAGGCGGCAGTTTGCAATAAATATTCATTAAGCGAGAGGGTGCCCTGTTCTCTCCACGCTGCTATCCGTGCCGCACTCACCTCTTTCCGACAGCCTCCTTGCTACATATCTTTGCTCTCTCATTTCTTCCGTACTTAATCCGTCTCCTTTCTTGCGGTGTAGCATGGGTCACTTTCGTGACGGGATGCTCTGTGCATTTCCACCATCAGTCTGTACTTCTGGGATTTATAATATAGACTGGGAAGGAGGCCTGGGAAAAAATAGGCAGGGAGGAAAGAGCCAGTTACAGGCCTGGGCAAAGTGAAACAGTTGCAGGGGGCAGGAGGCTACAGGGAAAGGAGGGCAGCTGTTCCCACCCCCGACCAGCTTTTTCGGCAGCACAGCATCTTGGGAATGGGCTACTACTCCAGCAGAGGCAGTGAGGTAGGTGACCCCTTGGCCTTCCAGCCCAGCCCTATGCCTTTTGTCTAAAAAGAAAAGCTTTTTCACAGCTTTTTCACACTGGTGTACTCCTCATCCCTGGGGAAGCAGTGTTCCCTTTGCCTTATCCCAACGTGCAAAGTCTTGAGCTAGCTTTATAAGGAGCAGCGGTGAACAAAAGCATGTCTGAAAGAAGTATAGACCAGAGGAAACCATATGCTAAGTCTGCTGCATGCCTCAGCAGTGTGGGTTGCCCCTTGGATGGTTCTCACATAGGTAACAGGCATCAGAGATGTTACCAGTCTTTAGAAGTCTTGGAGACTTCTAGAAGTGTTTGACCATGCTCATCATTTCACTCAATTCTGATACTTCCAACTGAGGTAGATCACACAACTGTCATGCTAAGAATATGGCTGATGTTCTAAACCCTGCGGTTTGAAAGCAACTGATATGTGACCAGTTGAAAGGTCAAATGTTCCACATTGTGGTGAATTCACCCTGCATTTTATTGTATGTATCTTCTGCTACCATTATCACTGTGGTGTCTGATCGTGTGCCTAGAGAGCCATCAAAAGCTGTGATGTATGGCCAGATCGTGGTCTGGCAATACGCTGTGAAATTATAATAGCAGGAGGTTTGCAACATATCTGTGAGGGCTATGTTCCAACTCCCCAAAATAAGCTATTTTCTCAAATGACTGATCTCATGTTTGATAGGCAGTATGCTACTCACGTGCTGCACTGCAGGATTTCCACATGAGCAGTGAGCAAACCCACAGTTGCTCAGGTGACTGCTGCAGAGCAGACCTTCTTTAGGATAGACTTTGCTGAAGCCCATCGCTTTGCACCTCAGCAGGAGTGTGGGCTGGTGGGACTTGGCTGTCAGTGTTAGTGAAGTGTGGGCCCCATCGCTTTGTCGATTGTATTAGAGTCGCCTGTCATCTTCCTTTCCTGAATTTCATCTCGTTCCGTCCCGCCAGCCTGCAGGTCTCCATCCAGAACTTGTCTCTAGGGCTTGGTCTGTCCTTGGGAACAGTCGTCATCTTTCCTGCTGCTGCTTCCTGCACCTGTATTGCAGAGCTCTGTGACCACTTTCAGACACGAAGCCGACTCCATTCGCTCGCGCTCTATTTACATTTAATATCCCTTAAATGATTAAAGCAAACATTCCTAATTAAATGTTAACGTGCTGTAAGTATCTGCAGCCGGTGTACTGGCCACCCCTCTAATCTCATATATGTGGACACAGCACCTGGACTTCCAAAGGAAATTACTTTTTGAAAGTTTGGTAGAGAAAGCACGAATAACTTAACCAGGCATCCCTGTGCAGTTTGCTCTTTGCCCTTGGGGAGACTGTTGTGCTGCTGGGTAGTGGGGGCTCTAGGACCAAAGTCAGTGTGTGCCCAGGGCTCAGCACAGGACAGAATGGAGCCTCGCTGTGCAAACTGTGGGCTGAAGGAACAAGGAGCATATCACGTCGTTAGACAAATGGGAATTAGATGTGGATTGAAGAAGTTATTTAAAAAAAAATAAAAGAAGAAAAGTTTGCTCTTTAAAGAGACACTAGCAGGTTAGATCGTTTGCATTTCTGTTTGCTTTTCATCCCAATTTAACAGTACAGTTTTGTTGGTTTCCATTTTTTCTCCAAAAAACCCCCAAGGTTCCTCCCCACCCTCGTTAGAGCGTGAGCCAACACCTCTTCTGTGGTGTTTCCCTATTTGCTGTGCACCCATTGCTGTTGTCAGTGTAATTACCGAGCAAGGTGTTGCCGCAGCTTCACTCCCTCTGCTGACTACTTCTGCAACACCAGCATCAACAGAGTGGAAGGTGGTGTGATCTGCTAGGGCGCCAGAATATATGCTGGGCAGCACTGTAGCTGTAACGCAGCACCCTGCGGCCTCAGTGATGGGCTTTCCTGCCTGTACCCCAGCCCGGCGCTGAGATGCTCTGACATGAAGCTGCCGCACTTGCCCATTATTTCCCCCTTGTGTTTACTTCATCAGTCTTGTCTTCTAAATTTTGAAGTTTGCTGGACTGCAAAGTGTTTCAGAGATGCCTTTTGCTTTGAGTTCAGTGCAGTATGCAGAGATGTGCTCGCTGTTCTTGCTTTCCTTTCTGGTGTGTGACTTTATTCTTTTGTAATTTTTGTTCCTTCAGTGTGAAAGGTCAGTCTCCTCGAGAAAATCTTTTACTTTTTATGCAGAAAAGACAGATGAGATTAAATTATATTATTAGTCAAATACATGTTTCTCGCCAGAAGTTCCCTATGTACAACATTTTGGCTCATTCCAATTACATCAGTGTTTGATGTTTGAGGAGATTGGCAACGACTATCCACATCTAGGCTAATGAGAACATCTGAAGTGGCTCAGGATATGAAACTGTGAGGACTGTGTCCTCATGTTGTTCGAGTCCAGTACAGCTCCAGTGAATTATTGATTCTCAGTCCCTCAAAGTGAAGATCCTAAAGCAGTGAAGTACCATAAATGTAGCTGCAAGCCATTTCCAGATTGAATGGTTATTGAGGGAAGGCAAGGTGGCAACAGAAGGACTTTTCTGCTGTCAGGAAGAAAACTTCCTATGTGTGCTTCCTATGTTGAGGTTGTCATTTTAATATTTTATCGCTGTCCTGGAGATGATGATGATTTCCTTTGCTTGATGGCACAGTTTAGTGGATTTGATTCTACTCACCTTGGAGCTCCAGAGACACAGAAAAGGTCTCCTGAATTTGTTCAAGCCTGCTCTTTGTGGTATTCTACATTTTATTAAGAGAGCCATATGTGTTCATCAAGCTAGAGAAAAGAGTCTCTCTCCGTAGTCCCTTGTATGTGCCAATCATTGGGGTTGTAGATGTGCATGAATAAGTGATGGCACCTACTAGTGGCTGACCCCAGAGAGGAGGTGAGAATCTACTCCAGCTATTAAATATGAAATGACAAACTGAATACTCGCTCATCAGATGCTTGCTTAGTTGGCAAGGGCCTGTGGTTTCACAGCTGATGGCTCAATATCCTAATCCCAGCTCTCCAGATGTGTCTGTGTCCTTGTAGACAACAAAGTGGATATAGTTGCCAAGGTAAATAGAAATGAGCTTGAAGAAGAATAAAAGCTGTGCCTCTTGGGTGCAAAACAAGGTTTGCTCAGCCTCCCCACAGTAACACCTGGGTCCTGGGGAACTGGAAATACTGTATTCATTGGTGCTGAATGGCTCTTTGTTGGAACTTGCTCAGGGTTGTTTCAGGAAGGGTGAGCAGCTCCCCTCATGGCTTTGTTTTAGAAGGCTTACAAGGCAAACTCTCAAGTCACCTTCATTCATGTCAAGTTCCCGCAGGAGAAAAACCAGCACGAAACAGAAGCTGCGGTGATAGCTTTTGTTAAGAGGATGCTGTCAAGCCCTTTAAGTACAAATACCAAACATGTCTTCAAAGTTCCGAATTCTCCTGGGGACCATGCTCTATATTCCACTACAATAGTCTTGCTTTTTAAAACCGGTCCTCTGGTATTTAGTAATCTGAAGGAAATAAAAAACCCTTTCAAGCAGAGATAAAAAAATCTGCACACAGTTGATTTCATGGAAAGTTGGTCCAATATTCTGGGCAGGAGCTTAACTTTGTGTGGTCTGTGTTCAAATCCCCGATGCACATGGTTGGTTTATTTAACACCCATTTGCATGCATGTTAATCTTTGCCTTCCTTGGTTCTCCATCTGTAAAATGGGGTGATAGGTTTGTGTGGATAAACACGTGCAGTGTTGTGCAGAGTTCACATCCTGAGGTGACCTAGACAGGCTGGAGAGTTGGGTGGGGAGAAATATAATGAAATACAAGGGCAAGTGTAGAGTCTTGCATCTGGTGAAGAACAACCCCATGTTACCAGTATAGGTTGGGGACGGGCCTGTTGCAGAGCAGTATGGGGGAAAGGGACCTGGGTGTCCTGATGGACAGCAGGGTGACCAAGAGCCAGCAATGTGCCCTCGTGGCCAAGAAGGCCAATGGCATCCTGAGGTGTATTAGAAGGGGTGTGGTTAGGTCAAAAGAGGTTCTCCTCCTCCCCCTCTACTCTGCCCTGGTAAGACCACACCTAGAATATTGTGTCCAGTTCTGGGACCCTCAGTTCAAGAAGGACAGTGAACAACTTGAAAGAGAGTCCCCTGTGGGGCCACAAAGATGATTAAGGGAGTGGAACATCTTCCTTATGAGGAAAGGCTGGGGGAGCTGGGCCTCTTTAGCTTGGAGATTGAGGAGTGAACTCATTAATGTCTGTGTAAAGGGTGAATGTCAGGAGGACAGAGCCAGGCTCTTCTCAGTGATGTCCAATAATACGACAAGGTGCAAGCTGGAGCATAGGAGGTTCCATGTGAACATATGGAAAAACCTTTTCACTGTGCAGGTGACAGAGCACTGTCACAAGCTGCCCAGAGAAGTTGTGGAGTCTCCTTCTCTGGAGACATTCTAAACCCACCTGGACATATTCCTGTGTGACCTAATCTAGGTGATCCTGTTCTGGTGGGAGGGTTGGAATAGATGATCTTTCGAGGTCCCTTCCAACCCCTAACATTCTGTGCTTCTGTGACAGAGTTGTAAGTGAGCGACTAAAATTCCCCTGAGTAGAAGTTAAGGTTTCACATCGGTTCCCATGTTCTTTACAGCTGCTGAGCATTCAGGCAATTAAAGTTAAGTATTTGCATGCTACTGTCAAGTTTTGATTAATGTAAAAATACTTACTCGAGCAAGGAAGCAGAGCTCAACAGAAGCAGTGTTTCATGAGTTTTAGATCAGCCAGTCAGGAGATAGAAGCTGTGCTGTGTGGCTCAGGTGAGCATTGCAGATCGCTCCAAGTATTGAATAGTTAACTGGAGGTTTACTGCCAGACACCCAGACTAGGTTTCAGCTACACTGGTGAGGAAAAAAACCCCAAACCTACTTCTGACTCATTTGAAGAGGTCATATGCAAGGTACAAAAATGAAATTAGGGAGTGTGGTTTAAGGAGCTGAGTAGATGACCTTGATCGTTCCCTCCAAAGGTCGTATGACACTTTCTGATAAATCCAGAGAGAAACATAAGTCCTTGTCTTTCTCTGTGCAGTTTACAGACCAGTGCGACTGATAAGAATGTTTCACATTGCGCAGTTCATCCAATACCAGGAAATAGCACCCTTAGAACTGTTATTTATACAACGTATTAAATATACTTTCACTGCATCTCATAAATTTCCAATTTTCACAATAACTGATATTTTTCAAAGTCCCACCTTAGAAGTCCTGTGATTATGGTATAATCGCGGGTTTCTTATGTTTGAATGGAAAAATATTCTTCATGTAGTTGTGAAAAATAACTTGAAAGCATGACTCATAAAGGCTTTAAAACCTAAATTTCAAATTAGAAAGCCTATATGTATGTTTTCAAATCTCATGGTCTGTAAACCAATCCTGGGATTATTTTTTTTTGGCTTAGCTCATTATTTTTGACTGTTTGGGGATGACAATTCTATAGGTGAGCAATGAAGATTTGCCTGGTTCCATTGTGCCTCTTCAGCTTTGTGTATGTATTTTACAGTAGCTGCAGTGGTCATGGAGGTGATGTTTATGTTACTACTGAATGCCTGATATTTTCTTCACTGTGGAGCCATATCTTTTTGAAAACAGATTTAAATTAAATGCTTAGGGTATCTGTACCCACAGAATAGTCATACTGTCTTTTAGATTGTTCTGGGATTGGGAATCACAGCCAAGGGGCAAACATTAACATATCTTTGAACCTTATGAACCTCCTGAGGAATGTTATAGCACTAACATTCAATATTCACCAAATTATTGAGAATTATATGACACCTATCAGTCACTTTGACGTTCAGGGGACCTGAGCAGTCTGTACCTGACTCACTTCTTGCCTTGTGACCTGCCTACCCTTGTGCAAAGGGATCCTTTCTTCCAAGCCTTCCTTGCTGATTGCAAGGTATCTCTTTCCTTTTCATGAACACGTTTGCATGGCACTTCTGTTCCCTCTCACAACGCTGCTTCAGCCTAGACTGTCTTTGCTCCTGTGCCTATTTCCTTCTCCGGGTGACAGTTCTGGAAGTGGTGCTGGCCATGACTAGCTCCAGTGACCTTGAGACAGTCATTCCTGATTTCTGTATCTGTGGCCCTCTTGCACTCCGTTGGGGTGGCTCGGCTGGTTCCTCTTCCTTGCTGCCGATGTTGGGTTACCAACCCTGTAAAGCAGCCTGTGTGTTGCGCAGCC
Source organism: Porphyrio hochstetteri (assembly GCA_020800305.1). Classification (NCBI taxonomy): domain Eukaryota; kingdom Metazoa; phylum Chordata; class Aves; order Gruiformes; family Rallidae; genus Porphyrio; species Porphyrio hochstetteri. Next base: position 106,612,758 of record CM036905.1, on the reverse strand, counting down.
AGGTACCCCCAGATGAGCGCAGCACTGACCTCTTCTTGGTGGCTTTGCTACCTGTCAGCTCTTTCTTGCTTGCCAGCATCAAGAAAATTTTGCATTTTAGCTTAGGCCAAAGTCACTGGTCGTGTAGCACGTGCAGGAGGAGATGGTTTGTTTGTTTTAGGAAGCCAAATATGTCCCCACCCATGCGACAATGTAACTTTTCTTCTGTAGAGGCACCCTTGGCAATACATTAGTAGAAGTCATGAAGGATTTTTTAGCCTACTTGAGATTTATTTAAATCTTCGTATTTCATTTTGGAAAGGATCCAACTGATTAAAATCCACAATATTTTCAGTTACAAAAGTTTTGACAGCATAAATCTAATTTTTGCATTTTCTTATATCATTAAACTGTTCTACTCTATGCTAATGCTTAGTAAAGAGGGTTATTAGCACGGAGGGCAAACTTTAAAAGGGTTGGAGGTTTGATTCATCTATGAAGCACCGACAAATTTGGATTAATTATTCAAATCTAATCCAAACCTCTCGAGTCTGAAAAATTGGGCTGGAAGTCTCTGGAGAACAGGTTAGCTTGTGGGATTTCCGGTGCTGCCTGCCTAGCTTTCTGATGAGCCTACATAACCAGTAAAACCTTTTAAATGTACCACCTTTCCAAATTATATGTGTATTTTATATTCATCATCGTTCCAGTTCTTAGGCTTTCCAGCATGGGTGAGAAATATTCCTCTGTCATAGTTCTGCCTTTGCTTTGGTACAATACCTAGCACCTCTGTGGCATCCAGGGTTGGGAACTTAAAACAGCAGAGAACAGGCTGCTCAGATTGCCACCTTTAGAAAAAGATCTCCACAGCCATGTTTCTTACATTGCTAGAGGTGTAAACTGCCCCAGATAGTGTGAGCATTTTTTTTTCTTGGGGAGTGATTCTGCTGTGAAAAGGTTAGCATTTATTTAGCCTGACAAATAGCTTTGAGTTTCCTAAAGCTCGCCGTTTAAAGCGGCGTACCTACTTAATATTTGATCCTAAATCTGCTTCCACTTAAGTCCCCTGATGATTAGATGTTCTAGGACAGTAAGAAATAGTCCTGTGCCTGGGTAGAAATATATAGCCTGTCAAGATGAAAATTATGCTCTGAGGGACAAGCACCGAGCCTAGCTTTATGTTTGCAGAGCAGCTAGCACAGCGGGGTCCCTATCTTGATTTGAGACCTCTAGGAACTACAAGATAAATATCAAATGATAACTCATGCCATTCTGCAAGAGGGCTACAGATTTTCAAGCAACACCGGGGAGTTTTGATTTTATGACCCCAAGAGGAATAGCACAGACTTTCCTCTCCATCTAATGGACAGGGATGGTTGGGCTTTCTTGCTCAGTGACAGGCCAGCAGGCAACACCGACCTGTGCATCTGACCTGTTATCAAAATTCCTCCGGCTTCTCATGTACCCTGATTTCAGAGCAGTTAAAAGGAGGTTCGATGGCACTCTGTAGAAGGTAGGACATGCATACCTGTTTCTAGGATGCAGGCAGAAAGCGTCACAGCTCATGGGTTTTGTAATAAAAAGCAATTAATTATCACCTCAATGACCTCCTTTGCTATCAAATCGCTACTCAAATGGTTTTACTACTATTTATAATGAGGCCAGATCCCAACTGTTTTATCCAGCCATTTCAGTGATGGGTGCTCAGCACATTAGAAAAACCTAGTATTTGTGGTTGTGCCACCTGACTTGAGGGATCTGCTTTTATACATCCATGTGTATTTTTATACTGCTCCTCTGCTCTGCTTGCATGTCATTTGGGAAGTCTGGTGCTTAATGTGATCCAGTGAAAATAAGGCTCAGAATGTATCAGTATATTCTGACATGTCTTGTGGCTGGAGAGCCGAGTAGAACTTTCCTTTTGTTCTCTCAAGCACTTCTGGAAATCAGTAAGAGGTTTGTTTGTTTTCTCATTTTCAAAAGAATGAATTATCCAGCCACCCCCCTGGTATAAAACGCTTGGATGGGCATCACTTTGCTGATGGTTATTGTAAGAGACATTTTGTAAAGCAGGAGGTTTTAGCCAGTAAGATTCACCTTGGTGACAAGGTGTGGGACGAGGAACAGCAGCTTCGTGGATTCCCATCCTCTGCCCTCTCCTTTTCTGGAGAAGTAAGCAGTAGCATCAAGGCCCAGAGCAGCTGCCCCTTCTCTCTTCAACTTGGTTTCAGTGCTGGGTCCCAGAACCGTGGGGCTCTGTAAACCCTGGAGATCCTTTTTGCTATGGCTGCTGCTCCTGCTTTTCTCATGAGTCCCAAGGGCAGAAGTTTCAGAAGAGAGGAGAGAGCAGGCAGGTAGATGAGGTAGTCAGTTTCTTCATAGAATCACGGGACAGTTTGGGTTGGAAGGGACCTAAAAGACCATTTAGTTCCAACCTCCTGCTATGAGCAGGAAATGATCTCCACTATCCTAGGTTGCCCAAAGCCCCATCCAGCCTGGCCTTGAGCACTGGCAGGGAGGGGGCAGCCACAGCTCTGGGCAGTTTGTGCCAGAGCCTCACCACCCTCACAGGGAAGATCTCTTCCTTATACCTAATCTGAATCTGCCTTCCTTCAGTTTAAAGCCATTATACTTTGTCCTGTCACTCCATGCCCTTGTAAATGGTCCTTCTCCAGCTTTTCTGTAGGCCTTCTTTAGGTACTGGAAGGCTGCAATCAGGTCTCCTGGAAGCCTTCTCTTCTCCAGGCTGAACAAGTCCAACTCTCTCAGCCTGTCTTCACTGGAGAGGTGCTCCAGCCCTCTAATCATCTTTGTGGCACTCTTCTGGACTTGCTTCAACAGTTCCTTGTCCTCCTTATGTTGGGGACCCCAGAGCTGGCCATAGTACTCTAGGTGGGGTCTCACCAGAGCAGAATAGAGGGGCAGAATCACCTCCCTTCTGATTACACTTCTTTTGATGCAGCCCAAGATACAGTTTGGTTTCTGGGCTGCACGTGCACATTGACAGCTCATGTTGAGCTTCACATCCACCAACACTCCCATGTCTTCCTCCTCAGGGTTGGTTCTCCTAAGCAGTCATTTCCTCTATTTCACCAATGAGCAAGACAACACCCTGGTACTGTCACAGATACTTATTTCTAATGCCTTCTAAGAGACCACAGCTACCAAAATCATTCCAGCACCTTGCTCAGCATGAGTTCAGTCCTCGCAGCTGCTAGTGACACACTCCAGTGGTCATAGTAAAATTGCTGTCATCCTCTCCAGCTTCTCAGGTTGCAGTGATGATAGGAAGAAGGGGGAAAAGAAGCCATGAGAAGTCCGGGTAGGAAAGATAGGAATTCAGGGTCTAATTAAGACAGGAGAGAAGGGATAAGAGAATAGGGAACAGTTAGATGCAGGTGTCTGGTGAAGGCAGAAAGTAGAAAAAACAATGCACTCTAAAAGGCATGGGAACCAAGCCCAAGGGGTTCATTGTTGTTAGTGGCATTTTGCCTCTAATGGCTGAAATAAACAAGCAGAGAAGAGGAAAAAAAAAAGAAGACAAATAAAACTCTAAGAACATGTATAGCCTCATTAAAATGAAGGAAGAAGGACCACAGAGCCTCTAAACTTCTGAAGAATGGCAGGAAGGGTCTAGTATTTTTAAGGGAGGAGAAAAAATAGAAAAAACTGCTCTCGCTGCTGTAGCCATGCTTTATTTCCATTTTAAGTACAGGTAAAACTAAGGAGAAATTAAAATTTCTTACTCTTTCATCTTAATTTGTGTCTGGAAGCAACATCTCTGGTATCTCATTTGTATGGTGGAAGGGAAGGGACATGCCCTATTGACCATCCTTTGTCTGGAGTCATTGTTCTATGATCTGTCAAGGAAGGAGCTGTTGGGTCCACATCTCCTTAGGCAATTAACAGTTAAAGAATTAACTTCTCTAGGAAATCTCAAGTCTCTTATCCCTTCTTGTCTAAGGAGCAGCCTTGACTTAAAGACAACTCATATCTCAGCTTGCCTTTTACACCCTTCTACTCTCCAGACCAACTTCCCCAGCATAACTTCTTTGTTAGCTAAATGGTACTGCCTGCCTGTCAGATTTTCTCAGCTCCTCCAGTTGCATGTTGTGGCTTTGGCAAGACCTGGTTAGGATGGGAGAGCTCTCTCTATGGGGAATGTGCATTCTTCCTTCAGAGGTGTTCTTGCTTTGGGGCTTAGGGTTGGTTGGTTTGTTTTTCCATATTCTGTGTTCCTGAGCCACATGTGGTAATGTCCCCACTAACAGTTGTCAACCCCCTCAACAGAGACAGGCAGAGCAACCAGAAAACAAACACCACATGAAACAAAATTCAAAATGTGTTCAGAGAAACGTGCTACTTCAAAGGCAAGTGTAGAGGTCCCCCCGGAGCTCATTACTGTAGTCGGTGGAGGGGAGGGGTAAGGGAGAGCACAGAGTGGGAAACAGAGTCTATCTTTTTCCATCTGCAACAGTGAACGTTGCAGCCTTTGAATAACCCTCCCTTTGTTTTCCATGGGCCCACAAACCTTGGGCTCTTCTCCATCTTAGCACTTCAGTCTCTTCAGAGATGGGCTGGGCAGATGGGCTGGGGGAAGATGCCTGCTGTCAGCCACACGGGAATCCTCCTTGAAGTAAAGTATGCTTCACAGAGACAGCCTTCATTGTACTAGCTCTTCCCAGTGCCATGTGGGCATGCTGGAAGCCTTGCCACCATGAAGTGAAACCTGTGTCTATGGATTGTTTGCTTCTTGATCTCCCCTGGGACTGTCAACCTGGGAAGCAAGTGAAATCTGACTGTGCTTGTAGATGGTATGCCCTTTGGGCATTTGGGAATTGGTTTATATAAGACCTGTCAAATTAATTTCAGATGGACTACTACCCTGGGATCATAGCTTTTATGTGAATTCCTTTAGCCAGCGTGCTCGCAGGTTCCCTTGAAAAAGTAGAGGTTATTCTGAAATGATCTGCATTTTTTAAAAACTCTGCTGGCTTCTGTTTTGTAACTCTTGTCACTTCAGTCTGTTCAGCTAGTCCGTCTTCCATGACAGCTCAAAAGAAAAGGGAGAGTAAGGCAAGCAGGTAATGGATCATCTCACAAAAATTGGCCCCGATTCTTCATTTCTTGCTGAGGTAGACATCTCGCTGTACATGGAGGTAATTTCACCCATGTGAGGATATATGACGGATGGAAATGCACTTTATATCATATATGAAGGAGGGAATACTTGCAGAAACACATGTGTGCCAGCGCTGTGGCATGTTCCCTGCCTTTTTTCTGGTTGCCCAGTGTGCTATACAGAGATGTCTGTGAGTAGAATAATGAAATGCTATTACAGGACGCCATGGAGAGGCAGAGGAGCGGTGGCGTTGTACACAGCTTTTCTTGACTGAGGGAGTGTTAATGGGGAGCGTTTGAGTTACTCTGCGCAGAACTCCATGAGCTGGTAGGACCTGTGATAGCAGAGGGAGTGCTTGGAGCGCTCGGCACAGATTGCGTGGTGCTGGGGAAGCAAGGGGATGATAGCAGCGAAAGGCTCCGTGATCTCACGCGCCTTGTGTGGAGCGGTGAGGTGGTGATAACCGGCACGGTATGTTCAAGCCCATCCTGGGAGCTGGCTGGGAGATGGCGTATGTGATAATGCACACAGAGGCGGAGTGTGAGAACCTCTGTGAGAAGTCAGCGTGCTGCATACCACGCGCAGCAGATCGCGTGAGGCTGTGTACCAGCGGAGAGAGAATACAACAGAGCCAGCCCGTGCTTCAAGGCTTCTGAAAGTATTGCCTTGGCTTTGATCATTTGCTCCTCATTCTCCCCATACGCAGGCAAGACCCACTGATCTGGGAAACTACTGCAGCTGTTGCTGTAAGCCTCTAGAAGGATCTAAAAAGCTAATTGCAACAGCCAAACCAGCTGTTAGAATAAGGACTACATTCTCAGTCCTCAGATCCTGGCGTGTCCCTGTGGGATGGAGTTTCTTCTTCAGCTCTAGGAGGCTGAGGGGAAGCAGCTGGGTTCTTTGCTGAACCTGCATTAACTAGGCCAGGAGAGACTTTTCTGTCAATCAGAAGAATGAAAACTAAACAGCTGCTGTCATTTCAGGCCAGAGTATGAAAGCTTTTTACAAGGGACAGGGATGCTGAGTTCATTCGATGCATGGTGCAGTTTGCCTTTCTGTTTCTTTTAACTGTTTCCTTTCTTGATGCAGTAGAGAGTGGCCAGCCTGAACCCCCTTTGGTTGTGCTGTAGCTATCAACATTGCCAGGAGAATGACATTTCAGCTCCAACCTCTTTCCTTCCCTTAGAAGCTGGTAAGGAATATGAGCCAGGTGTATCCTGGCCTTGCTGTAGCAAGACCAGAGAAGAGCATGTGTAGTGTGCATGTACACTGCCTGAGGACAGTGATAGCTGTGATGGTGGGGAGTCTGTTCCCCACAGATGCTCTAAACAACTAATTGTGTGTTTTTATTAGTTCCTCCCAGGTGTGATAACCTGGAAGTAATTTCCCCATTTCACCTCTTAGGGGGGAAGTGGGTTTTGTTACAGAGCAGGGCAGGATTGGCGAGCTAAGGACAGTGAAAGACAGTGGGTGTGATCACCCCGGTGTATGGGCACCTCTGACAACCAGGCAGTCACATGCAGTCACCGGGTAGCAGATGCAGTAGCAGGCCTGGTTCTGTAACCTAGTTAATAAACTCACTTGGACTCAGGTAGTTCTTTATGGAGGCACTGGAGTGTGTCTGCTCCACAGTCCCTAGGATGATCCACTTACTCAAATTATCCATTTTTTCCTTGTCCTGTAGGGCATCCCTGTTATCTTCCCTCCCTATTATCCAAGATAATAGAGAGCTGACTTGCAATAATGCAGTCACAATGGCTCCATAGCGTCTGAATGATTCCCATGTGATTGACATTGTGTGTCTGTCTGAAGCTTCCTGAAGAGCAATTCTCCATCAACACTTCTTTCATCAGCAGGCATTAGGCAGAACAGGATCCTATAGCGCAAGTCTATTAATTCCCAAGAAGAAATCTGTTTCACTCTGACAAATAGGAGGAGACATAAATTATACAACTGAATAAGATACTACTTGGAGGATCAATTCTCTGTGCTTATGGGACTTACTGTAGCTGTGTGTCAGGGTCATATGGAACCTGTGGGTCTCAGTTTCAAGGCCCAGATAGCTGAGAGGTTTCCTCAGCTATCTGGGCCTGTAAAAAAAGTGCAGATAAGCAACCGCAGGAGCACGGACAGCTCCAGTGTTTACAAATCTACCACTTGGCAAAGGGAGAGTGTTTAACTGGAAGTGATAAAGGGGTTCAATCCCAAACCATCATGACTCCACTGTGGTGATGCTGTTCAATGTTTGGAGATTCTGGCCCTGTCAGACCAAGAATTTAGGAAGATTTAGTCTGTTCGTGTTTCGAGGGTCAAGATTTTCTTTCTCATATTTCTAGTTCAACAGGCAGTTCTTGAAGTCTGGGAAGAAGACCAGGTTGCTAGCTTGGTTTTGCTAACTCAGTCAACATGAGTATGAATCTCACTGAAATTCTAGTTTATCATCAGAGCCAAGGCTCATGAGGTTCATCGCTGGTAAACACAGTCCACTGGAGTTCATCTCAGCAGCATGTTGATACTTCCTTTGTGTTGTAGGTAGACTGATGTGGGAATGAGAGCAGGATCTGTGTTCTTCTCCACACTTTGTTCAAAACCAAAATCTGAATTGTGTGAGTAGCTTCAGTGTTGAATTGTATGGGGGGTGGAGCCTAAAGCCCTCCATGGTGTGCTGAGCCAAAGGACCTTCAATTCAGCATTTTGCTGTGCCTTGGCATCCAGAGAAACAGGAGCAACAGTCCATCTACAGCAAAGATTGTAGGTGGAGATTCTCAGTGAAGCTGAAAATGCAGTGAAAGTCTCAGCCCCTCGTCTGGCATAAATCAAAATACTGTTGACACAGGTACACAGACTTGTACTGCCAGACCTGGTGGTCTAAGATTTATTACAGAATTGATACGCTTCCTGTTCAGCAAACGTTTTGTCGCTAGGTTTTGTTTGCTGTGCAATGCTAACTCAGTTCTCAGTCTATTGGCTGCTTTGAGGCCTTTTAGCTTTGCCTGTTTCTTTGCTTTCTCAGAGCATTTTGCGACTCCTTACCTTTGTGCTGTGGCACTCGCTGCTGAAGTAGCGTGCCGTGATCCCTGCAGTATGAGTGGATGGCAGAAACTTCAGGAGAAAAAAAAAAGCATGGGGGGGGATGGGAAGTGAGTTACGCACTTTCCAGAACTAATCTTCAGACACTTGATCTGTGCTAAAATGCATGAGGCTTCGGGGATTTGTGAACATTTTCATGAATAATAAGAGCTTCACAAATAACAGGAGAGTGAACTTACTGATCTTATTCCCAAATCTTTTATACAAAGAAGAGATATGATTGGCTCTCGTGTTCGGAAAGAGTTTGGTGACAGGTCACTTTTTTTTCTGATCAAGAAAGAATAGGGCATGTGGGAAAGGAAAATGAACCACATTATTTGCAGGGCTCCTACATCCATGAGTATTCTTTGACTTTTATAGATTTTTCAGTAAATTAACATAACTATATTATCCAAGATTTCTTGCAGTTGTTTTCCTTTCCAAGTTGACGTGCCTGAGAGTGAATGTGAATGCCACAGCTTAAAAATAAGGGAGGAAATTATCATATTTAATATTGTTTATACAGAAACTGGCACACTTTATGGAGCATCATCTGATTAACTCATTTCCAGCCCTGCGGCGTGTGCATGTTGTATGATGGCAGAGAGGAGAAATGAGAGTTAGGCCATGTTTTTTCCTGGCATGAGGAACTGTTACGGTAACACTTGTGTGGCTGGCAGCATGAGACATAATATTACCTAGAAGAAAACCTTTAAGTGTTGGATTAATTTCCCACCATCTGCATTCTGTCTGTACTGGAAATCTAGCTCTTACAGAGAAAGACTGGGGAACGGATCAGAGTATCTGGCAGTTAGGTTTGGGGGAAGGAAAAATGCTTCCAGGGACTCCTTTCTAGTCAGCTGTTTGGTGGCTGTGAGGGCTTAGTCAGCTGAGGAGCCAGCTTTGGAAAAGGCTCTTTTGCTTAAATGGGCTGAAAAGATTGTAAGGGAGGAGCAGCGCCTTATCACAGAGGTGCTGCCAGTTGCAATTAGGGACAGGTCGTTGGATGCTGGCAGCTGGGAGAGGAACTTCAAGCTCTAAGAAAGCGTATGAGGAAATTGAGCTCAAAGTTAGGTCCAAACTGGATTTGCTCAAAAGGGGTGCTGCTGGGTAGGGATGAAATCTCACCGTGGTCCTGCTGTAGATGTGGGGAGAGGAAATGACGAATGATAGCATACCGAAATAGAAAGCACTGGAAGAAAGAGGGAGCAGCAGCACAAGAGGTGAATGTCAGGCACCTGTCATTTCTTCTTTGGCTGCTGCTTGCATCAGCAGTGAACCACGGAGAAGCAAAACCCTCAGGGGAGATGTTGCTGAATATTCAGTGTAACTGCCTTGTGCAGAGCCCAGAAAGGATGGTCCTGTCTAGGCTGCCAGCCTTGCAGCCAAAGCACAAAGGGTCCTTCCCAACCGTGGAGGTAGGGGGCTGGAATGTGGTGCAGCTGCTGGTGGGACCTCTGTCTTCTCTAAAATGCTTATGCCTGTGTGTTATTTTCTTCTCTTCTAGGTAAGTTCATAATGTGCTTATGAGTGGTTCTAAGCTGCGGCAGCGGATGCTGTACTGGGATCTCTCTGGCTTCTCCAAAGAGGAGGAAAACACAGCGCTCTGAAATGGTAACATCACTTGTGAAGCAGATGTGCCGGTGCTTACTAAGGATTCCCCCTATACTTAAGTCCGTGAATCTGTGCTTTGTGTTTAGCAATAACCCACAGCCAGCCAGCAATACACCCACTGTCTGCCTCAGCCTGGGGCTACCACCCCCAGTCCCAGGTGACCACAGGTCCCCCTTGATGCCATAGTGCAGCTTGCATCCTGCGTCTTGCATCCTGTTGTCTGCCACGTCTTGCTGCTGTTGTTGTTGTTTCCAGTCCTTCTGGGTGTCTCCAGAGGGTTGGTAGATACTTTCTAGAAGAATAGCTTTTAAGTATCAGCCCAAAAGTACCGTGACCTTTCTTGCCCTTTTTTGCCCTTTTTTGCCTTCAGACATGCTTGGAATTTTGGACACTGTGGAAATCCATGCAGTCGTATTTCATAGCTCACCACATTGAGTACAGGGAGCTCCCTGGACAGGAGTTTCTCAATTCCTCTTCCTCTGGCTAACTTCTGATTCACCCAGTGGGAGATTGTTTTGAGAACACAGTGACAACTGAGCAAAAGGAAATTCAGAACAACACTTGGGGCAAAAGCTCCTTGGCAGCGAGATAAATTGAGCTTCTCAAGGGAAGTGCTGGGAACACTATTGTTTGAGATGTTTAAAACTCTCTAGGTCAGAAATTGCAGGGAGCAGTCCTGTGCTGGCAAATGGACATACTGGTGGAGATGATGGGTCTTTCTACTCTCTGACAGCTTTTATTTATTATTATTATTTATTGTTTTATTAGCTTCAGATCGTTGACTTCACCTCTAGTTCAGTTTTGCTGTATATACTATACAGTCCATAATAAGTGTGGTACTAAATGATATGCTTTTGTGCTGATGTGATGCTTGCTTGTTTCCCAGTGGAGCAAGGTGATATAAGCACATACATTAAATATATTTATGATGAATTTCTCATCTATTACTTTTATTTAGAGTGGTTTTGAAGTAGAACAGATTCTACTGGAAAACAACATCTTTCTAAAGGCAGACAACAAATCCAAAGGTGTATCTGCATCCTTCTTCTTTTTTTATTATTTTAATTTTTTTTTAACAAAGACAGCAACAAAGCTGCAAGGGAGAACAAGAGTTCACTGCTTTTCTTTTATACAGTCAGCATAATATATCCTGGCTCATCTCTGCTTGCTGAAGGAGGTATCTCTCCTTTTTTAAGAACTAGAGCAGAGACAACACAGTAAGCTGAAAACATAGGTCATGTCTGTTCTTCATTGTCCTGAGTTGGAACAGGTCCCCTGAGCTGGGAGAAATTTTGAATCCACTCCATTGAATGTTTAATGCCTTATGGTCAGCAAAGTAATTCAGTATTGGAGCACATGGCAGATATTAAGAATGTTTTTGTATGTGAAAAGCCCCTCCTCTAGCAAAGAAAGAGGAGGGAAGATGAGGGCGTTTGCAGGGCAGAGAAGATCCTGTTGGCAGGGAAAAGAAGCTATTGTCTGATTCTGTGCTTTAGAAGGACTGCAGATAAATATGTACCTGTATATGTCACCTGAGAGCTGCAGGACTGTGGTAAATGCTAAGCCCTCCTATGGGTTTTAGGGCAGTATGACTCTCAAATGCTTCCTGAAAGGAAAATGATACTTAAAGTAGGTAATAATGTCAAACACATAAGAGATTCTCTCTTAATTTTGAGTGTCTCTCTTCCTGACAAGTCTGCTGCTTCTTGTCCTAACTTACTTCAGGGGAGTATTCTTGTTTCCAGCTTTATCTTCGCTAGTGTCCATCATTTTTCTAGGATGATTAGGCTTTTGAGGTTGTCCTAGCCTCACAGGTATGCTTTAGCAGGGCTTAGCCCGGGTTTCAGCTGGGCTTATCTGGCATTTGGACCATGTCTATCAACATACCATGAAACTGAAATTCATAGGGAAGAAATTATTTTCAAGTGCATCATTTCTGACAACCCCTATTAATGGAAACCTATTTGTCATATTCTCTTATGGTCATCTTTCATCTCTTTTTAATTACATTAACCACAGTTAAAAAAAAAAAAATCCAGAAAGTTCTGGCTCCTGGGAAATTGTTAGAATAGCTTGAGCACCTTTTCATGGGTGTTCAGTTTTTAGTTTTTAATTTTTATATTTTTCAGACAGAACTTTTCTCCTTTTGATGTGGTCTTTCTAAATTGGGTCTGTGGTTTCGTTTGCTGTTTTCGAGCTCAGTTCCCCAAAGACTTTAAACACCAGGTTTTGGGGAAATCCTAAGGCCTGCAGGAAGCTAGCTGGCATAATCGTTTGCATCCCTACATGGTATATTCAGCTGACTATGTCTGACACTGACCTTTTTCAGTGAACTGAGCTGACGTAGAATCATAGAATGGTTTGGGTTGGAAGGGACCTCAAAGATCACCTAGTTCCAACCCCCCTGCTATGGGCAGTAACACCCTCCACTATCCCAGATTGCCCAAGGCCCCATCCAGCCTGGCCTTGAACACTGGCAGGGAGGGGGCAGCCACAGCTTCTCTGGGCAGCCTGTGCCAGGGCCTCACTGCCTTCACAGGGAAGGATTTCTTCCTTATTCCTAGTCTGCATCTCCCCTCTTTCAGCTTGAAGTCATTACCCCTTGTCCTGTCACTACACTCCCTGGTGAACAGTCCCTCTCCTGCTTTCCAGTAGGACCCCTTTAAGTATTGTTACGCCACAATTAGGTGTCCCTGGGGCCTTCTCTTCTCCAGGCTGAGCAAGCCCAACTCTCTCAACCTGTCTTCATAGGAGAGGTGCTCCAGCCCCCTGATCATTTTCATGGCATTCATGTATCCTGTTTCCCGTTTTGCTTGCTTTCCCTCTCTTTCAAATTCTTCACTGTACCATCCCAGATTGCACATCCTCTGGCCTCTCCAATCTCTTGCTGAGGCTATAGAAGAGACCTGCCAGATCCTCCCAAATGCACTGAATCGAACATCATTAAGTAGCCTTGTGGATGGTGATTCTTACAGCTAATGATGCTGTACCCTGCAAGCAAAGCAAACAGGAGGCAGGGCTGTGAAAAAGCAGTAGTGTGGGCAGATTTTAATTGCCGTGCTGAGAGGTCAGATAAGAAAGTCATGAATTGGCTTGGAAAAATGTGAACATTTATATACCATAGCAAGACCCTAAGGCTGCGGCCATGTTTGGAAATGCTTCCAAATTGGGTTACAGAAAGAACGAGAGCATGCAGGCTACTGAGCCTTCCTTCTTCGTTCCCTTGCTTCCCATATTCTCCACTGATTCGTTTACTTTTTCTCCTCCTCCTCTGGCATTCTTCTTTGCTTTCACATTCTGTTCTTTCTCTGATCTTCTGCCTCGAATGCTAAGTGATTCCTCTATGTCCCACATACAACTACTGTGTGTTTGCAATTTTTCTTAATTTATAATAAAGCCGGTGCCTGATTGTCTTTGAAAGTGGATTCTAGCTGGGTTATTTATCAACTATGTAGATTGCATTTCCTTAATCTAGTTAGCTATTTGGTATATAAAGACATACTGCATGCAGTCAGTGGGTAATGCAGTTATAAACTACGCTGCATAGAATTTCCATTTCTTCTCTGCTGTTCTGGGAACTGATGTGAAAAATTTAATCTTGATCCAGTGGCTTTTGCTGTTTTCTCTCAAGAGTGCCAGGCCACCTTCTTCCAGTGTCACTTTTGGATCCTTGTGCTCTTCCTCCACACATCACTGTAGTTGAATCTACTGCTGTGTAGTTCCTCATGGAGGCACTAAGCCAAGTGCCGTGGTCCTGAGAACAAAGGACTGCTTGCACTGGCAGGTAGCAGCCAAACTCTCATGACCAAGTCTAGTATGCTCCCTGTTTTAACCCAAAATGTAGCAGCAGGGCCCTCTTTTAACACCTCTGAAGTAAATTTTGTTTGGCAGTTGCATTCAGACTGAATTCTTAATATTTGAAAATTGTCAGGTGAACCTGATAGCGGTTTTGCTCAGGGTTTAATACACTGTCTCACAAAGTTCCTAGGTCATATGGGGAGCGCAGGAGAAGAAATAGTTTGGGCTTCTTGCGATGTAGCAGTCAGTTCTGTCCAGCGTTGTCAATATTACTCATATAATGGGCTCAACACGGGTCAGAAGGAATCTCAGCTGTGGTACAGCATCAGAGCACTTACAGGCCTCTGGAGATCAAGATGTTTTGAAACACTGGTGACAATGACGTGCCGTCTTTAAAGCGCTTGTCTGCAGCAGTCTGTGTCACCTGGTGGAACAAATCCCATCAGCAGCTCTCTCTTGGTGCTGTCTTTTCATCTGGCGATAAAACGACCATTGAAGTCTCCAAATGCCTGCCCCGGTGCTGTTTAAGTAAAGTGGAAAAGGAACCAGAGGACAAGAGGACCTTTGATAAAAAGATGCTAAATTGGGGAGGGGGAGGGTCATTCATGTCTCCTGGGCATGGATCCAGGTGAGCATGCGTAGGTGGAGCAGAATGTAAATGTGTCTGTGCGGGCAGAGCAATGATCTGGATCTGAGATGATTTGGAGGAGGTGTGTTACAGTAGTTAAACATAGGACATTTATTTGCTGGGAGCTGACTTTGATCTTAGAAGAGGACTCTTGTGTGAAATGAGTTCTGCTAGGTCTTGGGCTGCTTTCAGTCAAGTGACTCCTGCCTGCAAAGATGGAGGTGGCTGGAGTTCTGTAAAGAAATTTGGAACAAACCTAGAAAATGAGGGTATGCGTAACTCACTGTGTGAGGGCAGTATCTGCTTCCTTGGCTTGCAAGCCCAGGTTTCTCTCAGGAATTTACTTTCTGTAGTCTTGCATCCCCTGGTTTCTATGGCATGTATCCTGATGCTGGTTTTTGAATGGGACGCGATGGTACCTCTTCCCATAGACCTATTTTTAAAAAAACCCTTCTACTTTAAGCATCTCATGGTATACATAGAACACAGAGCTTTCTGCTCACAGATACAATCTGTGGCTCTGTTAACTATTTAGAGGGTAACACAGACCTCTAAGACTATTTCTGGGAAACCTGTGAAATTTTCCAGTACTCCTCGGGCTCAGATACAGCAGCTGTAACGTGCCACGCAAACTGCATTTACGTGGATGGCATTTAGGCTGAGTGGATATAGTGCTTCTCCATCCATAAATTAATCCAATCTCTTTTCCCACCGCTTTCCTGCCTGACTTCCTTTGCTGCTGGCTTTCTCTCTCATTTACTGCCCTTTGGACACTGCTGAAGAGTGTAGTACAAGATGCCAGTCCTGGCTGCCTGAGCCGTGGTCATCCCTGCCTTTGTTTTACAGATGAAGTTAGATACGCTTCACAGCATCCTAGAAATGATGAGCTTCTCTTGTTTTGAGAGGTCGGGCTGTGGGAAGTACCTGCTCTTCTCTGACCTGAGCCCCTGCAAATCTTTGTGCCCACCACAGTACCACCAGTGAGAACTCACAGCAAGGTCATTCTGTGCTTGCATTGTCCTCCAGGGAGATCCACATGCCGGCAGAGTTAATTACACTAACAGCCGCAGAAATTATATTGGCCCACCACTGGCCTAGTGAGATGAATATCTCCATTTCTTAGTCACAGGGGGACGTTAATGGTATTTTTATTAACTGGTGACCTGTTGACTGCTATTAGAATATAGATTGTATGCATAAACCAGGTCAGGGTACTGAAGATATGATTATAGAGCAATTACTGTGTCAGCCAGTGTGGCTTCTAATCAGAGCTGGCAAAGAGTCTTTGGAAGCCTGAAAACCATTTTTGGAGTCCAACAAGAAGAAACAGCTTTGGATCAAAGTCTGTATTGTGCCTTTACATCTTTCTGGAATTAAATGTCTGATTTTCTATGATTAGGATGGATAGCCAAGGCAGAGAGAAGTCTTAAGAAGGACAGCTTTTAGTGGAACACAACTGATTAGAGGAGTTCAAAGTTTGAAAACTTTTTTTCCCCCCCTCTTTGTTATTCTGTGGTTTATGTTTATTTCACTGTGCTGGCAGAGGATGCTAATTCTGCTCTTGCCCTTTAAAATGAACTGCAAGGTCATACGGCTGAGTGTCTGGGATGTCAGTAAAAGCGATTACACTAATACATGCATTTCATTTGATGAGGGCCGTAGCTGCAGAACCAGATTTAGAATTGCTCCACGTTTGTCAGAACTATTAAAGAAAAAAAAAAAAAGGATGATAAACCAAAGAGCTGGTATGTTAGATATAGAACTAGGGACTGGCTTCTGGCTTTCTTTCGGGTGCAGCTGTTCATTTGGAGGTTGAACTGAATACCCTGACTTCCAAAGACCAGCTTTGTCCCACTAACAGCGCCGCTGGTCCCAGTGAAATAACTGAAAGAGACAGAGCTGCCACTTTGCTTGGATGAGAACTTGAGGCTCATGTGTGCCTCCACTGGTACTAGTAACCACATTGTAAATCTCTTCATTGGTGAGCTAGGCAACAAATACTGCCGAGCTCACTAGTGCACCTGCTAAGTACACTGGTATTTGATGTTTTCCTGTGCTGGACATTGACTTCATTGGAAGGTAGGACACAACACTATTTGTATGTTTATGATTATCCTGTTCTCCCCAAAAGAGTCCTAAATCATCTGAGATCTGAACAATCAAATAATCCCATGGTAATCTGAGGCAGAAGATGGATTTGTAAATGTGCTGTTTTGGTTTATGAAAAGAACATAGTTGTTGAGATTCAGGAGGAAGCAAAATGGTTTTCAGAAGGAAACAAAATGGTTGTAGATTTCATTTGATGATTAATATATTATATATAGCTTAGAGGATAAACTCTCTCCCTTCCATTTTGGAACTGGAATTCATCTTAAATAGGAAAATAAAATTTGAATCATGAGTCTATTGCTAAGCTTTCTGCACTGAGAGAGTTGGGTTGCATGCAAAAGCTTGAGGGAGGAAGCATGTTTTGTATTTTTTCATCAGATTTTGATTATCTCTGCAATTGCCATTGTTATCAATGTGGTTAGTAAGTTCTGAATGTCTTGAAAATTCATCCAGTGATCTTTTGAGATTGGTTCCTGTACTATCTGCTTTTTAGCCTGTGAATGAAAAGGGCATATTCTGAGGGGACTGGAGGAGAAGGGAGAGCAAGAGATTAATGTGCTTCCTGAGGCAGCCTCCTTGTGATGGTAAAAAGAAAGCCAGTATGTGGTTCAGTCCACCATGCAAAGTTGGCAAGTCTTGGTTTTGGTTTGGTTTTTTTCAGTGTGTGTATATGTCTTAAAGCTAAATTTTATGGTGTTTTTATGAGTGTTTGCTTATATTAGGAGGAAAAAAAAAATCCATTTCTTATCATGGGGGAGGAGGGAGAGAGGAAAAACTTGGTGATCCAAACCACAAAACATCAAGAATCAGAATGGCACTGAAAACCCCAATACTTACTATTTCAGGAGTTAGGATTTTTAAACCAATGTGATGATTCTTTGGGGTTTGACTTATTATCTTTGAATACAGAAAGATGCTAGTAAGGCAGATTTTCTTTCTTAAACACTTTTTCTCTGAATAACTTCTCATTCCCTCAGTCTGGCATCTATTTAATACTCTGTGTGTCAGAAATTCCCGTTTCAGAGATGACTCTCTTTCCATCAAAGCTGCAGCCGTACTTCACAATTTCACTTATTAACAGCCTACTGAGATAATTGGGTCTGCCCAGCTCATTAAAAATAAAATATTGATGTTTTCTTAGGGTGGATGTAATTATCTTGCCCCCACAGGGAACAGGCAGCATAAAGGAGGGAAGGTGTGGTCTAATACGCATCCTGCTAGGCACCTGCTTGCTGCTCTGCAGCAAAGGAAATGAGGGACTCCTTGTGCAGTTACAATAGGTGAAGGTAGGAATGCAGAAGAAAAGGTTTCCTTTCAAGCCTGGAAAACAGAATTTGACTCTAAAAGAAAACAAACCCAAAAAACCTCAAAACAAGCCCCAAACCCCTGTGGTTCAACAGGAGAGTTCCACAGTGCTTGTCTCTAGTGTATTGTACTAGGCTATAGTATAGTCTCCATAGTATACCATTGTAGACACTTCATTCTAGGGAGAGATGTCTTCTCTGACTTTGTATCAGGAGGAGCTGAGATTGTGCATGTTCCTCTTGACTGCCCCACTTGACGTTACTCAAGACTAAATTGCTGGAGCCAGTTCTACAGACGGTAAAAACACACCCACAGCTCCAGCTTGTCTTTTCTGAGATTTCTTGCAGTGATTTCTTCAGGGCCCTGCATTTGTCTATGTAAGGCACTAAGTGATGCTCTCTGGGTTGTATCACTAAGTGTGTTGCTATCAACTCGAGCTGGTACAGGCCATCAAGTATATGTATGACAAGACAACAATGACATCTAGCTACCACTGAGCCACTGGTGATGTAGGAGCAGTGGATATGTTCTTGCCCTCCCATGCTCTGAGTTTACCCAGTTTGCCTTGTCAGGCTGTAATTGTAAGATGTTTCAATGGTGCTCTACTGGCAATGGATTTTAATTCCCTACTGGGAAAAATGGGCACGGAGGGAGTAAGTATCAGGAGAAAACACAGTGTTATAAGACAGACACAACTGAAATGTCAGAGAGTGTTTAAATAACTTAGATGTTCCTGTCTCAAACCCCTGGTTTAGGTACATAGGACCTCAGGTCTAATTGAAAGTAAGCGTGATGAAGGCTGCTAAGCTATTTGGTTGTTAGTGAGAACACTTCCCATAGCTCACATATTTGGCTAAGCAAACATGCTGTGAACACTGCATGTTGAACCTTTTCAGTAGCCTTGCCTTTTGTGTGCATCTTAACAACACCACATGGGCCTCAGCCCAAACTTCTTCCGTAATCCTGCCTGTCATCCTACATGAAAAATCTCCTGTCCCTTGTGCGCTGTGGTTAATTCCATCTGCTTCTTTCTCCTGGTTGGAACGAGCTTGAGGCACCTCACCGCTCATTGAGGGTTCAAGCACTTGGCAACAGACTGTTGGGTACTCTCACTGCTTGAAAGGCACCCTGCACTTCCTTAGAGCTAGAACCTCTCTTGTAGTCTTTTTACTACAGCATCATTACAGCAGAGAGGTCTGTTTCGAGGCACTGGTCACTATTTGAGGTATATACAGTGTTAGGTATAAGCAGGTGTGCAGTATTCCCACAGCATCCGTTTGTTCTGCCTTGTGCCTGCGCAAGAGCAGAAAGACAGCCGTGAGCTGCTGAGGAAGTATGCCAACGCCCGCTTCCAGAAAGAACAAGACCTACCTTAGAAGGAAAGAATCCCGCATGTTTCTGTTGAAAGTTTCCCTCAGGAAGCCCACAGTCCGTCTTCGAGCGTAAGGCGAGTAAGCATCGCGGAGTGAGAGGCTTTTGGTTTGTGGAGCCTTGCTCCTCTGCGCCACCTCCTGTACGTACAGCAGCCGTGATGCAGAAGGCTTTGGCATTGGCGACATCCATTTCGAGATGCTCTGAGAGGAAACAAACTTCTCTTGCAGTTTTCCAGCCTAGGGGCTGTGGTCTGGCTGTAGGGTCGCATCAGTTTGTTTCGCTTCCAAGTTGAGCTATTACCAGTTTAAAAGCTGAAAAAACCCCTGACGTGTGCTCTCCTCTCTGTCAGCAGCACCGCTAAGGGATTTTTCCGTTTCTGAGAAAGGCTCCTATTCTGGTGTGCCACAAATGATGTATCTAGCTCTGCAGAATGGCTGGAGGCAGCATTATAATTTCACAAGTTTGCTTCTGCAGTCAGCTCTGAAGTGCTTTGTACAGAGGTCAGTGATAGATGTCTCTTGAGCAGAAATTAGCAAAAATAGAGTAAAATCAGCAGGGCTCATTCTACTTGCATTCTAAGACCATGCTGTCTCAGACTTGGCAAAGTTGGGGCCCTCTCACTGTTAGCGGGACTTAAAAATCAAGCTCTTGCAACATGCCAGTGAAAAAACCCAGAAGATGGCCTTTAAACAGGGCACTTCCTCCTTGGGCAGCCAGTGAAATAAATGGTCATGTTTCTGAAAAAGCTGGCCATGTTGTGGCTGTAACTGTCACAGTAGGAATTGCCAGGCCCTGAGCACTCTGGTATATCTGGCCTTTATTTGGATAATGGGAGCCGAGCAGTTTGGAAAAATCTGTCCCTAATTATTGGTGCAGAGCCCTTGAAAATCTGGCCCCGAGCTCTTCTCAAATAAAAATCTGGCCTCATGGGCATGACACTGTCAGAAGCAGTGCCTGGCATAAAGTGCTTCTTATCCTTTTCAGTGATTTTGTCCTCCTGTGAAGTTTCTAATTTATTTTAATTGCTTTAAAACTTTTTAAATGAGTCTATTTAATGGCTAGGATTTTGACTTATGGATCGAAGCTTCAGTGCACTCTGCATTAAATGGCGTGTATTTCGTTATGCCTAAATTCTATTGTTATGCCTGCCCTTTGTGCCGGCTTTTCATTTTCCAGTTTGGGGGTAGTTGCATTTCTAGGGCTCCCATCTGTCATAATTTAGTGTTTCTTCAGCACTTTTTCTCATCTTAGGAAGCCATTCAGCATGTCCAAATATTGCTTTATGCCTGCATGGACAATGTTCGCTGTCTTTGGAGGCGTCTATTCTGTTTCACAAAGGGAAACGTTGCGGTACATCTGAGTGCGGACTGAAGGCAAAGATGTCTCTTTGAGCCACTGGGTTGTAAAGAGATGAACTCACTGGCTGTCCTCTCTCAAAGCTTTTCAGGAGCCTGACTGTTCATGGGGAATTCTTTGCATGGGCCACAATTGAGCCCAGTTCTTCCTGTGATTGCTATTTCGCAGAGGGTAGCGCTATGTAAAACTAGGCATGGAGTTTTGTTGCATTGAAATCCATGTCCCCGATACCCATTGGTTAGAGCTAAAAGGCTGAATTCATGTCTTGTTAATTAAGTCCTCCTGGCTGTGCTTTCTGGTGGGTACCATTTTGGATGGTGTTTTTCTTGGTCCCGTTCTGCTATATGAAGTGATATTCTTCACTGCTCTTCCTCACTCGTGAGCAGTGGAAAGAAAGTCCCCTTTGAAACCACATCTTCCACAAGCGGGAAAGGAGAACGAGGTCAAAGAAAGCAAGGCGGTAAATACGTAATGCAGCATGTTAGAACTAGGCCACAGGATCCGTCTTACAACTCTGATCTTCAAGAAGCTCTCTAGTAAGTGAGGAATTAAGGGCCTCTGTGTTCTGTTGGGAAGGCAGTACGCCCAGTGACATGATACCTACGCACAGCCAAAAAGCAGGAACATCCATTCCAGTGGCTAAGACGAGGCCGCTGCAGCCATGGAGTTTTTCGGATATTGCTTGGCAAACTGTGGAGTCTCTGTGCCTCCGTTGCCATTTGTTGCACAGGCATCATAATGCCTGTCTGCCCCAAAGAGCCACTCTGCATAATTTTTCAAGTGTTCTTTTCACTCACTTTTGTAAAAGCAAACTCCTTGCATTTGTAGAAGCGGCAGGGGAAATGTGGCTAGAAAGCGGCGTTCAAGGGGGACTGTCAGCTTTGTGTAGAAGATGGCATGATTAGCTTAATTATTAGGGCAGTAGGTTTTCGTTGTTGTGGATGGCAAGTATATAGAGATCTAAGCCCAGAATTGTTTCAGCAGGAGAAGTGCCACAGATTGCATGATCGGTGCCGCTTATTTCTTACCAGCCCAGCCAGATGAGATGCCAGCGTAGGTTCATGCTACTGTAGAAACCAGAGAGGCGAGTTGCCAGCTCTGGGGAAGTGCTACGTTCTCTGCTTCCAATGAAACTGATACAGCACCTTAGAAGTTTTAGTGAGAGATCCTTTGGGTTGTATCGGCTTGTTTCTCACCTTGCTTTGATATTGTTCTAAGCCAGACCTGGAAGGTCTTTCTGGTGCGTGTTTGGTTTTCAGTGAGGCACTTTCCCCATTTTTCACAAGTGCTGCACCAGCAGCAGCGGCAGAGGAGAGGCTCGGTAGAGACCGAGGTAACAGGAATACTGTGAAGCCAGGCAGAGGCGCACTGAAACAGTTGGGGATGACTGAGGGTTGGAAGAAAAGTGTATGCCATTAAGTCAGGAGCACTGTGTACTTCCTGAATATATGGCTGGTGCGAAAGATGGGTGATCTCTGCTATTTCTCATTTAGTATCTGCATCTACTCACTCACATCTGTGCCAAATTTTAAATGCATTTATCCCTGCTTCCCTCTTCCTTCAAAAAGCAAGTAACCATGAGCAGAATATACAATCTGGAGATGTTTCTCTGCCTGTATCCTGGAAGCTTTTGTCGGAAAACAAGGTCTGTATGCTAAGTGCTAGGTGGAATTCAGACAGATGGGTTGTCAGCAGCCTAACAGCTACATTCATCTCGTTCTGATGCTTTCATTTATTTATTTATTTTAAAGGCACACCATCTTCCTCTGACCATTTAAAATACAAGACAATAATTAAGAGCATCTGAAGAAGCTCCGGATGGATTAGGGATGTCTCCCAAGACATCAGCTGACATTTATGCTCTCTGAAAGCCCCTGCTCAGCTGCCTCTTCAACCAGCAAACCTTGATTCCAGCGGCCATCTGATTAAACAACAAAGCATCAGCAAGTACTAAAAGTCACTTCTCTTGGGCCAGACTGCACTGACAGCACGGGCAGAAACAGAAATGATGAAAGGGGAGGAAGTCTTTTGGTGCAAAACATGTCTCTTGGTGCTATATAGAGAGCTGAAAGATGAAATGTTTCCCTTTGTATGATCCTGGCTGGTCTGCTGCTTGCTGTGTCCTAATAGCCTGGATCCTGGTTGTAAGTAGACAGAGGTTTGATTTGTATCCTACGCACCACTGTGTGTATATGTGAGGCTGTGCAAATAAGGGCTGTTAACTCCATGATGAGACTCAGGTATCCAAACATTACTCCGTGTGAAATCGTGTTTTACAGAACTTCCTCTGCAAGACATTATCATACCAACCTGCAGCATCCGTGCCCCCTCTGTATCTCTCTGGCAGCACCCCTTGATTGTGAGCTGCAGAGTGCTCTGGTGCTCTGCCTTGGCTTGCACATGCAGCCTAGCTGATGCTCATCTCCTGAATCTCCCAGACCCCTCGCCCTTCTCAACCCAGAGCTTCCCAGGCCCACAGGTCTGCCCCGCTGCTCTCCTGGGCAGCACTAGCCTCTGAAAACAGGCACTGGATAACTGTGGCAGAGCAGTGCCACCCTAACACACTTACGCTGCTTTCATCACTGGATTCGCACCCCCCTCCCAATAATGGGTGAGGGGCGCTTTGTGGGACAGGGTGTGGAAATACCTGCTCCAGTTGGTTGACCCTGTTGACTCATAGACCTAGTAATGTTGCCAATTCTGGGTTGGGTTTTTTTCCAAGAGTAGTGTTGTTATAGTTGATGTATTTCTTAAAGCCACAGCTCTTGGTGACATGCTATTACATGAAAATCCAACCTAGTGTTACCTTCTTTTCAAAGGAAGTTTCTAGTCCTTCTGGGTGAAAAGGTGGACAGAGGAGATTTATATGAAAAGGAAGGGAAAGAGAGGAAAAGAAAAATTACAGTGTGTGTTGTTTATTTTTAAAAGAAGTGTTGTTTATTTTTTTAGGCAAGCATCCTGCATTTGGAGGAATGTGATAGATTTTTTTTGAATATTTAAGGCCAGCTTTATTGCAGTAGATTTGCCACTTCCATCATACCCCACAATAGTAATTTCTTTTGTGCTGGTCATATCCTACAGCAACCAGCAGCAAAAACATGAACCATGTTGTATTTAGTCCCTGCTGAGACTAGATGGCTCTGGTTTGGATACTTGACTGGTCTGGCTGTTGCTTTTCAAACCCATACTCACCCTCTGTGCAGGCAGCAATTCTCAAATCACACCTGAGTCCTGACCCTTTGCTAGTGGGAGAGAGTTATAGAATTCGCCGAGGGGCCTTTATGCAGCAGGCTGGGCAAATACAGTTGCTCTACTCCTTCTCTCTCACATTTGCCTTTTAATTTTTGCATCTGAATTATGAAATGCTACCTCCACTAGCCGCTGCCAGGAGCAAGGAGCATTAATATTGATGTTGGAAGGTCCTGCTGCACAGCAGCAGGGTGATTTAAGGGTGAGAATGATCAGGGATAGTATCGGAGTAAATAAATCCAAGGGCCAATTTATTTTTTTCTTTCATCTCAGTCTTTTTTTTTTTTTTTTTGGTCAAGGCAGAATTAATAAAATAATTTAAAAGAAAAATAAAACCCACCCAGTGAATTGACAGTCTCTGTAAGCTGCTAACTCGATTAGTTTGTAGCATTTCCTGCCTTGCTGGCTTCTTTCTATCCTTCCTGCCACCTGTCAGGACGACGGCAGTGCAACAAAGCCGGGTGCGGATAGAGCTGTGCTATCAGGATGGCAGTAAGCCATAGCCCACCTCTGAATGGAAGGGAAGGGGCTGGGTGGTGGAGAGGTTTGGGAGAGGGGCTTGTGAGTCTGTGGTAGGGATGGGGAAAAATAGCAAAGCCTATCCATTGTGCTTCTTTCTCAGAAAAAAAAAAAATCAGACTTGATTCTGGGGTTTATTCTTATGGTGGAAGCTTTCATGAATACCTTTATTACCTCTCTCTGTAAATAAGTCTTTTAAGTTTCCAGCTGTGACTGAGTAAACGGTGACACTGCCCTCGTGTTTTGCCTGTGATGTTGAGCATGGCGCATTGTGCCTTGTCCTCCCGCCTCCACAGTCACCGTGGTCTGCTCCCAAACGTGCCCTGGGGACCAGCACAAAGCCTGGGTGTGTGCCAGCCATGGGAAGAGATGGGAGGGAGAATTTACGTTCAGCTGCCAGACAGGCCCTGTCTTTTTGAGGATGAGTTGCAAAGCCCCAGAGAATGTGGAGGGTAGGAAAGGGCTCCTTTCTGAGCTTGTACCTTCTTCCAAGATGGTGAAGACAGAAATAGCAGCAGCACAGCGTGTGAGTGGAGGGGCTGTCAAGAGAGGCTTCTGCACCACAGCCATCCAGCTTCCTGGGCAGCGAGGGCTGTCAGGCAAGGAGCTGCACTTGCCCAGGTGCCCTCACCAGGCACCTCAGCTAAGTCAGCCCCTCGAGCTGAAGGGTGAACTGATGGCAGGACCCCATGGTGCTTTCTCTTCGCAGCTATGCATGCAGACAGGACAGCATAATGAGACACGTTTTTGTAGAGTTAGCGGCTTGTTTTGTTGCTGGTGACCAATGCCAGCACTGGGATCTGATGTTTCCCTACAAAGAAGTCCCAGCATAGCTGGGGATCAGCAGCGTTACAGTGCAGACTGATGCCATGCTTGCAAAATAAATATGGTGCAAGTAGGAGAGCCTGGTCTTTCCTATGGTGGAACAACAGCCCTGCAGTTGTCATTCATGTTTTCTTCCCTTAGAAACCAGGCGGTGCAACTGTGGGCTTGTAAGAGCCCCCTCTTTTCCACAGGCCATCAAACAACTGACCAGGCCTCTTGGCAGCAGTGACTGCAGTGGTTTGGAAATGGTGATTTGTGGAGGATGTAAATATGTAAACTCTTCTCTGCAGGCCTGTCCAGCTTGACATCGAGTCTATTCCAGCTCGGGGGGAAAGGGGGAGGTGGAACTTTGCCCTTTTTGCTTTTTTAAGAAAGCTGTGCTTGCTTCTCTTCTGCCTCTAGCGTCTCCCTTCCCTCTGAAGCTTCACTTTTTTTGCCCTCCCCAGTTAGGGCATTTCTGTCTCAGATGTTGCTTTTGATGGGATTTTTTTTCCCCCTTACCCATCTTAGTTTCTTCTGACCCCAATTCTGTTTTTATAATGAGGCCATGCTAATTCGTGCTGAGAGCTTATGAGCTTTCTTTAAGCACAGGGAGAGGTCACTGAGAAATGGCTAGGGGTGTTTCTTTCTTCCCATGGCTGCTGTTCAGAAGGTCTGATCAATTTATTTCCCTATCACCATCAAACCATTTCCTGGCTAAATTAACAGCAGTGCCTTGTGTGGGCATTGTGTGGAGGGGGAAGGAGGGGACAAACAAATTGATGGAGGAGATGGGGGTAGGAAGGCAGGGTATGTGACAAGGTAGGGCTGGACCAGCAAAGGTCTGCTTACGCAAATGCCAGCCACTTTGTCATCGCGTGGCAGAGGCCAATGATTTTGCACAGTGTAACTGGTAAGGGAAAAAGCAAATTAAACAGTTATTAGAGAGAGGCAATCAGTTGGTACCTTGCAGCGGGCTATAAGCATATCTGTCAGTCATCTTTATTAATTGAAGACATGCCTTAAGGGGAGCCCTTTTTAGGCGTGTTTACTTAGTTGCATAGAAGGTCCTGTCCCCTAGAAAGAGCCTTATCATTGTTATTAGTGGTAATACAATAATAATAGTAATAATACTGGCAAATCTAGCTTCCTCCTGAATGAATGATCTCGGAGATTTTTTTTTTATTATTGTTATGAAAAAATCAACCTACTCATGCTGGGCTCTAATTACCATTTTTATGAGAACTACATGTTCTTCTATTCATGCAAGAAGATTTGTTTATCAAGGGTTTCTCTTCCAGTGCTGCTTTCATAGAGTTTATCTCTTCATCCTTAGTGGCAAGTGTTGGGGTGGTAGCCTAAATGGAAGGGCCTGAGTTACTGGGGTGGGTGAAAAGGCAAAATTTCCTTGTCAGGAGGAAAGGCAGAAGGATGGAATTCCTGGTGAGGATGAATCAATACAGATCCAGTGGAGGCTGTGATGCCATATTGCTTCTTGCCATTTGAAACTTCCACATAAATGAAAGGAGAAAAAGAGAGTGAAGCCATTAATCTCTGCGTAATTAAGTATTTCTCCAAACCCAGAAACATCTCATCCTGATCTGGGGAGCAGTCTAGAGAATGAAAAATAAAATCATCTCTTTTAACCCCCGTCTAACGTGACCTTTGTGTGCCGTGGCTCATCCAAGCAGAGCAGTTCAAACCAGAACAAGCTCCCTTCCAAGTGGGTAGCCAGAATTCTACCCTCTTTCAGATGAGATCTCACCAGTGCTTTTTATAATGACACCTCCAGTTCTTTGTCAATACACATTGTCACCCCATGAGGTGTTAGTGCTCCCAAGTCTGCCTGCTCCACTATTCTTTTCAACTAATGAGCTCCCCACTTGCATGAGAAATTTTTGCTGTAGTGCACTGACCTTGCACTTTGTACTTTCCTCATTTCTGTATGTCCAGTCCTCAAGGTCAGGCAGTTTCTTGATTTATACATCTCCATCTGGCATTGCATGGACAGTGTTTTCCAAACATATGTCATCAGTTCACTTCAATAGCCCACACTTACTTTTATGCTAAGATCAATCATGAAAATATTAAATAAAATTGGTCTCAGTCCTTGAGGAACTGTATTAATAAATGCCCCTTTCAGCCTGACCAGTTGTCATCTCTTTCATGAATCCCTTATTTGCCTTAAAATTCTTTACTAATGCTATCATCTAGACCTTAACTAATAATCCCCTATAAGACACTGTATCAAATGTTTTACTTAAACAGTGATTTTACTTAGACAGTCTTTACTGCAATTCCTTTGTTGAAAAAAATAGTTATCAGAAAAGGCAGGCCATTTGTTTGGAGCTTTTGGAAGAGTCATACTGCATTTTATCCTATTTTCCACTTACCTTGATGTCTTTAATTACTTCTGCATGTATTCCAAAGCTTCGCCTACTGCCAGGATCATGTAACTAAATCTGTAGTAGCCCAGATCGCTTCCTCTTTTATTTGTTCTTGTAAGTTTTGGATCAAGTGTTCTGCAGTCATATAATACCCTTCTATATTGATATGTATACCAAGATCCTTGCAGCTTACCCGGCAATATCCTTTATCACTTCTTCAAACATTCTGGGGTGAAAGTTCTCTTGTTCTACCTCCGTGAGTGTAGTATGATCTTGGAGTTTACTCCACTCCAGGAATTATCTTTTCCATTTTCTTCTTCCCAATAGCTATACTGCCTTTGTCCTGCACTCAATATCACCATCGCTATTAAAAAAACAAAGCCAAGTCTTCATTTACTTTTTGGCATGTGGACAGATTGCCTTCAGTACCTACTGCGTGCCCAGTGCATAGCATTCTTGCTTTTTAAAATTTTGCTGTCCTTTTATAAATATGACCAAAGAGTGTTTCTATTACTATTGATAGTCAGTAGCCCTTGCAAGGTCTGGCGTATCTTGACTTTTGACAAGTATCACTTTATTTGTACACTTTCTGGACCGTGGAGAGAATATAGTCCTCATTGCTCATTTCTTTCTTCTGTTGCTGATAGGTTCTCCCATTGCACGGACATCTTGTTTGCAGGGATATTTTTGTTCAGTACTTGGGATACAGAAACTGCAAGAGAACTGTGTGCTGTCATCGTGGTGAGAGAGAACATGCAAGGTTTGCACACTCAATATCGGGTGAACTAAAAAAACCCAAACCACAAAACAAGCTTTCCATCAACTTCTTACTTCTTTCAGCTCACCTGTTTTGAAAAGAGGCTGTGAACTTCTGTATTTAAATAAGCAGGCTTAAACCATGGGTTCAAATGCAGCCTCTGCATCTGAAATTTGTAGAAGCTTCCAGCAAAATTCCCAACTTTGCAGCTTGGATTTGTGTCCATTATGAGCATGTATTTCTGGACTGTGTGAGGTAGAAATAAGTTTTGCCTGTGCTTCTCCAGTAATGGGTGGGTGGAGCTGTCTTATTGTGAATAATGCTTCCTGGGACAGATTATAGCTATTGAGGTAGAGAAGGATCAGGAGACCTCGGGATGTGAACAGGTGAGATCAATCCAGACTTCGGTAATACTGGTACTGTGGTACATTCGCTCTCCTTCCATACAGAATGAGAGCAAGCAAGGTGCCTCCCAGATTACTGCTCAGTGAAGATTCGACAAGACAGAGTTTGCTTGGATCTGAACTTATTTGTATTCATTGGAGTCCTTGACGCCCACCTCAATTCCAGCAACCTAAAAAATAATGGTTGCGTTAAAGCTTTCCAGCAAATGCCCACAACACAGATCATTATCGTCTGAGTGACAGGAGGGAAAGAGATGAGGGGGAGGAGAGGCAGGGGGAATTTGCATCCTCCTGCTGCTGCCGCCTGGATTTGCATCGTGAAACACTTCAGTAGACAAGAGGGGGGTATATTTTTCCCAATATAAATGCATGCATCTGTCCTAACAGTGAAAGAAGGGCACATGTGGTTGCACACAAACGTTCAGCTGTCCACAAAGAGTGAATTGAATAGAAAGAGCACATGGCTCCCACAGTACCTGCAGCCATTGCCTGCTTGGACAGTCATGGCTGTGGAAACATTCGTATAGACACCTTCAAGCAATAAAAACCCCCTGATTTCCCCAAGGAAGTATAACTGTATTTTCACACACACTGTCTTTGGGCTACCAATTTAAAAAGGAAAAGAATACCCCAAGAACAGCAAACTGATTTAGCAGCAATACAGGGTGTATACTGGGGATCTGACCCTTGCACCTCTTCTGGCCCGAGCAGTCTTCCTTTCTGTAATTCTTGATAGCCTACTATTTTTTCCCCTGTAATCCTTGGACTCCGGTAACTTGAGGCTGTGGATTACTTGAGGGCATGGGGTTAGCTAGAGAGCTGTGCCTTTTCAACCAGTGTGGGTTATCTGAGTTTTAAGCTGTAGTGTGAAAAAACACCTATGCAGCTGTGTGCAGAGCAATTTGAACCCATCTCTAGGCACACCGGTTTCTTCTGTTCTTCCTGTCTGAGCCCAAAGCTTTATGCTATAATAGGTTTAATGGTAACTATTCCCCTCTTTTCTCCAGGTACATGTAGTACATAGGTATGTAATCCCTATAATTAGTGTGGGATATTGGTAATAAAAAGCTGTATTCCGTAGCTCATGTACCAAATGTGGTTGGGTTACCTGTGTACAGCTGTCTAGTACTGATTTACACTCTCTGGAGTATCTGAGATACCTGTTGAAGGCCAGCACATAGGACATATGGCCTGTGTTCTTCAGGATATCCAAGCAGGACACCCTACGGTCTCTAAGATGGCATCAGCTTCCTATATTTAGGAAATTTTATCACAGCCTATGTGATTCACAGGGAGGTAGTATAACAGTTTAGTATTGGATCTCAACAAAACCTGAGTACTCAGCAATGAAAAATGCTTTATAGGGTTAATAGCCAATATCTATGCTTGCACAGAGACAGACCTATAACTGCAATAAAAGCCACCCAAACAGACAGGACTCGAAGGCTAATTATCTAAATGCATTTTCCCTTTCTATTTTGTTTTTATTCTCTACACTTTTTAACAGCAGAGAGGAAAACTGCACATAAAGCTATTATTTTGACCAGGTTTTGTATCTTCCTGATTTGAGCATGTCGGGGCTTTATAGCAATGCTATTTCATTGTCTCAAGCTTCAGTTCCAGTTTATTTGCTTTGCCACCCATTTTGAGGTGTTTTATTCTTGACCTCAGAGGCAATGTGTGTGTGGTTGTAGGGAACTATAATAGAGGAATTTTTCAGCTGCCCCTTGGTGTAGCAGTGACAAGTTCATCACTACTCAATATTAGCATGTTTTGAGGACTTTGGGGAAAGTTTATGCACATACACATGAAATCATTTTAATGTCTGTGGCATATTTGCAAATGAGAAGTCAAGGAGTAGAAGCACAGTGAGGGCTGCTTGGCACTGCTCATCTCACTTCAGGGGTGCACTGCCTGAGACCAGCTTCCTTTGCTTTTGCATGGCACCTGCACATGCAAAAAATCATCACCCGGGCTCTTTGGACAGGAAGAACGGGCTACAGGTGAAGTTGGGCTATACCAACCCACCAAACATAGGAACTACTCTATAGCATCTCTGAGAAAGTGTTCCTTATTGAAGAAAAAGGGTTACATGTATGCACAACAAATGTGTTCCCGGGGTATCCTCCAAAAGGACTGGCATCCCTCTCACTATGTTACTGCTGATGGAGGAAGGAATTCAGGTCTTTGGAGTCTTGGTTTTATGTAGTTTTCCCAAAAAACTCCTACTGTATCTCTTGAAAGTGCTTTGCCTGTGTTTGCTCTCACCGCTGCCAGCTGGGTGTTTGGTGGAGTGAACAAGTGTTCTTTCATTGCCTGGTTCTAAAGAAGGCTTGCATATACTGTACCCCTCACTAGGAAACCATGGTTCTACAGATCTCCTTTGATTCTAAGAGGCCCTGATTCAACCCGAATGTATCGGCAATTTCATAGTAATTTTTAAAGAGAAATAGATCCAGACTGTCCTATGACTCATCTTGGACGTAATTTTATAGTCCTAGAAAAAGTAAAAGCCGGATCTTTTGAGCTGTGATTCAGTGGAATTTGGAAAAGGAGGGAAGGAAGAGGACGAGGACATACAATAAGATGATGACAAAAGAAAGTGCGTCTTCTTTTCAGCTAAAGAACCTCTGGCAGTCATATTTAATTGGCCATTCTTCTTCCTTCCTTCCCTCATAATAGTGGCACGAGGGAAGTGGGACTGGTCTACAAGTAGATAGTATTAGTTCTGCTTGGCAAACTTCAATTTAGGTGACCAAAGGGCATGAGGGAATAGCAGGTTTTCTCAAAGAGGAGGAATTGTGCATTTGTGTAGGTGTATCTCTGGGGACAAGCAGGCAAGGATCAGAGGAGAGAAGCCAGTGGAGGAGGCATCATTTTCTGTAAGTAGAAGGTAAAAACTACCAATCCTCCTCTCAATACATACTCTTTTTTAACATTAAGGATGTCATTTTCAGTGAAAGATTATTGAAAGCATGAGAGGGCATGGGGAGCAGCACAGTCATGATGCTGATGTCAGCAGTGGGACTGCCACTGTTAATATGTTTGCCCTTGCTAAGTACCTCTCCAAGCATAGATGGAAATTTGAATCTCTCATTTGATAGCCTTTCTTTACATGACGGTTCTTCAAGTTCCTGTTCTCTTACACATACATCTCTGATTCTGGCAGTATCAGAGCACCCTCTACTCTTGAATTTACTTTTCCATGTGATATCCTGCAGTTAGACCAGAAGAGTTATCCCAGTTTGTAGTTAGGACAATCCAGTTAAGAAGTTAGAGATGCGATTTGCCTGGGTCTGTGTTAGGAATAATGCAGACCTTAGGAGTAGATTTACAGAGTTGAAACATCAGGACTGCAGACCTGACTGTGAAAATTTCAGGGGAGGTTGCTTTGAACTAGATCTAGCTGTGGATTGAATATCCATTAGCAGCTGTGGAGTACCTGTGATGCGTGTTTTATTTTGGGGGGAAAGAAATCTAGTCTCTGCATTTCTAGACAGCTCCAGAGTCCTGACTCAGGGAGTAGGGATTACCTGGTGATTCACTTCAATAGTACTTTTACATTCTGAACCATAACACTAATGTGGACTCACCAGAAATCATCTGCTACCTTTTGAGATTCCCTAAGATATCCTGCCTGCTTCAGAAAAGGTCTCCCATAGATCTGATGTCATATTTGCCAGCCTTGTGCCTCATCTACAGTAGGGCAAATCAAATTACTTCTGTGTGGGCAACTGAATCAAGCACAGAAAGTCTGCAGTAAAGCAGAAAAACAGAGCTCCTTCACATTCTGAGAGATCTTACCCTTGAAAAAGAGTTTTGAGATTGCTGTTGGAATTCAGACTTAGATGAGACACATCTACTGGGAAGGGAAAATTCTTCAGTAGTATTGTCATTCCAGCATTGCCATTTCCTGCCTACCGGGATGCTAGGTAAATAGCTTTCTTCTTGACTTTATAAATTGCAGTAGAGATTTCTACTGATGATGATCAGGTTTCTTGGGTCATGGAGAAGTACTTGAAAATGATGGCCCTGCTGGGTTTCAATCATCAGTTTAATGATCAGTTCTTGTTCATGACTTACATATTTGGAAATAAGCTTGATGTAGAAAATGTTGCAAAACTCTACCTAGATTTGCTCCATCTACAGTGGTTTGGACTGGAACCTCAAATCTAAACACCTGTGGAATTTAGAACTTTTTTTAGCGTTTGAATAAAAAAACTACCAGAGTTTGGAAGCTTTTTTTCCTCTGAACTTTTCAGTGTGAACCTTCATAAAATATTCCCTGGGAGTTCTCCTGAGCTAGCATTGTATCTTCTCATGGCTTGGATGAGCCACTACCATAAATGTTGGTCATTGCAGAAAGTGGTTCTGAAATGGCTCAGTAAACAGTTGTGCTTTTTTTTTTTTTTCCTGAGATAGAGATGCAGCAAAACATGTTGTGGTGAAAGGGAGTCATAAGGATCTTTAGCGAGACAGTTCTGCATAATATCACAAAGCAGTGTGACATAAGATGGTGTGTACTTCACATACAACTGAGATCTGGTCATGGGTGGTGCCTGTTTGCAAGAATTAGATATTAGCACTGTTCCCACTTCATCACTGGGATGTACCCAGTATTGCTGAATTAATTCTAGCTAACAGAGGTACTGGAGCACACAAATACTTTGCTCCACCTTTTATGATGAAAGCTGACAAAAACACAAAGGGACCCAAACTCTTATTTCTTCTTGGTGGCTTTCACCAGAACTGTCCTGTCAGGCTTAAATTAGAGGTGGTGTTTAGTAGTGCTTGGATGGCAGATAAGTGTACCGAAGAGATCGAGTAAAACCCAGTTTAAAACATGAATAAATAGCTGACCTGTTCTTTTACATTGTATTTTCTACCACTCTAATTGCAAAACCCTGTAAAAAGTTATGTTGGTGTACCTTGGGATGACCACTTTACAACTGGAAGCACTGGTGGTTAGCTGCAGTCTCCTTGCAAAATTCTACCTTAGACCATTATTCTCCTTGATATCTTCCAAAAATTCCAAGTAGCTACAGAAGTCATCTGAACAATTTCCTGTGATAAGCTTATTCCATAACATGGCTCTTAAAAAACACAGACATTCCTCTCCAAAAGTGGCTACACTTCAGCAGCAGGTGTAAAAAAAGGGCAGTATTCTACAGGGTATATGTAAATCTTCTGAATCCTTTGCGATAAAGTGCAATATAAATGTCTGATGATAATATGGTTTGGAAACATTGTCCTTGCTCTATACCTTGTAGTTGGTTGAATGATTTACTGACTAATTATCTGATAGGAGGCAGCAGTAACTTACCCCCAGACCATGTATTAGCAATGTTGATAAAGAAGACAGCTGTAACCAGAGTGCCTCACCATGATATGTAGAAGTTGGGGGCTCCTGTTGAAATAATAGTATCAGCTAATTTAACCCTGAAGACAGCAAGGTTTCTTTAAAAACTTTTTCCTGTGCTCAGTGCAGGAAAATGTGAGGCAGGCACCTGGTGTCACAAGATTTGGAAATGACCAAGGTACTTAATGATGGCTTCACCTTGGTTTTTACTGGGAAGATGTACCTTGAGGAATCTCAGGTCTCTGAAAGCAATGGGAAACTGTGTCACAGCAAAGACTTGCCCCTGGCAGAGCAGGACCAAATTATTTAAACAAACTGGGGACAAACACATGAATGCTGACATGAGACCTGACAGGGTTATCCATGAATGCTGAGGGAGCTCGGTGATGTCACTGTGAAGCAACTCTAGATTATTCCTGTAAGGTCTTGGCAACTGGGGGAAGTTCCTGAAGGCTGGAAGAAAGCCTTCGGTGTCACATCTGTCTTCAAGAATGGTGAGAAGGAAGATCTAGGGAACTAAAGGATGTTCCACCACACCTTAGTCCCTGGAAAGGTGATGGGGCAAATAATCCTGGAAATCATTTCCAGATCCTTGAAGTACAAGAAAGTTATTTGGTTTGGTCAGCACGAATTTACCATGCAATGACTAGACCAGTGAATGAGTGTATACTGGAGAACTTGGATGGTCATATTGTTTGTTTTGACTTTAGAAAGCCTTTTGAAACTGTCTTGCCTTTTGATGGTCTTCCAAAGTTCCTCACTGACGAACAGATAGACTAGATAAGTGGACAGCAAAGTGGACTGAAAACTGGAAACACTCTCCTCAGTGAAAGCCATTGAAAGTACAAGAGGCAGTGGGCACAAACTGCAATACAGAAAATTCCATTTAAATGTAAGGAAGAACCCATCTTTAACTGCAAGGGTGCTGAAACACTGGAACAGTTTGCCCAGAGAGTTATGGAGTTTTCATCCTTGGAGACATTAAAAATTGGACATGTCCCTGAGCAACCTCTTCTACTTAACCTTGCTTTGAGCAGAGGGGCTAGACTAGACAATCTCCTGAGGCACTTTCCAATCTCACTGGTTATCTTGCAAGCCTGGATCCTTACTTTTGAGGTGACAATGTCTGTGTTAAGGTCAGAGCTCTAAGTAGAGAATAAAGGTAGAGCTGTTGGGTGGACAGAGTCTTGTATGTAGAAGAAAACCTACTAAGACCCTCAGTTTACTTGTAGAAGTTTTCTTGAACTCATTTAGAAATGTCTGAATAGCATTTCTTGGCTGTTTGCTTTTCCAGACTTCTTTGGCACCTTGCCTTCTGGTGAAGTTTCCTACTCTTCTTGTAAGCACAGAATTTTTAATTTATTTTTTTTAGGTTTCACAGCTCCCACTTGAAAGGTGCAAAAGCAGAGTTGTGTGTTCACAGAATAAACAACAAAGAGAATGTGCACAAGATTCTCACTTGCCCCTTAAATCTTAGAGGGATTAATGTATATTGACCTGTTTGTGTGACACAGAAGCAGCTGAGAGAAGGAGTGAAGAAAGAACAATTCTTGTACTTAACGCTGTCCAGGTTCTTCAGAAGTATTCCACAGATTCACTTGCATATTGAGATGATCCCGTGATCTTACTGGGGTAACTTGCTCATTAGCATTTTGAAATCTGCTGACTTGGGCAGCAGTATGAAGGTGTGTAGCAGAACCAGCGCTGCTACGGCAAAAGATAAAATCTTAGGTGGATGTAAGGGCATAGTTGGGTAATGCAAACAATATATGGTCAAAGAAAGAAAAAGGCCACCTTGGTCAACTCCAAAAGGCAAGCTTTTGGCTTTGCAGTCAGGAGGAGAATAAACATGTAACAGTTTCCTTTATAAACAGAGTGTGTTTTTTGTTAAGCCACTGCACGACAATAAACTTTCTGTCTAAATAATTGTCTATTCCCACCACAGCCCTTCTATGCTGAAAAGATACAGGGACTCAAGGTTCTGATAGAAAATATTGATCTTGTGGTGCAGGTCAACAAGTGGCGATGAGAAAGGAAGGTGGAAGCACGGCAAGGTGTAAGCTCTGTTCACATTTTTTTCCAAGAGTGTCCACTTGAAGAAACCAGAGAAAATGTCCTTGTTTCATTAGTTCATTGTAAAGATCTCCCCTCTGCAATTGAGACATTTAGCCTCTTGGGAAAGACAGCTAAACAGAAATCCATTTACCTTTCACATGTTTTTCATAATTTCCCCTGCTACTTTGGTTAATTAATTATCACCGCTATTTGTGTTTAAACAAGGGGTCTGTCTCCCTCCCTCTTCCCAAGCCCATCTGCTCCTCCATGACCTTGCTTGTGAAGTCATCGCTGTGCTGACTTTGTGAAAGCACAAATACTTCCATGGCAACAGACAGCTGTGTCACAAAGACAGGGCTCTGACCTCACGGCAGGAAGGACTGGGCTGGTGGTGGGGGAGAGATTTTTCTCCCACAAACACAGAAGCTTTTGATGATAACAGAGAGGAAGGCAAGGCATTACATGCAGAACAAATGATCTTGCTGTTTGACTGCTTCTGCTTTAGAAGTTGTCCATCACTTTAAATTCTCTTCTTCAAAGACCCTTTTTTAACTTGTGTGTTGCTCATGCAAGGGGAATGGTTTCTCCCTTAGATCTCATCTCAGAAGACATCTCCACGAAGAAGTAGGGGATGGATTTAATCACAGAGGACATGGGCCTGAGTTTCTACAAAGCCTGGGAGGTGTTTGGATCCAAATTCTATTTTTTTTCAGTTTGGTCAAGCAAACCTAAATCTTGAGAGGCAGTCTGGTTTTTTACTCTGATTGCACATGGATTTCTATCTTAGTCTACCCCCACCCAGACTGCCTGTCCTCTGAATGAAATCAGGTGCTCCTGTATCGAGCAATCTAGCATTGAGAGCTTTCCTTTATAAACATTTGCATGGCTGGATGGGAAGTGGAAATCGGGTCTCATGATCACAAAGCATTTTTAATGTAGATGCAGCAAGACACATCAAAGCTAAATAACGTACAAGTGGTGCTTCGCAAGCCATCTGCAGAAACTGCCTCTGTACGTATTGATTGTGAGGCTGCAGAGAGTATATCTTCATCAGTCCATTGCTGTCTTTTTCCTTGGCTGATTGCTTGGTTGGTCCACGAAATGCCCCAGTCCTCCAATCCACACACCTCCTTCGTTAGCTAAAAGCCACTCTTCCAATATAAGCCATTGCTACTTATTGCCTGCAAACAATTTATAGTGCAGTATTGTACAGCAACAGGCTCATCAGGTCAAAACAGCTCTTCCTTTTGGATCTAATCCATGATTAAACGACACTCATCCAGAGTATGCATGCATGATGGGGCTGCACTGATGTGACCCACAGCAAACCATTCCCTTTTCTAGAGTCCATTTTCTTTCAGATGACACGCAAGATGGTAGCACTTACTCCTTCACCGCATCTAACTCAGCCTTATATAGATAGGTAGGGCTTACCAACCCCATGTTGCAAATGACAATACTGGATTTCAGGGATTGGAGACAATTTATTCAGGTTTTCTATCTGTTGCCAAACTGGAAAAAATAATTTCCAGAATTGCACATTTGTTGTCCAACTACCAAGCAACCACCTACCTTCTTCTAACAGAGTTTTACTTGGATTTTTTTAGGTTTGGTTGTTGTTGGGGTATTTTTTTTGGGGGGGAGGGACGACAAGTAGTGGGGAAGAAAAGGGAGAGACTTCATTTTACTTTTGGATCTTTTTGCAAAACTTTGGAGAATTTAAGGGACATAGTACATTTTTTTTTAATATTTGCCTAGTCAATAGTTGGAGTGTGGATCTAAGGGGAAATCAAGCCCTTTGTGTCCCACTGAATGGCTCTCAGCCAAGTATCATTTTATCTCATGTCTGATTTGTCCTTAGAATCCCATCCAGCTGCTGCAGCTGTTTGCTTTGCATCCCATCCGCTTCCCTCCTTATGTCTTCTCATCTGGCTCACTTCTTGATTTTCAGTAGACCATCAACCACTTCCCATAATTTGCCAGTGTCCTGATCTCTGCAACCTCTCTTCTATAAACAGACTTTCTTTGCCATGGTCTCTTCACTTGCTTGGATGTTATATGCATACCACACCTGCTCCCCTCACCTGGCTCTACCATAGTGTCCTCTCAGGCATTCACATGCTTTCTCTGGTTTGCACTAGCCATATATTTGGGCTGGATGCATTTTGTTCTTGCAAAAGTAATTTTCTTAGAGTCCTGTGCCCTGCATAGTATGGAATGATTATTGCTGTCAAATCTGGAGGTCCAGCAGCCTCTGATCCCTGTAGCAGAACAGCAGGTAGAACCTTTCCGTTTTGCCATGCAGCGCGTCTGTTCCATCGCTCTAGTGTAATATCCACTGGAGCGCCATGGGGAAAGCTTGTTTTGGGACAGCAGTAATGTTATATTTAAGTATGCTTTTAAAAAAAGAAAAAGGGTGAGAAGTTTCTTTAGTTTGGTGTGTTCTATCAGAGGCAAGATAATAGAATTTCTAAACCCATTGATTTTATGGCATTAAGAATCTTGTTGATAAGTCAGTCTCTGTACACTGGCGATCACTATCTCCAGCTGTATAAGCAGTACTGTCCCCATTTCATTTTCAATAAGAAATTGAGGGAGACTTAGCTTTGCTGGAAAATATGGGGAAAATAAGTAGCATTAAATCTCTGTTCTGTTGGGGTATAGCATAGCTATGTATTATTAAATACTGTAGGGGTCAGGGAGAAACAAAGTTGGAACAATTATGAGCAAAGAATTCTTAATGTGAGTGCCAGGCTCCCCAAGGAGGTGGTGCAGAGGGCACCACAGGGGCACAGCTTGTGGGGTGCTCAGAGGTACTCCAGCACCAGCCTCATAGGGAACAGCCAGGGGAGCTACATATAGGAGATGCATATGGCTACTCTGAGGTGTGTGCGACCAACTCAGGAGCAGCCACTCTCAGCAGGAGGTGTTGCAGGGAGGGGGGCAGGAATTGGGGTGCTGGGGAGATCCCAGTTCCTTGCAGCCCTGTGGATATGAAGCATATACGGTATTGAAACATTCTTAGTTCTCGAGGGCGGAGGGAAGGACTGTACCCCCCTTACAGGGTGTCTAAAAAAGAAGGGAAGAAAATGGGGGAAGGTGGAGGCACAAGCAGACCTGTGGTGTTGCCAGGTACCTTGGCCAGATAAATGCACAACATCCCTTTCCAAATGCTGCCTCCCTCCATGGGGCTGTCCAAGTCTGTTTTCTACTTGGCTGGTTGTGCTATTGAGTCCCATTTGGAAGGATTCACATGTGACCTAAGACTGTCCTCTAGATGTCTGACTCTGTCCTCTACAACATAAATAATGCAAAAACAAATATGCCAAACAGTAACCTTCACTTGTCTCCCTGACACTGCTGGAGGGAGGGAGGGAAGGAAGGAGCGACTGCAAGCAAGTGAATGAGCAAAACTGCATGCTAGGCAGGCAGGAGACCGGCAAGGAGAGGCAAGGTACAGCATGAGGAACCGTGAGAGCAATTAGATCTGCTCTTCACACAGCTCTGACGTTTCAGAATAGGACAGCTGGCTGCTGGGGCACTGTCCCTTGCAGACAAGGCCAGGGACACATCCCACCCAAGCCTGGAGCAGAGCAGTCCTGCTCCCTGGCCAAGGCATGCTTCAGCAGTCTCCTAGCCTTTTCTGCTCAACGTGGGCCATGGCTGGAGTTGGGTGAAGGCGCCAGTACTGTGCAAAGGAAAATCTCTGCTGTGCCGTTCAACTGCCCTGGTAGCCACAAGCAAATCAGTTAACGTTGCACACTGCATGTTCTCTTCCCTGCACCATCCCCCCACCCCCTCACCCCCCCGCAAAGTCGCTAAAGTGGAGAAGAGGATCCCTTTTTCCTATTGAATGTACTTGTGATGCAAGTATTCATTAATTGCGGATACAGTTGTACGCGGCATGCGTGCTAAAATACTATCAGCTTTGTGTGGAAGACAAATGCACACAGACTTAAATAGCTGAGATTTTTATCTTTCTCCTCCCAGAAAATATGCAGCAAGTTGTCCCCATCTAGGGACTTGGCATTGAAGAAAGATATTTCTCTATTTTTGTTTTCTCTCCCTGAGATACAGTGAGGTAGGGAACTGGCTGGCATATTTCTTCCAAAGAAAAGGACTTCCCCATTCCTATAGTGGCTTGCTGCTGTCGGGTTAAAAATTGTGAGATCTTTTTGTTTGTATGTGGAAGAAGAGCAGAGGCTTTTATCTTTCTTTGGTCCCTTGAAACCTCACTGTGGTGGACTCTAGCATAAAGAGTAAAAAATACAGGGTTTGAACACAAAGAAGATATTTTCCCTTCTGTCTTACTCTAAAATACTCTGCAGCAGGAACTGGGATGAGTGGATTTCCGAGCACCTCACACAGGCAAGTGCCATGTCCAGCAAGTGCTTTGGGATTGTGAAAGCACTGGGCACCCAGGAAAAGCATGTATGTAGAGGTCTGTGGGGTGGTTGATGCAAGCTTGCCTTTCAAATAAGGAGTGTGTAGTTGTTCATTCCCAGCGCCAAGCTGGCGTAGACATGAATCTGATGGATGCTTATAGGACATGTGGAATGGTATCTTGCTGCAAAGGAGCCACCTGGACAGATGGCTCAGCTCCTGATCAAGATCCAAGAGCTAGGCAGATAACGCTCTTCAAACCAACTGCAAGGCAGGGGAGAGACAATGGTGCACAGGGAAATAAGAAGGAGTTCAACCTGAGAATCTTGGTGCCCAGGTGCCTTTTGAGTGGGGCTGTCCTGCTCCCAGCAGATTTCAAGCAGAAGGAAATCCAAGTTTCTGAGCTGATCCCAGCTTATGTGTAATACAGAAATACTTCGTTTTGAGGGGTACAGAAGACAAAGCTCCAGGACTGAAGAGGGTGAGATTGTTGGCAAGCAAAAATGCTGGGTAACTTGCTACCTTGAAAGTGAGTGGGGTGAGCTATTGCAGGCTGATTCCCTAGGTGCTGCTGCCCCTATTTTGCCGAGCTGTGTTTGCCCAGAGCTTGAGCAGAGCTCGTTCCAAGCCGTTGTCTTTGCACTCAGAACCTGCCTCCCCATCTGCTCGCCTGCCGTCCATCACTGCCTACACTCTGGGATTAATGTTCCCAGTCCTGCACACCAGCAGTCTGACTCCCTCAAGCTTTTGTAGCTTGCTCTCGCAAGGGTCGGATCAACTATTCTCCTGTCCCGCTTTTCAGCACATACCAACTCAATCTCTGTCATACTCACATGCTTTCTTGTGCACACAGACCCACACTTCAGCTTAATACCTTTTGCTTGTTGCATTGCTCACAACATTAAGAGAGGTGTTTGCTTCAGCAATGTGATTATCCCATGTGTAAGAAATTTTCTCTTCATTTTTCTTCTTTGGTCGGAGGAAGGCAGTTCTGTGCAGAGCTTGCAAAAATTTGCTTGCACCTTTATTAATGGTGAGCAGAATCTTGTCTCTGGTGTGTGATGGGGAAGCCTAAGCCATTATTTAAAATTTTTATTTAAAAAGCAACAATAGTCACAAAAACTTCACAACAGAATGTCTGCGTCTTACCTGCATAGATCATCATCATCATCTCCTAGCTATATGCAGAATAGCTCATTTTTCCCTCAGCCCTTTGCCCTGATGGGACTCAGTTCCTAAAGAAATAGGATTTATGATTCACACAGGTTTTTATTATGCCATCAGAATGATGCTGTGTTGGAAAAGCTATGCTACTGATTTTGGATCCCAGCAGACCTTCTCACCAGTATTGACTTGCAGATGAAAGCTACCATGTGCCTTTAAAATAGAGATGCTGAGCCTTGTCAGGGCACAGTTTCTGGGCCCAGGCATCCAGCTTGAGCACAGAAATGGAGGTGGGAAGGGATTTACAAGCCTTTTACTATATCAGGGCATTCTCAGAGCCCTGATCCTTCCTCCAGTGGAGAGGAGCCATTTGTGTGCAGACCTGTGAGCCTGTTGCAGGGCAGTGTCAGGTAACATTTATGGGCAGCCATACTACCTCACCTTGCTCTGAACCTGTCAAGACATGAATGAAGAAGCGAAGATGGCAGGGTGTCTTCTACCGCATGCAGCCTTCTTCCTGAGCCTTTGCCCCATGCGTTCTGGCGGCTGTGGTTCTCCACATGGGTCGTGCTGCACTTAGAGCATGTGTGGCATAAGCCCATGTTTCTGATGCTTGCAGCTAGGCAGTGTGTGTGTTGTTCTAGGCTTTTCCTGAACCCGCTGCATGCTGGAGTGTTGAAGTAAATAGCATTGATGCAAGTTTTGTGAAGGGTGCAGACCCATGATTAAATGATCATGGATTAACTGTTGGCTGTGGTTATCACACTTTCCTCATAAAAGTGCTGGGAGGGAGACCAGAGATGTACTCTGTCAGATGAATCTAAGCCTGACTTTTTGGCATTTGTAGTGTTTTAATAATACTCCTTTTCTGCCTTGGAAACACAACCCAATCTAATCACTCGCTCTGACTTGACTATTTCTGATAAGCTGTTTTCAGAGTCTAGAAGGAGTTAAAAGCAGGCAAGATAATTATGTGAGGGAATACCTGAATTATGAAATAGTAAGGACAGAAAGGAGCCCATGTACACGTGGGATACATGTACATGTGCAATACATACATGTGTGCACGAGAGGATGTGAGTGCCTGCTGCTCGCTCTGACTATACATGTGTCTTCTGCCTGGGCTAGTGATTTTCTGTGGCTTAAGAAGTCACCCAGCACTGCCTGTCTGTGTGTGTCTTCCTGCCCTTGGGGTAATGACTTGATCCACAGTGGTAGTTCAATTGGGCTTTAGTCCCTTGTATTTGCTAAGATCATGCCCACAGAGTTATACAACTTCAGCTGATGGTGAAGCACAGTCAACTGATTATCTGCGTCAAAGCTATTTATTTTAGTCTTTTATCTAGCTCTTTTCTTGTTCCCATTGTTGCTGCAAAGTGAAAGATGTATGAGTTTTTCAAGCTGACCACAGACAGTTTGCTCCAGGACCTTTCTAACAAAGAGTAAAGGCAGGAGGAGATTGACGGGGATGCTGATAGCATCCCTCTTTGCTGAGGTTTGGCTGCTGGTGCTGAGAGTCAGTTTTGAAACCATGCAGGTGAGGACAGCCCCTTTCTTTTGGTGTCCCTGGACAGAGTATCCCAGGTAATGCTGTTGGAGGCTTCTGCGGAACCACTCTCCCTTCCTGTGGGAGCTGCTTTTAAACTGAACCTCATCCCCTGCCTGAGTGATACCAGACTAGGAGTGGCAGTCGCGTTCAGCCACAGCCAGGCATGCTGTTAATCTGGACCCCCAGCGTGTGGCTGATATACCAGCCTGGCTGCAGCCCAGTTCCCTCACCATGGCTCCTCCCAGCCATCAGAGGGCTATGTCTGATGCTGAGTGCCCACACCAGGACTGATCCTCACCCCAGCCTGCAGGCTGATGGCCTGGCCTGGCCTCAGTCCCTTTCCAAGGTCCATGTCTGGCCATGCCAGGGCTCTTCCCAGGTCGAGGGAAGAAGTGACTGCCACTTCTTCCTTCACAGTGACTGAATGCAGAGCTATTAGGGCCTACAATGCATACTGTTGCTGGAAAAGAATTTTTTAAAATAGCATTATGTACATGATGATCAGTACTGGGCTTGGGACTGAGAGAGAGGTGTTGAGATAGGTTCGTTGATTTGTCTCACAAGCAAGAGCCAGCCTGATCATGAGCAGTGTGCATTGCTTGCTGAGGGATAAGTAAAGTAACATACGATAGACCACCATTACAGCTGGACAGAGGCATGATACCCAACTGGGCAAAATCATTAGGAGTATGTGCCCTTGTCACATGGGCCTTTAGACCTGTGAAATAATTAATGTTGTGGCATGTACTACATTAAATAATGAGCTGCTCGTAAACACAAGGTGTCCCTTGTGGAAATACAAATGTTTGAGCACTTGTCTGTCTCTGTAGTCAGGGCAAGTAAGTCAGCCTAAGGAAATTTGTGTTTACATGATGAGCATTGAGGAAGAAAGACTCTCAAAAATGTGAAAGCATTTAGCTTGCTTCAGGTCCTGTTTCAAAATCTCTAAGCCTTTTCAGGACCTCATGTAACACAGGACCTACCACATGCTTATTCTTACAGG
The DNA here is from genome assembly GCA_020800305.1 of Porphyrio hochstetteri. NCBI lineage: Eukaryota > Metazoa > Chordata > Aves > Gruiformes > Rallidae > Porphyrio > Porphyrio hochstetteri. The sequence continues at coordinate 106,568,771 of CM036905.1, read as the reverse complement.
CTCTGCACCCAATTAGACTACTTCTTCTGCAGTGCATTGGAGCCATGTCTTAAGTCTGAGTTATCACAGAGAACTGTTTTATTCCATGAAAACAAAGAAAAATGTTTCGGTCAACCGTGGTGATGATTATGCAGCCAAGCACTAGGAATATAAACAAAACAAAACATATTTTCACTATGCATAGCTTTTCATTCTAGATTAAAGCAAACAACCAGAAAGAATATTGGTCTCCCATGAGAGAGCAATATATTGGTGAATCTTCCATAAGAAGATGCGGCAACTTGGAGAATAAAATGGCCATTGGGGAGAATTTTTGAAACAGATTCAAGGGGAAATATGCAGAAAGCAAAGAAGCAAGAATTTCATGCTGCTTCTACTATAATAATAATAATAATACTTTGCCCAGTGCGTATGCTTTACTGCTCACTGTAGCCAAGAGCGAAATTCCCTGCCCACCAAACAAAATCAGCAAAAGGCAAGACTGGCTTTGCAGGCAGGAAAACTTCACGGTTGCATCCATCAAATCCTGCAATGGGACCAGTGAAGCACACAGGCTGCAAGGCATCAGTAATGAGAACTGTAGAATAGAAAACCCTCAGCAGTACGGGCTCAATAATTAATCAAAGCTGAAAATCTTTCTAATGAAGGCAGCAGCCCCAGCAAAACAGAAAGAGAGCATTTAAGGAGTTAGGGGTCTGGACAAGAAAGGAGATCTCACAAAACCAAGTTATCAAGAAATGGGGAAAGAATGGCCGCAGCATCTTCCTCCTCTCCTTATATTCTCAGGAATGCATTGTGAAACTAATATGGTGATTGATATTAATTATATTAACCTTGCTTTTTTTTGTGATCTGATCCATGTAAGTGTCTCTGCCAGTGGCTAGCTACTATTACAAGAAAGAGGTCATTCCACAGAAGAAAAGCTCCTGCTCTGAGGGCCTGTATCCTGGAGATGTCTGTAGTTTTCAGGGTGACACCATAGATGTGTTTCTCAAGGTCCCTGTTCTAATGTATAAACTTGTCTGGCAAAATTCCCAGATGAGTCTCAAGGCTTACTTAATTACAACTCAAAGCCTTAATGTACTATCTTGTGCTTCTGCCCCTCTCAAACTAAGGACCTCAGGTTGCTTCTCACACCAGAGGGGAGAAGTGATTCATATATGGTTGCTTGTGACTGGCAGATGCACCGCAGCAGTAGCTGGTGAGAAGTAAGAGCCTTGTGGTCCATGTGCCTTGTGGGTTTCCAAGGCCACAGAAAAGCAAGCCGTTAGAGGCAGCAGAGTTTTGACTAAGCGCTCAAAGCTTTTCTGCCCTGAAGCTTGGTGCCTATATTCAGGTATAGACCAAGATAGTATAGAGGTGGTTTATAAAAAAAAACCAAGTAAGACCAGTGGGTGTGCTGATGAGAACACTTTTACTGTGACTGATGGTAGGAAATACTTGTCCAGATGCCTGAATCACCCACACTGCGATTCGTGGCTTCATCATGGGCTCACCGTGGGGCCCGCAGTTCCCCTGTCTGGTAGTGAACCCTGACAATTGAAGGGGTGCCTGCTGGTTGCCAGCTTGGCAGCAAACCTGCTCAGGAGAACAGCTATTGAGGGACACGTTGCCATTATCTGCCACTCTGTTCTCCAGCTGACTCTTGGACACACGTCCTGTTTCAAAGGCTTTGATCTGGTGTTCAAAACCCTGAGAGAGCTACTACCTTCTCTGCGAGGCTGTGTCACTTCCTCATGGAGCTGCATTACACACTTGGTCAGGTAGAGTGATACAGATGACAGAGCAGTTCCAATGACTCGGATCTGTGTACCAGAGTTCTCTGGTGCATGAAGAAAGGTTTCTAAATCCTTGTCCCACCAAAGGTGGCACCTGCATTTTTGGGTGGCCTCCCTGCAATGGGACCTTTGCTCTTACTCTGACGCCTCTCACCTGAAAAACAAGCTCCTTATTTCCCCCCTGAGTGAGAAGATCATTGTTGTTGTTTGCACTTGCGGGAAGCATGCAAATAAAAATGAGGATGGGACCAAATTGGAACTGATAGATAAAATGGATCAGGCAGATAGATGGAAACCAAATTAGCTGTGAAGCCGATGTCAAAAAGAATAGAAAATCATTTCCACCCAATAGCCAGCTGAAAGATTTAGCAAGACAAGAAGGAAATAATCAAGATTGCCTAATTGCCAAGTAACCTCTCAGTCTTTCTTTTACTCCCTTTCTTTCCCTGATACAATCTGTCTCAGATTTCTCTATTAAAATGGAGGAAAACATCTTTTGATCTGGTCTGCAATGTGAACTGCAGGACAGGCTCAAAGAAACCCCCACTGAAAGAAAGGCCTTTTGTGTAGAGCTATCTCTAGTGTGTCATACAGCTGCCTCACGAGATTTTTGGCTAAAGGAAATAAAAGACAACATGCCAGCAAATGCTATGTATGCTCTTCCCTTCTGGGCTGCCTCTGTTATCTGGCACGTTACATGCAAAGTTTGATATGCAAACTGTTGGTGAAGAGCTCAGTAAATGGTTGGGGGTACGTGGGGTACATTTTTCCCTCCATGAATTGCTGATAATCCCTTCCTAGGGCTGGAAAGGGAGAGCTTTGAGGAGTTGAAGAGCAGCTTTGTAATTAGCAAGAGCCCCTGGCCACACTGAGGAATAGCATTCAACAGCAGTGTTCTTGCAGAAAACAGAATTTATTACAGGAGCTGTAGTGATGGAAATCTTTCCCTACAAGCCCAGCAAAATGGGTCTAACTTGTGTTATTTTTCCATTATTTCTAAAGGAGCTAAAGATATGTAAAGAGTATAATATAACCTGTTGGTAGAAGAAGCCGGTGAAGAGCAGGTGTGTCAGAAGACTGATAATAGCCTGCTTGGATTTTCCTGCAGGTGACTTGTTCAAGCCTGGAGTGGGAAAAAAATTGCCAGAGGTGACTTTCAGATGTGAGCTTACTTTTCCTTTCAGAGTGTATTGACAGTTACCAATAAAGTCCCTCTAGAAGCAGGCCCTCTAGATTTCTACAACCTGCAAAGGTAGGGGGTGATGCTAATGGATGTCAGGCACCTAAGTCGAAGTTGGGTGCCCATACGTTTGCTGTGAACTAAGCACTTTCCTTCCTCCCAACCTGTGAGGTGGGACACGGGGGATGCCTGGCTGGTGGTTGCTCTGTGATGCTTTGAAGAGCCTAAGCAGAAAAAGCCAGTCTTTACAGCCACGTGCTGAGGACACCTGTACATGGTGGGCAGCAGCTCCATCTGGGTAGGTGTGCTTCATTTTCCAGCTGCAGTGGGGTGACCAACTGCCTATTCTTCCTGGAGGAGCTGACTTTGACCAGTTTCTTTCAGGTGGAGGAGGGGTGAGTTTGGAGCTCTTGCTGGGATTGTGTGTAAAAACTAAATGTTATTTTTGACTGTTATATTTTGACTTCATGCTTCCTATGAAGTAGGAAAAAGGTCTAAATGTTATTTAGACTGGTTATTTCCTTTAAAATACCGTTAGGCTGGTATCTATGATATTTCATTTCTTCTCCTAGATTAAAAGGGATAGAAGACTCCCTGGAGAATATGTTGGTTGCATTCAGGGCTGAGATGAGCTTTTGTTTTTAAGTCTTCCTTCATTATTGAAAAACGAAGAATTTCCTGAGTTGACAAAAGGTGTGATGTTACTAAATGAGGCAAGTAGAAAGTTAAAATGGAGATCTCTGTGGTATAGACCTGAGTGCCTCTAAAAGGCAAGGAGGTAAAGAAAAAGTGCTTGACCTTTTCAGCAAGGTTGGAGCAAAGATTCTGCTGTAAAAGCTTTCCAGACAGCACTGCTTTAAGTCCTGTCAAAACTGAGTCTTCAGCCACGTAAGGCAGAGTGATAACTAAGCGGATGTTTTGCTGTGATGTTTGAGTTGACTGGGTCTTAGAGGCCTTTGCGACATTTATGTTCTAGTTTACAGAACTGTGTGAGGATGTGTCAGTGCTATAAAAAGCTATAAACCTATTTGCTCACCACGGCCATTACGGCAAACAAATTAAATGAGATTTAAATTTTAATAATTTCAGCACTGTCCGTGGTACCCCCATTGATATTGGTACAGTGCAGGGGTCAGAAGGCGATGAAATTTTGCTAATAGAGGGAAAACTGGAGTCTTGAGTTGAACTCCTTGAAATGCTGCCCCTCAGCACTTGGCATGCAGTATGGGCAGCCTCCCAATCAGTGGTGTCCCTAATCCTATTTGCCAGTGATTTCCTGTCACCACAGTCGTATCACAATGCCAAATGTGCAGTGGCTGGTGGCATTTCAGATACTGCCATGCCATGTTTTGGTCAAGTACTGTGATGTGACACTGGGGCTGCATCCCAGCCCCCCACAGCAGGAGCTGGAAGTTGGCTGTGGTCAGCTTGCCTCATTGTCCTCCAGTACAAGGACAGGAGAGAGAACAGCTGCTACTTACAGACTTACAGGGCCTCCATGTTTTCTGAGAGTAGGCTAGGTGAGGGAGGGGGCTGTACATCGTAAAGAGAGTGTGTGAACCAGTGCTGTGTTTCTGACAGGAGCCAGAAAGGCCTATTCTTAAAATAAGTACCTCTTCTGAGAACCTGGTTTAATTTTTGCCCCTCGGGGAGATTGCTTTGAAGAAGAGAAAAGTGCTTTTATAGCAGAGTTGCAAGCAAATCCTTTCCCTTCAGTGTCATTTCCTACTTGTTGAGAAAGGGAGAGCAGTTCTGGGGAAAGGAACATTGAAATCATCTTCTAAATCACTTTGGTTATGGATCTCTTTGGTATTGTGTGAAAACCTGGTGTAAATACACCATTAAGAGCAGACCTGGCCGCAAACAGGCCACACATAGCCGATGTATTCAGATCAAATGGGTATAGTGAAAGCTTTAAATAAGTAGCAGATAAAGGGGGAAAATGCCTGTTAAATAAATAAGCACACACACCAAGACACGTACAAAGCAAGCAAGAGAAAAATCTCATGTGACCCTCATGGGAAATAATAATGTTACTGTAGGAGACTAGGCAAAGGAATGAAGCTAATAAATGAGAAATATCTAGTATATCAATTCTATACCCCGGCAGTGAATTGTGCTGTTTTATACTGCAACTAAGGCTCTGGATTTTATTTATTTATTAACATAAAGAATCGAAATAAATATTGAAGATTCAGGAGGGAGGTGTGAACTGAATCCGTTGCTCCAAAGCTACCCTAGCAGGAACACATGCAGAATGGCAAGTGCTAGGGTGACTAAGAACATCGGATCCATACAGGACTATTCTGCTTCATACTTTATGCCACATAGCATGACAGGGCCATGAGAAAAGCTGTCTCAGTTTTCCAAGGGTGTAGGTCTGAGTGCTCTAGCATCAAGGGCTAGAAGTCTAGCAGTTTCAAGGGCACCTTTGCAGGTCAGAATAACTTGTTTATATGCACTTTTTTTTTGCTGAAACCCCATTTACTGCTGATATGTTGTTTTAACTCGGTCAGGAAACAGTTATAAGTGGCAATATAATGCATCTGGCATCTGATAAGGACGCAGAATGAATGCAGTTTGCACAACACGGAGTCAAGTGAGGAAGCTAAAAAAGTATCAAGAGGGTAAAAAATAAAGTAGGGGTATATTTTTTTTTTTTTTTAAACCTTACAACCTACTCAGGATTTGTTTAGTTTGTTTCTTGCTGGAGAGCTCATGTCATCCACCATCAGTCCATATAAAACCGCGAGTATATAAATTACATCAACCTAAGTGATCACTGAAAGAAATGGCAGCATTTGCCCATCTTCAGTATTTTACAGCTTCTCTTAGATGAAATCCCCAAAATTAATAATGAATATTTAATTTTAACTCTCCTTTCCTGTACACATACACTACAATGAAGCCCTTAAAGACAGTATAATAACATACCAATTCTCAAATAACACAACGTAAGACATTCATATTTTTCTATGAGCTTTGACAAACATGTAGGATCTTGCAGCTGTTCAGTATTCTGGTTATTTCAGACAAACAGAGCCTAATGAAGGTTGCTTTTGAGAAAAGTATCTGAACAATGCATCATAGATGAAGAGATATTAAAATGGCCATTATAGTCAAAAGCGTGGGTGTGCTAATGCATATGGAGTTCTGCGGATAAGCTGCAAAATGAGCTCATTACAGGCACAGGTAAAGTCTTGCTTCTGTTACTGTCCCTATCACTCTTGGCCTTTGGTTTCAAAACGTATGACCCCATAACTTGGCATTGTTCTTCATGTATGTATTTCACTGTAATTTTGCTGTTAGTGTTTAATACAATTAAATGCATTGGACATCCCTGGAATAGCACCACGCTTTGTGACAGAAGAGACTGCTGTTCAAGTAGCTAGAAAACTGTCTGGGTACCACTGGTCTTCCTCTAAGACTTGTTGTGTTTCTGTTCCATTTCTGATCTCTCTGGCACTTTTCAGTCTCAGATCTCATGTAGCAACCTCTTACTGACAAAGCTGGTGTGGAGATTTTGCTGCTATTAAACCAGGTCCTGGGCTATAGCAACCTTCATGTTAATAATGATTATTTGGAAAGCCTGGCGAGTTTCAGGACTCCTTTCAGCTCACAGCCTCTTCAGGCAGCAATGCTGTGTATTTATAAAAGTGAACAAAATATTTTAAGGGGAAAAAAAAGTGATCTGTGAATCACTTGTATGTACATCTGTCTAACCTGAAATCATGCGTCTTATAAAGGGGACTTGGGAAGGCCCATTTTTAGACAGATTCTGGACTCTGTTACTTTTATCAAGAAAACTGTCTTCCTCTTTTTGGTGAACTGCATTTTGTGTTTGCTGTGATGGATCTTTCAGTGCTACGGATTTTATTATTCTTAAAGAAATTCACTAAGACCAGCATGAGTTGGGGTCAGCCAGGGGCAAGCGAAATGGTCCTTGCATAATCCTTTAGTATTTGAGGTTAAGTCACCTCATCTGCTGTATTACTTTTCCCTTCCTGGAAACATCAGTCTTTGAGTTAAATCAACATCACATTCAGGAAATTTTCATAAAAATAATCACTTTTTCATGCAAGGTGCACAAATTATTTCAGGCTACTTCAAATTTGTCATAGGCTTATTGGTTGCAATCCGTAGTACAGAAGGACCATCTCTCTCTCTCTCTCCCCTTCTGTCCCTCCAATGTCAGGAGAATTGGGGACAAGGGACAGCAGCAAGGACAAGGTTTGGATTAAATTCTTTTGATTTATTGGAAGTAGCAATAAGGGAAACATAAAAGATTTTTGGAAACCTGTGGATGTAGATGACCTGGGCAGTGTGTAGCAAGTAACAGGGATGAAATCTATGATCCAGGAGACACAATGAAACATAATATTCCTATTTTAAAATATTATAATTTAAAAATAAATAGTTGATGCTCTTTTGCTTTGGTTTGGATATACCATATGCACAGAGAAACTAGCTACAGTTTATTTGATAATAAATTATGTGTAAACCTCAATTCATTTATGCTTCTGCATAAAAAGGTTGGCAAGATGTCACAAACCATGCACGCTTAATACAACTCTGTGTGTCTGTTACTCTAGCAATAGCTGGTGAAATTCTACAGTATTAAATTACTATTGTGAAAAATCTATGGTAATAAATTACTATTCAGAAGTTTTTATAATCTCAAGGGAAAAATAAGAAACCTAAATCCTTTGTTTAAAATAAAATACACAGTGCAGGCAAAATTATTACAATACATACCTTAAAGAGAAGGCAATTTACTGTTAAAATCTGTCAATTATTACAGGCAAGCCTACTAGAGTAATAAAATAAGCACAACTGTCAAACAAACAAAAAAAAAAAAGACCATGAAAAGGGCAGCTTACACTTCTGAAGTTTTAGGAAAAAAGTTGGGTAAATTTGAGAAATCACTCCTAGTGCTTGTTTAAGGCAGTAAAAAAAGGCACACATAAGTAGAGAATGAAGATGGTATTGCCCATTTTTAACTGGCTCTTCTTGGTTTGTTGGGGTTTTTAACTTGACTGTGCACGTGTCCTTCTGATTTACAGACCTCCATCTCAGAATGCTGTAGAGAGACGGGGAGAAGCATTACGGTCATGTTGCAGATGGGGTAAACAGAATTGCTCACAATTACAAACTAGATCAGTGGCAGAGCCAAGAAAAGGAGCCAGATTTTCTCTTTTCTTCTTTACTTTGAATCCTATGTCCAATTTAGCGAAGACTGTGGCTCTAAAGTTATATTAAATTAGTTGTCTGTTCCCCCTCTCCCCTGACCTGTATAAACATAATAGTCCAGACCCTCAGCTGCTAAAATCACTGCAGCTCCATCTGGCCCATTAATGTGTGTGTACATGCCAGTGGACAAGATTGCAAGTTGTTACCTACTCTCTGCCTAACAAACCTGGCAAAAAACCAAGAGTAATAAACACATAAAACTGTCATTAAAAAAATTGCAGGCTTAGGTCTCAGAGATGTCTCCCTCTGCACCATGATGGTGAAGGTAATAGACAGCCAAAAATCCCCCATCCAATACTCTCTCAATAAAGGACTATTCTTCCAATGAGTGTTAGTAGGATTCTGCAAACCTCATATAAACGGCCTGCGTACATATAATAAGATTTTTCTCTCTTTTGGGGGGAGAGAGAAAGAAAGTCTGCTGGGCTTTGTGCAGGTAACAGGTTCCTAATCTCACATCTCTATAACTTTAATAATGGAATTAATGACAGGATTAGCATAGCACATCAAGATGATCTGTCACGTGAAACCAACAGAATGTCATAGCAAAGGGCTGGTCAGCAGGGATGCTTGATGATAACTCTTTTTTTTTATTGGGAGTAGGAAAGCAGAGATGTATTTTCTGTAGCCTCAGTGCCTGGGATTTGGCAATATTCAGAAGTGTTTTGCCATGTGGGAAATTAAAATCTGCAAGTACAAAATTGCTTATTTAAAAACAAAGAACAGCAACAAAACCCATGTTAATTCAATTAAAGGGTCAGTGCAGGAAAGCCAAAATAGATTTATTTTTTTTTTTATCTGCTAAGAAGCAAGGGGGTGGAAAGAAGATACATCTACATAGCGGGTATTTCTAATTAACCAATGAGAGCAAAGGCACTTGTTCCACTTAATCATGAAGCAACAAAATGGAAAATAGCCCTTCTCATCTCAAGAAAATGCTTTGGAAAATGAGCCAGGATGAAGAGAGGAGCTCATGGCATTTCAAGAATATGTTCTAATCTCCCTTTTTCCCCACAACCCCTCCACCTTCTTTGTAATCAAGGCTGCCTCAGCCTATAAGCAGGTATTTATTTTTAGTTTTGTTTCAGGACTGGCTTAGCTGTTTGCAGTGAGCAGATGGGGATTTGATGTTACATTCTGTTTCAATTGTCTTTCAGTGAAATTAATTGCAATAATTAACCACTTTATTGATATAACTCCTGTTTCCAGAAGTGTCCTACTGTAAGAGCATTAGAATCTAAGGAATTTAGAGCCATGGATCTAAGTACAGGATTAACGTTAAAGATGGTCCTTGAGCAAAATCTTGGATTCAGGCAGCATGATGCTTGAGAACTGAAGCAGAACTTCACATTTTACTCTTAGGTCTTTAATTGCTGTCAAACCAGGAAAGCTATTTTGGGTTCAGGCCTCCCATGTTGCCCCTACAAGTTCTTGCATTTAGGGCTCTCCCATCTGATGGAGTCCCCATGCCCTCCTCCATGTGGCACACGCCTCCTCAACTTCCTACACACCACGCAAATGGAAATCTATTTCAGTTCCCGTTAGGCAGGTAATTAGTTTGATGGCGTTATCAGAAAGGCACTGAGACTAACGTGTCTACCTCCCAAGCAGTGAGAAGCTCCAGCAAGACCTATGTTTTATATCCTGCCTCAAAACCAAACTGAGAGAACTGCTTTTTAATTCACCAGTTTTATCTCTCTGGGCTTAGTGAATTCTAGTGCCCATAAAAAGTGAGAGACAGCTACTGCAGGCTGAAGGCAAGCACAGTGTAAGCTTCATGCATAGATACTGCTCCGCTAAATACGCCTTAATGCTGACCCTGTGGCATGTCCCACTCTAATAATTCTTCCTTCCCTGGTCCCCTCTGCTCCCCTCGACAGTTCTTCCTTGGTGTTTCTGTTGTGACTTCAACTTTCCTTTTAAAATTGCAGGCTTGGGCGCCCTGTGGTTACTGACTGCAACTTATGCTGAGCTGCGCAGGAGGTTTTGTGAAGGGTCCAGGGTGAAATCTTCTGAATTAATTGTCACTTTTGATAGAGACCAGACAGTGAACTTTAGTTTCCAGATGAGGTAATGATTTGCCGAATGATCCTCTATGGTCCTTTCTGATTTAGGGTCTTCCTCTGGGGAAACGCTCATACATTTAGGAATGAAGTCACTTCTACAGCACTTCTAGTCCTGAATTGGAAATCGTAGGCATGGGCCCCTCTGAGCCTGTTTCCTTTAAACAGGAGTGTGTTATCCAAATGAGGAAATTCTCTCTTCAGCAGGTGTTTTTTCCATGCTTTGCTTTACTTTTTAAAAATGCAAAGAAACTCTAAAGGCTGGGAAATGTCAAATGTTTTACTGAGCTTTATTCAAGGAGGAGGAAGAGATCTATCATGGGAAAGTGTTGAGACCCCAGAAATGTCAAAGAATTGGATTATCCAGTCACCAGAATTGGGGCAACTGGTCCCAGGTGAGAACAGCTCCACAACTTCTTAGTACTGTTTCATCACTTATCTTTAAGATTCCCTCAACTCTGTAAGTCGGATATTAAAAAAACCCCAAACCTTGTTTTTTCACATCAAAGAGAATTTTCGGCAGAGAATGAAATCCTTGCCCTATTTACATCGGAAAGACCTGGCCATTGACTTCAAGGCGGCTTGGATTTCACCTGAGAACTGTGATTTGCCTGTATCATTCCATAGTTTAAAGTGACACATTCTGAAAGGCAAGTGAAAAAGATCACCAGTCATTAAGATGTGGCCATGGGCTAGCTAGGAGGTCTACATCTTGTCAGTAGGGGAGAAAAGACAGCTATAGGAGCGTGCAGTACAGACTTGTTTTACACAGTTTGTAGATGGTAGCCTCTAATGGTAGTGGGACTTAGGTCCAAGTACGGGGCTGTAGTATGGATCCTCAGTACAAGAAACTGAAAGGAATTAATAAATATCTACCTCTCAAAAAAATATTCCTTCCATGAATCTCCAAGCACTTTGTGCAGGAGGTAAGCATCATTATCCCCATTAATGGGTTTTTCAGATTTTTCCTGCAGACATTTCTGGTTGGGTAAAGCTAGGTTGGCTGTGAAAGAAAGTGACGCTGTTAATGATTCTCTCACGCTTCATGGAGACCTGACTGACTGAGGCTGTAGGCCAAGTTACAGTGTGGGCAGGTCTGGGGCTTACCGTGCCTTGCCATATGTGTAATGAAAAATAAGAAAGGACAAATCACTCTGATATTTCCGTGCACTTTTAGTAGGTTTCTCCCAGAAGTCAAGAGTTTCCACATGTCCCTCGTTTGTCTTTGAGTCTATGGTGATTGTCTGGGGTAATTGAAATACTGTAGTGGATTTCAAACCTCCACTTTGCTTAGAATAGTAGATTTAATCCTTGCCTTGGACCTGCCTTGTTACTTTTACTTTGCAGTGCTAGGGTGGGTTTATACAGCACAGTGCAGAAGATAACCACTGGCCAAGTGCAGCAGCACACTGGTGTGTCTATACTGGGCTGAATTTCAGATCTGTGGAGCCTGCTTGTGTACCTCTGGGTGGGTGCTTTGCTGTATGGTGGTGAGCGTGCTTTGGATGAGGAGGAATTTTTGGTTTTTCAGGAGTGTTTCAGCTGAGTTAGCTCACAATATTCTTCCAATTTACTTCCTGGACAACCACCTAAAAGAAAGTCTTTGCCTCCCTCTGGGAAAGGTTTCTTCATTCATTTTCCATGCCCAGTCTGTTGATATTTTGAAAATAAGATTGGTTGGCTCAAAGTAGTTGGAATTTTATTTAGTCCCGTAACTTCTCTAAAATCCATAAGGTGAATGTATAAGCCTAGTCTGCCTCTCTCACTGTAAATGCAAGAGAAACAGGTGTGATGCCATGGTTTTTATGTATTAGAGGCTCCTCCTAGCCCAAGTTGACTGTTCTTAGGCATCTCAAAGGTCACTGCTGGGTCAAGAAGGCCTCATTAAATGCTATTTCTCACGATCATCAACCCTCCATCCTTTCAATGTTAGGGGGAAAAAGCATTGATAACCTGTGTCTGTAAAATATCTGTTATGCTTGGACTATAGAAAGGGTGGGTTTGTCCCTTTGGTCACTGGAAGTGTACAAGCCAGGGTCCAGAATGGCTGGACAGTGATTTTAAGTGCAAAACTGGCTGTTCATCCTGTGCATTTCTACAGTGTTATTGTTAAGGAATGTTAATAGGATATATGGAAATTATTCAAAGATAGGTCATCTCCTGCTCTTGGGCTTTCGGTGATACTGGCCAAGTCATTTCAGTTTTGCACATCAGATAACCATTTTGGAGATTTCTTAGTGATATTGAAATGGATTGTCCTCTTAAACATCTAACATGGTGAAAATTTGATGCCAGGAAGTCACATCTTGTTCACTTAGCCCCTCTTAACGTGTGAATCAGTTTTTCATGATCCTTGCTTAAGATAGAAAGCAGCCTCCTTCCAAACCCAGTGGCATGCCTACAATTAGCAAAAAGACAAGAGATGTAGGAGGGGAGGCACATGCTTTGTACATGGTACCACCAAATGGCATCCCACTGGGGAGAGTGCAGAGCCTGCCTGAGGAGGACCTTGTATTCCTCCAGAGCCTGCTTTCTCACATGCACCTCCAGAAGTACAGTTAGCTGACAATATTACGTCTGTTTTTAAGAGAATGTCTTTGGAGTTCAGTGATTCATTTTCTCATAGCTGAGAGCCATGAATACAGCAGAGAATTGTCATCGCTCATCACCTTCTAGCTCTTTGTGGGAGCTGGTACCTCTGAGGAGCCACCACTGGCCCTGCTGCCTGTCTAGTTTGCTCTCATGTGAAAATTGCTCCTTTGGCCAGCCCTGGCTTGCCTGTGGCACCCCCAGGGAGCCACCTCTGTACCTCCCCAGTGCAACAAAGCTCTTCACGGGAGCTTTGCTAGCTCCAGGCTCCAAGGACTCTGCTCCCTGCAAGTCACTGCTGGTGGTTTTTGCTTTACTGAACAGAAGGGATAGAGGCAAAAAAACACCGAATAAAACCATGAGAGGAGTAAGAGCAGCAACAAAGCAGAGAAGAAATCCCATCCAAAACCACCTTCTACTTAGTGGGAGAGAAGAGGGGAAGCCTAAAGCTGCAGTACAAATACTGATTATTCCTGTCAAGGATTCGCTGCTGTTGCTAAGTTACTGGCCTCTTTGGAAAACCCTTGAAGTATGGGGTACATTAGGAGCTCATTAGGGTCCCGGGGACTTGTGCTAAATGTACGATATGTCTCCATGCTAAACGCGCTTCAGAAATAACAACAGAAACTTCCTGCACAGAGTTTAGCTGCTTTTCTTTTTTCTTTTTCTTTTTTTTTTATTTCTCTGCCCCCACCTCCCCCACACCCCCCTTACTCCTGCATTGCTCCATTTGTTCTCTTACGACAGCCGAGCCATGTGACAGGATGGGAGAGGATACCTGGGATAGAGATGAGCTCTACTTCACTTTGTAAAGTTTCTGGCTTTTCAATGAAAGTTCCTCTGCAGGGGAGCGCAGAGGAGGAGGAAGGACGACTGGAGATGCATCTCTGATCCGTTCAGAGTGTATGCTTAATGACATCCCAGGGATTTTATGTCAAGTATATGGGGTGAGGAAGTCTGAAATTTAGAAATCCAGGGGCGCAAGCTCTTCTCCGGTGTGTCAGGGCACTAAGGCCCGTTTAACTTCGAGTGTCAGAGCCACAGAGCAAAATCCACAGCCTGGAGCTGGCTGCCTAGGTGTGACAAAGGAACCCCAGCATGCCGACAGCTGGTGGGAGGATGGATGAGTTGTCCTTGGGGGGGATCTAGGCAGCGTGCCTGCATCCAGAGATATCACACATGATCTCTACAGGGAGTTAGTAACGTGTCTGGGCTTAACATAAAAATTTGTATCTCTGCTGTTTTACATAATATTTAATGAATGATATATTAGTAGCCCCAACAGGATTTTAGTTTTATTTAATGTAATTTATAAATTAAACAGTCCACACTGGGCGGAGAAAATTAACCAGCAGGCTCACTAGGAACAAACCACGGGTCTTTGGAACAGGCAGCAACTGTATTTACATGGATCATGTGCCATTTAGCTAGCTAGACAGGAATTAAATGGAGGAGTACTCTTTCACGTTGCAGTTATCCATTTCCATAACTCATCAACCTGGCATCTACATTTGAATTGGGAGCAAACCTCAGGTTGTTGGTTTTGGGTGCAGTGTGGAAAAAACAAATAAGTGAAGGAGCTTTGTCTGCCCAGACCTGAACAGGTGCACAGAGGATCAGTCACCAGTTTTCTGAACTGATTTTGATGTTTCAGGGACAAGGGAAGCACTCAACGAAACAGGAGCGTAGCTGCGATCTTAGCATCATCAAATCTGGTGGCTGAGATGTTGCAAATATTTATGGTTGAGAAATATTTTTCTTGTGAAATATTTTTCATTGTGAGAACTGAGAGGGAAACTGGCATTGCTTATGTGAACCCTGGGTTGCTAACCTTATAGCTTGGCCATTTCAGAGGAAACCTAGGCAAGATCTCTACAGCTAGATGGGAAACTTGTTCCTCAGTTGTGTTTAATATTTTTTGCCCATAGCCTTTATTATTTTTATTTTTTGGCTCCGACCTGTAACTTGAAAGCCTGGCATACTAAGTGCTGCTAAGTGAACTCTTGCTTTGACCTGAATATTAAGTTTATCCTGTGCTGAAAGGATGGAAGAGCAGCGAGTGGGGTAGACCAAAGTTAAAGTGAGCAGCCTCCTTGGAGGCTGTGAGTCAGAGTAAACCAATTACATGCAGTCACTCCTCAAGGAATGGCACCTCACAATATCTTTAATGAGCGTGGGGACAGGGAGTGGGTTTCCATCGCTCTACAAAGGAGCAGACTGATGGCTTTTTGCAAGGGAATTCCCTCTGGCAAGCAGGAATTCATGTCCCTCTGCAAAAGTCAAACAGCTGAGAATAAACATTCCCTCCAGCCCTGGTCCTGCATAAACCTGAAGTCCCATACAAGTTTTCCCATGTGTTGCATGGAGGAAGTTAAGGAGCTCAAAGTCGTATTCACCCAGAGGAGCGCACGGAGGGATCTACTGGGCTTAGCAACAAGGACAGGAAGGTCTTAAACCTCACTGCTGTCTTAGAGTGTTGAAGGTGTTTTTTCCCTGATGTACTTTACACTCTTCTGAAAGAAAATGCCTTTTCTTTAAAGGCCCTTTTCCTGTAGGGCCTTTGAAGTGGCAGGGGGCAGCCTCCACCGGTGTACAGATTAAAGCAAACACTTGGAGAAGGAGCCGTTGTGTCTTACACGGCTCAGCAGAAGAGAGCCAGGGATCAGGCTGCTTGGCAGGGCCGGCTTGTGTCCACGCTGCTTAGATGTCACGTTAGCTGTCTCTATGTGATGTCGGTTTCGGAAGGTGCTAGTTGGAACAGTGCAAAACTCAGTGAGAGGGAGTTGACTGTGAGGTGGTGTGGCCAGGCAGGGTGCACGGCTGGATTTCAGTCCTTGTTTTGTTTAGCAATATGAGATGGCACTTTGGTCCAGTTTCTTCCCTGTACCAGAGAGCTGCAGTGAACTTCTCCTGCTTCTAGGCTAGGAAGGATGGACAGCTCCCAGCCTCCCTGTTTTCACTCTGTATGGTTATTTGAAGATTTAGAAGCTCAGTGTGACCGTTGTTGTTAAGTGGAGCAGACAAAAACAACATTTAAGCCACCTTTGTACTGAGCTTGCTCAATTGCCTGAAGAAGCCAAGAATGCTTCCTCCCCATCTGCAGAGAAAGAAAGGTGGTATTTTTTCTGGAAACCCCCTCTTTTCCTTGTAGTTGCAAAGAAAACTTTCCAACCGTGAGCTAAGCCAAATCAACATAATATCTGCCCGAATCAGTTTCACTGAGGGAGAGCTGATACATCTCTAGTCATCTGTGCGTGATCTTAACCCTGAGACCTAATGACTTGAATTTCATGTCAGTGTTCTTTACTGTTTCCTTGCTCTGTGTGCCAGCAAAAAGCATGCAGGGTCAAGGTTTACCTGTGATTTCTGGCTGCAGTGGCTGGCAGCAGGCAAGTGGACACTGGGGAGGCTTTCTGACATGGGGGAGTTAAAAAGCCTTTTCATTTTCAAGCTGTGTTCATCAACACCTCATTGATAAATAGGATCCTGGGACCAGATCATTTAGCCATATACTGTTGAAAATCTGCCTTTCCCATGGGTCCTCAGCGATGCGGGCCCACGGCCTCTACAAGAAAATCTATTGCATGTCAAAAGGACAAGAGCTGCAGCAAATAATGGGAATATAATGCTTATATAAATAACATGGGGAATTTGGTAGTAGTTGCAGTATTAATTATATGAATAATGAGGATATAACATTCAATGGCATCCTCAAAAGTGCCCCTAAATCTGCTGTGCTGGAGGTTGCTTTAACCTGGGGCCCTTCACCGAGTTTCAGTCTCATTTGCTATAGAGAACACAAGGCTCTGGCTCCCCTGCTTTTCTTGTAGGTTTGGGGGTACTAATTAACTGGTGTTTGAAAAGCCCTTGGAAGATAAGTATTCACCTTGATCAGCAAAAAAAGGCCCTGGAATAGCTGCGGGGGAGGGCACAGCCTCTTTGCCTACTGATCAGGCGTGATTTCATCGGCAGCATCTCATCGCAAGGTGTCTGTCCAGCTATATCCCCTTAAAATGCTGCAACCCCAATTGTGGTATGCCTTAAAAGCCAGGATGACTTTCTTTTCCTGTTTATGTACGCTGCCATCATGGGCGACAGCAACAGCCTTGAGCATTTTGGCTGGAGTGGGGACTGTAACAGTCTCTCACTTTGATGAGCATCAAATTCTCGTCGAATTAAAACCAACAGACACCTTGGTGAGACCCAGCTCTGCGATTAGTGCGGGTGAGTGAATGGATGCTGCCACCTAGCAGCTGAGATGGGCTCCTGCTGGTCTCCAAGACAGCTTCTTGCCTTCGGTGCCAGGTCTCCTACCTTGCAGCAAGTTTGTTGACTATTAATTAGTTTCACAGGTGAAGGGCTTTTCTTTTTCCATTTACATCATCATCACAGCATGTCGGGCTAAACACTTTGAGTGGTCCTTGCTGAAAACAGCAGTGCAAAGCTAGGAAGCTGTGTGTGCATCTGTGAATCCTGGCATCTGCCTGTGTCTGTATGGACGTGTCTTTGCGTGTGTGCTCATGGGAGGTTTACGTGCACCTGACCTTTCTAGGAATGAGAGAAACCTTCTGGGGGCTGGTCACTGTAAGGCAAGAGACAGCTGCCAAGCCCAATAGGCCAGAGTTCAAAGAGAGAGCTGACTTCTCGATTTGCAGACGTAGTGCAGGATCACAGAAAAATCTGAGGGAAAATAGCTGTGTTACTAGTTTGACCTTTAGAAGAGTAAATGCACTCTCTGAAGATCAGGGAATCTGATGCAGAGTGGACACTTGACCTTCGAGCCAGGGGCTGGGAGATGTTGGTGGTGCAGGTGGAACACATTTAACTGTATTTTTCAGAAAACTGCATGATCTCTATAAGGGCTCAATCCCTGTTCTATTAGACACATCCCAAAACTGCTGAGAAATGCTATGGCCACTGTTGAAGGAGACAGGAGGTAAAGGACTCTGAACTCTTCAGAAAAGCATTTGGAGTGACTGGGAGTAGAGTCAGAAAGTGAAATTCAGGAGTTACCAGGCAGACCCTACCCCATTAAAATCTGTGTTCACATATGCCAAGGATGGTATGAGGAACACAGTGCCCATAGCTGACTTTGTTCCTAATCTGATAGTCCTATATCCCATTTTAATCTGTAAATGTTTTGTTCTGAGGAAGGAGAGGGGGAACCAAGGACAACTGCATCCTGCATGCATCTTGCAGTCCTGCTAGAGGAGGAGCACTTACCCATGCTGCCCAAATTCCAAGGGGTGCAATGCAACACCACCCCCTTTTTAGCAGGTGCCTGTAGCAATGCACTTTCTCAGCATCCCTTACATACTAGGGTCCCCACCTATGTATCACATGCCTTCACGACTGTTGCCACTGGTATTTTGCTTTGCTTTTGGCTCTGGCTTTCTGTTGGAGATGGACTTAATAAACTGTTTTCTGTTCTTCCCACTGAACCTTCCCCTTCTTCTTGTGTTTGCCTGCCTGTCCATCTGCACCCCATGGATGCCAGCCTCTGCTGCTGTGCTGTGTGGCCTTGTGGGTGATCATGCAGTGATCCACCTGCACCCTCTGTCTCTTCAGCAACTCCTTCTGCTTCCTCCACTGCATATCCCCACGCCCCCAGCAGCCTCTCACTCTGCTTCTCACACTTGTGCCACATGTTCATAGCCCTGCTCTTTGCCTTGCCTCCTGACACCTACCCTGCTGCCTCTCGGCCTGCTTTCTTCTCTTGCCTGACCACACTTTCCACGTCACCTTTTTCCTCCCCAGTCTCATCTTTGTGTGATACAGTAGGACAGAGAGACACTCTTTGCCTAACCTGCTATGCAGCAGGGAGCCAGGGTAAGAGTGTGGCCGCTACCCATGGTGAGATGCAGAAAAGAAGAACCTCTGCAACGTGAGGGAAAATGGAAAGCATTCCTCAGTCCTTTGCCTTGTTTTGCTGCTGCCTGGTTTTTTCCTTCTGCTGGATGGATGAACTGTGCAGTTGTTAAGTGGTACAGGCTCCATCCTACTTTCAGAAGATTTCTCAGCTGCTTCCCTACTGAGAGCCTGTGCAAGAGGGATTTTGGTTGCACTTCCACTGATGCTGACCAGCTGAATGACAACCATGAAGTTTGTAGGTGGTGATCAGAAAGCTATAATAGAAAAATCTCTTACTCCGTAAGATGCCTCTATTTGGGGTCTAACTGCTATTCCGTACCTCTGTATGCCCACAAATTGCTCACGCAATAACATGTTTACACTTGAATTTCAATTGCTTGGAGTGCATATCTGTTTGGGGAGTGGAATTCTCCCAGGAAGTGAGGGCAGAATAGTATAAGAAATTACTCGTCTGTATCAAACTAATGGCCCATCCAGTCCAGTATTCTGTCCTAACCGTAGCCAGTGCCGGATGCTTCTGATAGACTTGTAACAACCCCCTGGTGTGCCTGGTTTTACAATGCTACATAATAGGGAGACATTGCTTTCTGACCCCAACTTGCGATCATTTTATACCCTGAAGTGGGAAGACTAATAACCCATATGGTTTTTATTCTAGCAAGCCTAGCTGCAGATGCTATTCTTGTAAGGTCTAATCCTTTTCTGAATCTTGCTAATCTGTTTTCCTCTATAATATCCTCTGGCAACAAGTTTCACAGGTTAATTATACGTTGATTGCACAGTCTTTCCAATCATAGGCACAGTTCTGCTATACCTCATCTTATCCGTGTGTTTTTAAGTCTCTTTCAGCAACCAGAAGTGCCTGCAAATTTATTTCTGCAGGAAAATAATGAAAGAAGCTAGCTTTATACTGAATTCTGCATGCATAGGCCTCGAGTTACTGATATTATCTCAGTTTCCTTTGAATTCAGAGCATACTTCTTTCCAAGTAATCTATCCGGTATAGCTATAAAGAACTTCTCCCTGGGGTTCTGCCCTACAGCTCATGCCTCTAAAATTCACTCTCCCAAGTGTTGCCTATAACATACCCTGTTCCCAAGTCAGTGGTATGTCATCTAGCTAGGCTCTAGCCAAATTATGTCTTTATGTGCTCGTATTCCACATTTCCTGCTTGCTGATCTTCCCAACTCACCTGGATGCTACATACTAGGACCCTTTGCGCCCCTCAAGGACAAACAACTGCTGCCAAACAGCACATATTCCCTTGTCTTCTAAGGGAAAGCTGGTGGTTACTCCAAAGACCATGTAAGGAACATTGATAGCACATTTCCCTGTGGGAGCAGAAGGGATTCCCTGAAGCATGTATGTCTTCTCTGTGCCCAGGCATAATGCGTTGTTCAAGAAGCACTTGACATGCTGGCTGCATTCTCCCCAAAAGTCCTTGACTGCCCATGTTTGCTGTATGTGCTGCAGATCAGTGTATGTGCATGAGCGATGCACGTTAGTATCTGTACTCTTCCCCTGCTCAGGTTGCCCAGATGAACACGTGATGGAAGCTGAAAGGTACTTTATTCTCCGATGTTGATACCAGCCAGTGCAGCGTGGTTGCCCAACATGGTGTGGCCTTGCACCCGCTCCATTCAAACGGGTGCAGGATGCTCACTCTTTTTTCCCATCTGCGTTCCTCCAAACTGCATTTTTCATAATTGAAATGATGGCTCCCACGGTCCTCAGCTTCTGAGGTCCTGATTTTGGCCTGCTGATCTGACTCCTACACCCATCTGCAGTTAGCTGTTTCGTGTCATCATTTTAGCCCCTGGTCTTCCCTGAGCATAATCAAGCTGTGGGTTACATCGTCTTTAGGTGGTTGTGTGAGGAGTGTGCATCCACTTCAGAGCTCTTTACATACTGATTACACTTGTCAGGCCAGGTAATCGTTAAAAATCTCAGCTTAACAGAATGGGAAAGTGAGGCAGAGGGAGGTATAATGACTTGCCTGAGGTCATCTTGTTTCTTAGCCTAACATCAGGCTCTTCTCTTCTTGTCACTTATCTCAACTGCAGGGCCAGTTTTCCTTCTGACACTCAATTGAAATGCTGCTGTGACTCCCACACATCTCTGTTAAATGGCTGCTCTATAAATAAAGTTTCTATTTAAAATAGCACATTAGAAAAATTCTACTAGGGGTTTTATTATTATTATTATTATTATTATTATGAGGGTTTTAATTCACCACAGAGAAGCCTCCCTTAAAAGTCATCTCCCCTACCCATTTCTCTTCCCTCTTCATGCTCTAGAAAGGAGGAGCACTTTCACCTAATATAAGCCAAATTAAACATACTGGTACAAACCAGAAAGTGCTGAGAGCAATCATTGAGCTAATCCTCTTGAAGCCTCCTTCAATACAAAGTGAGGATATCTCCCCTGTAACATGTGGGAGCAGACACATGAGGAAGTGGCTATAACAAGAAGTCTAACATCTGTGTGTAAGCAAGAAAACATAGGGCTGAGTGGGGGTCATCTTGCTATTTTACGTTGCATGTCAAAGTGTCTGTTGAAGACTTCTTTCCACTATTTCCTAAAATACCCATACCTTTTCTGCCAGAAATATTCCTTCCTTTCTATATCATGTCCAAAAATCCAAGCAGCTCGTGAAGAAAAGTCTAGGTGTGGTTAGAAAATACATTTGAATTTTGAAAAGAAAGTAAGATGGTGTTGCATTGAGAGTTTCAGGGTGGGCTGGAAGAAGGAAGAGTAAAAGCGATGATGTTTGAGCTTGGCCTTTCTGCTTCCATCGTTACTGTGCCTCTTGCAGGGGTGAATGGGGACCAGCCTCATCCCCCTGCCTACTGCATTGTCGTACTGTTACGTGATGGGAAGTATATTAGAGTGATGCACGTAAAGCGCTTTGTGATCCTGGGAGAGGAGGGGCTAGCGAAGCACAAACTGCTTTTCTAAGCTTGTTGGCAGACACCAAAGGATTCACACTTGTCTTCTCCCTCTGGTAATGAACTCCCGCAGAGAATGTACCAAGCGTAATGCCTTTCTTCAATCCATCTGTGTGGGGAGGGTTTTATGGAGCCCTCCCTGCATCTGGGAAACAGGGAATTTAAAAGCGTCTTCCCAGCAAGCCTAACCCCTCGGAAATAACACTGGCATTGCAAAAGAAGGTGGCCACCTGGTTCTTTGGCTGCCTGCTGTCAGGCAGCAAGGCCTAATGAACCACTCAGGGGGAACATCCGCAGAGGGAGGATGATGAGTCTAATAGGCGCTTTGGTCCCTGGGGTTGGGAGGCATAAACAGCAGCAGGGATGGTGCTTGTGAGGGGGAGAGATGAAAAGCTGACGAGCATTCTCGCCATCCTCCCTCTCAGCATTAAGCTTCCCACATATGGTGGCTGGTGGTGTGTGAAAGTGGGGACACAAAGTTGGAACAGTGGGACTCATCTCTTCCTTTTGGAACAGAGCTACTTTTCTTTCCTGCCTACCCTCTCAGCCCAGGTGCTGCCCATGCTGTAGGCTCTGATCAGCTGCTCAGTAGGTGTGTGTCATCAGCTTAAAAGGTGCCTTGGCAAGCTGAGAGCCTGAGAAAGCTGTGGTGGCTCTTTGGAGAACTGGGGATGGTATACGCTCTGGGGAGTTTGATGTAAAAGCTGCCACTTTCCCATGATTGTGGCTATAGCCATGATCACTTTCCTGTCTTCTAAACCAGGAAAAGGGACCTAACCTAGGAGCATCTACCTTTGTCACATGTCTAGCCATATGTAAACCTTTCTCATTTAACTCATTTACTGGTTGCTGGCCTAGCTATGTCCAAAGTTCAGTCAGCCAGCTAACCCTTCCAGAGGAAGAGCAAGGGCTGTAGATAACGTCAAAAATAAGCGATGCTTTCTCTTTCTGTCAGTATCCCTAAGACCTTTAGAAGAGTTGTACTTAATGGAAGTACCTCACTCTGCACTTACTTAAGGTCTGCCATTTTCTGGTAGGATTATTTACTGTATATTATAACCTGGTACTGTAAAACTACTGGATTTTGAGCATTAGAGAAGGAACTGTTGCTTGCATTATTTTTTGTAACAATCCACAAAAAGATGCAGCAGTGGTTTATATTCTATAATGAGTGTGATCAGTCCTGCTTGTACCCACACAGGGATACCAAGAGTGCTTGAATAGCAGGATGATGCGTATTGCACAGGAAACTAGAGAACAGGGTAAATACTATGATCCAGGTAAATATCCCGGCTTCAAAACACAGTCTTCTAATGTGTAACATCTGCCACTATCAGGCTGAAAATTGCCTCAAGGATTTTGGAAATTAGGTCATAACAGGGAAGAAATTTCCATTCCTTGGTAGAATTGTATTGCCATATGGAATTTGTGAGATACATTGCTTTTTGCTTGTGGGAAGGATTGGTGGACAAGGTTTGCAATAGTTTCAGCCCCAAAAGCAACTGAAATGCTAGGGAAGCTAAACCTTGGCAGAAAGCCTTCAGGATCTTTTGAGCAGTCTTCCTCTATCAAATATACATTAGGTTTCTGCACAGTTTCCCATATAAGAGGGGAAGAGGGAGTTCTAAATCTCTCTTTGAACAGCCAACCTCTTTCCCTCTTGTCCTACAAGCACTTGCAGAAAAGTCCTAATGTATGGGTGGATGGGAAAGAATGCTTTGCCGCTGACTTTCAGCCACCTTACCAAATCCCTTTGTCTCTCCTTCTCTCGCTTTCCTCTCTGTGATGGGGAAAATTATGCTGGGGAATTTTATGGGGGCTTTGTCTTTTCTTGAAAAAAATGAATTCATAGTGTAAAGTGGAAAACAATACTTGTGTGTCTTTAGTATTTTTGGTGGTCTTGCTGTTTACATCTCCCACACTTGTGTAAGATGAAAAATAACCAACTCAGAGTAAAACTCAGCTTCATAGGCAGCATTGCTCAATTTACAAAGCTCTGAAGCCTCTTGTTTGTTAACGAGACTCCTTCACGCCTCCCATTAGTCCCAAGGTTGAACAGAGCATGCTGCAAATGGCTTTTTCTCCCCAGAACAATTAGGAAAGCAATATGAAACACCCTTTATCTTTAAGGAGCCAGATCTTCAGCTTTCACAACCCATTCTCAAGCTATGAGTTTTTGAACATTTCAGTTGAACTTGAATTTGCTGCAGTTTAAGAAATTCTCCTGAGAGTACCATGACCTTATGGGTTTGGTGTGTCTTGAGTGAAGACACTATTAGTCCTGCAAACAGCTGATCCTTCCTCTCTTCCTTAACTCATTTTGGTTGGAAAGTGAACTGTCCCCTCATCAAGGAGATCATTGCAATGCTGCTTTTCCAGCATTTGTCTCCCATCCATCTTCTAGATGGTATTAAAATTACCAACATCAAAAAGAAAATTGAAGTTCTGGCTGTGAATACATAAGGCTTCCTGCATTGAAGTACAGCCATTCTGTCCAGTGGTCAGTAGATGCAGAACGCAGTTGCTGCATCCAAACCTCCACAAACTTTTGTGAGGCTTAGATCTCTGTTTGGTGTCTATCTATAACAAATGTGCTCAACAAGATCCAGCATCTCTTTGGCCACTGCTCAGTATGTTCTTTGCGCCAAATTATTTGAAAGTGGTTGGACATACAGCTACTTTCAAACTGTTGAGATCCTTACAGATGTAGAATTGGGCTTAGTGAATTCTTAAGAGGACCAATGCAAAAAGCATTAGAGACTCATAAGTGGTAATCGCCCATGTCGTCACTGTTCAGATACCTTTTCAGATGTGTCCCAGGGTTCCTTTCTTTAGCTAAATTCTCCCAAGGGCTAAGTTAAGCTTTGATGCAAGGATGTATCATCAACTAGATAGGTCTTCATATCTGTTTGACTCTGCTGGAGAGCTCAGTTTACTGAAGCTTGGCTTTGAGAGTAGGCAAATCTTCAGGAGCTCCGAAAAAGTAAGCATTCAATTTTGCAGCAGTGTGCATTACATGTGTGTGCATGTAATATGAAGGAAAGTTGCTTTTAATAGCCCCTTTTAATTTTCCTTAGTTGTTTCTTTCCCACTGTAATTTGGTCCTTCTACCTTACTAGTCCCCTCTTCTTGATTACCCCAAGGTTTCAGTGCGGGTTATATAGGAGTTGCTTTCAATGCTGACATATTTGAAATAGTAGGTTATTTATTCCTGTTTAATTATTACACCGTATTAAAAAGAACGTGGTGCTTAGGGACATGGTTTAGAAGTGGTTTGGGCAGGTTAGGTTGATGGTTGGATTTGGTGATCTGAAAGGTCCCTGTTAACCAAGACAAATCTATCATTGTATCATTCTGACACGTGATGATGCAATCTTTCGTCGTCCTAAAGAAAGACTATTTGTTAACCATTAGAGGTTGTTAAGTATCCTAGATCACTCAAAGGAGGCTTCAGATTATTTACCTTATTAAATCTTAGCATGTAGGCTCAGACTTATAGAGCCTGTTTTGCAGAGCAGAAAGATATAGTAGGGTAGGATTCCAAGCATCTGCTGTAGTGAAGAAGACCCTAGCTGACAAGGCCAAGTTGATTGAAATAATATCCAGTGAGACTAAATAAAAATATTTGATCAGATTCTCAGAGACTTACCTGGTCACAAACACTGATAGAGAAGCAGGTTGCATGTCCCAAGCTGTCCTGGTTTTGTATTAGTAGTCATGCTCTGTTCACTGTCACTGTCCTGTAGCGAAGGGAGCTAAGAGGGATAATGGCTGATTGGCTTTCTGCTACCACATAATGGCACTTTCTCCATGCAAAACAAGGCAGACTCTCTCGCTGCTTGTCCTTTTAGGTCTTCAGATTGCATCTGGGTGACATCACGTTTCTGGATGTATGTACAGTTGTGCTAAAGGAGAGTGTGTGATGTGTTTCCATACTGAGGATCAGTTGGCAGGAGTCTCTGTTCTGAATTTAGGACCAAACACCTGCAGTTTTAAGGGCTTGAGTCAGTCTCTTTGGCTCAGGATATGCAATTCAAGCTTTCAGGAACTGACCATGCTTTTAGCTGTAGTATTGAGGAAGCACATGATGAGGAAACGGGGAGTATATTTATATTGTGAAGTGTACGTGGCAGAGTACGTTCTAGATTTTCACAGCATTTGAAATCTGTGGGCTGGGAAGTTTGTGTGTGCTACTAGGCAAGAGACTCATTCAAGCTTATGTCGACAAATGTTGGTCCAAGTAACTTCTTAATCTATCTTTCACACTTCATCACTGTGCAGCTTGTAATGTTTGTGCTGCACAAGACAGAGTGCTGGTACAGAAAATTAGCAATTATGAACCAAACCAGGACTTGGACAACTTGGGCTCTAGTCACAGCTCTTCTGTGGATTTTCTGGGTGGCCTCCAGCAAGCATCTTAAGTTGTTTCTGTATTAATAAATTAAATATACCTTGCGGCATTCCAGGCAGTAAAGCCACCTGGCATGGAATGGACCAGATCTATGGCAGTAAACCACTATAATCCTTAAAAGACTGTAGCTTCACATAACCCTTCCTACTTATGGAAGTCCTTGGATCATGTATGTTTGGGAAATATTTGGGGTAAATGCAAATAATCAGCTGATAGTCTGGAAGAACATCCTTCTAGGAGGAGTGAAATTCTGCCATCTCCTCCTCCTTTACAGTCCATTACTTTTGTGGGAAGCAGCCTTAGTTGCATGGCCTGAAGGGAACTGTGGGCACTCCAGCCAGGGCCCTCACTTAGTCCAGGACAATGAAAGAATGAGGACAGCTGGGCAAACTACAGTGTGCCACTCTTGCCTATATGTATAAAATAAAAATAACACAATTTCCTGACTTTAAAAATATGATTTAAGGTAAACAAATTGATTTAAGGCAGCACTCTAACTGTTGAGGTTAAGAAGAAATAT
Organism: Porphyrio hochstetteri; assembly: GCA_020800305.1. Classification (NCBI taxonomy): domain Eukaryota; kingdom Metazoa; phylum Chordata; class Aves; order Gruiformes; family Rallidae; genus Porphyrio; species Porphyrio hochstetteri. The sequence continues at coordinate 106,542,161 of CM036905.1, read as the reverse complement.
TAAACAATTGCTGTGTTGGCTAAACTCTCCTGTTTTTTCCTGAAATTGCTTCGAGGTTTGTGGAATCATCCCAGAATCACAGAATAACAAGGTTGGAAAAGACCTTTAAGATCATCAAGTCCAACCATTCACATCCTAAACTAAACCATATCCCTAAGTACTTCCTCTACCCTTTTTTTGAACACATCCAGGGAAGGTGACTCAACCACCTCCCTGGGCAGCCTGTTCCAGGCCCTGACAACTCTTTCAGTAAAAAATTTTTTTCTAATGTCCAATCTAAACCTGCCCTGGCACAGCTTCATGCCATTCCCCCTTGTCCTATCACCTGTCACCTGGCTGAAGAGACCAATACCTACCTCTCTATAACCTCCCTTCAGATAGTTGTAGGCAGTGATAAGGTCTCCCCTCAGCCTCCTCTTCTCTAAGCTAAACAGCCCCAGCTCCCTCAGCCGCTCCTCATAGGATTTGCCTCCCAGCCCCTTCACCAGCCTGGTTGCCCTTCTCTGGACTTGCTCCAGGACCTCCATGTCCTTCTTGTGGTGAGGAGCCCAGAACTGGACACAGTACTCGAGGTGTGGCCTCACCAATGCCGAGTACAGGGGCACAATCACCTCCCTAGACCTACTGGCCACACTGTTTCTGATACAAGCCAAGATGCCATTGGCCTTCTTGGCTACCTGAGCACACTGCTGACTCATACTCAGTCTGCAGTCAACCAACACCCCCAGGTCCTTCTCTGCCTGACAGCTCTCCAGCCAGTCTCCCCCAAGCCTGTAGCGCTGCATGGGGTTATTATGTCCCATGTGCAGCACTCTACACTTGGCCTTGTTAAACTTCATCCCATTGGACTCAGCCCATGGGTCCAGTCTGTTCAGATCCCTCTGAAGAGCCTCCCTACTCTCAGGCAGATCAACACTTCCTCCTAGTTTAGTGTCATCTGCAAACTTAGTGAGGAAGCATTCAATCCCTTCGTGGAGATCATTGATAAAGATGTTGAACAAGACTGGACCCAGGACTGAGCCCTGGGGGACGCCATTCGTGACCGGCCTCCAGCTGGATTTTGTTCCATTCACCACCACCCTCTGGGCTCGGCCATCCAGCCAGTTTTTAACCCAGCTGAGGGTCCACCTGTCCAGGCCAGTGGCAGCCAGTTTCTCAGTCAGAATTCTGTGAGAAACTGTGTCAAAGGCTTTACCAAAGTCCAGGTAGATCACATCCACAGCCTTACCCTCATCCATTAAGCGGGTCACCTTGTCATAGAAGGTGATCAGGTTAGTTTGACAGGATCTACCTTTTGTAAACCCATGTTGACTAGGCCTGATCCCCTGGCCATCATGCATGTGCTGCATGATAGCTCCCAAGATGACCCTCTCCATGATTTTCCCGGGGACTGAGGTCAGACTGACAGGCCTGTAGTTCCCCGGATCCTCCTTCCGACCCTTCTTGTATATGGGTGTAACATCTGCCAGCCTCCAGTCGAGTGGAACTTCCCCAGTCTGCCAGGATTGCTGATAGATGATGGAAAGGGGTTTGGCAAGCACATCCGACAGCTCCCTCTGTACCCTTGGGTGAATCCCATTTGGCCCCATTGACCTGTGGGTATCTAACTGGCCAAGTAGGTCGCTAATCATTTGCTTCTGAACCATGGGAACTTTGTTCTTCTTCCCCTCCCTGTCAGCCAGGGACATATGGACAGGTTATTATAAACTGTACATGGCGTCTACAGTGGGTCCTTGGATACACAAAACTAGTAGGAGGTGGGAGATCTGAGTCTCACTTTGTCCAAACTACTGCCAGCTTGGATTGTGGCCAGATGAACTATTCACTTATCCCCCATGACAATTTCTATGCCTTGCTCATTGGTAGGGATTGTATGATACTTCTGACAGCTGTAGCAAAGCAAGAAGTGCAATCCAAAGATCTATCAGATTTTCAAGGCCTTTAAATACTTGGACCCTGCCTTACTAATGACTAGGCCAATAAAGTTTCTTCAAATTCTTCTTCTAACAGCTGCCCATACATTCACTGTGGGGCAGAAAAACCCCTAATGTTCCAGTCATTCTCCAATCTTACACGTTCCCTGTGGGAGCAGACAGTTCAAGTCCTTCAGCATTTATCTGATGGTGTTTGCGTCAGAACAGACAAGTGCTACAACCAGAGTTCTCAGCAAGAAGAGACTAGTTTAATAAGTCAATTCACTGGCTTTGACACAGTTGATTTTAGACCCACCAGCTGAGACTGTTTATTTTATTTTTGTCTCATCAGCAGGTGGGTGGATTTTTTTTTTCTTTTTTTCTTTTTTTTTTGAGCGATGCTCTTTGCCTTAGTGGGTTTTGAGAAACACCCTGTGCAGAGCTGAAAGAATCTTAATGTGCACTGTGCGTTATGGAATTGTAACTTGACATTTGCAAAGTCAGTTCCTCCTAAGATTCCTTTCTTTTGGATTACGTAGGACTGTGAGATGAGAGCAGCCTGTTAAGTGGGAAATTGATGTAACCCTTCCCCAGCTTTTGAGAGCTGTCACTCTCACCGCATTTCTACCACACAGGTCAAAACCCACACATTACAGTATCTTTTCAAGACTCTCTGGTAGGGCCAAGCAATGCAATTTTAAAATACATGAGTCACAAAAGAGTGACCTGAGTCTGACCCGCTGCCTCAGTCACAAAAGAGCCTTCCAGGACTTTTGGAAATTCTGTAAACCAGACTCTTAGAAAGTGGACACTTTCCACAATGCTTGAAATCTTGTAGATCTGAAATTCTATGAATATAAAAGGGACCCTCAGTGAAATTTGGCTGTAAATATCCTTTTTCCTGAAGACACTTCCATAGTGTACAAAAGAACACTTTCCTATAGCTTATTTAAAGGTAGAAGGTTTCCACAGTGGCATAGGACTTTCCTCTCCCCTCAGTTTTGGTGGCTGCTATACTTGTCTTTTCTGCTTCTTTACTGACCTCTGCCAAGGTCTTGACAACACACTGGCAAGGTAAAGAGTCTTCAACTCCCAACCATTCATTGAGTACCCTGAATTAACTCTTTTTTCATTTTTCCCTCCCACTAGATCTCAGTGGTCTTTCTTCCCTATCTGCAAGAATGGACTGCAATCAATTTGTCAAGACCTACATGGTATAAGGAACCAAAGCTCTCCTGAAATTAGGGTTGTAATCATACCCAATGTTGATAGCAGAAGGAGTTGTATTTAGTGTAACTCCAGGTGATGCTTTCTCCTAATGATACGCAGTCATGCGGTTACAGGTATAAACTCCTACTTGCTTACACCTGAAGAGCTTGGGGTTTTGTACCATTTCCACGAAAACTTCCTATTTCTCCCTATATCCTGCTTCCAAGTCAGCAACATACCCTTTTCGTCTCTGGTTTGTACTCCTCTAAGTCATTAAATAAAGGTTTGCATTTCTTCTATTAACAGCCTGGCCCCAAAGCTTGCTCTTTGTGATCATGTTGTCAGGGAGGTTTGCTGGAATCCCTCAGCACGTCTGTTCTGGCTCCAACAGTAATTGTGTTTCTTGCTTTTCTTCTGTATCAAGCAGAACTGTTTTCCTGAGTAAACAGACCATGTTCCCACTCCCATCTCTTTATCCATACGTACCTTGCTTCAAACTACTTCTTTGAAATCTGCATAAATGCCACGTTTTCTGTAGAAATACCTCAGTCAGAATAATGATCATTTGCATGTTAATAGCTCCATCTCCATAGGTGGTTGTTAGTTGTTACTGGTCTTGCTTGTTACAATGAATGCAAATCCTTTTTTAGTCCTAATCTTAATTGCAAAATGATTGTATTTTTCCATAATTCCCTATATTTCAGTAATTTCAATCTATATCAAATATGATTTCTTGACATGCTATCATCTGCTTTGTCTATTATGCCTAGGCTCTGCACATGTTCCAATAGACTTGCTAATTATCAAAGCAGTTTGGTGTTTGAACTGAAAATGGGCCCTTAGCCAATTCTTTCCCACCAAACTTTGGTAAAGAGTGAAATGATACTTGAACTTGTACTTCGTGTCTTGAGTCCACTTTCTTGGCTCTTCATCCTTTGTGTCTGACAGTGAAGTCACTGACCTGGCAAAGTGCTGCTGGCACCATCATTTCCAGCATGGGGGAGAGAGGTTACTGAGGTGGAGGGTTTCCTGTCATCATCAGTTCAGTATCTGTGGCCTTTGCAGCACCAAATACTTGGTGTTTAGTACACACAGCAAAATTGACTCTGTATTTTAAAGTTTTTCTCCTTCTGTTGCTCTAAAGGAAACTCTGAGAGATGCAGACTGTTTTGAGATTCACACCAGGAAGTGATATTAAAGCAGAATGAAAGGAAACTATTTTGTTCCTGATATTGTTGGGGACCCTCTGTGGATAAGAATTTTCTCTGTGGAGGTACAACTGGCAAACTGCATAGGTCTTTCTGAATACACAGTGCTCAGTTTGAAGGATGCCTTGGGCACTCAAAGGCCACCTAGTGCCTTGCTTACGTCTGTGAGGACTTCCACCTGGAGATACCACAGTCCTGAGTTCAGTGCCCACATGCTTTTCCTCTGCTGTATGGGAAAGTTCAAAGAAGCGTGGCTCAGGAAATCAGAATGCAGAGGGAAAAGCCACCTGTGGTAGTTGCTAGGAAAAGCCAAGTGAAGGAATACTGGCTGTACCCTAAACCTCTAAGGGACTTAGGTATTCCTGCTCATCAGTCCTGGTTTTGAACTTGAACTGTTACAGAACCCAGGAAATACTGTTTGGAGGGATCCTCTGTAGACATCTGGCTCCTTCTTGGTTGTTCCTTTTAGTTTGGGGAATACCTGAAGGTGCAGGGCAGTCAATGTTACTTCCTAAGAACTGTCAGCACAGTAGCAGTCTTTTAGATTCACCACTTCTGACTTTATACCAGGTCTGTGCAATTTCAGGGTTGACCCTCCACAGCTTCAGTGGGCAGAATTACTCTTTGCTATCTAGTCTATGTATCTGTAGCACAAAATGACTGCTACAGAAGTATGCTGTAGGTCAGGGGCATGCTGTTACAGGTTTTGGGCATACTGTCATGAGACTTGCTTGAGAAAACAACTTTCTGAAAAGAAATGAAAAGACAGTGGTATGATCCTAGCCAAAACTTCTAAGTCTGTGGTCCACTCATTTCTTACTGCAGGGAATCCCAAGCAACATATTCATCCTCAGGAAGAAATGCCAGATTATGCTGTATACTTGGATCCCACAAGAGTGGAGTATCATTTAATCTCTGCAAATTTAAATGTTTGTATGATGTCTTGAAATCGACAATACCAGACTCACAAGACTGTGCAAACCTGCTTTCTGACTTATCTTCCATCCAAAGCCAGAAGCCCTTTTCAGGCTGTCTTTGTATCTCTTGTTTAAGGCAATACTCTTTGGAAGTGAATATAGTCAGGCACTGTAGAGGTGCATAAGTGGGATGTGCTGGGGGATGTAGAGGGTGGGGTATTATGATATAAAATAATCCTCTATTTTTGGCTTATAGATTTGTTATTTCTTGAAGGATAACTGAGGCTGGTCTTCTCCAGAAGAGTAGGAGAGATTTGCTCAAGTGCTGTCCCACGTCTGCAAAATGGGGTTCACCTGTCTAAGGCAGAGCTTTCCAAAACACAATTTGTTTCACGGTTCTTTCGGGGAAAGCCACCCCTCATAGACAGACATTCTTGAGGAGATCAGCAGACCTTAATGTATGCAGTAGCGTATGCATCTTGTACATTCATTCTGCTTTAATATCACTTCCTGGTGTGAATCTCAAAACAGTCTGCATCTCTCAGAGTTTCCTTTAGAGCAACAGAAGGAGAAAAACTCCTATTTGACAGCAGCTTAACCCGTGAGGTAGGGAAGCTATAAGAAAATGAACTTACCCAATATGCTTACCTGCCCTTTATGCTGCAAACCCATAATGTTGAACTAAATCCATAAAGCTGTTTATTTTCACATGCAACAGCACAGCACTGGCCATCTTCCTTTCTACCAGCAGACTGGATAAATAAAGGGCAAAGTAGGTCCCCAAACTGCCAGCAGCTGAAATTTGCACTTGCAACCTACTTCCCCCACCTCACTGGCAATCATAAGGGCATGGAGTCATCTCTGTGTACCCTCTCAGTGGAGCAGTATGCCTCATTGCAGCTGTGAGCTGTCTTCTTTTCCTCACATTGCCTGATCCAACCCCCACATTTAAGTGCAGCTCACACGAATCAGTGGGTAAGACAGCCCTTGTTACCTCCTTTGGCTCAGAGGCCTAATGGAGATAACGTCCACCATGGACATGGGAACTTCAGGCCTTCCTCTGCTTCAGGGTGCTTGAACCCAATCCTCATCTTCAATAATAGCAACTTGCAAAGCTATGCCATCCTTTAGGTCCAGTGTTATTCCTCTGGAGTTCACAAAGCGAGTGTGTCATTGTGGGAAACTCTTGAACGGTAGGAAAGGTTCCCTACCAAGCAGGAAATCTTATGGAGAAGTGGGTCATTTTCACACAGTTTTTGGGAGTAAGAACTTCCCTTAACCTGCCATACTTTTCCTATTGTAGCCTAGTACACCAGTTTGATGTTTTCATGGGAGCTGACTCATCTTGAACTTGCTCTTTCTCTCAGCCCAATGACATGGAACTCTGTGCCCAATTTTAGGCTCAACAATTCAAGAAGTATATTGAGAAACTGCAGGACTGTCTAGTAGAGACAACTACTAAGGTGATCTAGGATCAATAAGGATCCTACTACTATGTGATCCTACTAAATCAGTCCTACTAAGGATCTAGGCTTGTTTACTGTGCTGAACAGGAGGCTAAAGGGTGTGATAGAGGCCTATGGCACTTGAAAAACAATTACAAAGAAAACAGAACCAAATTCTTCTAAATAGTAGCAGACAGCAGAACATTGGCAAGAGTCACAAGCTGTGGTTTGAGAGGATCAGATGGGACATTAGGAAAAGCTTTTTACTGTAAAAGTGGAGCATTGCTGGCAGAGGTATCCCAGAGTCTTGTACTCACAGGATTTCAGGACCATCTTATGTGAGCAGTCAAATAAATTCATTGGTCTCCTTTGTAGTGAGTAGGTACTGAACCTAGTAGAAGGTACAGATGAGACTTGTTCTAAAAGGATTTTTTTAATGACAGGAACCTTATTTTAGGTCTTTTTGAAGTATTCTTTTTCCTGACCCACCTGTGCTTTTTTGGTGATCTTCTTTCCTAGGGTAGTTCCATCTTTATTGGACAGCTATGTCTTGAGAGCAGTATCACTGTGAGCATTTGCAGGGGCTGAACTGCTGTAACTGGTTTAGTGCAGTTGTTGGGGAAGATTGGAACAGATTGGTACTGTGTGAAGCTCATGTCACATGCATTTATCGAATACACTCATAGTGGGATCTAAAAGTTTTATCAGCATGAATTTGGGATGGCTGTTTCCCTTATGGCTGGGAAATCAGAAAATGAACTGTGCACATAAAAACTTCTTTTATTCCTTTCCTAAGTCTGTCTCCAAGCCGCTGGTACTCACTGAGCATTGTTTCTGCAATTACAGAAGGTAGGCTGGAGTCCATGTGATGGAAAAGGGGAACTGGCTCCACTTCTTTGGAGGGTCCTTATGGATGAGCGATGAGGCAAGAATGGAGAGAGAAAATAATCACAAAGAAATTATGCTGGGAAGAGATCAATAAACCAAAAATTACTCACGTCACTTGATGCCAGAACAGAGCTGTTTAAAACCTTTCCCTCTGTAGAGGAGTAATCTTGAAATTGACCCATTCTGCCTAGTTTATTCTTTTCATGTTAAAGCAACAAAGAAATTATTGAAAAAGCACTGCTGCTGGTTTTGGTTGGGTTTTTTGTTTCCCCAGCCGAAAAAGCACAGCCAGCTCCTTTACGCCACGTATGTGGATTCCACCAACTTCAGCAGGGTTTGGAAAGAGCCGCCAGTGATCTTTTTCCTAGTATGAATGTTAAATACGGCTCACCCAGATGGGGAATGATCTAACAAATGAACCCCCCAGAGAGCGATTGCAGGGAACACTTCCAGAGATTAAGGCAGACAAGCACATAAAAGTGATTATGTTCTGTTACCTTGTGAGGCCTGTGGATAACGCTGGTGTACAGATAGATTGTGACAGGAAGAAGCAAACGGATCGGGAGAGGTGGAGATGGAGAACTGCAAAACAAGCTGTGAATGGAGATGGTGGTAAGAAAAGTAGGGGCTCCCACACAGCGTGGAGCCCACACAGCACTGGAGAAGTGAACTAGCAGGGACACCTTTTATTTATTTATTTATTTATTTATTTGGTTTGGAGGTTCTGCTTTATATACCTCACTCCTTTTCTGCCTTCAGTCTCACCGACTTGTTCATTCCACTGGAAGACACATAGTCCATTAGAGCTTGGAAGAGCACAAAAGGATAGGAGAAACCAAGGATGCAAGCCAAGTCTTGGCAAAGGATTGCCCTGGATTTCCAAGCTTAGCTGATGAGATGCCAGGCAGTGTTATTTGAATTCCATAACAATGAATTAGTCCCTGTTCATAGTGTCTTCTTTCTCCAGCTCATTTCTTCATGGAAGGATAACTGAGAGTTACACATCTAGATTTTCAGTTATCTACAGTACCACCTGTGTTAAGCTGTTTGATTTCCTTATGCCTTTCGTTACATATTTAAATTGATACTTTTCCCATTGCAAGACAGTAAGAGGTGCACTGCTAAATGTGTAATCTTTGCAAATACATAGCTACCGTTTCTGTATGTGACAGTGTTCAGTTAAAGCTGGTTGTATCTTGCTGCAATGCCTTTAAGTCATATTCTTATTCCATTTTTGGCTTTCATATAGGTCAATATTTCAGTAGGAGTTTGGTTTGAATTCTGCCAGATTCACATTGTTCTTGTTTAAACAAAGCCTGTAGTTTTCATTTTCACTTTAATTCTTATTAAGAAAATGCAAAACTTTCAGCATTCTTTAAAGCATAATCTAAACAGTGCAAATAGTACCCAACTCATGAGTCTGTAGGTAATAAGAAGGATGAATTCACAAGTGAGCTGGTGAGGTCGAGCAGATCAGTTATTAGGTCAGAAATTTCCAGGTAAACATCTTATGGTACTATTTTCTAATGAAGACAGAGTTTACGCTTGTTTTTCAGGGAAGATTTGAGTACTGAGGAGTCCAAGTTCCTTTGATTTATTTTTCTTGTTGCTTACTTCACTTTCCTGAAGTGGGATAGAAGTCAGAGGCCAAATTTTCAAAGGTAGTCAGGCATTTCATGATGCAGGTAGATATGTAGTGAAATGGGAAAAAAAAATAAAACAAAAATCCAACCCCAAAACCCCAAACCAGAACCATTAGGTTGTTCACCTTTCATTTAAACCAGTAAGGGTTAGATATTCATGTGCCTTTAAGAACAGTGCATCGTGATTACCCCCATCATTAGGCATCATTTAAGTCTTTTCAGAAGCTTTGTCTGTGGTTGTATTTCCACTCTGTGCAATTCAGGCGATAGTTTTTCTTTCCCTCGCTCCCCTGTTCAGAGCATCAGTATGTTATAAACAGGGTCATATAAAGTCCCTTAAATGAAAGCACAATAAAAGCCTCTCTGTAGCAGCTACAGGAATTGCCTACTGGGCTTAAGGGTGTTGCAGAGTGGAAGCGGAAAGCAGTCGATAGTACTGGATGAGGCGGCTGCAGAATGAGAAAGGACAAGCATATTCCAGGCCATCTGTTCCTTTGGAGAACGGAGCTTGTATAGGGTAACACCTGCTTGTCTTACTCAACGTGGTGCTAAACACATCTTCCCTGATTTTTGACCAAGTGACATCCTGGTTGCTGTTTCTGGATATACCAAGACATTCAGATTAAGCAAGCGCTTAATGCGTTCCCCCTTGCTTCAGCCGCAAGCGAGGAGGAAGAACCAGCTGACCTTACACAGGCTGCCTGAACGTGGTGGTGTTTGAGAAAACCCCCTGCTGCTCTAACACAGTGGAATCTAACCAGCTGTAACTGCAATGGCCCTCTGCAGACTGAAGAGGCCATTACCACTGTCTACAATAGTTGCCCAAATGAGAGATTTTCATCACATGGGTTTGCAAAAGGAGTGCTAGTTGGTATCTGAGCAGTGCTTTTAACTGGCAGATACTCTATAAATACTCATTATTTATATATAGCTATATTAAAGATTTAATGTTAGATTTAGAAGTAAAATATATGAAATTTTCAACACAGAATGAGAGCAAATAAGAGAAGGCCAAGAACACATTAGTTTTAACTTTGCTGGGAAGGATGATAAGAACAGGACAGTTGATGCAGGGATATGTCATACTCAGTGGCACCATCTACACCTGGTTTCCAGGGCAACTTTTCAAAAGCTGGAGTAGGTATCTCTCTCATTTTAGGTCATAAAGACTTTTTGCTCAATTAAAATAAACTTTATAGCATTCACTCTAGTTATACTTGCTTACAACCACTTGTGAGCCTCCCTCAAATATAGGTCGTTATGATATCACAGATCCCAACACACACTGTTGATAATGAAACCATGAACCTGGCTAGGTGCATGTGGCTTTTAAAATGAATGGTCAGTGTTCTTCTAGGACATTGCTGCATGGGCCAGAAAGCTGTTGTGTAGTATAGGTATAGTAAGTGATGAAGTCTTGTGTAAGCACAATTCTAGGAGAAACAGTTGCTATGAACACAGAAATACAAGGGCAGGATTGGAAAAGAATTAGGAAACTTTTTAAGAAATTTCTGCCATTTAGTACATTCCAGAGACCAAAAATGCCCTCTCTAGGTGCACCTTTCTGAGTCAGGAATAAGCCAACCCATCCAGGGGTTGACATGGTTTTCAGAAAGAAATTTGTCTCACCATAAACAGACTAAATTTGCCTTCTATGTGTTTTGCTTCCTTTCAGCAATCAGGAATTAGAGTTTGGGGGTCTTCTGAGAGATGCTGAGACTCTACTGTGTTAGAGATGAGAAGGAGGCCAAGTATAGTACATTGTAAACTACCATCTCACAAGGGAGGAGAGAGGGGAGGGGAACAAACAGCAGCATTAAGTTTGCAAACAAGAAGGACCATGGGAATTGAGCACTGGTACATTAAACTTCAACACTGGTGAATGCCTGGCTCAATAACCAGCACATGTGAAACTTCCTGGAGAGCTAAGATGCAAAATAATGTGCTTTCTTCACACAAACCCTGAAAGAAAAAGACAAAACCACCAAGCATTATGACTAAGAAATGGTCGTGGTTATAACCAGCTTAATTCTGCTGGTAAAAGTGGGAAATTCTATTTTGTTTTAGGTAAGTTAGAATATGAAAACAGTTATTCCATTCCAGTATATCTTGGCCAATATGAAGTATTATATTAGAGATGCGTGTGACCTAACCCTTAAATCCTAAATCCTTTTATTTTTGGAAAGCTAGATCCGCACCGGAACCTGCCTACATTGCCATTTGGCTTCCTTTTAAAATATGTGAGAAGAGCCACACCAGTGAAATTAAGCCAGAGATAGCAGTAAACTCGCCAAAAATGTAAACTTGCCTTTTGAGGTTTCTGGTTTTTGAAGCTGAAATTTCAGGGACTGTTGTGGTATCCTTGAATTTGAACTCTAACTCTGATTGAACATCAAACTAGCACACCTTCCCAATTCAAATGTAATTCCCTTGACCTCTGGCTACATTTGATCCAGCTTTGTGAGTTGTTCCAGCAGAATATAAACACGGTTGAATTACTGCAAGTCACTTAGCCAAGTGTTGGTTGTTTGTCCACCTGTACCCCAGAAGTATTGGGTATTATTAAAGGTTTAGAGTTGGGTTAGGCAGTGGTCCATGGAGTCCTATGCATATGTGCTCTAGATCTGATACTGCTTGATGTTTTCATTAAGATTTTCACTGGAGACCGGAATGGAGAGTATGCTAATCAAATTCATATGCAACACAAAGCTGGAAGCAATTGCCAATGCATTGGAGAATAGGATTAGCCCAGAGTCTGACTATGATGAATTCAAGAAGTGAGCTGAAATCAATAAGCTGAGATTCAATAAGCACAAATGTAAAGCAGTTCACATAGGAAGGGATAATTAAATGCACAAATGGAAAATGGAGCTGTCTGTAGGCAGGGAGGGGGAGACAAAGAGGTTTTGCTCCTTAAACCAAATCTAGGAAGACAAGGAATCATTTTTATTCCTGGTAGTGAACAGCCAATAGCTCCAAAAATTAGCTTCATGCCCAGATCCAGCTTTTAGCTCCACATGAACTTGTCACTGACGAGGCATAATTAAAGGTGGAAAAAAAAGAAACCCGAACCCAAAAGCACTAGCTCAGCCTTTTCTATTCCACATCAGGGGTTAGCTCTTAGGTAAAGGAATGACAAGATTTTGTTTTTCCTCTCTTCTGCTACCTGTGATCATCTCTCTAAATCTCCCTTTGTGTTCTACCCACCTGATGTGGACAGTCAGAGATCCAGGTGTGCAAAACAGGGATGACATCTTTTTTTCCATGGACAACTCCAGTGACAGGTGTCTTAACCTGTCATACATAGCCCTGGTTAGCTACTTTATTGTTTCATGTCAAGAAGAACCACGCATTTTGTTACAATTAATGATTTTTACACCCAAGTTTCTATGCTGACGAGAGTGGTTGTCAGTGAGGAGGAGAGGTGTATGTAGGCTGCAGTGATTAAAGCTGGAACCTCAGTGTCCTGAACTGATATGTAGGACTATATGTCCTACAATATGTAGGACACCAGTGTACAGCCCTTGCAGATTGCAGTAGGAAAGGATTGCATGGGTCAGTACTCTCTGTAGAGAGAATGGGAGTAAGGATGGGATTCAGTTCAGTTGCTTCACTTCAGGCAGGGTAGTGATGGGAAACGATGAAAATATGAGTCTGTGGGTCCCCTGGTGAGGTTTGGGGTACATTGACAGATTGTCGAGTGATTATTGGCATGGCCCTTGCTCACAGTGTGCCTGTTGTGGGCCTGCTCTGTCACTATCTGTCAGACACACACCTTGCCAGAAATTCTCTTTTCTTTGCTGGAAAAAATATCTGCACTATTGTTTGAAGGGGAGTTTGGGCTTTTTCAGCAGTACAGTGAACTCCTTTCTCCACTACCCTGACTGGGCTGAGTCAGACCCAAACATAGGGCTTATTCTCTGAAGGAGTCTTTTTCTCTGAGTGCTAATCAGGAGTAAGTGGAGTACCAATTCATCAGGTGCTGCTGTCCATGGAAAGTACTAGCTGGAGAACATCAAGGGGTTGCCTAATGTATCCATACCAAAGGTCAAAAGCTTCCTTCATTGAAACCAGAAACTGTGATCTTTTGAAAGCCATTAATGCCCATGTTCCCCTATTAAATCCAGTCAGGTTCTTTCACTGAGCGCACTCTCCTCAGGCTAAGAGCTAATTTTATTTGCCAGTCTCCTGATCCTTCCCCTGTTGATCTTGGACTAGAATTTTCCTTTTTGAAAGTACACTTACTTCAAGGAATCACAGGCCTGAACTCTTGAAAGGGCTTTTTGAGAGGCAAAAACAAAAACTACACTTTATTTGTGTATTTGAGGCTGTTAAAGAAGAATGTTTTCCTCTGCGGGGCCATGAGAACAGCTTTAAGTCAAGTGATAGTTAAAGAGATGAGGTGGAGCTGTCAGTGTGCTTCATGCATTTAGTGATCCTACGGTTTCGAGGATGAGGCTGTAGAGAACAAATTGCCGTTTACGGGTGTCAGATACTGTGGGTCACCTTGACCTGAAATCTTGGGTTCAGAATTCATCTCAACTGAAATGTCTCTGTGGCAGAATTGCTCCTGCTGGGGCCTCTTGCCACATCAAGGGAGGTTTTTGACTGTAGTCAAATTTGGCATTGACTGTGTGGATTGGATGACATCATGCTTTAATCATGTCTCACATCTCTGTGGTTTTTCTGTCTGCCCTCAACACCTCCAGCTTTAACCCAGCAGTATTCAAATTGAGAGATGGTTGTAAATTGCACTGGGATACTGTGCTTCTCCTTCCCCTGTAAAATCTCATCTGCAATGTTTTTAAAGCTGTATTTTAGGAATAACTGGCCTAGGATGATCTTTAATCAGTTTAGTACCAGTTTCACGCATCTGGCAGTGTATTAGGGCATAGGAAAAACTCCAGAGTGCATTTATCTCCAGACTATCCACATGTAATAACCTTGAGAGCATATTGTAAAGTGACAGAATTCAGGGCAGTCCTGGGGCTGTATTCAGCTCTGATGTACAATGGAGTTGGGATATAACTACTTCCAACGTCAGGAACAACAAACAATTCCTCTGGACTTTTTCTCCGTACCCAACAGTTGGAGTGGCTGGGGATATTATTGTACCACTAAGGTGGCAGCCACAGTATGGATTCAGGTTCAGGATGCATCAAATAAATTGAACCAATACAGCAAATATGTATAGAAAATAGGTTTCAATCGCTATGATGAGCACCACTCCCTTAGGACTGCAGGCAGTGAGGAGGAGGAATGGGACACACTCATTGGCAAAAATAATTTTGGCATAACTGACTTGACTAAAGCCTGGTAGGATAAAGCACTTGATTATAATGTTTAAAAATGTGGCCCTGGACATTAAGGAAGAAGAGAGAATGGCCAACAGGACTGAAACGGTACTCTGCATAAAGCGGCTCTCAGCCTTTCGCAGTTACCAATGGCTGCAGGGCCACGCATGGAAATAGCCAAGTGCCGAAGCCTAGGAGGAGGGACACCACTCAGAATATGTCTGTAGAACTAGAAGTGCTTGGGAATATTTTTGTGTACTGAGGACAGCTGGCCCAGAGTGGCCATTCCCATGCTGATAACAGGTCTTACTGTCTAAACCAGGGTAGCTGGGTGCAGCCTGCGAGTCAAGGCTGGCCCCAGGAGTATTCCGCTTCCAAGATGTGCCTGAGAGTTATTTGGGAGGGTGCTTACAGAGCTGTGCTGGGGCCATGCTAACTGTTTAACAGTAGGGCTGATTATTTTTACATTCCCAGGACCTGCTCCATGTGGTTTAACTTATGAATATAGATGGACCCTGACAGCCCACCCAATCATACCAGAAAACAATGTACTCCCCAACACAGCTATCTGAATGCATGCAAAAGGGGTTGGGGAGTTAGAAGGGATACCAGTGTTGAATGTTGGCTGAAAGTCTTTTACAATCATTATTATAATTTCTAAAAAAGCCCAGATTATATGTTTTAACTAAATATAAGGCAGGAGACAAAGGCAGACACAGATGAAGAGACGAGCAGGTGAAAAGAAGAGAGGTAGTATTATGGCTCAGCCTGAGAGGCAGAGGTGCTGGAGCACCTGAAGCCTAGCTGTCATCATTATTCCTTTGTGAGCATCGCTGGTTTAGTATAAAGAGAGTTTTAAGGAGGACAATGAGGCAGCTTTGCAAAAGTTTAGCAGAGAGAGCTCAAAGGTGCCACTGAAAACATTTAAAATCTGACGGTGCCTGGTAACACTGTCCAGCACACATGGGAGCTAAACTTTCAGTAGGGATTCAGAGGTGATGCTTGGAGGAGGGTAAGCTATAAAAGTCCTGACAGTGAAGACAAACGGCTTCTGTTTCATGAAGTAGAAGAGGGAGGGGAAGCCAAAAGAAACATTTAGAGAAAGATGCAACATACTGCAAACAACAGGAAGGGAATGTGACCTTTGTATTCCTGCGCTGATTTGAGCCAGGCAATTTGCAGCGTTAAGGCCAGGGAAAGGATGTTGTAGTAATGAAAGGGTAGGCTGATGTGAGCCTGGGCAACTGTTTCAGCTGCAGTGAAAAGGGATCAGGAATTCATGCCTTAGACATGCTTTCCAGCAGAAGGCTTTGAGATTTATACAAAGCCCAAGTGTGAGGACCCAGAAAGAGGTCTGAAGGGAAGATAATGCACAGGTTATAGGTCAGCAGGATGGCTGGCCAGACCGATGGTATAGTCTACAGTGATGGAAAAAGCATTTCAGTATTTCAGAGGGAGTCTTTCTTTTTGCCCATGGTGAACCAGCGCTACTACTTTCAAGCTCAGCAATGCATTCATTTGCATGTCTTTTGATGAAGTGAGAAAAAACATGCATCATGCTCATGTAAAGCCAGCTTCTTCCTAGATGTTCCATATGGGGCATTTCTGTGGTGTGAAGGGAAGTTACTGGAGTGTTTCCAAGGTGGGAAGGGAATAAGTGGAGTGCACTCAAGTCCCAAATGTGGAATTGCTTTTAGGAGCTTCCTGCAGGTAGTTTAGGCTGGAACATGGAGGGCTGTTCCTCCACTGTGAGGGTGGCGAGGTATTTTTCAGTTTCTTTATGAAACCATTAAAGATGTTAAGCAATGCTTACTCAGGGTAGGCATTTGAAATCTACAGGTCCTGATGACTTGCACCAAGTTGCTCACAAGAGTTCATTGAGGGGAGATCTCCAGCTCACAAATCTTAACTTTAAATCTTTGTGGGAGAGTAATGGAAATATTAGAAAGAATTTTTATGTTATGCTGGATTCAAAACAAAACAACTGGAATGGCTTCAGTGACAGTAGGGCAGTCATTTTGACATTGTTCCAGAATAAAAGAATGAGAATTATTACATGGAATCTAGCAGCTAAAGAATAAGACAGTAAGAATGTCATTAGCACTAGTCAACATAGATTTAAGGAAAATAGGCTTTTTCAAACAAATCGGCTTTATTCAGTGGAATTACAACTCTAGTTCATAAAGATGACTTCATATGTGGACTTTCCTAACATGATATAATACCTCATGGCATTCTGATAAAATGTTAAAGCTATGCAATACCAATAAAGCAGAGATTAAGTGAGTTGAGGGAAAGCTAAATGATAGATCTCAAAAAGCACTTGTCAATGGGGAATTATCATCAAAAGGGAGCAGTCCTGACTGGCTTCTGAGAAATCAGTACAAAGCCCCATTTTATTCAGCATTTTCATCGATGATCTGGGAATAAGTATGCTGATAAAAAGGGTGGATGACACAAAGATTAGTAGAAGGTTACAAAAAATAATGTCAGTAAAATTCTAATGCCTAGATTGCTCAGAAAGACTGCATCCCTTAAGGACATGCAGAGCACCCAAAGTTAATTTGGGTATTTAGGGAGACAGAACAGAACATGCTTTCAGATGACATAACTATATCTGGAAAGTAAGAATAAGGTATTGTACAAGTGGATCTCAGATTTCCAACTGCCGCAGCAATAAATAGGGGCATAAAGTCCATAGATTTATGAACACAGCAGCAACGAAATGTAATGTGAACTGTTTCTCTCTCTCATATGGCATTGTTGTGTCCAGTTCAGAAATATTGTGTCTTTCTCTGGTATCTACATTTTCAGAGCATGTTCCAGCATTGGGTGCAGAAAAAGTCTTCAACATGACTTTGGTGGTTGGAGAAAATAACTTCCAGTGAGATTTCAAGATCAGTCTAATTTACCTGAAAAGATTGAGGGGGGACTTGATTACAGACCATAAGTATCTTCATTAAAAAAAAATATGGGTGCTACAAAATGCTTTAATCTAGTGGAGAAAGGCATAGCAAGGACCAAGACGTGGAAATTGATGTCAGACAAATTCAAATTAGGTCCAACCTTTCAACAGTGAAGGTGATCAAACACTGGAACAAATTCCCCTAGGATATGCTAACTCTTCATCACCTTCAAATCAAGACTGGATACCATCCTAAAAAAAGGATGTATTAGCAAGGGAAAAGTCACTGAGCTGAGTGCAAGGATATCTGGGTGAAGATTAAAGCCCTGTGACATATAGAAGGCCAGGAGGGATTGTTTAAACCTCTATTCTGACCTTAAAGCACATGAATCTACCAAAACTGGTCTCCTTTTGATGTGCTTTGCATATTCCTTTCATTTCTTTTCTACCATCATATTTCTGTCATAGAACTGTATTGTGCAGAGACTGTTACGTATGTCAAGCAGAGAGAGGCAAACAATGCTGTTAGATGGATCTGCAATTTCTTCACATCTGTCTTCCTGTATCATACTGCTGCTTTTCTCCTTACCCATTCTCATGAATCGTGGTTGAGAAAGACAAAAAAAACCCTAAACAACCAACCAAAGAAGATGGTGTTTCAACAATTTGGAACAGAACCATTTTGAGAAGGGATTTGTTTACTCTGACATATTGGTCATTATCACCAGAAAAGCAAGAGTAGGAAGCATATGTGCCTCAGGTGATAGTCTTTACTGCTGAGAATCTCTAATTGAAGATGCAAAAATAATAGTGGATCACATGAGGTACATCAACTCAGTACACATCTTCCAAACCTTTAGTCAAGGCATGGCAAGTTGTCTTGAGCTTCTGCTGAACTTAGTAAGTTTAAACCTTGAAAGGTACTAAAATGGGGAAGCTAAAGTCCAAGCATCTTGGTCTCACTGTACTTTCCGAGGATGTGAGCTAGCATCTGTTGACATTACACTTTAAATCCTAAATGTAGTATGTTCTGTGCAGGCTGAGTACCAGAGGGCACATTTCTGTTCGTAAACGTGAAGTCAGCTGCAAAATGAGTGATATGTTAGCCAAGTTTTGGGATCTGGGGACAGGAATTGGTGTGTGTACCTCTCCTCTTGGCATTGCTGTACATCATATAATTTCTTCAGGACCTGAGAACTTCTCTCTCAATGTGAACCCACTTAAAAATTCAGAGATCTAATTCTCATTCCTTGTACCATTAAGATAGCGCCATCAGTGAGAAGGCAGCCTATTTGGGCCACTGGAATCCGTCAACTTAGCATAAGCCTCTGTGCAAACAGAAGGCTAGCACTGTAGTTCAAAGATGATAGTTGAACAAGATTTGCAAGTCAGAGGCTTGAAATTCCACAAAGGGATGATCAAACAGCCTCTTTCTTTTAACAAGCACTTCATTTCTTTAGGGGACTGGACAGTTTTCATCCAGAAAATAAATGCAGAAATTTCATGCAGAAATTAAATGCCATCACTGATACATAGAACAAAATGTTATCCCTGACACACACATTGTCAACTGCCAGCTCATCAGCATATCTGGGAATCCATAGAGATGGTCCCTAACTAGCTGGATTCAGAGCTGTTGTCGGCAGAGATCACACTTGCTCTGAAGGAGACATTCGATTTTTATGGATAATTTTAGAAGTGGCTCCAAGCCTGTGAGTTATCTCTTCAACAGCCCAGACAAACTTAGACCCACGCACCTCTGAACTCTGTCACATTTGAATTTTGAATCTCCTTTCTGCAGCATCAATCCATTTCCGATGCCAATTTTAAAAAGCAAAAAACCAACCCCTCCCCCACCCCCTTTCCCAGCCTTTTCAGAAGTCGAGCAGGCTGGAGAATGATAATTCTGTATCATGACGACTTCCGAGTTTCTGGATTTTTGTTTTTGATCCATGCTGGATTACACCCAAAGCTTTTCAAGCATTTTAGTGAAGCACAATTCTGCTATAATGTCTGCTCTGCTTTTGGAATGAAAGTGCTAAGTATTTTGATTGGGGCCTCGGAAGCGCTCAGATAGTCTGCCCTAGACTTGAAATGTTTTGGCTTCCACTAAAAATCACATTTTGACCAGAAAATATTTAGTTGAAAACATTCCACCAACTGTACTCGAAATTCCTCTGCCGTGCTAGTAGAGCTTGCAATGCATCTCATCGTTAAGTGGCATTTTATTGCAACCTCCACATTACATCCAAGCAAGCAGCAAGCAAATGGATGCTGAGTGTGGCTTCTGCACTTGCCTGTGGGTCACCCTCCCACAGTGGGTGACCATGGGGCCCTGTTGCTGTAGGCATGAGGCCCGAACCACCTTGGGCCTGTCTGGCCACATACCTGTGTTGCTGGTTCAGTACTGTAGCTGTTGTGCACCGAAGCTTCAGCTGCATGCACCCTGAGCGTTTTGGTAGTTGTTTAGCTGTTGCCCTTTCACACCATGCCAGATACAAGAGTCAGCTTCTTCCAGACCATATGAAAATTATGCCTGCTAAATAGTGAGCAGCTGCTGTACTCAGAAATGTGAGAGGAAATGTTGGATTCCTCTAAGATCCTAAAACTTCAGCGCTGCCACTGCCGTGTTCAAGGTAGGGGAAGTGTGTGAGGAGGTAGAAAAATGGACAGAAAACAGACTTTGAAGAAAAAGACTTAACATTTTAACCTTTACTCCAGAGTAAAGTAAAAGATCTGTCTAATGCCTGAGGACATCTTATATAAGATTTAAAATGCCCTAGGTGTCTGTTTTGAAACCCATGTTGGTTTTGGCAGTTGTATCACACAATTTCCTTCCTAACTGCATTCGGCTTCAGCCTAAAACCAATTTTAGGGTTTTAGTCCATATTTCTCATTTTGTCAGTCTGAGTCCCAAAGGCTGAGGCATCCCTGAATGACACAATGCTTCATCAGTCTCAAGCTGATTCATGGTAATGCCCTTAATGTAATTTCCAACCTCTCTTAAAGGCTTCCTGTGTTCGATCTGCTCTGATGACCCATGGTTGATGTCACTGCAGAGTGGAAGTTGACAGGGGGAGTTCAACGCCCATGCACTGGGGATGAGGGTGGAAAGATGTAGCGTATTGGATAGACGTATACCACGTCCTTCTCCTGTGGCTGGTGTGCAGCTGTGATAAAAGCCTCCAGCTGCAGCCAGCCAGCAGATGTTTGAGTTCAGGTAGCCGAGTCCTGCGCGGTTGGTGGTGGAGGTGTGGGGACCCAGCTCTATTGGCAATGTGTAGCAGAGTGCGAGCACGCTGGTGTCAAAAGGACCTCCTGTGGCGCAGGAAAGCAGAGGGAATGTTTAAGTAGTCTTCATCCAAGCTGGATGAGTGCTGTCAAGTAGTTTTCTCAATTCTTTCACCAATTTGTCTTGATTGCATATACACTCTCTTGGCATCCACATCCTGTGATTATTCCAGTGAGCACATTTATGATGAAGAAGGTTTGTGGAAAGAGTAGATTTCAGGTAAATCTCACTGACAACAAATTTGGAATTCACAATTGGCAATACCTGCACTCAATACCTGCTTTGAGGAGCTACAGGCGAGGGAGGGAACAAACAGTCTGGGTGACCTGGGAGTCCCATCCAAACTGCTCAGGCTTTTACAATGTGCATCTTGCCAGAAGGCTCTTGCGTTTAGACAGCACACTCGAAACTACTGACGGAGATCATAGAAAAATAAGTTTCAGTCTGGACTAATTTTAGCTAGCATAATCTGTTTCCAGTTTGTGAGCGGAAGTATTTGATGACAGAAATTTGTTTCTTTCATTTTGTGCCTTCAAAAAGGAATGGAAATGAGTTTAAAAAAAACCCCTAAAGTATTGTGGAATCATTTGCAGCTGTAAGTACGTTCAGCCTCTCCTGTTTTTGCATCTCAGGGCTAAGTCATTGTCTTTTTTTTTTTTTTTTTTGTTGAAGCCATTGTAGCCGCCTTCTTCCTGCTTTCTTACAAAAGTGGTTTAGGTGTGACCTTCAAACATAAGCAGGGGTATCATTCACAGCACCAGCTCTCTTCAGTAGAATCCCCAGGACATCACTCACTAGCTCTCCCCTTCATCCACGCAAATGGAGATACTTCCAGGCAAATCCCAACATTGGCTTCTTCACTGTGAGGCATCACTTCTCCAGGCTGGGTTTCTGTGATCTGCCTCTTTTGTTTCCTTCTAAAGATGTGCTTTGTTCAAGGAAAGATTCAATTAACTCTAGATTTCCTTGTTTTCATGTGTAATAGATAAGCTACCAGTTAAAATATATGCAAGCACGTGATGCTTTTGTCTGTTCTGTCCCAAACTTGTGTGTTTGTCTCCTCTGGGAAACTCAGCCAAAATGCGCTCCAACACCAAACTAGAGAGTTGTTAAATCTACTCATCGTGCAGACTGAGTATGTTACGATGCCTGAAGCACTTCAAGGTAAAAGGGAAGAAAGGGGCCTCAAAACCCTGGAAAGTGGTATTTTTTTCCATGGTAGTGCCACCACGCACAGCACGTGCCCCTCCGTGAGGGGCGTGACTCACTTGTAATTCCTAAACTACCAACTGCTGAATTGCTGCGGAGGGTTGGCACACTTTAATAAGCGGTTGCCTGCTTCCAGCCCAGAGGTGGCTGCAGCTTTGGGGTGAGTTGAGTGACACAGGGATGCCAGCAGAGT
Source organism: Porphyrio hochstetteri (assembly GCA_020800305.1). NCBI lineage: Eukaryota > Metazoa > Chordata > Aves > Gruiformes > Rallidae > Porphyrio > Porphyrio hochstetteri. The sequence continues at coordinate 106,520,045 of CM036905.1, read as the reverse complement.
TTTTTAACAGAGGATTTTGGGATCTTTCTGACTGCTAAGCACTATATGAATGCTGTGCATCATTCTAAGTAAATTGTGTCACCTTGTAAGTTAATTTCTAATTACACAATTACTTTATGTGGCATTAATAAAAAGTAATGTGATATTTTCATGCAGACTCTAATTTTAAGTAAATAATTTTTGGGGGACCAAGTGATTTATTAAATTAATTATTTATTAGGCCTAATTTAGACTTCAAGTCTAGTTTTACTAGTGCTTCAGCATAAAATTATTACATAATTAGTAATATGGTTGTCATACTTTTATAAGTAATAGTTTTACTTAGAACAAATTAAAAAGGATTAGGTTTTTTTTGAAGAGGGTATAGGGTCCCTGGGGTAATAATAATAGAGAATAACTTACTTCATTACACCTTTCCTATGTTTAATCCTGCTTCGGAAGTGTGGTTTTGTAACCACCTCGCCTGCAACCATTTCTGGGGTGGAACACGCCACGTTTGTTGGTTGGGGTTGTTTTTACATTTGCTCACCAGCTAATGAAGTTTGTGGGGTGCAAGTGGTTTCAGCTTTAAGCTTCTACCAGATGTTACCACCCCACAGCAGGGACAGCTGAATGGCTCACGAAGCAGCCCCTTCCCTAGCGCAGTTTTACAGCCGGGCTGGTAAAGTAAGCTGACATCAAATTGATTCATGCTAATAGAGTGAGCTGTAAAGTGCAGCAGCTGACCCAGGAGCTGTTTGGTTGTCCCTTATGTGGGAGCTGCAGTCTCTGGGAGAGAGGTTTGATGGAGAGCTGCAGGCCATAATGCCCTCAGCCATCCCAACTTAATTTGCTGACGCGAGTGCGGCAGTGCTCTCTAACAGAGCAGGCATTTAGTGCGGGAAGAGGAGAAGAGTTTAGCCTCTTAATCTGCCGAGGGAACGGAAAGAGGCTGAGCATACGGATGCTTGTTGGAATTGGTTTGGGCTGCTGATGCTAATGCCTACACTTAAATATATGGGAGAGAAAAAGGGAGAGGTAAAGAACCACCCGAGAAGTCAAGGCCTAGCCGCAGCATGGGCTTTAGCAGTGTGCACTAGATGACATTTTTTTGGCTCAGTGTTTTTTTGGACAGCAGCCCACTGTGGTACCCCATGATCTGTTTCGGTCTGTTGTTAGATTTGGTAGCTTCACATCCTGTAGTGCATGTGTAGTGCTCAGAGCTGTTGCCATTAAGTATTGATACCGTTAGGCTTGGGAGGATTTCACAGAGAGCAATGTCGTACTATAGCTGTGTCTAGTTTCTCCTCAAAGGGGCTGAAAATCTTCACAGGTTCTTCCAGGTCTGAACCCTGGGTCGGTATTCGTAGTGAGGCTCACCAAGGTCAGGTCATTTACTGCCTCGGTTTTAGAAGCTGTAACTTCTTGCCTGTGGGAGTCACACACCTGAATATAAAATGCAGAGTCCAAGCAGGAAGAGAGAAACCTCTAAGCAGAATGATCCCTGGGAACCCCTCACCCCAGGAAGCAGGCAGGCATTGCGTGGGAAGGCTGAACGCTCTGATTGAACACGTAGGGAAAGCAGGGGAGATCACCTGTAGGAGCAGCCGCCTACACCTTCCCTTTTATGCCCATTGTAAATAAATTGCATTTATCATTACCTGCACCCTTTGTCTCCAGGCTTCTGAGGTGTTGAAAGCTCCAGTTAAATGGCTCGCCCAAAGAAAACACTGTCACATTTGCATAATATTTTCATAGACACCGAGCTCAACCTGAGCCTGAAGGGAGACAGGGATGTTCCCTGCATATTTTATATTCCCGTCCTCAATTCCCACCAAAGCTAACTCTAAATTGTGGCATGGATATGTGTATAATAAAGAGAGAGAGAGAGATGGCTGAGAGGTCTGAATTTGTCTAGGGTATTTCCAGACACTCTTAGTTTAAGAAGCTACTTACACCCCATGGAAAACTCTGAAATACTGCTATTTAGAAACAAATCGGCTTCCATTTCACCTCTTTCTCAGTATTACTCTTCCCTCATTCTTCATTACTAGGGATATCTGCATGAAAACAGTCTTTTTTTTTTTCTATATCTTGGGAGTTCATCTGCCTCTGCTGATTATCCCCTCCCTCCCCTCTCCTTCTGAAGTCATTATCTTCTGATTGCATTACATTTGCAGCCATCCCACCGCGGGCTCTCTTCTCATCAAGATTCTCAAGCTAAGCAGGGGAAAGGATAGGGGATAGGTCAGCTTGCAGAGAGGAAACCTCAAGGAAAATCTGGCCCTGGCAGAAGGGGTGTTGAGGTCCAGTCAGGGCCACTGCCTCTCTTAGCCATGGAAATGCTCAGCCCCTGGAATTTCTGTAAAGGCACGATGAACCTAGTCAAGGGTTTCCCACACCTGGTGTCAGAACCTAAGAGTTGGAGGAAGTATTTTTGACGAGACATGTATTTGCTGCAAAATGCAATGTCATTCATGAAGCCTACCCTGCAGATGTTTGTAAGCTGGAATTGAATTAAACACACTTTCGTTGCAGACGTGTGGGGAGTAACTGGAGATGCAAAATCCCGCTCATTCCCTTGAAAACAGAACTGGAAGCCTTAATTACAACCGAGTAACACTCATTCTTGCTTTGGGCAAGTAATATTTGTTTAACTGAAGCGAAACAGCTTCCTTGGGAGAGACGGAGGGAGATTCTTCTCAGAACAAATACAGCCAAAGTTTGTGTCTTTACTTTGAGTCAGAAAGTGATTTTTGTCACAGGTCTACTGTGTTCTGTTTCAGCAGTGGAGTTTTGCCAGTCGGTCTTCCTGTGTGCTAGAAAAAAATTACCTCTTTTCTATTGAAACATCTTAACAGACTTAAGAAATGGTGGAACTATCTTTATGAGTATCATTTAACAGGAAGGGGCACAAACTAGTTATGGCTTAGCTAAAGGTCACAAAATGAGCCACTGCTGGAGTTGAACCCAACTCCCAGTTGTTTGGCCACCCAAGCCTGCCTTTTAGGATACTCCTGTCAAACAACCTCCATCTGCAATTATACTATCCTTTATTTGACTTAACCCATTTAGAGGTTTAAAACCAAATTCCTATGTCTGCAGTATTTTTTGTATTTCCCTGCCCTATTCTACCTTCAGCCAGAAAAGGATGCTCCAAATACGATAATAAAATTAGATCTTCTAGAAAGAACTTCAGAATTCTTAATGGGGCTTGGTATAGTTGACTGGGAAACAACTCTCCTAATGAATCTTCTTCCACTTGATTCATTAGAATATTGGCGTTGTTCCTTACCTGCTCCTAACTACGTGCAAGTGGTGTCACAAAGAAGTTGTGCTTCTTTCCATTGTTCTAAGCTGCTGCTTCTTTGAAAATAGTAAAAGTAATGGGAACAGGTCCCTTTTATTTCTTGTGGTAAAACCCATACATGTCCATGACAGCAACGGGTGCATAACGGTAATACAAAGCAAAAGGCAGAGGAATTTGTAAACAATTTTGTATAGGGTGGGAGTGACAATCCTTTCTTCCCAGACAGATGCCTAAGCGGTTCTGGTTTTCCCCAGGAGGCATTGCAAAGGTAATTCTAACTAACAGCTCCAATACATGTGTACACTTGGTATCTCTGGATAGGGGATGCCAGCAAATATTGAATTTACTTCTAGAATTAAGTGACCATGCAACAGCATGTTATTGCATTTAACGCTACTTCTGTACTGCAAAGAGTATCAGTGATAGAAATCAGTTTAAATGTAGGATGATCTGATTTCCCAGTATCCCATTACAGCTGGTAGCTCTGCAGTGTTATAGCAAAGGCCTTGGCATCTTGAAGTTGATGGGTGCATCTGTCTCGGGATATATTTGCAAAAAGATAGACAGCACAGTGGGTGGCTTGATCCTTCAGACCAAGTGTTTGTTCCTTAAGGATATGTCAAGGACAAGATCATGATCTCTTTTCTATTTTAAGTCATCTAGGTGAATTAATTTCAAGCAAATTGTGGATTTGTTTTGGGTTTTATCCCCTATGGGGATTTTCTTGGGATGGGACTAGACAAGATGACTTCTGTATGCAAAAGAGACTGCTTAACTTGAAACCAAATATTTATGCAGAATAAATATCCCCGTGAATACTTCCCAGGGTTGATCCATACTTAAAGATGATAAGGGAGCTGCTTAGGTTACTCCCATTTCTGTATCCTTTGGGGAGATGAGGCAGAAAATAAGTCTGAGGCCAGCAACAACACAGCATCTGGTGATCCCAGCACGTATCCTACCTCATGTGCTATATATTATATCTTTAAAAAAAAAAAAAGTGACAGAGGAATTCACATTGTTGAAGTTAATCACTGGATTTAATTGCCATTTGTCAATACCAATGTAATTTGTATTATAAATTACCGCAGTGTAACTCTCAGACGCTTTTCATCAATGTGTTTCAAATTATTTAATAACAATATTTTTCATAAAACAAGGAATGCCACTTGTTTTTACCCCACCCCTTTTAAAATCAGCCTATTCTGAGGGTTTCCATCAGCGTAATAGCCAGCTCTGCAAAAATTCCTACTAAATAAATTATCACCAGGAGTCTCAAAAACCATTACCATAAACAAAGCCATTTTCCCCTCCCCAATCAATGGCCTGCTGTGTTGCTGCTAATGGGACTGTACACACACGTTGCCCAGAAATGAATTCATTTGCAGGTTCCTTAGGCTTTTTTGTTTGGCTTTCTTGGTGGAGAGGGGACAGGAGAGCAATATTGTGAGAGGATTCAGAAACTCACTGAACTCGATGTTTATCGCACAGAATGAATCCTTCAATGTGCAGAAAGGGACACACTCGACTGTGTCTTGGTTCTGGCCAGGCCAGAGCCAACATCCCCAAGCAGCCAGCCCAGGTGAGCTGAGTCAGCCTGGGGCTGTTTCCTCAACACCTGACATCACTCCCCCATAAGAGGGGCTGGTTGGGGAGGGGCTTTCCTGGTGCCCCCAGAGCAGTCCTAGGGTGGCTGGGGCATCAAGCTGGTCATCACATTGTGCGGTACTCTGTTATTGTCTGGTCAGTAAGGTACTGTGTGTTATCACTGGTCTAAGTGAAATTTACCACGGGCAGTTTTTGTCCTCCTTTCATGGTGATTTTGTCAGTAAACTGTCCTTATCCCAGCCCATGGAGTCTCTGTTTCCTTCTCTGGGAGCGAGCAGCTTGTGATGCTCAGCCAGTGGTTGGGGCTGAACCACCAGACTGGCACATTGGAAGAAAAATTTCTGTAGTAGTTTGTAGCAGAAATGGAAGAAGGAGGGCAGAAAATAGGAAGGAAACCCCAGCAAAGATGACTGATGCCTTTATTTGGGATATTCTTTGAGGGCAGACAAATGTCCACATATTTTGTTACTGGTTTGCAAATGCACCCTGATTGTTTTCAGTCACATTCTTCCCTATTTCAGCCCCACCTTCATCCTGCAGTTCTGCTATCTTATGTTCAGGCCGATTCCCTGCTTTCACAGCCCTGGGCATCCCAAACCCAGTCTGCTGGTGCACCAAATAATTTTGTTCTTTCTCATTCTGTATGAAGTGTAGTTTTCTTTAGCAAAAAAATGAATAATCATTTATATTTCTTCTTTTTTTCTTTTCAGGTAAGTGGCCATTCCTGTTTTTATAAGACTGGTGAGCATTCAGCAAGCCTCAGCTCTCTCAGAGGTACTCTTTGTGGTATGGCTTCTTTCTTGAAGTATTTTCCTCATCCGAGTTTGTATAGCACCTCAGCAGGAGGTGTGAGATAGACGAACTGGGATTTAACCTTAACCAAACAATAATTTTGCTCCTTTGATTTCTACGATTTAGTCTAGTCTTAACTGAGGTGCCAAGAAATAAGGAGCTAAAGGTACAGTGGCGGGAGGGATTGTACATGGATCTTCAGCCGGTGGGAACAAAACCATGAGAGGCTGTTAGCACAGTGGGAGGCAGGCTCTGCACAGCTCTTCCAAGCGCTGGGCCGGCTCGTACAGGTGTGCGGCTTGTTGCATATTCCGATTCCCTTCGCATTGCTCTCAATGGGCGCCTGTTAGAGGAGACGCTGTGGAGACAGGCGTGTGCACCAGAGCTGAAGTGTTCAAAAAATGGTCTGTACACATTTCTAAATCAGGGCTGATTGCTATCAGCAAACATCTGACTGTATCTTCTGCTGCTGCTCCTCTTGAGGAGGAGGCATTGCTTAATACTACCATGGGAAAAGAGTTGTTTAGGTCACCAGAACCATACAATTGACTTTTGATAGTTGTGAAGCTTTTTTAATAATACACTTGTACTTGTGGGGGTGGATTTTTTGTGTTGGGAAACTAGAATGTTTTTTTTTTTTTCCCCTTCTGTACTATGAAAGCATTTAAAATTATTAAAAAGGAAAATAAAGACACTATATTTATTTCCAGGGATGTAGAAGGATGTCTTTAAGGAAGACAACTGGATGACATAAGCAGTATTGTGGACAATATTGATTTACCGTGGGACTGATTTATTTCAAATTAAGGGTTTTGAGGGCATTTCCATTGGAAGGAAAAAAAATAACATGAAATTGCTCAAACGCGGAGGATCCTAATTCCCTGCTATGTATGACAGTTTTTAATGTTTCTGATTTGTTGCCTGATAGTCTTTGGTGCTGAATGGGCAATTATTTTCTGGTGTGACTAAGCTACTGTCTCAAATGAGTTGGTTGGACACAGCTCTGAGTATTACCAAGGAATGAAAGTGTGGAACACATTAAATATCAATATTAATTAATGAGTCTTGGACACATACAGGAAATTGCCTTAAACCTCCAACCTTCTGAAAATATCTTGAAGTGGGATTACTGACATAAAGGATTTGATCTAATTATCAGTGCTAATTTCCTTTATGATAGTGGTGGCAACACTGTTGTTAAAAAGGCGCAGTCAAGATTAGTCACCTACAGCATTAGTGTTAATCCCTTATCTGCATTCATAATATTTTAAAACTAAATCTCTTAAAAATTACCATCACTGTTCCTGCTTCACAGTTTATTCGGTGCAGGCAATTAGATGGCTCAGTTTTCTCATCCTGATGTGCTGTGTTTGTGGCCTTTATTTCTTGAAGCTTTCTTCTCCTGAAATTGGCATTATTGGTTACACTTTCCCAGCCTTTCTGTGATTTGAAATGCTGCTGTAAGAGTAGGAGGCAGGTAGATAGATTGAAATGATTTAGCAAGATTATCTGTTTTTCCCCCTGGCTTAGCCATTAGAGGTAAGTAAACTCTGTGAAATAAACAAAACCCGAGAAAATGGTGATGAGGGGGCAGAAGACTAATGAAAAAAAAAATCCCAAACAAACCAGCATCTGGAAAGATGCAGCACCTTCATCTCCACAATGTGAATTTTTTTAGATGTATATAACATAAGCTGTTGTGAGGAGAACTGTGTCTCATGAGAAACTGAGCTCAAAGCCTGGCACATCTTTGCTGGGACAAAGTGGGGAGGTCTTGTGGAGGCAATGGGATGTGTAAACTCTCCTAGCACTGTGTGTGGTGGTGGAAAGGAGATGCTTGCGCCATTAGCTTCCTGGGGAGCAGGGCCTTCTAGCCTGTCAGTCATCATGCCTTAACCGGCCAAATTATCTCAGAAAAACAAAGCCCACAGGGCCTTGGATGCGCTGCGCACCCCAGTATCTGCCAAAAGAGTATGTAGTCTTGAGGAGGCTCCTGAAAGAGCTGACCAGCTCAGTTCCCTTACAGCCTTCAGCCTTGGGAACAGAGAAAGATTGCCTGACAAGCTGCTGCCTCCAGTGCTGACACGGAGAAATGTTACCTATCTATGCAGTTCATTGTCTGGTACTTGGATCTCTGCGAATGAAGTTGCTGCTGAAGAAATCCCGTAGCCACCAATGTCATATCAGACAGCACAACATGCTATCAGCTCTTAAATGTCCAACTCATCAACACAAATTGGTTCCCCTGAACAGCAGTCCCATGCAGAGATCAGTTTTCCCTTGACAAACCTTTTTTGTTGTCTTTTTTTTTTCTCCTCTGTCCTGGTTTTCTTTCTTACATACTTTGAATGTTCAAGTGATCCCTTCTTACACAGATATTGAAGTACTTTAATTGGCACACAGACCTCATCTGGAAATGAATGTCTTTTATTGGTGCTTTGATTTGTTTCTAATGCTGCTTTATTGACAACTGTTTCTGGGTAATGATCCAAACCTCTGCAGTGCTTTTATATAAACACGTTGGTGCTTTGATAGGGAATAAAAGGTTGGGAAAGGGCTGTGTAGCTGCCAGGCTTGGATTCAGCAGTTGTGCCATCAGGTACAGGACCTATCCCTTCCTTCTCAGCAAAAAGCAATTTAAAAAATTGCCACTTCTTGCAGCGATGTGTCACTGCTGTGCATCAAAACAACGGAGCAGTGCAGGGCAGCGCACAAGGTAAACGTGTGAAAATCAGGCAGATTCTTCTGTGACAGTGACACCCGCTCACAGTTCTGCAAATTAGCAAATAGCAGCGATAATAACAGTAATAATAATAAAAAAAAGAGCAAAGACAGAGAATCACAAAATACACGTTATCCACTTACTCTGAAAATTGCTAATCGTCTGTCCCTTCCTAATGCTCTGCGGCAGACTTTGTAAGAGTAATAAACCTTCAGTAATGTGGCATCTCTCCCCTGTAAAGTGTCAATCTTAACTGAATAGCGCAGCGATATTATTGTAGGTAGGGATCTTGATGTAGAATGTATTAGTGAGTCTTTTTGCCTATAAGAAGAGGGGAGGGAGGAACACTGGAAGTTTCTTCCGGGGATGCAGTTGCTATGTGCAGTAGAACAGAGCATGGGCTGTGGGAAATGATGGAGGATGTGCATGCATGAGGTTATCCTCGGTGACTTGGAGAAAGAGTTAGCATAAGAGGAGCAGTTGGAAATGTTTGGGTCTGCATGCATATACATACACACACGCTTAGTGCTGACAAGCTCATGTATGTGGATGGAAGCATGTATCTACCTGTGTCACTATGGTGAGAGCCTTGGAAGGATGAGAAGGAGGCCTGTGCAGTTTACTCCCTTGGTTTTATAGATCCAGAAAGCTGGGCATGACTAGTTCTTGGGTCATTTGCCAATTAATCACCCATGCCAATGAAGAGGATTGTGGCCTTTCGAATCCATGCCCAACACAATATCCACTGAGAAAGACTGCCAGCTGATCTAGGATCCCTACGTACCAACAAGTGAGAGAAGAGTGTGCCTAACTAGCATGAGGAAAGTATGAAGGGTTTGTCTGGGATTTCCACACATACCCCTCTCCCATTGCAACCCTCACCCACCCCCAAAGGCCCCAGAATGAAATAAATCTCATATCTGTCTCTAAAAAAATTCACTGTGTATAAAAGAAACCTCTAGCGATCTACCTATGTTTTGAAAACTTCACAGAGAAAAAGGATTAGAGAGCTACTACTTTTTTATTTAGTCTTTTAAATGAAAGCACAGTTCTTCAGGAGATGCTTGGCACCTTCTTTAAAAATCTGACACCCTCTTCTGATGTTTCTAACTCATTGACTCACTTCTCAAGTTTTCTTTTTGCCTTTTCAAAATCAGTCTCGTACTGCTGGAACTCACCAGGTCCTTTCAAAGAAACTGCATTTGAAGTTTCTAAGACAAGCTGCTTTTGTGTGATAGGGTGTTGCTAAGAATCACTGAAAGCATTTTCCAATTGTTATACATCAGCTATATTTTGCCGAGTCCCATATTTAAAAAATGGCTTGTCTAAATCTCCCTGCAAAATGCTCTCTGTGGAGCAGGAAAAGAGCTCTTTCTAGCTGCAGGCAGTGTAAGCTTCTGAGCTGGAAACTGCCTTGCCTGAGAAGCGATATGAAGGAGCAGCCAAGCCTCCTTTAGTACAAACATGGCTGAGACTGCCATTTTTTTTTCAAGACAAGGGTAGGCCCGGTTCCTTGCTCCCTGAATGGTACCAGTCATAGCCTTGTTCTGAGAGGGGCTGTAAATACCTTACTCGGGGAAGGCTTTTCTGGAAGGGTCAGGGGTGTCGTGGCATTTACCTGAGAAGCAAACAGGGAAGGGTGCAGAGATAGGGGATGGGCAACACACAAGGTGAAGACAATTATTGAGAGAAATTACACAGATCATTTGTTACTGCAAAAGTGGCAAGCTAAAAAACTGCTAATTGGTTATACACACTGTTCACACCAAGCTGATTGGTTAGTAATTATAGCAGGTTCTGATAAGCATATCTTACAGCTAAATGTTGTTAGTTTACCTTTGATGTCTGAAACTACCTGCACATCTGCTGTGTCGACCATTTATTATGGCTGGTTCATGACATGTTCCCTTACTCCCAAATACCTTCCCACAACTCCTTCTTGGTTTAGGGCAGTCTGTACCCCTGTCTTCGAGGCTGCTGTGTTTTAAGAATGTCATTACCAAAAACCTCTCAGCATGAGTAACTTTCCTGTCTCACGGGAACACAAGGATATTGTCAAGGCCTGTCCCTTCCATGAGGCGAGTCAGGCCACTGGCAGGCCCACTGCCTTCCCTGACAAAAGGGGTTGCTGCACACCAGTTGCATCTGCAGCATCCTCAGAGCTAAGCAGGCTGAAGCCCTGGCTCCCCGCAGAGATTCATTTCATATGCTGTACACTGTGCACAGAGGTGCTGTCGGGAGGATTGGTTGTTTGTCTGTCCACCTGCCTGCACTGTTGTTTTCCTCTGCTTGAAAACCTCCTGTTTCTGACCTAGCTGGCTTGCTGGTTCTTCAGCAAACCTCTGGCTAGCCGGTGTTTAGCTGAGCGACATGGGCAGCATGGGAGCCTGCCGTGGATGGTCTGTAAATCAGTTTGTGCTATGCAGCAAGGCTCTGGCTTAATGATGAGTCAGAAGAAAAATGTTATTAATATTTAATGTGCAAGCCGAATGTCTGGCGTGCTGTTATTAGTTACACATCATGAGGGGTGCAGTATCGGCTACCAGTCAATGCAGGTCGCTTCCTCCAATGTTCTCATTCTGCAGACTTAATTCGTACTGTATTTTTCCATTCACTGAGACAAATATCTGCTCCATTTAAAGGAGCTTTGTCAAAATCTTCTAGCTAAATCTTTAAATTGGTGTGCCTGGTGTTCAAGACCTTCCTGTGAGACACTTGATTACTTTTGAGAGTGGTAGGGTGATACCCTCTTTTGAAGGGGTTTTGTGCTGCACCTCAGCCATGCAACTTCATGAGAGAAAGCAATTCTGGGTTGGGCCATAGAGACTAAGGAGATAGAAGCTCTTTGCTTGCCTGAATCTGTTCTTCTTGAACAACCTACTGCTTGGGCATGCTTCAAGTGCAACTTTCAGGGCTGTATCGCTTCACCAGCAACAGAGCATTGATGATGAAGACCACTGGATAACCCAGATTCCTGGCAGCAGCAAATGCTACACTGCTGCTGGTTTGTGCTGGAAACCTGCAGTATTCACAGCCTCATCCTGTGCTGTAGCTATGGAGACCCAGGGGAGACACAGTTGTTTCTCATTTGTGACCTCCTCCTCAAGCATTTTGATCCACTGACTTCCCAAGGCAGAGGATGCATGGTTGTGTTTCTGGGGTTTCCAAATGCTGCTCAGTGGGTGAGGAAGGGTGGCTGCCCCGACATAGAGTTTTCTTGTTCTGTAGCAGCCTGTGATGCAGCCCTCCTCTGCGGTAGGATGAGGTTTTATCCATGAGTATAACCAATGTCCTCAGGGGTGAGAACAGTAGTCTAGGCCAGTATTTGGTCTGAAACCTGCGCAAAAAATAGATGCCTTTTCAGAAAAGCATCTGGCCAATTTCTGCAGTCTTTTCCCCTTGTATTCCCCCAGCATACACAGTCATTGGGCTGGGAACATTAAGAGATGCATCCCTGCCTAATTTGCTTTCGTAGCTCTCTATTACCTTGTTGTCCATGAATTTGTCCTGTTGTTTAACCTGCTGATACAGTATGCCCCACAACCTCCTACAACAGGAGATTTCCCACATGCTTTGTGGAAAAAAAAGAGAAAAAGAAAGAGAAACGAAAAGCAGCCATTGCATTGCTGGAAAAGGACACATGGTTTACAAGTGAATGATTTTTCTCTTCTTGATTATTTAATACTGCTTGGGAGCATTTGCAGCCACAGGGGTGCATTGGCTTCTTGTGAAGGGAGCAACCCTCAGACTTAGAGGGGCACCTTCTGATTTCATGGTGTTCTCATGCAAGGGCCTGTCCTTGCTTTCTGCGGTCTTACCCCTGGTTCCCAGCAGCACAACTTAGGTTAGATACAGAGCTCATGGGCTTCTGCATCATTCATTCTTCTTGCACTAAATTGACCAACTCTTGAAGTCCTACTTCCTTGGAACTAGCACCAATAAGAAGATGAAATGAAGCAAAACAATTGTATTTATAAAGCGTGTCTCACGGCATTTGGGGAGAGGCATGTACAGTTCTCTTTTACTCTGTTCTATTTACAACATATACCCAGCTCCTGTTCATCTTGGAAAAAATGATGACAAGAAAAGCAACAAAGCCGTACACAGGTAATAACACTTTTGGAGTGGCTGCTGAAAAAAATAATGTATGGCCCCCAGCAGAAACAGTTGCTGTTCTGTCTGAGTATTAACCCGTTCTCCTCCAAACACCTATATTTTCCCATCCCCTGGTATTCCCACTTATATGGCAGAGTCCATCTTCAAGGCACTTCACTGGCACAATCTCTTATTTATCAAATTGAGGTCAAACTTGCCATAGGACTGCTTGCTCAGCCACAGTGCTCGTCTGCTCTTCACATGGGAAAATGAAAGTTATCTTTGAAATTAAGACTATGGGAGTGAGTTATTTGACCCGAATAATATTGTTTTAAGACTACTCAGTCTCTGCTTAACCAGCGTATTCTGACCACATATTATATTAATAACAGATTAAAAGTTCACCTCCATGATGTTGTACTTTTGTTATTTCTAAATTTTAGCGAGCATGCTGGAAGTACATCAAAGATTATAGATGTCTATACGTAGCCATTTTTCCCTGTAAAAAAATAAACAAAAGCAATTTTGGTGCAGTAGACCAAAACCAGCCCAATAAAATCATTGTGTGAGGTAGCAGGGAGAGGATAGATAGGCACAGAGCATGTTTTGAATTAATTTATTAATGTTATCATTAATATTGCTACAGATCACCTAGTTTTGTAAAGTTCCAGTGACATAATCTTTCAGACTGTGACATAGTGCCCACCGGTGTCAGTGGTAGCTGTCAGCAGATTAACTATTTTTAAAAAGGTTCAAAAATGCAGTAACTCTTCTCTCAGTTGAATAAAAGTTAAATGTTCTTTTGCATTGGAATTAAGGTCATGGCACTTAAAGATCCTGGAGCGTTTTTACCCACTTCAGAGCACGTGTCCCGTGAAAGAGGCAAAATTCCACTTTGGAATAATTGCATTTATTTTTTCTTTCTTTTTATTTTCTTTTCTTCATTCCGTACCCCCTATGGAAGCCCCTGTCCTTCCTACCCCCCACAAAGTAGCTGCATTTCAGTAGATGAAGTGTGTGGAGTTTGCAAAACATTCAGGGATTTCTTAGGAAGAAGTATAAATACTCTCTCTAATATTGGTGCTAATAACTTGTGTGCATATTTTTTTAAATCACAATCAGAGTATAAAGATTTTGCTGTGAATTGTAAAATTAGCCAAAGCTGCCTGGCATGTCGCTGCTGCACTTTTTCTCTTCCACATGACATATTCTTAACTAAGTCAATCATTTACATGGGCTTTAAATTTAATTTAAATGTAATGAATTTAAATTGGGCTTTGCTCTATTTCAAGGTTGTTGGGTTACTTTTCTGTAAGTTAACATTCAGCATGAGAGATTCAACTTCTGGATTTCAAGTTGCACTCCCTCACTCTCAAACATCCTCCTCCTTCACACCCCCCCACACTCCCCTTCCCAAATCAAACCCAGCCACACTGCCTTTAGCTGACTCGTGGCCCCAGGGAGGGGGTGTGGGCAGGAAAAAAGGGGGCAATACAGCTGTGTGATAGGAATGTGAGGGTTACTGGTTGGAGCCAGCAACAGAAAAGCACTACAAGGAAATGAAACAGATAGGTTTTCAGAAGGAACCATGCGATTCTTCCTGCACATTAGCGCCTATCTCAGTAATCATTCTTTTCCTCGATCGGGAGCCCTCTTAATCCTCCACCCTATCGCCCTCCTCCATCAAATCTCCAATACTTCTGAAACAAATCAAATCACGAATTAACCTTTCAGCCATGAAACATTCCCTTGCTATGGTACGTGTGTCCCCTGATAATCGCTCTGCTGCAAAAACATGAAGCAAAGAACACACCATTAGTGGCACTGGACTTGTCTGTTTTCTACGTTTGCCCTCATGTGCCTTGTAAAGACACTTAAGGCCATTTCAACAGTCATCCCATGATTCCTTCTCCCAGACATTAAGGTCAGGAAGACACGGGTCTATGATGGACCCAACATGGAAGAGGTTCTGTAAAGTTCTGAGTTGTCTTCCCACGTGTGACAGGCACCTGCTCTGTTGATAGGTAACCATGCATCTTTGCTGATCATTGGTGTGCTGCTGCTGGTAGACTCGGGGGAGCGTTTCTTCATTGTATTTAAACAAGCAGTAGTGTGAGTAGTGCTTGCTCAAAAGAGACGAGTCACGATGAGCAATGTGGGGAGAAAAATTCTGGGCAAAGTGAGGAGACTTGGATTTTAAATGACTTGAGAGATGTGAGGTGGATTTTCATACCTTTCTTTATCTTTTGGATTGTGCCTCACAGAGCCTGATCCCAGCACTGTTCTTGCAGACGTGGAGCATGTAAACAATAGGCTTTGGTTATTCTGCCTGCAACTGTATTGTCTCGTTGTTTTCTTGGTCATATCTGCCCCATCCCAGGTTCCTAACCAAACTCATTCCGACACCTGTCTGTGTTCCTGAAGGTACCATTTAGCCTTATTGATACCCGGCAGGGACATAAATGTTCAGAGGGTATTCTCAGATTAGAGCTTCTGACTGAACTATTGCTGCTCTGAGTTGGACCTTTGTTCATTAATGTGATACTGAACCAAACGAAAGATCTGTTGCGTTCAGTACCTCAACAAGAGCCAAAATATCTTTCTAATACCAAAGGCAGCAAAAGAAGCCCAAGAGACCAACGTGTATCCAAACCAGGATCTACTACCCACTGGTAATGTAGGCTGGAAAGTCCTCCATGCAGTGATGAGGAAAGATATTCCTGTTGCACTTCACAGTGCCCCCTCTGTGGATTTGTTTCTCTCTGGTTCCTTTTCTCCCATATCAGTTTAATGTTCTGTTACCTTTTATTTCTGCTAATTTGAGCTGGCATTAATTGATATCGTTCTGTTTTCTCTCAGCTGAATGTCATCTTCACCCTGAAATAAGGTCAATGGACCTGTAAATATTGGCGGCATGCCAAGTCTCCTTTCATCTTTGGGTAAGAACCAGGGTGCTGCTGCTGCAAGGCTTAGAGCTAGCTCTGCTGTAGTGGCTGCAGGCTCACCGCGGGTTAACAGAATGCTGGTTGCAAAGCACAGAAAAAATATAGTGGTTCAATAGTAATGAAGTAACAATGTACTAACATAGCAAAAAATGGAGTGAGAATTATAGCATAGCTGATTCATCACTGTGTTATTCTACTTAAACCAGTAGTGAATCAGAGGCAGCAACTTGGGAGAGGTTGATAGAGTCGTTATGAAGTTTAGAGCCATTTACCAGTATATGCTCAAATTCATTTTGCTTCCTTACGGCCATGATAACCTTATGCATTCAGGGGTAGCAACTGGGGTTTTTTTAGTTTTGTTTGGG
Source organism: Porphyrio hochstetteri (assembly GCA_020800305.1). Taxonomy (NCBI): domain Eukaryota; kingdom Metazoa; phylum Chordata; class Aves; order Gruiformes; family Rallidae; genus Porphyrio; species Porphyrio hochstetteri. The sequence goes on along the minus strand of CM036905.1, from coordinate 106,504,229 downwards.
GTCTTTTTTTTTTTTTTTTTTGCCTCTTGAAGGACAAAGCTGTGGCTGAGGTTTCTGTGTGCTCCTTCCATACAAAAACCTCTTTACAGAAATATTAGTAACAGGAGTGTAAGTGTAAAACCTGTAGCAGGTTGTAGTGCCATGGGGAATGTATGGTAACTTTTAAAAGCAGTTTATCACTTCCGTGCACTTGTACATGCAGCAAGCTTTTCAACTCAGTGTCATTCTTGCCATATAATTAGACATACTTAGAGTCTTCTTGATCTAATATTTCTGAGAGTTAGGTAAATAATTTATAGGGTACTCTTCACAAATGGATACAATGTGAATTCAGAGCTAATCCGCTCCTCTGGAGGTACATAAAATTATCAAGCTTATACAAGAGCAAGCTAATTAGCAAGCAATCATCATCAACAACAGCTGTTCTTAGCTCGCTGAAGGGCGGAGGCTTCCCTTGCATGGTCCACTCATCCGTTTCCTCTCCCTAGCTTTCCATGAGACAAGCATCTCCAGAGGTACTCCTGTGCAACCATTCCTGCCAGTCACTCTCAGCTCAGCATTCCTGCTACCCAAACAGGGAGTTCGCTTCTGCAGGGAGATACTGATGTTTTGCCAAGGGTGGCTGGGGAATGGTGGAAGGAAGGATGGGTGAAGTGCCCAGAGTGTGTTTTACCCCACCGCTCCAAAAATGATGGGTGCAGGCTCATGTTGCCTGCAGTGCTTTTTTATGTCAATATCAACTGTAGTATCTCAGATGGGAAGAAAGCTTACAGCAAATGCACAGCAGAAGGAATTATTTCTACAGCAGTAATGTTAAAAAGTAGCAGCTGGAACCACTGCAGTCAGTCCTCTGAGAGACCTTACCTTTGCTCCTTTTAACCCCATGAGTGTTTGGACCATTGGGTGGAGGATGGTGTAACCCTACAACATGAAGCATGCATGAACTCCGCAGATACTTGTACACGCAGTACAGACATTCTCGTACTCCCATCACATCATGGAAAGCCAAGCTAGATCTTCTTTGTCGAAACCAGTATTACCTGCCTATTCAGTGTTCCTGCCTCGTTGCCCACTTCAGTGTTTTCTACTAGCAGAGTCTTTCTGTTGTGCAGATGAGATGGAGAATTAGGAATCAGCTGTGGAAGGTCTGTGGAGAGAGAGACAGTAAGAGAATCGATGAAGGGGTTTTCAGGGTCATTGAACACCAGCTCCCTCATATCCCCCGCAGTAAATGGAAGAGCCTTGTCAAAGAGCAGTGAAACTCTGTATGATGAGGAGATGACATGTTTGCAACAAGGTTGGAGGCATATGCTCCTGGAAACAGCCTTTATCCTCAGGAATGAGTAACTGAAAGGTTTTTAGAAGAGCAGGATATCTGCAAACTTTGTATTGTCTTCCATTTGTTTTCTACTTTATTTGACGGTCTCACCAGAGCAAGCTTCAGCCACCACAGGTCTGACCCTGGAGAAGGGCAGACTCTCCCACAGAAAACTGAGATCTGCCTGTGGCCATCTCCGTTTCTTATTTCTCTCCTTTCACTGACACAAAACACAAGAAAGCTGATGGGCAGGGAGAAGCTGACTGTTGGTGGAAATGCTTTGAGAGACCTTGTGGAAGGTAGATTTCTCCTTAGAAGCTGGTGTTATGTCTGTCACGCCCGTGTTTGATCTTTCCCAGCTGCCTAGCAAAGGACTGCTGCTGGAAGTGGATGGAGATGCCTGTGAAGGTAGTAGGCTCCTGACAACATGGAGAAGCAGGTCAGTAAACAGCAATGGTGGTAAAACACAGAGCAAGATTCCTGGCCTCCTCCTGCCTTCCACCTGCTGAGGAGGCAGAAGCTCCGTGGGGCAGTCCTGGCTTCAGCTTTCCTCTGTAGTACCTGACAGCTTCCCTCTGTAGCACTCTCTTTGGAGGAGACAGAGAGGTGTTATGCCATATTTGTTCTGGTTTTCATACTTCACACAGTGACGTGCTGGTACAGAGCCAGCCATGTGCCACCACAGGACTGAGGAGAGGAGATTCAGCTCTCCCACAGACCCATGGAACATGAAAGAGGAGACTGGCTTTGGGGAGAGGAAATATGGGTGTCAGAAGAGGAATTCAGGGTTGGCAAAGCCTGTGACAGCTTTATAGATGAAACCGCTGCCAGATGTTAATTGTTTTCTGTGTAGTTTTCAATTGATCTGTAATTTGACTGTAGATTCCAGGCTTTTATAATAAATTGTGTACAAAGCTAGCCACTTAAAGAGATAATAAAGACTCAAAGGCAGGCAGAGACATAAATTTGGACTTATCCAAGAGTAAGAGATGAGTTAGGGATTCTTTGGCAGAGCTTTTTTTCTTCTTCTTCCTCCTTTTGTTGTGTAGAAGAGCATGAGGAAACAAGAGCTTCTGTGCTCTGCAGACAGAGGGAAGTGGAAGGTCAAATCCCAGCCATGCTGCAGACACATTGCTTTGGGTGGGTGGGGCTTCAGTGTCCATTTAACATGGCAAATTAAAATTCCCATTTGGTCTGATGGTGCAGGAGCCTTTTTCACTGATCTGACTTTCTCCGATGCCTTTGTTCATTTATGCACATCCACACACACTGGTGTGTCTGTCCATCTACTGTTTTGGCTTCTCCTTGCCACAGCTGTTGCCTTCACTTGCCATGGTAGAAGCCTACTGGATAGTAGTAGCCTGCAGACTTTGGCTCCAGCGTGGTCTCTGGCAGTTAATCTTGGGGGGTTTTAGATTGTCTCTGTACAAATGCTTCTGTCCTCTTCTGGAGCAACTCCTGGAAAATAAATGTCAAGTCCTCTGTGATAAAAATAAGGATGGTGGGGTCACTTCAGGTCTTCTGCTCCTTCTGTCCCTCAGAATGGGGCACAGAGGTTTGGTTCCAAAGACTTAATTGTGACAGTGGGCATACAATCATGAATTTCAGTATGCAGTGCACACTGCATGGGGTGCATAGCACATGTTGGCCTAAGGAGAATGGAAGAGTTTTACCCTTGAAAATAATTTCTTTCCAACCAAAATGGTTCTGAGAAAGTCGGTGGCTTTTGTTTACATTCTTGCAGTAAAACACGCATGATGTGGGTATTACATAGTGCTGCAAGTGCTGTGAAGGGTGTGCATTAGAACCATGTGACGTAATAAGTTGCATAAAACTTACCCAAGAGAATATTGAACAGGAGTCATGGTGGGACCACTGCGAGCTCAGCTCCACTCCCTGACTCACCACTGACATGAAAGTCCAGGCATCAAGTAGAGGGAAATGGTACTGTTCTGATATCTTCAGCAAAGCTAACCTGATTTGCATCACCTGATTACACGGCCCTTTCCCATCGGCTTTGTGAAGGCTGACAGTGCAATAATATAATTTGCAAGATGCTGAGAACAGGCACTGTGCTGTTGGACAGTTCAAAGGACTCTGCAGGAGTCCGGAGCCCCTGCTGTCCTGAAACTCTGGAAAGAAAGAGCATCTGCTTCTTCTCATCCTTGCCATACCGGGGCAACTTTGTGCAGTGAGCAGCTGAGAACTGCCGGGTTCTGTCCATGCTGCCCTAGGATGCTGTGAGTGTTCCCTTCTCCTCCGTGCTGTACCTACCTCTGTTGCTTCTTCTGTTTTCCTTGACATCTCTCTATGTTCCATAGAGCTGCTTCCTGGTTGATGTGCTGCATCAGCAGCCAATGTGTTTCAGTTATGCTTGGGGTTCCTGCTTCAAAGAAGTGTCCAGGCAAGGTGGCTAATTTAAGCAATTCTACCTACAGTTATAGTTAGGAGTTGCTTTTGCATAACCCACATGTTTCAAGTTGATGTTCCTGTATGGAAATGTACATTTTGAGGGTTCTGTGAGGCTCCATGCTGGTGCACAGAAGTATTTGTGTGTCTGTGTCTGCCACGGAATACAAGCATCGCCCTTCATCCCTGTCTGACAGAGTGCTTGGCTAAATTCGCACGTTTTGGGTAGCAAATGAAGGAATTTCTTTCAGTGGTTGTGTGATTTGCAGTTGTGTTAGCTGAGGTCCCTGGGTGTTTATCTGTCTGGGCTATAGCTGGTGCTGTTCGGCTCTCTGCGGCTGGGCCCATACACAAAGTTCAGTTGTATTTCCCCAAGCATGTAAGAAGCCTGTGTGTATGTTGCCTCAAACGTGCACCCGTGTGGCATTTGCAATGGGCTCTGAGGATTTCACTGTCTTTCACACTCTGCCACCTCAGCGCTGTGTGCGTGCAATGCACATGCATGGCTCTCCTGCCCCGCGGCTGCAGTGCCCCTCAGAACAGGACGCCAGCCAGCTGCTGGCTCGTAATGTGGTGTGGACGGTCTGTCACATGGGATTAGCTTTTCTGATGTAGTTTACTGTGACAAGCTCTCCTTTTGGGTGCACGGATACGAAGCTTATGTGTGCAAAGCAGCATCGTGCAAGGTGGCAGGCGCATTTTGTGTGTGTGTGTGTGTGTGTACCTGGAGTCGTGCCTGTTACCCTGTGATGCTGAGTATGAAATCCTGAGTGAAACTGCCTTAAAAAAACACCCATATTTGGTGAGTCTCCCTTCTGTTACGTAAAAAAGTCATGACATTAAACTTGCTACAGCACGATCGGCTTCCCTGCTGAAGAGGCAGTCGAGAAAAGCAAATAGCAAAACCAGTATTTAATGCCTGGAGGCACTGCTGGAGTTTGAGGACGGGGGTGGTAGTGCTTTGGACTTGGAGGGCCAGGGAGCCGCAGAGCCAAGGGGGTCACTGACAGAGCTGGTAGGGAGACAAGGGCTGGGAGAGCTGCAGGGAAGCACAGAGCTGTTGAGGAAAAATGGCTGGTCTTCCTTTTTGTGGAGCAGTAAATCCTCCCATCCCATAGTTAGAACATCCTGCTGACAAATAAAGCAGCACAACTAGGTAGGGCCTGTGAGCACCCCTGTGTCTCAGGATAAACCCCCTCCCTTTCCCCCTCTCCCTTCCTTCACTGCCCGGCCACAAGCGACCTACCTGTGATCCAGGAAATGAGCCATTTTATGATCCAAGATAACCGTTTCTGTAAAGGCTGAAAGGCTCACAGTGCGCTAGTGTTTAGAGATCTATTGGCTTTTCCCCTCTTGAACCACAGCACTGGTCCTCACTGTTCGGCAATAATTCACTGTATGTTTCTCTTCCCACCACAGGATCCTCAGATGCAGAAGGTGAGTGAGAAAGGGTTGCTCGGGTTTTATGCTGCGGGCACAGTGGAGGTAGACAGCAACTTGCAGTTGAGGCATCTGCCTCACCTCTGTTAGGTCTTTTCTCCCTCTCTTCTGCGCTCTCCTCCTTCAGGGTGCCTTGAACTTGTCAGCGTGTTAAGCCACGTGGAGCCCTTTGCCTGCCAGTAGCACCCACAGAGGGGGCAGCCCTCCCTGTCTTGGAATCATGGCACTGTAGGCAGGGGCGGATTATTAACTGAAGTGAACAGAGAGGGTGGGTGTTGGTGTGTTTTTACTTACTTCTGCCTGCGGTAGAATATCTGAGAGAGAAATCATACCTCAAGGACATCTCTCCTCCCACTTTGGAATCACTCAGCCAGCTGGAGAGGAGCTTGAAATATGTCCAGTTCAGCCAAGCCCTGCGATGGGACTTTTATTCCTGCTATTGAGACAGGTCACGGTGAAGTACCTCTTCGAGGAGTTTCAGAGATGAGTCCCCTTCCCTGTGGCAGAGATGCCTCTTACTCTCTAATCAGTGCCTCTCCCAGAGAAACTGTGCTGTCCATGCTGTCATTGGGCAAGCTGCCCTTCCCCAGGATCTGTTCCACACCCTCTTTTAATTAAACAGCCTAATCTTTAAGTGACCCTATGCCGTGATGGCTGCAAGAGGACGTGCAGTGTCCGGACAAGCGTAATTACTCACTTCAGAGGCGCTGTGCTCAGCCATCCAAATGAGGCTGCCTGCACCCCCCTTATTCACAGGTTCCAGTACCTTTCCTCTGTGGTGCCAGGTCCAACCTCCTGTAGGTGGGACTTGCCCCAGGCTGTCATTTAAGCTGCCCTCTGCCTGCAGTCCCTGGTGCCACACTGGCCCACTCCTCCTCCTGCCTGCAGCCATGCTGAGTTCTCAGGTGAGAGCCCACGGCTTGGGGGCAAGTTTCTCATTATTTCTCTAGTTCAGAGAGACATTTCAAAGCTCTGGAGGGCTTGTCTTTGGCCCCATGATCCACAGGTGGAAGGCTGTCAGGCCCGCAGCTTGAGTCACGGAGTCTTTCATGGGGCAGAAGGCAGAAGGAGGGGCTGCCTCAGGGTTCAGCGCGCTGCTTATCTGGGGGAGAGCCACAGGTTCCACGTCAAACGGCCGAACCGCCGAGCGTGTGTCTGTAGAAATCTTAGTTTATTATGCACCACAGCTCAAGGGCATTTCAAGGACTCATTTAAAACTGAGACAAAGAGAAGGGCCTCACAGGTTGGAGGAGGAGGAGCTGCCATCGTAGCGGTGCTTGAGCTTGTCTGTTCCTTGCTAGATTCCTACTGCTTCCCCTCAGCACAGACTGGAATGGAGGGAGGGGAGAACCCTGTCTCTTTAATCAGGAGAGCTGAAAATGCATAAATAAATAAATAAGCTCGCTCCAGTAATATTCTAGACTGAATCTCTATGAAGGGGAAATGGAAAGGGGGGGAAGGAGAAACTCATACAGTTTGTCCTGTGCAACGAGAATCTGCCGTCACATCCATGCATCTAGGTGGTGGGTTTGCTCATAAAATGGTCTTATTTACTCTCCCACGCTTTTCTAAAGTATTTTTGTTGCGCAGAGTTGAAGCATTTTTTAAAAGAGTTTGTTTCTCTTCCGAGTGCTCTGTAGATAGCATCCATGTGTCCTTTTCCAGGAACGGGATCGGAGATGAACAAGTGGAGTACCATTGCCATCTGCTGGCAAAGGGCAAGGTTGCCTTTTGGTGGGTTTTGGGGTTGGTTTGTTGGGTTTGTTTTTTTTTTTCTTTCCCCAGCTTGAGAGCAGCTGAAATGCCATAAACAGCATGTTTTGGTAGCAGAGTGTGTGTGATACGGGGTTTCTAATTTGGAGGGCTTGTTTGTACATAGAGGTCTCGTTTCCCCGGATTCTTGAGCAGAGGTAGGGATGCGGCCCAGATCTGGCATCAGCATAGTTGTTTCTGTTCCATGGGCTACTGAAGGTCCTTCTCAGAGGTCTCATGAGCACCACTGTGCCCAGGTGGGACAGAAGATGTAGCCCCTGAAATGCTTTGGGAAAATGAGCTTTGCGACCTCATGTGAAGTATTGCAGGAGGGACTGTGCTGGTCTCTGCACAGAAGAGTTGGGGTTGTGTTCATTATAAAGATCCTTCTGAAATGCTCATCCTAGAGGGCTGTCCCTAGAGACCTGAGCAGGCCTCAGCCACTATAAGCCCTGTGCCTTCCTAATGTTGGATGAAAGTTTTTCCCCAGCCAGCTGCAGAGTTAGTTGTCTCTGACCTTGGAAAAGAGCAGAACACTGGTGCTCTGCTGTCTCTGCAGTGCTCCCAGGAAAGTACTGACCTTTCCTCACTGTACCAGTTGCAGAAGGTGAGAAAGCATCAACCCGGGCTCTTCTAACACCAGACAAATGAAGGTACACCAGACAAATGAAGGTACACTTTCTCATCATCTCCCATCAGTCTTCATCCTTAACTTTTTGAAGAGGAAACAGAGGTTATAGGCAGCACCTAGCGTGGCATGGAAATTCTTCTGCACAGCCAGGAGTGTAACTCTGAGACATCTTTTTTCATGGGGACTATTATCCAAACATATCCAGGCATATGTCAGTGGAAGTTGAGGGCACCAGGACCTCCATCCCCTCTCTTATCTTATAGGCTCTTTGCACCGAGCACAGATGATTACACTGGAAGCAGGCATTTGATCCTGAGCTGCAAACAGGTGGGGTCCATGAGGCATGTACAGGTGCATGTGAACTACTCCTTTAGAGGTTCAGAAATGGGCATGGTGGGAGGTAGAGGTGCATTTACTTTCATGGAAAATGCTCTTTGTGAAGATCACTAGCTTAAATTTGATTAAAATTTCCTGAGAAAACTTTCTCAAATCCCAGAGGGAATTTCTGCCGTAGGGAAGACAAGAAAACAACTGTGGGTGGTGTCCTGCAAACAAAAAGTGACATGTGTTTCTGCTCATCCTCTCATCTTTTTCACCTTGTTTTTCACAGATATTTTCTGATAATCTTGGCTCTATTTCACAACAGCCTCAAAACACATCTCAAAACCTCCATCTTTCCCTGATGCAGGATTCTCACTTTCTAACTATTCCTAATCACCAGCCAGCCAAGACTACAGACCACCACTACACCTAGTTCAAGGTATGTTTTCTTCTGTTAAAAGCCCAGCAGACAGCACCCCAGCTACAGAACATGTGACAGCCCTCACTAGCTATAGAGCAACTTGGGACAGAAACCCCTAGGTGAGGAGTTTGGAAGTGGAGGATATGGAGAAAGAGCCAGAAGCATCAGGGAACATCCACACTCAGCCAAGCAGAGCAGGACAGGGCAGCACCTGTGTGGGATGGCATCTAGAGCTGGTGAGTCACAGCTCCAAGTAGACAGGCCACATAGGTAAGAGTTTTCTGAAGGAGGCAGCAGCTTCTTTGTGAGAAACTAACTCCCCTGTTAGACTGAACCACCATTTTTCATAGCTTCTGACACTGAGGGACTGCATCCTCTTATTTACTCATGTTCTTTCAGTTCTGAGCTCTAACCATCATTAGCTCATTCCAAATGAGCTCCCCATCCCCTGTGCTACCCCCGTGCTTCAGGCAGAGCACTGCTATGCAGAGATGCTATACTCAGGCACTGGCAATGAGAGCTGAGCAGCAAGGATGTGGAAGTTGCAAGGGGAAAATGGAAAAGAGAAGATAAAAATGGCATGGGGCAGTACAGGTGGGTTAGGGTAGGGGAATGGAAATCTTGTGGTCTGGATGTCTTTTTCCTGTTTTGCATGACTGTGAAAGTAGTGGCTTCATAGTCACCAATAGCTGAATTTCCTTTGCCCAGCACAGGATAAAACTTGTGCACTTTCAGTCTTTACAGCTTCATGTGACACAGGAAGCTGCAGAAGCCTCCCCAAATATGTGTTTGCTCTGTAAAGCCCTTTAAAGAATCCACTTCCATGAAAGTAACAGTACGGGCATTTGAAACCACATTCCCTGTGCTTCAGCCAACAGAGAGCAGCATAGTTACACACACACACACACCCACCATCCACAACCCAATCCAGTTTGTAGTGCCTCTCTGTGACTGCTGGTCCACCAGCTGCTGGTTTCCCTCACCATGCTTCTGGCCGTGAGTCCCAGAGTGAGCCCCAAGCCCTGCACCCACCATCCACTCTATGGCAGGGTGACATGCTGGCTCTGGGCATGGGCATCTCCCAGACAGCAGCCAATCCTGCATGGGCAGCTACCTGTCTGTTTGCTGTGGGAAGCTCTCTGGAAAACAGGATATTTGATTGCATCAAGATCAGCAAAATAAAATGAAATACGAGGACATTTGTCTTTTGTGGGTGCAGGGTATATCGCTCATCTGGCAGGTTAATCTGGCTAGCAACTCAGTGAATAGCCACTGGGGGATACTGCTGTCTGCATTCCCAGAGTAGACCTGTCTGATTGTCCAAGAGACTTCTCTTCTGCTGGCAGGAAACCGTACAAGCAACACAAGGATGAGTAGGGTGAACCTGAGCCAGCCTGCATTGGGAAGCAGGATTTCCCAGGCCTATAGCACCCGAATGTAATCACAAAAGGATTGGTTCCACAGGATGGGTTGATGGGCTGGAAACACATGCCCTGCACTAGGGAAGAATCTGCACGTTTCTTCCTGGGGTGGCAGGGTGATGTGGCTATGATGGGGACATGCCCGTATTATTGCAGGTGCTTGAATGTGTGGGAATATATCCTGAGTCTGGTCACATTGACAGGAGACTTTGAGAAGCTGGGTATCAGTCACTGCAGAGTCCTGTCTCAGGTGGGAAGGGAGCTCAGGAGCTTTCTGTCAATGGTGGTAGTGTTGGTCCAGAGGGTACAGCAGCATCATCAGACCATTGTCAACAACGCCACGCCAGCCTCTCACTAAGACTTGGGCTGGAAACAATGATAATAAGCTTTAAAGCTTGTTTGTTAGTTTGTTTTAAACAAACTTGGAACAGACTGTCAAAATGTTTACCATCTCCTGTATTAGGGAGCTAAGCTAGGTAGCATGAGGCTTGGGTTCATTGCTATGCTCTGCCATGTATTTGCCATCTGATAGAGAGAAGTCTGTCTGGGCTTCTAGCCCATTTGCAAAATGGGGGTGGCAGCACCTCCCTAGCTCTCAAGAGGGTTATGTGGATGAAGAGACGGGAGGATGGATACTTGCAGACCAGTGTGACTAGAAGGCAGGGAAGCATGAGGTAATGGCTTAAGGAGGAAGGGGAGGAGTGCTGGGCAGAGGGCAGCATGCTCTTTCTCAGCCTGAGAGGTAAATCAGATGATCTCCTGGCTCAGGACCTATTAGATGACATGTGGGAATTGCGACAGCAGGCTTTGGTTTTGAGGGAAGGTAAGGAACAACATCTGTGTAACCTAGGGCCAGAACTTTCCAACTACATGCTCATGCCACATCTCATCTGCTGGTATTAGTGGCTAAAGCCATGCTGGTACCTCCTCCCTACTGGAAGAGATTGGAGTGGGCAGGACCCACTTCCAAAAGAGCAAACTCTTCCCTTGACAGGGAAGCCGGCTGTGTCTGTCTCTGCTAACACACACACACACACGCATGCACAAGCCACAGAGAATTAGCCAGATGGTTTCACTTGGAAAAAATCAAGAGCACGAAGCCATCTGCTCTCCTGTCCTGGGGATCATGAACTTGCCTTCTTGTCTGCCGGGATAAATGGAACCTCAGGGAGTGCGGGCAGCGCGGGTGTGCGCCCGCTTCAGAAGTGGCTCGGCCTGATGCGGGGCAAGAGCGCTGGAGACGACTCCGTCCCTCGCGTTTCCCGTGGGCAGGCGGTCCCAACACGGGGTGCGGTAAAACCCTTCCCCCGTGGGACAGACACACGGCTGTTGGAGCTGGGAAGGGGCCAGCGGCCGCGGCTGCCTGAAGGCCTTGTGTAACGACGGCAGAGGGAGCTCTCGTATCGCGCTCGGAGAGAAGGACGCGACCGCTTCCCTTTCCGAACAGGTGCAGGCTGCTGAGGGGATGAGTTAGACGCTCAGTCGTCCAGTCCTTGATCGGTCCAGAGATGCTCGTGTGTTAAACTGAGCTGACAGCGGAATGATATTGCCATGGCAAGCAAAGGGACCACCCTCCAACCGAAGATAAGAGAGATGTTTGCATAGTTGGCATGGAGAGGAGGACCGTAGCTACCAATCAGGCATTGGAAAGACACACAGGACAAAACATTAATTTTTTAGGGTAACCCTGTATAGGGAGTAAATAGAGCTTAGGAGCCTAAATCCTTTTGCCAGCACTGGCTTCAATGTTAGATTCTGCTCTCCCCCTTTGGAGTTTGATTTGTGCGATGGTCTCAGGAAAGAAGTCCCCTGACTGGAACTGTGGTAGAAACCACAGCAGTTAATTCAGCATTGCAAACCAATCTTTAGTGTGCATTATTAGCGCATAATTGCTTAGTTGGGTGTTGCCAGCACTCGGGTTTTGTTGTGAGGCTTGTAGGAGACACTTGTCTTTCTGAAAGCCTTGCTGTTGAAGTTGAGATATTGTTTTCTTTCATCAAAGCAGCATGTTTCTGGCACTTGGGCTTTTAATGAAGGGGATGGATCTGAAAGGTTAAAAAGCAATGGGGCTAATGAAAAGAACCCAATGTTTGTTACTCAGAAAAAAAATCCCAAAACCTTGTGATTTTGGGCATTGAGGGCCTGACTCCTGACTTTTTTATACTGGGCTGTTGGCAACTGAGAAAGCACATTGTGACTTGCAGTGGTTTCCTGGGAAGTTAAATTCTCCAGGTGATGCTTTCATGTATTCAGGAATATGCAAACTCACCACGGGACTCTTGTATTCAAGAAGGATGGTTGTAAAATCCCAACTCACTGCTAACAAGTAAGCTGAAAAGAAAAGATAGTTTGTAAAGCAAAAAAACCCACCAAGATCCACCAAGACAAGCCCTGTTCAGCAAAGGCTTCAAAGCACAAACTTAGTTTTATGCAAAGAAATTATCTTGCTGACTTCAGTGTGTTGTGTTGTGTTTGTACCCAAATGATTCTGAAGAGAAAACAGGCTGGAGGAGACGAAACTAGGAAGCGCTAGTGGACAGTTCATGAATTGGAGGAGGTAGAATTAGGCTAATAAATGATTCATTCAGAATTGTTTACCCAGCTTTAGCTAGCATCAGGAGGGAAAGAATGCAAATGGGGCTGATTATCCAGATTCACTTTGTGTCAGTGAGTTGTTCTTGGCTCAGGAACTCATCCTACAAAGGGAAGGGTTGAACACTCCATCATTTGAGAACATTTATCACAGAATTGGACCAAAGTCTAAGAATGCACTGCAGGAAATCCTCATGGCAGCGTGGAGGGCAGGATTCCCCAGGTGCTCTTTCCTTATATGCTATGATGCTTTAGTGTTGGTAACTATGCACATTGCCAGCAGAATTGCCTGAATGAAATTGCACTGAGGGAACTCTCCCATAAGAGTTGAACACAATAAGGGTTGCTAATAAAGGTATGGCAAAATCCTTGTCAAATAGCTAACTCTTTCTTGCAGAAAAAATAGCTATGCTAAACTAAAAATACCTGGCTGATTCCCTGAAAAATCTTTACCCAGTTCTGCTTCAAATGAAGATTTTGGAGCTGGATCCACCCACGAGTTGTAGTGAGAAGCAGCAGGAAGCCCAAGGCAAGCCCTGCACTGACGGTGCCGCTCAAGACATTTGCTGTTCCTCAATGCCACTTAACAAGCACCCCACGCCAGGCAGTACGGGGACATAGCAGAGCAGAAGACAGGCCTGGCTGTTTTGTAAGCTATAGCAAACAAGGACTGCTAGCCAAATGGAGGGCAGAGTAAGCTCTTTGTGGATGAGGCACCTTTAATTAGGTAAGCCTCCCTTGGGAATTGGTTCACCTGATGGGGACATAGGACAAAGTCTGATGCGAGTCAAAGATAGGAGTTGTGAGTGTACAGCAACACTCAGAACAGTTCCTTGGGGGTGCACTGGGGGAGAGGAGGAATACTCCCACTTGTGTTTGAAGTGATAATGAAGTTCTTTTCAGAAGCTGTTATGACATACTGAAGGAGAGGGCCCAGGGAGACGTGGACCCTCTACCACTGGGAGTATAGAAGAACAGGTTGGACAAATGGCTTTCAGGAAGAATTTCAATGTAGTTGATGCTTTTTGGGGGTAGGGGACAGCTAGGCGATTCAGCAGGGGTCTCACAGCTTTCCTTCGTATGATTCTAGTAGCGTAATTTGTGGGGCAGGGTTGTGTGAGGCATAAGGTGCCGTTGACTCTTGTGATTGCAAATGGTCGAGACCTCGCCTAACAGGTGGCCCTTCTCAGTGTTACTTTGGGACCTGCAGACTAATGATGTTGTAGGAGCAATGACAGTCGCTCACTCACGAACCCTGCTGCCTTCAGCACCTTAAGTTGTCTTCGGAGGTCTCCCATCCAAGAATGTGAATTAATGCTCCCCTGGAACAGGGAGAGAAGAGAGAGAAGGAGATTTACGGTGGTTTGCAAGCCTGGGAGAGACACCATGACTAACAAGCTAATTAGTCCCTCAAAAGCTGGTAGACAAATGGAGAGGAGAAGCCTCTGTCTAACCTGCAGCCTTGCACCTTGCACCTTGTGGAGGGGCAGCTTGCCCGCAGGGGCCTGCAGAGCCTGACAGGAGAGCAGCTTCCAGAGCATCCGCTTCCCTCTGACAGGCCCGGTCCCTGCACCTTGCAGGGGCTGCTGGCATGGTGGCAGCCATTCCCAGGATTTCCTGGGGAAATGATGGCCAAGGTGTGGGTAAGGGAGTATTTGGTGCAGGGGCCAGGGTGAAACTGGCAGAGGAGGGGAGAGCCAAGGAGCACTTCATGCCCTACATTCCCTGAGGCTCTTGCGGCGCAGGGGTTTAGCGAGAAGGAGCAGCCCGCCCCACCTCTGTCTGTGTGAAATAGATGGAACATAAGAAATGTTTTAAATAATTGAATAATGAAATGAATATATTAATGCTCAGAGAGCGGGAGAGGGCTGCTGGGCTGGACTTGCTCATCCAAACAGCCCTTGACGAGTCAGGAAAGAAGTAGGGTCAGCATTTATTCCTCTGGAGGGGATCGAAGGCAGGGTACTGTGTTAAGTGGCTCTCTGTAGAACTTCCCTCTCTTTGTCCCATTTCTTCATTTAGTGATTCCAAGTGCTTCAGGTGGTTTCCTCCACCTCAGTATTATACTTTGCTGTCTCTGGATCTTCTTTCTCCTCTATTTTTTTCTTTCTCATTATCATTCCCTTTTGCATCCTTATCTTCCCAAGGCTTTATGCTGCTTAATCCTCCAAAACACAGGCAGCTTTCTCAGAGAGTGTATATCCATCTCCAAGACAGATGTCCATCCTAATTCTGTAGCCACTTTATTTCTTAGAAGCATTTAATTACAGGTGAGATTCATCTACTCTCCAGATACTCCACCTCTCGTTCGGGAGACAAGTAAGTGTCTTAACACCAAATGCAGTGCATTTCTAGAAACACTTGGACGGCTGACAGCTGAGGTTGGCAGTCTGAACCATCAATTTGCTTATGTAGGAACACAAGTGCAGAAGTGAGTTGGGTTTGGTAAGTCAGGCAGTAAATGGCACAGGAGTTGGTATTAAGAACGGTTGAATTATAATTCTAGTGAAAAATATGGAGTGATGGAGCTGGCTGCAAACAGCTGCTGCACATCATTTATTATAGCCAGCTCTGCCAGTGCCGCCTCCTGCCTTGCTCCCCCGCCTTGGCTTCCAACCTCAGGCTCCCCACGCCAGCTCTGCAGTGCTCCCCAGCTGCCCTGCAGCCCGGTGCCCTCTCCCTGCTATTTAAGGACTTAACTCCCCTTTGTGGAGGCTGCCGGTGTTGCTGATGCATACAGCTGTTTGTCAAAGCGATCACTCAATTCCAGAACATTACAGGAAAACCCACTGATTCCCATCAGGTGTAACCATAGTCATATTTCAGATCCTAAATCCAAAGTACTTAAGGAATCACCCAGCCTTTTTGTTGTTGTTGTCTGTAAATGTAAATGAAACTAATTCAATTAGTGGCTTTACCCTGCTTGAATACTTTTTTCCCTTCCCAGACCTTTCTGTTTGAATTATTTGGGGAGCACAAGCTTCAGAGATCTTGTGGCCCTGACTCCTGTAGTCAGTAGGGTCCCATCACCTAAACTGAATAGAGAATTTATACTGTTGCTGTCTTTTACTGAATGTGCACACGTGGGAGCTTTTGTTGAAAAAGAGGTTAAAATGTACAGGGAATAAAACAGGGCAGGAATGTGAGAAGACAGTGATGAGCTGGGAGGAGCTAGGAGCTGGGCGGGGGGCTGTTGGATATGTTGATTTTCACCCAAGATCACACCAAGATCCACAGGTCTACATACATGGGATCACCTGTAGAACATACACATTGCAAAATACTTATACAAAAAATACCTATGGAAGAGGAGCCTGTGGTATGGATCACGGCAGCAGCTGGTGAGGAGAGGAGATGCTGATGAAGAGAGACAGATGATTTCTGGGTGCAGCATGCAGGGACGGGTGGGGAGGAGGCAAGCACAGGGAGTTTAAAAGTGGCAGCTCTCTCCTTCATCTGGGAAGTTATTTCTTATGCAGAGTGAGTGTAAGCCTCCAATGCGTCTTCCAGTTAGTGACACCCCAGAAATGTTTTATGGATGAGGCTCCATCACCTGTTGGCATGAAGAGGAGAAGGCAGAGCCACTGGTGATGGATGATCGCTTGGAAACAGCACTGTGTCCTCTGCACCCTCCGCCTCCCTCTCCATGCCTCTTTATCATGCATCATTGCAGTAGCATCCACCTGCAGCTGCCAGGAAACTCCCAGTTCCCAGCTTCTCTTTCCCCTTAACTTCCAAGATGTTCTGACATGCTTCCCCTTCTCTGAAACTGCTTTTCTAAGTCAGAGATGTCATCACCTAAATGGATGAACTGCGTGTATTTCTGCAGGTAACAGTGAGAGAGAGAATCTTCTGGACACATTGTACAGAACATGCTCACCCTTGTTTACTCAGTGAGCATCCTGGCGTAAATCAGGTGATTTTGTGGCAGAGGGAGAAAGGAGCAGGATTTTGCAGCTTGCAGTTTTATTTGGGGTCGTGGCGAGTGTGTGCTGCCAATTTGAAACCTTTGTGTGGGGTATTCTTGTTGGGGTTTGTTTGTGGATGATAATGATACGGGTTTTTTTCCAAATACCCTCTTTCTCTGCATCTCTCTTCTCACTACAAACTGCAGTCCTGCAGTTGCTAATGCCACAGGGAATGGCAGGAAATGACCACAATGCGTACTAGAAAGCCCTGGCCCCCAAACCAGATTATGGTCAAGAGAGAGACAGAGTTTCAGAGGTGGCTGGCCAATCCTCCTGATAGCATTCATTTGCTGAGCAGACCTTAAATTCGAGCCACTCATCAGAATCCCATTTAATAAAGGTAACTTTCCAGGTATGTTTGGAAAAACACAGACGGAGCCCAGGGTGCTGAGCACTGTTTAGCATGTCTATTCTCAGACGGTGCCATCTCAATTAAACCTTTCCATTCAGTCCCCAGCCGTCAGGCACTCCCTCCTGTGACTGCCAAGCCCAGTCTGCAGAAGCAGGTCTCTGCCTGTGAGCTGTGTTATTGCCATGCCAACACTTCCTCTCTCCCTGAATCCCCGAGCCCCATCTTTGTTTTTGCTTCCTGCAGGAGGTCTCGTGTTAGTTCCACATTAATCAGTAGGCAGTTCAGTGCATCGCTTAGTCTCATCGAGGTGGTACCCGAGCTTTTCCCATCTTTTCTACTCTGTAAAAAGGAGTTTGTTTCAGCACATGGGAGTCTTGGAAAAGCGCAGCAGCGCTGGTACACTGCACACAGGCAGCAAAACCCCAGGGACGATTTCAGGCACACAATTCTGGCTCCTGCTGTGGTGGCAAAGGTCACATAGCCAGGCTCCTCCAAACTGTGTCACAGAGTCACAGGCTTGTAGGGGTTGGAAGGGACCTACAGAGATCATCTAGTCCAACCCCGTCTGCCAAAGCAGGCTGCTTAGGACAGGTCACACAGGTCGGCATCCAGATAGGTCTTGAGTATCTCCAGAGATGGAGACTCCACAACCCCCCTGGGCAGCCTGTCCCAGGGCTCTGTCACCCTTACTGTGAAGTTGTTCTGCATATTGATGTCCTGTTACCAGCTTCCTTCCCAACCTGCAGGTCTGGATGATGCTGAGGGACCCAGGACTGAGCTGTGCCTGTCTCACATCTGTAGGCAGCTCAATAATACTAGGTTGAAACTGTCCCAAACACCCGCCCCAACTCCCATCCATTAATGCACACGGACCCGTATATGATGTGCATCCTGCAGGCCTGAGGGCAGTGTCAGGTAAATAGCAAGAAACATTGCTGTGGCACCACCCCACCCCAAACACCAGCATTTGCCCTGATTGCCAGTGAACACGGGACTAATGATGGGTCCTCGGGAGAGACTTCCCTCCCCCATGTCGTTTTTTCCTCCTCCCTCTTCCTTCGCCCGAGTTTAGCTCTGAAAAGAATAATTTATCAAATCATTTTTATTCAACTTCGGAGGAGGAGGAAGAAAAAGGTGGGGGGGGGGGGGGGTAGGGGGAAGGGCCCTTTGCTGTTTTAATTGCTTTGCAGCATACTTGTGAGAGTGGAGCTGGGTTTATCAAAGCCTGTGCAGCTGAGTCCCTGCCACTCGCTAATGAGAGCTGCCACGTGGCCAGCCACGCTCCTGCGATGGACCAGATAGCACCTCACACCAGGCAGGGACTCAAACGCTTAGCAAGTTGATTTAAATGAGGAGCTATGAAGTTTAAACGGGAGGCTGGGGGAGCTTGTTTTACGAGGACTTCAGTATCAAATTAAGGGGGTTGTTTATCTTTAAAAAAAAGGGGGCGGGGGGGAGTGAAATGAGCCATACAGGCTAGGATGTTTTTTGGCTTGGTTTTTTTTTTTTCTGATGATTCATTTCTGAGTCAGGTGTCAGGGTCTAGGAAGGAGGAGGTTATTTTTTTCCTTGACTGAATGAAACTCAAGGAACCAGCTGAATTCCTGGAGGTCATTCATTTCTCTTTGTGCCTGAGGGTGTCTTTTAAGAGCTCAATGTCTCCAGAGGGCTGCCGCCTGTGGAGTGATCCGGTTGCAGGGTTGCGAGTGCTGTGGCTTTTTGGCCAGATTGGTGGATACCTGGGTGCCGGCTACATGCACTCACATCTTCAGTGAGAAATACCAGGGCTTCCAAGGGGGGCTGTGTGAACTGCAGGGTTTTGCACTGCACGGTCAGTGCACCCCTGCAGCTCCCTGTGGCTCTCCTGCCATGGGCTGCTCATACCAGCTCCCCAGCACCAGAGGAGCAATCCCAGGTGACCACACCTGCTCTAGTCCTAATCTGTTTGTACAATTCGCTTCCATTTCCACTCAGTTTAGGCCCATTGGAAGCCAAGCTCTGAACCACAGTCATTTGTACCAGTTCCCAACATTCTCAGGTTATATGTCACGACTACCATGCCATCATCTCCAGTTATTTAGGGTCAGAATCTCCATGCAGCTTTGCTATTGCGTTTCAGGGATGTCTTGCAGGACACCTTGTAGCTGATCTTCATGTGGCTGTACCGAAAAGCCACTTTCAACACTTGATACCTGTCATAGTTCTGCCCCCAGCTGGGAGCTGAGCACTGCGCAGCCTCTCCCTCTGGGGTCAAAGGGGAAGGGGGAAAAGGAAAAAAAAAAAACCAAAGGCAAACCTCATGGGTTGGGATAAGGACAGTTTACTAGGACAGCAGAGAGAGAAATAACAATAATAGGGCATTTGTAGCAAAAATACACAAAACAGATGATACACAATGCAGTTTCCCACCATACTGCCCAAGTCAGGCCATACAGCTCAGAGCCATTCCTGAAGCTGGACCGTCCCCAAAAATTGCACATCCTGGAGCCATGGGCTCCTCCCCCTCACAAGTTCCCCTTTATGCTGAGCATGCCCTAATTGGTATGGAATACCCTCTTTGGCTGGTTTGGGTCACCTGTCCTGGCTGTGTCCCCTCCCAGCTTCTTGCCCCCCAGCCCCTTCTCATTAGCAGGGCCATATGAACCACTGAAAAATCTTTGACTGCTTGGCAACAACTTAAAAACATCCCTGTGTTATTAGCACTGCTCTCATCCTCACTCCCAAACACCATTACACCAACTGCTAGAAAGAAAATTAACTCTATCCTAGCCAAAACCAGTACAATACTGCATCTTGAGCAACCTGAAATAACATCTGTTAGGCCCTGCTGTGAGTTGGATGTAGGATCAGGTGACATCCTCAGGTCCTTTTAGACTTTATTTTATGATTCTATGGTTTCATGGTGCTGCTGCTCTGGGGATGAGTCCAGCATAGCCCTGAATGATCTGTATCCTAGGCTGGTACACATCAATGAAAGTGACTTACCGCCCAGCACAAGGTTCAGCTCAGGGATATAAATAAAGGGAACAGAGGGTGTGAAGGAGGAGACTAATATCCCCTACTTAAGTTCTTTTTCGATAAAATTGTTCATGTCCTTTCTGGCTGTCATCACACTCAGGCTTCACATTTTTAATTAAAAACCCCATAGCTGAAATATCTGTAATACTCTAAAAGCGAGGACAGAATTCTACCTGGCTGCTTGTCAGCTTCTTCATACAGAGAAACAATGTCGTTTCCCTAAAATATCAAACGTGAATAAAATATGTGGGGTTTTTCTTTTTTTTTTCTTTTTTTTTCTTAATCTTAACTTAAAAAAATAGTTTCATAAAAACCGCTCTTGAAAGCAATGATGGGACAATCTATTATTAAATGAAACAAATCAATATTAATGCAATCTGACGGCTGAGATTTGCTTGAGTAGTATTTTATATTCATGTGTATGCTGTTAACTCTGCCTTATTAGATATGTGCAACATGGGTGAGTTAAGGTTGCTGTGGGAACCATCATTTTTTAAATTTCCTGACTTTTACGCACATAAAGTCAACCCCAAGCTAGCTTGCATTAATATCATGTAATTTCCTTCATTGAAGAAAGAGTGTTGCACTATTTTATTGTCTGTGTTCCTGCATTCAATTGCATGTTCAACCAAAAGGAGTTCGATTCCTAGCCCCACACTAAATTAGAGCGGCAGAGCTGGAGCTTGCTTTTAATAAAGAGCAACTGTTCCGAATGGCACCACAATCCACAGACTTGAAGGCTTTTTCCATGGTAGGCTGCTCTCTAGGCATGTGCCCTGTGACAGGTGGCATACACACATGCAGGGAACCAAGGGGTACTAATGGACAGCCTGGGATTTAGAACCTTAGGCAAGCCATTTTCCCAGGGGTGGGACACAACCCTTCCAGACGCCCAGGGTCACATGAAAAGAGGCTGAAATGACCAAATTGTAGGTAGGGCAATACCACAAATTCTCCTCCCCTCCTTCTCCTTTCTTCTTGACGTGTTCTGATGCCCTGTGTATATCCCCAAGTGAACAGGGTGCTGGTTTGAGATTTGATCATGCTCTTTGCAGTTCAGTTATGTCTTCCTAGAGAAGACTGAGGTGGTATCTTATCAATGCTTATAAATACTTGAGGGGTGGGTGTCAGGAGTATGGGGTCAGTCTTTTTTTCAGTGGTGCCCAGTGACGGGACGAGAGGCAATGGGCAGAAACTTGAATATAGGAATTTCCACCTAAACATGAGGAGGAACTTCGTCACTGTGAGGGTGGCAGAGCACTGGCACAGGCTGCCCAGAGAGGCTGTGGAGTTCCTCCTTCTCTGGAGAAACTCAAAACCCACCTGGGTGTCGTCCTGTGCAACCTGCTCTAGGTGACCCTGCTCTGGCAGGAGGGTTGGATTAGATCATCTCCGGGGTCCCTTGGCCCCTGCCCTTCTGTGATTCCTTCTGCTATGCCTGCTCCAGAGTATCAGACAGATATATAATCTCCACCTCTTATTCAGAATGAAGGAAGGTGCCTACCACTAATTATGTACACCATACAGCACAAATGCCTATAGCTGTGTTGGCTGCAGGCTCTCTGTAGTCAATGGAGAGATAGGCACAGTTAGGAAACAGTTTTCACCCAAGGTTCACAACAGCATAAGATGATTGAGGCTTTGGATGGAAGCCTATATTGACCCCTAGGAGTGTGGTCTAACTTAAGAGGAGCCTTCTGCATTAAGCATGACCAAATTTAACCCTGGTTTATCCACAAGTAGATAACAATGACATGCAGAGACCCCCAGCCCAGACATTAGCATCCTAACTATACACTAGCCTAGCGTACCGTCTGGCTGCTAATGCTGCAGGGAAAAAGCCACCAGGAGTCTGGCTGGGGTGCTGTTTTGCTACGAAGACATTGCTTCTGGTGCGAAGTGAGCTTTCAGATCTTGGCAGACCTCTGCTTTATGCCATAGAGGCATAGTCTTGGGATCATCTCTTTTACTGGATATGGTTTGCACTGTTTGGCATATTTTCAACCACTTTTAATGAGCACATGACATTTTAGCATGAATGTAAATTTAGCTAAAGCTGGACTTGGCCACTGGAGTGGCTAGGGAAAATATCAGTTCTTCTGTTGTAACTGCTGGTGCTGCTGGAAAAGGACATGTAAATCTGGGAACAGATGTGGGGAAGAAGAACCTGCAGCTGGTGGGCCATGTTGAGCTACTTGGGAACCATGGGAAATAACAAATCAATCCTCTTTGTGCAAGGAGCAACCAGGCTTCCAAACTTGCCTGGCCTCTCTTGGCTAACAACGCCAATCACAGTGAGTGGTACAAGTGGTCCTTCTGTGCAGGAACTGAGGAGACACCATGGATCCCAGTTTAAGGTCTTATGTTGCACAGCAGTAGCTCTTCTTGTGTGGGGGGTCACTTGGGGCAAGGGCTGACCAATTTCCTTCAGTGAGTGGTTTTTGCTGTTTAGCAGAGATAGGATCCTCCACTTTGCTGGTATTGCGCTGTGGTTTAACATGAATTTATTGTCTCGCACCTTTGGTAGATGGTGCTGCCTTTTGCAACATTCTGTATTTCAGAAAGAAAACTTCAGGCCAGGTACTCTGATCCTTTCACTCCAGAGAGGAAATTTCCTTGGGGCAGAAGTAGTTAATAAAAGTTAAGTCATCCAGTGAAGGGACAGAAAAGAATACCAGGTGACCGAGATGGCCAATTAGACATCATGAATATTCAGAATTCTCTAATCAAATGAAAGCTCATTACAAACACCCAGACTGAAATTTGCTCATGTAAAATATTCATTGAACAATTTTGCATAAATAAATAATAAACAATAATAAATGCTTAAAAAATTGTTCATAGACCCTCTATCAACAGGGGGGAAAAAAGGACAGAATCTGCTAAATAAACTGTAAGTAATGAGTTATCTGCCCACCGCTAGTTTTGAGCTCTCCCATGGTAGATCTGCTGTGGAGATCTGACAGGAGCGTCTCTTCTCTGGGAGGGATGTGAAATAGGGCTGCTTGGAGTAGATAAAGACACCGAGCTACCCCAGCCTTAAGGGACCGGGGTGTCTGAGGTTTGGACTTGGCTTATGACGGGTGTAACAGAGCCTGTGAGGTCACCCAAGCATGTGAGCTGGAGAAAATTTTCAGGGTTTGAAGAAGATTCAAGCCCATTTCCATCTAAAAGCAAGAGCAGCCACCTTGGTTGTTCAACCAGCCAAGGTTTACAAAACTCTTCCCTGTACAAAGGATGTGCTCAGTTTTGCCTGTCGTCACCAGGCGATGCAGAGAGAGAACAAAATTAAAACTGTAGCGTGTGTGTGAGGTGCAAGGGAATCGCGTCTTGCTGGACACATACAAACAGACTGTACACAAACAGAAAAAGGTCAGAGCTGTCCCAGAGCTGCATATGAAATAACTGCAAATGACTGCGTATGCTCTGCCTACCTGCTTGGTTAACAGGGCCAAGGGGATGGGGGGGGGGAGAGAAATCAAAAGGCTGTTTCGGTAAGATGTGAAAACTAAAATCCACAGTTGTTAGGAGAAAAATACCAGGTGAACGGTACTAAGCAGTGATTGGAGATAGTTAAGAGTGAAAAGGTCTCACGCCCAGTCCACACTCAAATCATACTGTGCTGAGGCCCATCTGCAGAGCTGCTGGCTCTTAAGATGTCTAGGAGACAGCCTACCTACTAAGCATGGAATAGATGAGAGCTGTATACTTTGGGGTGGGAACAGTCCTTTTTGTTGTTTGCTTGCACATACTAGCAGAAAAGTGCCCTGGTTTATGCCCCATCATAGAAGCAATGAAAGGGACAGCTGTGGGGACATGTTCTCTGCCTCCTGGCAGGTGGAGAAGGAATGTGAGATCTCAGGTGGCCCCCCACTCCCATTCTGTGAAAGTCATCACTCACCTATGAGAAACCTTTGCACGCCCCCCCCTTCACCTACATAGTAATTACCAGACAAGTATCCCAAGTATCCGCCCACATGACAAATTACATGGCAGATTTCCTGTAACTACATGGTGATTACCTGGTCCTTCATGCTGCCTGGTAATTAGAATCTCAAAGTGTTTTGCAAAGGTTAATTTATGTGAGACTGATCACACACTCTCTGTGTGCCCTCAGCCCAGGACCTTCCTGCTTTCATGGCTGGGACTCATACTCTTCTGTGGTGCTGCCTGTTCCCCTTTACCTTTGGGAGGGATTTGAGTCTCTACATCAGGGCAAAGGCAGCCAGGGCTGGGTAGACCTTTATCTGCTGTCAACCCACATGTGCCCAGTCCGCAGCAGGTAAATGCTGATGCTACCGCAACCACAGGAGTCTGGTGTGTGGGTCCCTGATGGCTGTGGTCCCCAGGAGTTTGGTCCCCAGGAGTTTGGCTTAGACCTGCTCAGGTCCCTGCCATGCTCCCTGGAGGAGCCATCTCATTAAGCTACCCCCCACATGCACACACACAAAATTGTGCCTTACAGGAGACTGCTCTTCTACTGGCTAGCCAGTATGGGAGAATTAACATTGGGAAAGGAAAAAAAACCCAACCACCAAACACAATAAAACCAGAAAAGAAAAATCCTCATGCCCTTCTTCCTACCCACTAGTGAGATCTCACGTGAGGATTTTCTATTGAATTGGGTGATCATGTGTCTTTCATCCTGGAGCTTTCATGGCTGGATTTTGCTCCGTCAGGGAGAATCCCTCGTTCTTTAACTGGTTGCAAATCCCTACCCTGTTATCACAAGACAGTTAACTATCTAATCACACAGTTTTATTGCACACTTAGCCATGAAACACCCCGTACCGCCAGATGCTATAACAGACTGTATTAGGGAAATAATAACAAGGCAATTCAGAAGGCGCGTCTCATAGCTGCTGGGTAATTTAGTGACCAGGCTGTTCTGTAATTTTGTTGTCACTGTGGCTCTGTGAATTTGGCCAGGAAGAACTGTGTCAACACACGTGCCGTTTGCTGTGCCAGCCTGCCTGTCGTACAGCAGCACCGCATGGGAGAAGCCAGTGCCGTGACAATGAGGGGACTCTGTTTCCGTTCATTATTAGTCAGGGCGGACCTGTGCAAGGGGACTGGTCACTGCTGTCCTTTCTGACTGGAGAGACCAAGCGCAAAAATGGCAGCAGAGGCTGACTCTTCTCCTACCCCCAGAACGGGTCTCTTCAGGGGAGGGTCGATGAAGATGAATGGTGTGAGGACAGTGGAAAATATGGGATGGGAACTGTTTATCTGGGCAGGGCAAAAAGTTCCCCCTCGGGGCTCTGGCAGATTAACACTTCTGCAAGCACCAGGATTTGTTGAAGAGAGGAAGACAGAGAATATATTAAACCATCTGTTTCCCTCTAGCAGTACACTGTAGGGCTGGAACAGAGATGAGTGTGTCTCCTTGTTCATCACTCCTACCTAACCGTGAGAGATGGGAGATTGAGTACTGGCAAGAGACATTTAAAGACGAGTGACATTCAGCAGGAGCCTCAGTAAATTCATATTTACTAGCAAAGGAGGAATAGCAGTATGCGAGAGATGTGCGAGCAAGACATTTTTGTTCCATCAGTCCTTGTCTTTGTACTCTGTGCTTCAGCATGAGCTCAGACACGGCCATCACCTTTCTCTGGCTGTCTGGGAAGGGTCTGGGTTTGAACTATCCCTCTTCTCCTCCCAACCCAGACTGCTCTCTTCTCTCTCAGGAACAGCACAGGCCAGGCTTGAGCAATACTGTAGGGCACTGGAAGGGGATGAGTGTAAATGGAGTGTCCAGGCTCAGGGGTGAGCTTCAGTCATCAGCGAGTGTAATGCTATCAGGGTGCTTCCTGGGGACCTGTGCAAGTGGTGTGGTAGAGACATGTACACGCAGGAAGAATGGGAAAGTAAAATGTCTACCTGATGACATGACAGCACATCTGTGTGTGAGTGTGCATGCATGGGTGGCGTGACTGGGCAGTTGTGGGGCAGTAGATGTGAGTGATACAGGCATGAAATGGGTGTGTAAATCTGAGGCTACAGGAGAGAGTCCTGTGAGTGTCTCAGGAGCCCAGGAACTTAATCCAAAACTGCCCATACTTCCGAGAGCGAGATCTAGTGTGTGTGCAGGTAGCGGGTAGCCACCCACTGCAGTGTGGGCCTGCGCAACATGATGGAAAGCTGTAGGCTCTGCTAAGGCTGATCATTCCTTGTGACTTTTATTTCCCATCTCTGACTTTCACTGGCAGGGAAGGAGGAAGGCAGGGAGGCGTCACTCTGGGGACTGGTGTGTGTCACTGACTGCTGCCTTGCGCAGCCCGGAGGAACGTGAAGCAGCGTAAGCGCGAGGTGCATGTTGAAAGCAAAGCCAATAGCATCAGCTGGGACCTTTGACTGAAGAGGTGATTAGGAAGAATTTGGTTCAGGCACACAGATGGAAACGGCTTAATTAAAGATATTAAGAGATGACTTGGGCTAACCAGGCTTTGCTAAAAATTGAGGTTGATGGCCTAAGTCCCCCTCGCTCCCCTGTCATTCATGGGGGAAAGCTGAGTTTTAATGCTTTTTTATGAAAGAAGTTGGAGGCTGCTTGCTTAAAAAGAGTTGGATGGGCCTGTTCTGGCCTTTCTGCTGTCTCTCTCGCTTGTGGGATGCACCCTGGAGAGTCTCCTGCTGTGGGACAAAGCCTTATTTTTCTCATCCAAGGTGAGCAGTCCCAGCATTGTAAAAAACAAAATTATGCCGGCTCCTCCTCCTCACAGTGCCCTTCTCCAGAGTGTTTAGGGCAGCAGGAAAACAAAGAGTGACCAGAAGCCTGCCTCCAGCCATGCTGCTCATTCATAACCCAAGCCTCAAATGTGCTACCAGGGTCCTAGTACCTAGGCTACTAAAAGTATGAGCGTGTAGATGCCTTACTTTGTCCTCGTGCCACAGCAGACAGCCAGGCAGGGCTTCTCTGGCACATGGGAGCACATGCTAATACCCAGTATGTGCTGAGCAGGGGGCAGAGAAAAAAGTGCAGGGGTGTACGGGAGCAAAGGGACCACCAATGTGAAGTAACAGTTCCCTCATCTTTATTGAGCTGCCCTGGAAGAAGCGTCAGCTTTGCAGGACCTATTCTTCTCCCCGAATGGCTGTAAAGGTTATTGTTTCTTTGCATTTTTACTTCTCTGTTCTCACAGCAAGAGAAAAGAAAGGCATCAAAGTAGGCCTCTAGGTATCAGATGAGGAGTACGTGCGTTCAGAGGGGCTTGGATCTTTAAGGTAAACACTGGATGCAGTGGGAAGAATGGAGACTTGAAAGGGCAAAGATTCCACATTTCATGAAGGAAACAGACTGCCTGGTTGCCCTGTATAAACTAGATGGGAGGTAGGAGAATGAAGAGGTGGCAGTTGGGAGGCTGTTTGGCCTTTCTTTTGAGAGATGAAGGTTCAATTTCTTGCTGTCATGCACAGCCTGTGGGATGTGGGGCAGGTCATTTAGGCCCTTACTGTCCTTAGTTCACTGTTGCAGTATGGCAATGGCATCTGCCTTACAGATGCACTTAGAACACAAACATTCTGTCAGGAGGCACTGAGATATCACAGAAAGAAAGCAAGAAAACAAGGCACCTAAAATGAAACATGTCCATGTAACTCTTACCCCCAGAGTGTCAGAATCCAGGTGATGGTCTAGCTACTAGACTATGGGCAGCTCAACAGGAGCTGCTTCTTACTCAGTGCTTTGACAATGCCCAAATTACAGACTGTTCTTGGTTGGTTGCTAGATGTTACCATATTCCTAAATGATCATCCACTGAAATTCCTCTGATGAAAGGGATTAAGCTTAGATTTCTCTACTTATGCTTCTGCTGCAAGGGCACAGTTCGGCCTGCACTGAGTGGTACCCCTTGCAGATGCAACGGAGCACAGATTCCATGCATGCACATGCAGAGAGCTAAGGAATTCACATTTGTTTATTGGTGAAGCTGCTGCTTGAAGCTGTAATGAGGCAGTTTGTCGCCATGCCATTTTTTTATTGTGGAGATAACTATGCTTTCTCTTTTTGGAGAAAACATCTCTGTTCAGAGAGCTCTGATGATCTCAGCAAGTGCTGCCACTACTGCTGGGTTTCTGTAAGCACCTGCTGATTTAGGAGCTGTTTCTTCTTCAGAAAGCACCGTACAACCCACAGCTGGTTGGCCCCATCTTGCTGCTGTGACTTGCCTTTTGCATCACAGCTCCCAGTAAGCTCAACGGGAGCAGGGATGCCTGATGGGAAAGTCAGTAGGAAGTTGTCCCCTGGATGGCAACAACTGCTTTATCATAGCAGCCCATGATGTGGGCGCAGCTAGTGGTGTGCTGCAGCTCCCTGTACCTTTCATGGCTGCATGGTGCTCCCTCATGATTTACGAGCCTGATGCAGTCATGGAAAGTCAAGAATGTGTGGTTTTCGCTCAACTCGTGTCCTCTGCTCCCTCACCCTGTGTCCCCTGTGCTTTCTTACTGTGGTGCTGCTGTTTATGTGCACACATTTTTAATATCTTTCTCCTTCCCCTTCAACTCCTTGGATACATAGGACCAACCCGTCCACAAACATGGGTCCAACATGAGGTGATGCAGAGATCTGTCTTCACATCCAGAATGGGAGTATGAATGCTCAACACTGTGCCATCATCATTGTACTCTGGCTTGAGTTCTTAATGAGCTTAATGAGTTCTTGGATGACAGAGCCCTGGGACAGGCTGCCCAGGGGGGTGTGGAGTCTCCTTCTCTGGAGATATTCAAGACCCGTCTGGACGCCTCTCTGTGCAATATGAGCTAGGGAGCTGCTTTGGCAGGGGGGTTGGACCCGATGATCTCTCAAGGTCCCTTCCAACCCCTACGATTCTGTGATTCTGTGATTCTGTGAGCAGGCCATGACAGTACTGCAAGCTAGGAGCTCGTGATGCTGCTAAATGGTCAAGGTAGAGAATTTTAAATCCCTGTTAGCATGCAGAGATCTGATAGGGAATCCTTTGGGAAGAATAAGAAGATGAATGTCCCTGGTTCTTTTATCTCCCCAGCAGTCATCTGTAGAAGTAGTTTTACTCAAATCTTGAAAGTTTTCAAATGTTAGCTTGAAAGAGAAAGCATTTTGGTCTTTGCTCTGCTACTATGGAGCAATAGTGACTTCCATGCGTTAGGAAGTGTGCGCACTGTCACATACAAGTGCAATTAATACAGCTATAGAGTGCTTTCCCACTCCTCTAGTGTGCATCATTGAACAGCAGCATGTGATTCAGACTTGAAATGCTAGACTTAGTCCAGGTTTTGAAATGGCAAAGATCAAATAGCATGTCCCCGGTGGCTTATCAATAGAGAGGGGCAGCATTCCCTCCTCAGACATCAGGGTATTTAAGGCTGCTTCCCTGTTAAGCACCTACAGTCAGAAATAGTCCTCTGTGTCTGTCATCTTCTCACTAACTCTGCCCCTTTCCCTCTTTATAGCTGTAATAGCTTCAATTGGTTTTGAATTCAAGCTGTCAATATCCCATGACCAAACTTCTGCAGGGAGCATGGAGAATTGGTTTCCATGCCCGAGATGCCAGCTTTCGGAGAGCACGTTGATGCTTTGTGCTGAGTGAGGAAATGGACCAGACTAAAACTAACCTGGGAATACCAGCTGACTCTGGTGTTTCTGTGGAGGAAGTGAGGAGGGCTGGCGGTAGCCCTGATTAGTTACCCTGCTGGGTTTTAAAGTGGTTTGTGGATTACAGATTTACTGGGAACTGTATGTCCTGGGCTTTGTGCAAATCAAACTACAAGCTAGGCCAGCTTCAGGATTACTGGTGAGCTGAAAAAGACTGTGTGGCAGTAGCTGTAAGTGGGCACCTGATTCTAAACGTTTGGTACCCATTTGTGAGGAGCAGCAGCCATAGAACACAGCAGCGAGAAGAGGAAAGACTTTGGGGTGGGAGTGAATGACACCCGCTTCACAAATTCTGGCTGCTGCATCCAGCTGTGTTCACGCACGTGACTCCCAGCTGATGAACACATAGCCCTGCCTGGCAGGTGAGGCAGCACACACGTGCTTCTCGTGTCACTCCAGGTAGCCTTCCCAGCATTATTGCTTCTGCAGGTACAGTGGGGTCCTCACCAACCCCACTGAGCTACTTTGTGGTGGGCTGGTGCTGGGAGAGGATCCCAGAGATCACGTGGCAGAACCGCTTGGCCTGGATGGATTAGCAAAGCTTTTTCCCACGGATTGCCTTGCTACACAACCAGTCTGTATCCATGACAAGTTTACTCTACTATCAAACCCACAAGAGACTTGCGTGACCACTTAGACTATAAATCTGTTCCCTTAATACATTTAGTCCTCAGCTAGTCATTTCTCTCCTGTGATGTTTCTCATCGCTTTTCTTCACTTCTCTGCTTCAAAGTTGCCATTAGTCCTGACTTACCCCCCCTCCTTCTCCTTGTTCCTTCTCCGTGTTTTTCTCTGATGTTGACAGAGTTGCCTGAGCAGTTCAATTACCCTGCTGGCATTCCGGTCCTGGCCTATAGTGGACATGGTGCCTCTCCTTACCTCCCACCTCATTCCAAGATGTTTCTGTGGTCACAAAAAGAAATACCAGGACTAGACAGAAGCATTTTAAGCCTATTTATTATCCAGCTTTGCTATAGCCCTCTTCTTGTTTCCCTTTCAGGAATGAAATATGCACCATTTCTCTTTTCTACCGTCTTGTCATATTTTGCATCTTTCTGGGCTCCTTCAAGCGAGGCGAAATGCCCTCACGCTGGCCTGCAGGGAGCAAAGGAAGGAGGGACAGATTAATAGCTGGGGACCAGGGAGGTATTATGGAGAATCCTCCACAGGTCAAGCACAGGAGATGCTGGCACCTTTATGTTCCTAACAATTTGTAATAGTGGTAGTTTTTTTATTTCCCTAGAATCTGAGAAGTAGGCCATACTGATAGGTGTGGAGTCCTGTAGAAAATATTTCAGCCTGGTGCCCTAAATCTGTTCTGCCTCTTCAGAAGACTCCAGGGATGTGATTTCACAGCCCATCTACCCCCAGGTGTCTGAGGGACTATCTGGCAAGAGGCCAGAAGTGTTTTCCTCTTAGGTAGGGTTCGCACATTAATCCATCGGAATGAGGGAGAAGATAGATTGCTGTCTCCATCATATGCACGTGGCCAGCAGTGGGTTCATGCACAGGTCCAACACATGTCACCGACACAGAAACAGTCAACTCTATACCTACATGCAGAGTGGAGAGAAACTGGTTGAAGGAGAATTTCCTGGCCCTAACAGGGCCATAGAGATAAGGTGAAGAACAAAGCGGGTGTCCAGTGCCTGCCAGTCACACGCTGTCAGCAATCACGGAGCTGCTTTCATTGACACCAGAGCTCTGCTGGAGCCAAGTCAGCTTGAGCTCACTGAAGAATCCCTGAACCTCCTCGGGCAGCACGTGTTCTTACCAGCACCAGGATCCGCAGTGCATTTGTAGTGGTTTTTCATTTAATCCCCTTGGCATGGCTTGCTAGTTGTTGGTTTGCTTTCAGATAACATAGCAAAAGGAAATTTCCTCCATGTTCTCTGTTGTTGGCCCTGATTTGGAACCGACAGTCACACCATTTGGAAAGGAATGAGGGAGGGAGTCATTTTCCAGTTTCACTGCTGCTCTTTTTTGTAGGAGGCAGGCGCTGGGGGATTGCCATACCTAGATCACTATGTTCAGGAGTGAGTTACTGGTCTAATAACACGGTCTTTGGCATTGGCCAGAGGAAGCTATTTCAGTAAAGAAGAGAATGGAAGTCATTGTACACAGGGAAAGCAGTAAATTGCAGCATTGCTTGAAGAAAGAGTGGTGAGACCTCCAGGCTGAACTGGCAGAGCAGCATTTTGCAGGAGCTGCTGTTTTTTAGCAGCAAGTCTCAGCTTTTGACTTAATGGGCCACAGGGCAGATTGTACACAGAAGAAATTTAATCTGGGATCGTGGAGCCTGACTAAATGAGCATGTCCTTTCTGGGCTCCAAAGACCTGTTCTGCAAGCGTTAGTTTCTCTCTCATGGAATAGCCTGTATCTCTTTTCCTGTAACCTTGGGGAAGCAAAAATAACTGTTATGTACGTTGCACAGGGAGTGAAGGGGAGGGGGGAATCTTCTTTATATGACCCAAATGTCTTCTCCCACATCAAAATGTCTTGGCTGCAATGTCTAATATTTTTTTGTCATTCAAGCTGGGCAAAATCGTGCTTCCCTCTTTCAGAGTAAGATGCATCTCTCGTGTCTAGCCAGCTTGGCTGGATACATGGAGCAGATACAGATGGCTTAAATTCTGCCTGAAATCTTGTGTTTCTCCATGGCTGGCTCTAGCCTTTGAAAAGTTCACATCCAGTAGTGATTAGCAAGGACTCTTAGATAGAATTGAGGTAATTTAAATCTGGCTTCCAGTCACTGAATTTTGGATATCAAGATCACTTCAGGTATAGGTCTAAATCTTGGCAACCCCTATGAACCTTGTCAAAATAACTGGGAAAGGGAAGGTTGAGTGAGAGAAAGAAGCTGTTTCTGCTCCTACATTTTTCAAGAAGTTAAGATAATACTCTGAAACCAAGGAGATATTAAAACATTGTTAGCAGGGACAGCTCTATTTTTTTGAATGTCTGAAAAACACATAGTGCCTGGTGATGACGATCATAAATTCATTATGTTCTACCTCTCAGATAGTCTTTCTCATTAGTAGATCCCAGGGCTCAGCTGCAAATGTAATGCCCACATCTGCAAAAAAGCTGAGCAGCCCATCTGTATTTGCAAGCTGGTATCTGCTGTTTCATCTCTGTTGCATAGCCTTGATATAGTTTCCATAGGTAGTTCCACGCCAGACTTCTGCAGCTGTGTCCAGACATCCTGGGTTCATGTATTTATAAGCTTCTCTTGGCCTGCGTAGGCTGTTTGCCTCATTTATTTTATCTCTGCTCGTCCTGTTAGGTGTATTTTTTGCTCTTTCCACAGAAGCTGGGCTTTTGGGAGCCCTGGACCTTGTCTTCACTGCACCACAGCCAAAACCCCACCTTACTGCACCACAGCTGAAAGCTCACCTTTTACCAGAGCTCTGGCTTTGTAGGCAGGGTGAGTTTGCAGTCACCTTCCTCAGGGGCCCATGACACTTGAAGCAAAGTTATACGCAGAGATACTGTAGAGATTCAGAAATCCCAGGAACTTTTCCCCCTTTTTAGCATCTGTATATACAGGGCATGACAAAATAATACACACCCCGCCACCTTTCCCTGCTGCCATCCAAGGGCACCCTGATCCTGTGCCCGCCATAGAAGTGGTTGCAGCCTTTCTGTTTTCACCTTCCTCTCCAGATGACTGAGGGAATACTCTTGCTCTTATAATAACTGGTTATTATATATCCCCACTGCTGCCTCACCAAGTCAGGTCCTCTGTTTCTTTATGGCTTCCCACTTCCAGCCTTAGATTTGAGACGGAAAACTGGCTTGCCCTAGGCAGCAGCCCATTGGTTTTCTTCTGTGCTCCATTTGAGAGGTCACCATTGCTGTTTAACAGGCCTCTTTTGTTATCCTTGTCACCTGTGAATTTTAGTTCCACTTAGATGCAGAAAAAACCCAAACAGTAAATATGAAACAAACAGAACACAGAATGCGACAGAGCCTCTCATTAAAACAAAGCTTGATGTTTTCTACTAATGCTGGAGCCCCCAGTATCAAACTGAGTTCATAGGCCCCACACAAATTAGCCAAATGGCTGCTGCAACTGGCATGTATATACCTCCTCGCCCACTGACACATGTATTACTGGATCTGGAATGCAAATATTGGTTAGCACTCCCAGAAAGAGGCAAGTGTGTGCACAGTGGGTGCGAATGCAAACAGCATCCCTTGGAGAAATGACCGTGAAGCTGCCTGTGGTCATGGAAACCACTTCTGTCTTCCCTCCCCTTCCAGCGCAGGGGGATTGGAACGGTTTGTTCTCGAAGTAGCTGTCTTGTGTGCAGTCTGAGAGCTCCTGTGAAGCCGAATGTGGCTAGCCTCTGTGCTTCACCCTGCTTTCAGCAGCCGGCCACATACAGTTAACAGTCTTCCCCACACCCCACCAACGCCCCTTCAAAGAGAAAATTAGATCAAAGTTTTATCAGTTCCCTGTGTTTGAGAGTAACACATGCCAGGATTAATAGTTCTCAATTTCTCCGAAATATTAAAATTTGCTCTCTATTGTCAGGACAATAAATCTTTTACCCTGCAAGTTCATCTTGCTCTGAGAACGACCGAGTGATTACTGACCCCAATTACACAATTAAATCTTTGAAATAATACTGTTTGATATTAAACAATTACATTTCTCATATGAAAATATCACCATTCTCTTGCCAGCTAAGAGGGCATTAATAATGCATCTACACAGATTCTATTGTGTGTTAATAATGAATGTCTACAAAACCTTATAGGATGTTAATACTGCATGTACCCGCAAAGCTCTATAGGATGCTAATATACACCCACAAGGCTCTATGAAATGCAAATAGTGAATCCAGAGGAAGGAAATGGTATTCCCTGTCCGTTCTGGTCTCCGATATTGCGTTCCGCTGCAGGCAGCAGAACATCATAGGAAGACTCGAAGACAGTTCAGGTTTGAGCAGCAGGAGCAGCCAGATGCTCGGGAGATTGATTTGAGGGACAAGAGAAGCTGCCGTGTTTGGCTTGCTGAAGTCTAAGATGTGAGCAGGAACCATCAGAAGTTATAGTTGAGACCCACTAAGAACCGGGGGGGTTTTGGCACTGACCCCAGTGGAATTTAGATTGGAGAGTGTGAGGACTTCCAGGGGAGACATGAGTCTAATCAGAAATCAAAATGGAAATGTGTGAGGTGCTGCTGTGCTGAGGTATAAAGTGGTACGAAACCCTTGATGTATCTGCAAAACACAAGTATGCTAGGCTGTTAACATCCCTGGATGTAAAAACTAACAGCAACAAAATTGCAACAAAATTGCTCTGAGAAAGGAAGGAGTCTGGTAGAACTTAGATGCTAAGATCTGAAATACGGGAACTAAGTCCTGAAAAGATGAAGTCTCATTGCTGGCAGTAGTTGGACTAGGCTGTAGGAGCAGCACTGAAGGGAATGGTATATGCCCGGTTCCAGTGGTACTGGACTAGGTATGTGATGATGTAAATTGTTGCTTCTACCTGTGTTGTCCCTGGTTACATCATGAATGCATATGCTTACAAATCCCAGTAAGAGTGCATGCCGGTTTACAAGCATCCAGACAACTTTCACAGTAATATTTACCTTCCAGTTGCTCTGGGATACTGAAATATGTGAGTCCTCTGAACTTGATTTAAAAAGAAGCAGCTCTACAGCATGCTGGATGACAATGATGTGTCCCTACAGCTCCTTGCCAGAAGTTAGTAATTCCAACCTATGAAGTGGAGGCTACTAAGTAATGATGGAAAGACGTCCTTCACTCTGGTTCTCAAGCACTGTAAGCAGAGAAACATCTCTCTTCAGCCCCAAACAATACATAAGTTGCATTGAAGGAGAGATCCTGTGCAAATTCAGTCTAGTCTTACAAAGCTGGAAAGCTTCTCCTGTTGCAGCAGAGCAGGGTCCACTCCCGTGATCAAGGCTGGCCATATGGCACTTTCTGTTCCACAAGTTTTCCACGGCAGCACACGCTGGAGAAAGCAGTGACTCGCTTGGCAGGGCGTTTGGTCAGGTGTGCTCACTGCGTGCTCACCGCTGACTGTAACTCCTTCTGGTCAGATGGCAGCTTGACCCAGTGCCCCATGCTTGGCGTGGGGACTTCTGAGACAAGCTGGCAAAAGCAGCACGTGAAGATGATGTATTCACAATGTGCAGCACTGTTTGCATGAGAGAGTGATTTAGGGAGAACATAACACCTGACCAGGAGAGTTGGAAAAGCAAAACAAACCAGAAAAAAAACCTAAAAAACCAAAAACTACCCTAAACAAACCTTCAGGCAGGTCCCGTAGGAACAGACTGGGTCACTGTGTAACAAAAGAACTATTTGCTCCAACTGTAAAAAACTCCTTTTGTGGTCTCTTCTGTGTGTATTGTAGTGAATATATTGACTGGCAGGGAATGTTCATGGGAATGGTGAATTTTATGTAAATATTAGAGACTATTTGCAGGAAGCAAAATTTGAACTCATAAAAAGCAGTATTCTCCACGGAAGCCTGATCCTAAAGGTTACTCGGAAAACAGAAACGTTCAGTGGGATTTACTGCATATATTTAACAGAAGTATATCTAACCCAGCTCCAATTTTGAGTATCAACTATCTGGGGACAGTTTGTGGACAAACAATATGCTGAAAATTATTTACCGAGACAAGTTGGCAAATAATTGCAAATGACAAATAAATTTGAGAAAATTACAAACTGATTGTGGACAATTCATGAACAGAAGCAAGGCAAAATTAATCAGATAAATTATTCACAATGAATGAATCTCTCAGCTCTAATTAAAACTCTGTAGGGTATTAATAATACATGACCAGAGAACCACAAACAGAATCATATAACTGAAAGGATCCATCTGTGTCTGCGTCGCGGACCCTCCCGTCCTGCAACAGGGTGTTGCCGTTACCAACGTTCCCCGCTATCTTTTTGTGTTGGAGTGTCGGTTCTGGCTGCAGCTGATAAACCCCCTCATTGCAGGCAGTGTGTGAGGACAGCGCAGTAGGTTTCTCCATTTCTCCAGTCATGCTTGTGGTGCCTGGGATCATTCCTTCCCCCTTTTTGTGGGTTGGGGTTTTGTTGTTGTTGTTGCTGCTGCTATTCCAGCCCTTGGGGAGTTCCTGGGGGATATGCAAAGTATTACTACGGCTTATCTGAAGTTGTTAAGGCTTTTCTGTTGTGAGCGTTGCAAATGATTTCCTTCAAAGATACAGGTAGGAGCAAAGACTCAAAAGTTTTAGTCCTGAAAATGCTCATGGGAACCATCTGGCTGTCCCAGCCCAGGGGGTCCCCACACCAGCTCTTCCAGTGCCCCTTCCCAGTCCCGCTACCCCGGTATTGCAGTTTGGGGCTGCCTGCTTAGAAGAAACCTTATCCTATGTGGGAGTATTTTGAGGGGCTCAGTCACTGTGTAGTAGGGGTCCCTGCCAGGGGGAACAAGCAGAAGCCGATGGCGGTAGGCTGGGCTGTGAGCCCGGCACCTGAACATCAGACCTGCCACATGTTTAAAAATTCCAGCAAAAGAAGGAAATTGTCTCTTTCCCCCTTCCCCACCTGTATAATTTAGCTCTGCTCTTAATGTAACTGTGTCTTTCTGTTCTCAGGAACTCCCCAAACCCACTCCCCATACTCTGATTCCCTGCCTCACAGACAAGACCTAGTCAATCAGAAAATTGTTTAATACTTTTCCTTTTATTCCCAAGAGATCTCCTGGCCTTCTGTGTTCCCATTCATCAGCCCCTTTTCTGTGAGCCACCCCCACCCCTCATGTGTCCTTTATCTGCTTAAAACCAATCACTCTTCCCTTCTTCTTTTTTCGCTTTACAAAAGGAATCAGAATTTAATAAAAGCAAGCTGCAAAATATCAGCATTAATCCCCTTGTCCTCATGGGGCTGGCGCCATGAGTCCCTGGGTCCCCTTATCGGCACCAAACTGTATTTCACCAGCTAGAACCCTTCTGATAGCATAAATACCTGCCATGCAGGTGTCTCCGGCTGACAAGATAACACGTTATCAATCATACATCCCCAATTTATGCAAAAAGCCCATCTTCCTTCTGTTTATTTCATCTCGTAGCGGATGGAGAGCTGGGGAAGGGAGGGGCTGAAAAATTAAATCTTTTCTGTTCCCATACACTTGAAGAGCCAAATGACACATCTCCTGCCTCTGTGAAGCGGAGGCCCTTCTCTCCTGTAATTCACTTATTAGCGGTTGTGCAATGGTGTTGTTGCAGAATAATGGGCAGGGAGTAATTGACTGTGGAATCCCATTAAGCTTTGTCATAATGCACAGTCCCAGAGTGGGCATTGCAGAAACACCTCCATCAAAATTACCTGCTGGAGGGAATGGTGGGAGGGATGCTTACACCAACGCAGAAGGCAAAAGATGCTCGGAGAACATCCTGCTCTTCAATGGCCACCTTAGGCTCCTGTTTTGCTCGCACAGGGGGGACACAGCAGGGACACAGCCTTGTCTCTGGGAACTGCAAGGCTGACTAAGCCCTAAATTCTCCCGTATAAGGAGTGAAGGGACACTAAAGGAGGTTGTAGAGAGGTGGGAGATGGTCTCTTCAGTCAGATGACTGGTGGAACAGGCTGCCCAGGGAGGTGGGTGAGTCACCATCCCTAGATGTGTTTAAAAAAAGGGTAGATCAGGTACTCAGGGATATGGTTTAGCATAGGGCAGGAATGGTTGGACTCAATGATCTTAAAGGTCTTTTCCAACCTATTGATTCTGTGACACTTTCCAAGAAGAGCTCTGGAGTGGAGT
Source organism: Porphyrio hochstetteri (assembly GCA_020800305.1). Classification (NCBI taxonomy): domain Eukaryota; kingdom Metazoa; phylum Chordata; class Aves; order Gruiformes; family Rallidae; genus Porphyrio; species Porphyrio hochstetteri. The sequence continues at coordinate 106,466,170 of CM036905.1, read as the reverse complement.
GGGGAGAGATGGTGGGCTTCAGTAGTGGCAAGCTTTCATCTCAGGGTGATGGTAGTGGACTGAGCCACAACCTGAGGAGGGTGCCAGCGTCCTTTGAGGAGGTAGCTGGTGGGCTGGACCCCTCTGAACTAGCAGTTTGCGTTCCTCCTGATTCAAGACCTCAAATGGCTTTTGCTTGCTGCGGCTCGCTGGGGCTGCATGCTGAGCAGGATCTGCTTCAGTTGGTGACCCTTTCGGTTTGTCCTCTGTCAGGGGAGGAATAGCCCAGGTCATGCAGGAAATAGCTTGCTTTGTCTTGCAGGGCAGAGTAGGGCTGGGCCTGATCGTGAGCGAAGGGCGTGCAGCAGGGACCTACAGGGATCATGGGGTTTTGACAGCTTTAGCTACATTATCTGAACTCTGTAGGGTTAGACTGGGTCTGTACCAGGCACTGGTATAAAGATGTCTTTAACCAGTGTAGTTCATTGTGTTCAGCTCAGGGAATTAAGCTTTAATGGTAAAAGGACCAAACATGGGCCTAGCAGTTGTTTTGATTGAGATGTCTGGTTGAGATTTCAGTGACTCGAATAGTCAGACCTGTACAAAGTATTGAGTTGACCATCATGACCTACACTTTGAAGCCTGATCTCAGTGGTAGCTGTCATGTACAGAGGACCAGTTTAAAAGTCCAAACCCTGCTTAAAAAAAACAAAAAAAAGGCACTTGAGGCACTTGATAAGCAAAGGCACGGTGATGCAGTGCTGTTACCATTCCTGGGAGGTGGCATTTTCTCTGCTCCACAGCAGCTTCGGTTCACAGAGTGGCTGATGATGTGTGGGGAGGGAAATAAGCAGCGAGAGCAAATGACCTCAGCGGCAGCGGAGGGCCTGGTTTCCATTGCAAATGCCCTTACTAGGATGGAAAAAGGTAGGAACAAAACCAAACAAACAAAAAAGAAGTTGCAGAAAGTACAAGGCAGAAAAATGCCTGGAAAAGATATCTTCAGCTGCTCCTCAAGGTGGTGGTGTTCCTTAAACATATATTTAACCCTGTCCTCACAAGTGTTTTCTATTTCTTAAGAAAGGCAGGTTCTCAAAACAGCAGTGAATCCAGGTGAATCACACTGACTGCAGTATTTATCTTGGTCTCTAATCTGTACTTGATTTGTAATGTGCTTGGAGCAGGGGCTGTGTCTTTGGTCTTTGTAAGTGTAATACTTACCGTAGTGGATTTCTGTTCTGCAAATAACAGCTCCCGTGTGCTGCCTCCCTGCAAAAAAAAATAAATTAGAGATAATAATAAATCACAGTCATGTCTGATTCTGGAAAGACCAGTTGTGTGGGAGAGGAAAAGAACAGTGGTTGTTAAACCCAAATCATCGATGTTCCCGTACACTCTTAAAGTCATTGTCTCCTTTCAGTGCCTGCCCTTGCTACTTATTAAAAAGTAAAATGACTCCTCTAGGATGAAGGCTCGTTCTGCGGGTGCCGAAGATCCCAGCTTTTAAGCTCTGGGGACAGGTGTGGTATCTGCCATCACTCACAGAGCTCAGAAATCAAAATGCCTGCGCCTGTTATGTCAGTGAGAGCATCTGCCTCACCCTGACAAAGGACTCATTTGACTGGTGGACTAGATATAATGAATTAGCTAGCTGAGCCAGTGTTGCTTTCCTCCCTCATCAAGGGTAATTAGCATTCCGTACCACCCTGGTCCCTCAAGCCACAGGAGTCCCCACCTTTGCTCTGAGGTGCTACAAGGAGATCAGCTCTATCCCCAGATCCTCCAATTTTCCGTGTTACAACTGATAGCACTTGCCAGACCTCTACCTCCTTTTTGCCCTTGGGACCCCTCCATGAAGACACCTGTCTTATTAGATTAGGACAGTTCCCTGTGGGGACATGGAGATGTATGGATCATGTCTACTGCAGTTTCCATCTCCAAACTATGACACGTCATCGATCAGCAACTTTCTGCTCTTGTGTCTCCTCTCTCAGTCATTAATGACCTTGATGGACACCTTCTGCTGTGAAAGCGTATCGTGCTGCCATGTTTTTTACAGCACTGAAAAACATGCTTTTGATGCCATCAGAAACCTCCTGTTTCTTCTCCAGCACTGAAATTTTTGCTATATCCACAGTGGAGAGAACATTAGCATGAATGAACATGATGGAGGGCTATAAAGTTTTTATTATTGCAATTTTAGGCTGTTCATCTTACGAGTGGCAAACTAACTCCTTGGGAGGGAAGTGCTTTGGGAAGCACTCTCTGAGCAGTTTGGGGAGGAATCCCAGTGGGGACAGAAGAGAGGAAGGACAAGAGAATTTGTGTCATTCATAAAAGCAGAATAAAGGCAGTTTGCCATAATCCATCCTCAGCTACGCTCAGGTAGTGTGAAATTGTTGTCTTGAACTGGCCTGCTCTGGTATAACTGAGAATGGTATTTAGCCTCTTACACATGCTAGTTTGGGACTGGGTAATATGATTAATAAAAAGCTGCTTGCACAATACCCAGCACAGCTGCCGTGGCACATGTACACGTTCTGGGCTTGTGGATGAATAGGCTCTGAATGCGTAAGCACTTCTCTTGTATTTACTCCCCTTGGCCCTCCTCCCCCTTTAAAAAAGACAATTTCTGTGCATCTTTCCCTGGTCTCTCAGCTGTGACTTTCAGACAGGTTTGGGTAAGTCTGTGTGGGTGTGGGTTGTTTTGTCACATATTACCAGGGCACTGCAGAGCTCTCTGAGTTTAAATTTATGTGTTCCGGCTTTTATTGCTGTGCCACTTGGCTCTTTTGAATTATCTCAGTCACCAAATGAATTTTATAGTCCATTGGGGGCTGTCCATGCTTGTTAAGGTGATATTTCCATCTCCAGCGTGCCGTGGAATCTCATCCGCCACGGAGTGATCACTGCTACCCGCCAGCTGCCTATCGCTTCTTCAAGAAACATCTCTGCTCCTTGGAGACTCGTGCAGTTATGGGATCAGCTCAGGGGGTGGGGGTGGCTTCTGGAAAAAAGTCCAACTCACAGCACACAACGGGGCATAACTTCTGCTCAGGAAAGAGGGGAAATAGGCGCTGTTGTAACACTGGGTTGTGCCAGCTGTCGAGCTGGCTCTGTTTGGTGTAGAGAACCAGAAAGGTATGTGCACCCCTAGGTCCCACTTTGAGCGTTTCAGGTGCATGCTCCCATAAAGAGGGGTTATCAAGCAGAGGAGGTCGCCCCATGGTAGGTGACTACAGAAATGGCAGGGGGACCTGGGCATACAGCTGCAGGAACCCCAGACTGATCTGTCACCTGGTGTTCTGCCAATGGTGCTAAGCCTGTTACCTGGGCCTGACTGGGCAAAGGGATGTTTGACTTTCTGTGGGGTTTCTCACAGCACATGTCCTAAGGGCTTGGCTGTGGTCAAGACTCCATCTTTGTGCAGAGCTGCTTCCTCTGTTTTTGTGACAGGGACACCAGTATGGTGCTCCATCAATGATGCAGACACTCACACCAGACCCAGACTTTTCTTGCTTTTTTGCTCTTCCTCCTGATGCCACCCTTTTATCTGCATTAAACAGACACGTCTCCCTCTTCCAGATGGGGTTCTCATTTTGTGAATGGCTGCCCAATGTTGCTTTACTGAAGTCATCAGTGATTTGGAGGCATTTTGGAGAGAGCTCCCCATGCCCAGCATCAGGTCTCATATTGCAGCAGATCTGCATGGCAGCAGAGGTGGGAGGGGATATGAGGAATTTATCACTCTGCAGTGATGAATGGTTGGGACTTCGTATGGTGCTGCAGTGCGAGGAGTAGTCCAAGGACAGACCTAATAAGCTTGCAGTCCTAGCAGGGATCACAGAAGTCTCCCTCTCCAGCTCCGTGTCCAAAGGTCAGGCATCATCTCCCTTCTTTCCCAGGAGACTTTATTTCTTCCCAGCATCCCTCCTAGGAGCCCTACAGGCACACTTGGCATTGCTGTTTAAATGTATCAAAATGCCTGTCTGTCTTGGAACCTCTTCCCTGTTTTTCTTGGGACTGCTACCAAAATAGCAAATGTATGCCCTTTGTGCCCCTTGCTGGCTGGATTGGTCAGGAGCCCTTGTGCTTTTGCAGCCCTGGGAGCCTGTAGCTAGAGAGATCAGCTCTGGTTTTCAGCCACTGTATGTTACCCATGCCATAGGCAGGATACTGGATGTTCTTCAGATGAGCTGAGGTTCTTAGATTTTTTGCCCTGATCCCCTTAGCAGAGCTCCTCTAGGAATAAACCACTGGAAGATAACTTCCCAGTTTCTTTTTTCTGTGCAAAGGGCTCCTGATGGTATTTTTCTATGAGTTTCTACTGGACTTAAATGTGATGTTTCCTTTCCCTGCTCCTCCTTTGTAAACTGCAAATCAATGATACATTGCAGCTGTTTCCACGATTCATTTTCTTAAGCCTGTCGTAAGGCTAATTGGTTTTCAGTTTAAGTCGTGGATCTTGCAAATTACTATGTGTGGGCACTTTGCAGGATCCGGGCCCCAAATTTTCATTCTCCGCTGTCATTAGGTGTGCTAGAGCCTCTGTTAATCCCTCTTCAGCTAACTGTCTTCATACAGCAATTTAACTGCTTCGTATTAACCTGGCGTGCCTCTTCCTGCTGGGTCTGGCTGCATTCCTATGTCACCCTTGTGGTAGCCCTTGCGTTGCTCCTACTGTGTCCAAATAAAAGCAAATTTTAAACAAAATAAAGTTTAGAGCTATACATTTCCTCCTTTTCATCCCATTCTGCCCCTCCAAAAGGAAAAAGATTCCTGAAAGGAGTTATCATGTCCATCATTTAACTAAATGATACATACCTAGCATTTTTAATCTCCCCTCATAAATCTGTCCCTCTGGGCCCTTATCTAGTGTAGCTGCCTGGAAATTAGAAGAAGAAAATAGAGCCCATGATAGGAAGATGCCTGAAATGTCTTCTTGGGGGAGGGAGAGGGGCAGGGGAGCTACTGAGTGGTAGCAAATAATGCTTGGTATTTTACAACCCCTTGCATCTGAGGTTCTCACCGTACTTTGCAAACAGGAAAGTGAATTAAGGGTCACCGTGTCCCAGTGAGGCTGGGAAGCCTTGTCACTTAGTGCTGGGCTTTATGAAGCACGTGCAGCTGTTGGAACTGCTCAGCCACTGCAGGGATATAGAGGTAATTTCTTCCCGATGCAGGAAATTAGCTGCTACCTGCTTCAGTTGGAAGTGGAGAGCTCCCATTAGAAGGAGAAGGCCTCTGAGAGAGATGAAAAATTCTGGCCCCTTTTATTAAAGGTAATGGGATTAAATGTGAATATATTATAAACGCTCTGTATTTTAGAGGCAGGAAAATTCAGACACAAAAAGACAAGGTGATATGTCCAGCATCATGCAGCAAACTAGAGACAGAGGCAGGGAATCTGCATCAGTTGCTTTGACTGCAGAACAATCAACCTTTCTGCAAGTAGCAGCAAGTTTCCCCTACTTGTGGCCAGCAGCATGAAATTTGGGCTATACAGCTAGGGATTCGATTGAATGGCTTTATCAGAAACTCCAGATTTGCTTACAGGCACCAAGGGAACAGTCTTTCTCAGGAGATTTCCACCACATCCCGCTTTAAGGAAGATTGTTTTCAAGGAAGATGAGAGCAGCTGTCTTTCTGGTGGTATCTTCACATTCCACACTGGCTGCCCCCAGCTCCGTGAAGGCACGCTGGCCTGCCCTGAGATGAGATAACAGAAGGCACCAATTCTGGGTTTGGGGATTTTTTTCCAGGTTTGGCTGAATTTCTTAATGTAGACTTGCATTTGTTCCTCTCTTACCCTTACTGCTCCAACCCATCCCCAATAATTATCTCTCAGATTCATCCTTTCCCTCCATCCTGCCTCTCCTTAACTGCTCGTTCAGATTAGGAAACATCCTTTCAGTCTCTCTCTCTCATCCTCATTAAATCTTCTTTTTATTTTTTTTTCTTTATCTTCATCTCCTCCTTCCTAGACTGTCACTAAATTAAAAGAGAGAAGAAAAAAAAGTGAAGAAAAGCTCTTTAATGTGTTTTAAAAAACTCTTTGAAAACGATACCGTCTGTGTCGCTTCTCCCTGTGTCTCTCTTGCTGCCTATGTTTTTTTATATATTTTTTACGGACTAAACTAAAAATTGGCTTATTGATAAAAGCCACAGTGGCTGCTGTTTGCTGATGATTAGGTGCAAAGAAGAGGCTTTTCCCTGTTAAGATGGGTAAATATGCAAAAGATGTTATTTAAATTGAAAGGACGGGCTGAGAGCGTGCATTCCTCCTCCCTCCAACACGCCATGTCACAGGCACAGATGTCCAGGAAAAAGACTGGACCAGAATCTAAAGATAAAAGCAGATTTACCCACAAATGTGCACTTAACCCCAGGCACTGATTCCAGAAACTGCTGATGTCTCCAGGCCCTTGAGAAATGTCCTGGTTGCTAGCAGACTGCAAATTGCAGCATCTCAACCCTCATGGCTTCCATTAGTCAGCCCTAGATAGGAAATGGTACAGAAGAGCAGCTTCTTACCCGATGGGAGCAGAAATGGGATGTTCTGTTTCAAAAAGAAAAAAGAAAACGGTGGCACTTTGCTGGTTTGAAATACAGGAGGGCTCAGACCAAAACATCTCCTCCAACTACCCTTAAGTTTGGGAAATTTGTCATCTGGATCCATGTGCTAGGAGGCATTACAGTCAGAAAGGACCTCTAACTCATCTGAGCTCTGATCTAAAAGGGTTACTACGATACAAGCACGTCAGTCCACCCTGTTTGTTGCTGTAGCTACCTCAGGTGCTAAGAGGAGGGAAGCCACAGCGGCCCACACTTCTGTGTTGGCCACATGCATCTTGCTATCTGTGTGCCTATAGCAAGTAAAGCTTACATCCTTGCACCTTTAGAGCCATTGGCAAACAAGACAACCAGTTTGAAGGCATCTTGCTGCAATTACACTTCTGATGTTGGTAACAGGGTTGGTAACTCCCGGTCATGGAGATCCAGACCGTCTGTGTAGTCCAGTTTAGCCAACTGCCTGGGCACCAACATGAAAGAGCTGGGCTTGATGGCTGCATGTAGAATCAAAGCAGCACTGGTTGGAGGGGACCACTCACTGGTCTCCAGCCCAAGCTCCTGCTTAAAGCCAGACATCTCCCAGGGGCCAGTGTGTCAAGATCAAAAGGACCACATCTCAGTGGGTTCATTTCCCCTTCTCCTAATTTGCCCTGCCCTGCCACTGCCACTACCTCTTTGCCATCACAAGGGCAGCCTTGGCTGACTTTCCCAGTGTCAGTTCCATAGGCACACGAGATGGCATGTTGCAGAGCCACTGTGAATCTGGATAAGCTTATTCACTTAGGACTTCTCTGTTTGCCTGTAGCATGCTTGTGACTAATGAGTGAAACCTGCTTCAGCCATTGGTGACCACTGCCACAGAAGGCAAGAAAACAGGTGGGGATTTCTTTATCTCTGCGTAAAGGCCTTACTGTGGGAGATGCGTGGGTTACTAGGAGAAAGAAGGGAGTCTGGATAGTTAGGAAGCACGATAAACTCTTACTCTTCCAGTCAGTCCATCATCCTCCCCCTCCACCTGGCTGGAAAGTCCATTACACAAATAAAAGGGTACTTCATGACTTTCTGACAGAATACCTGGCAGAAGCCCAGGAGAACATTTTTGCCTGGGTGAGACGGTGGTGAACATCTTCTGTCCAGCATGTGCTCAAACAGGGAAAAAAAGTGTGGAAGTATGAAAACGGAAAGGAAAAACTACAAATTGATAAAATCAAGAACTCAAACAGAAAAAGCGAAGTAGGACAAAGATGGAAAACTGATGGCAGAAAGAGGAAAGTCAGTACAAGTTCTCCTCAAGAGGTGGATCTGATCTTGGAATGGTGTAAATGGAGCATGGGAGGATGGTATCTGCCAGACCTGTGACCTGATTTGTGCTGGTAGTGCCTTCCTCAGAGACAGAAACCAGTCCACCTTCTGTGGTGATGCCAAACAAAGCCCAGAGCACATCCCTCTGCACTTCGAGTTGTAGCATGACGAAGTTGCCTTTGCAACATTCCCGTGTTATCCTGCCTTTTAGCTGCCCCTTGCTTCCTTAGAATGTAAGTGAGGGTGATAACCCCATGCCTTGGTGTCTGGAGTTGGTATTCCTCAAAAAACCCCCATGAGGCTCAGTGATAACATGAATCCTAACAGTAGGGACCCCCGGTAATGTCTTCTGTCTAAGAGACGCTGCAGGCATTTGCCAGACCAGTCTCTACAGTCTTCTTTAGCGTTTATTCACTAACTGCTAGTGAATTGTTCCCGTGGAGTACTTTGATGACTTGTGTAAGTGGCACATTTTTTCCCAGGCAAGGTTTGAGAGTGAGAACAAATCTAGTTTATTCTGATAAAGTGAAAATTAAGACAGTGGGCTACACTATTGGAAACAAGAGTTACGCAAAATGAGTCACTGCAACGCACGGCCAGTTATCTATGTGACACTCTCGCTCCTTTCCCAGCTCTTCCTTCAGGAGCTCTCTCCCAGCCTGTGGCTCCTGCAGTTCTGTGAGGGCAGAGGGAACACCAGGAGATAGGGTATATGACATACAGCCTTCCAGGATATACCCTTTCATCATCAAGGAAACATGGTGCCTTTTCAAAGCTACTCCTGTCCCCACTGTTCTTACTGCTTATTTTTACTCAGTGAAGGAGGGTGCACGTTAGTGTAGTTTCTCTCCCTTCCCGATACACTGTTCAGCGGATTTCTGTTTGGAGGGTCCTGCTCAGGGTTTGATGACTTCCTGTCGTTCTCAACATTGCATCTCCAGCACAAACATCAGGCTTTATTTAATGCAGGCACTTGGGAAGGTGGGTCCTCCATGTCTCACACAGATCCAAGCAGAGCTGTCAAACAGTAAGATGGTGGGACAGTCGCTGTTGGGCTGAAGTTCTCATATGGGGGGATGCAACACTTCTGTGCCATCACCCAGTACAGAGGGAGAGCAGGAATGATCCCTGTGGGGCTGCTCACAAAGTCACTCCCTAACAGAGGTTAAAAGAAGATGGTTTTAAGAAGGAGCACCCTGCCTTCTTAGGTGGCTGCAGGCTGTTCCTTCTCCTGGCTGTGCTGTCTGGCTTTTTGTTCCTCTTCATACCCTTTTGCAGTCTCGTGTACTCGTATGGGAGTCTCTGAGGGACCATGAGAGTTTCCTCCTCCAGTTACTCGTGTGGGACTCAGCACTCCAGGGTCTCACCACTCCGGGGGCCCATGAGCCTAAAAACAACCAACCATGGAGGCTGGGGTTTTGCTGGGGAGAAGTTCAGATCACAGTGATATGAGGGAGGGAGGTTTCCAAGCTTCCTCAGACCTGGAACGTGATCAATTAAACATGAAATATGTTTAATTAAACTAACATGAAAAATCCTGAAGGGGTCACAAAAACTGAAGGTGACGGTGCCAGTTCCCCATGGCACATGGTAGAGCAGCCACTCTCCCCATGCTACAAACACAGGACTGTCACTTCAGAGGGATGTACAGCCCTTTCATTTCTCTGGCTGTCACCATGGCAGCAAAGGGACCATCCTGGAAGCAGCTATCCCCACTGACATCCTCCCCAGATGAACAGGAGTAGGGGCAACCTACTGTAGGGAACCTTATTTCACCTGGGGAAGGCAAATAGTGAAAAGCTACCCATTTTTCCTCTTTTAGAGCCTGGCCACTTGGCAGAGGGCAGCACCATGCAGGGGTTGGCCATGGGAGGAGAGGTGCGGAGCATCACCTTCTGTGAAGGCTTTGGGGGCCTGTCTGTTACGTGCCACTGGGATTGAAGCACTTTATTCTTTTATCAAAGAGAATTTGTATTGGACATCTAAACTCCTTTAAAAACAGAGAAGTCTTGATGTTCTCTGTGTTCGTGGCTGTTTGATGTGGGAATGCTTCAAGGGGCAGGTAGCCCTGGTTTCCCAGCTCCACCTTGCACTGCATGCATCCTCAGGTGTGGAGGGGCAGGAGAACCCAAGGCTTGTCATGGGGAGCTGGTCTGTGTTGCAACCATCAGCTGGAGGGACAGGGAGCACTTTCAGTTGTCAGAAAGGATGAGTGATTGAGTAAAGGCTTCTTTAGATCTCTTAAAGGATCGTGATGAGCCCTTTCCCATGGGAAGACATTACAAAAGCTAGCTTGAGCACCGAGATAGGGAGCTTGGCTTTTATGCTTCTGGTGACTGTGACTGAAAGCCTTGCTGCCCATTGGCCCGCCACAGCTTCCCTCAGCTCCGGCAGCAGCGCATCATTTGGTATTCCTTTTTATGTACAGGTAATGCGCTCGGTTATACATAAGCACGGAAGGCACAGTCACAGACTTGAAAGGCCTTGGGCTTTCAAAGCACTGTGGGAGGACCAGGAGGGTGACCCAGTGTTGGTACTTCTTTTTTTGTAGTGCAGAGGCAAGATTTTTAAAGGGTTACAGTGTCCCATTGGGAGTTTGGTGTTCAGGTATCACAGCGCTGCAGGTTTGGGTTTATTGCTTTTTTTTTAACATACTGGTCAGTATATTTAAGCTGTGTAGGAAGAAGAGGGGTAGCTCTGGCAGTGCAGATTTAGGAGATGATCCCACACATGAGAGGAGGCTGGGCAGGAGGCAGTGAGACATGACTGAATGGGAAGCATGGGAAAGCTCAAATGTGGTTGAGAAGAAAGGAGGAGGTTGAGCTCCTAGGAGGTGAGGTTAAGCAGGTGAAAAGGACAGATGGGCCAAAATTGCTGTAGGTTTTTGAAAGTGAGAAGAAGAAATTGCGACTCTATCCAGCAAGCACTTCAGAACCAAAGGAGGGATGAAGTGGGATAGATGGGTTGTGATGGGATTTCAGGGATGGGAAAGAGAATGCTAATCACTATATCGTGTATGCTTTGCATGTCAGAGAAGTGGTAATGAGTGGCCAGGCATGTCTCCCAGCTGTCAGGATTAAAAAAGAAGGGCTTGGGTGCTGGCTCTGCTGCTGAGCTGTCTGCATCCCGAGGGACTTTGATCTGAAAGCCTTTCCTTGGGAGGTTCGTTATCTCCACTGTCTTCCCTGCAGTCTCTCATTCTCCACAATGGGCAGAAGTGACCCCCAAATTCTAGAGAGGCTGCATCACAGTGGCTTCGTTCTTCCCCTCAGACCCACCAACTCCCTGAAGGCTTCTTCCTTTCTGTGCAACGTGAGGAAATTAGTTTGCTGAAGGGAAAGGGCATGGACATTGCAAAAACTATTCCAATGAAGATGTTTAATTGCAAAGGAGGAAAAACCATTTGTAAACTCAGTGAATCGCCCTGTTTACAACAGAGAAGAGTAAGGAATGATCTGAGAGGAAGCTGATATTTTGGAAGTCTGTTGGCACAATCTGAGGCACGGGAGACAAAGCTGAGTGTATCAAAGTAGCAGAGGAAGTGGTGGCTTTTAGGCCAATAGTGAGACAATTAACCTGACTTTCCCTATACTTCCTTGGACATCATCTTTCTTTTAAATACTAAAGCGTGTCCTGTTTTCCAACTGCCTTCTCAGCCTGGGCTCTCTGCCGAGCAACACATGTGTGGTGGGCTTGTGCTGGGGAAGGGGGTGGCCACGGGGAAGGACCAATTGCTGCAGTCCAGCAGTGACCTCCTGTCCCCTCAATCCCATTAATTAACCTGGCACCTGCTCCCACCTTAACAAGATGGGTGGGGGAGCACCTCCAGCTGAAGCTTTTCTGTCTGCACACAATACAGTTACCTTTTGGGTTGTCTGTCTGTTAGTTTGTCTCTGCATGTTGCATAAGATGCCAGAGGTGCAGCAGTGGCTGGAGTGGTCCTGAGTAGTCAGGGGAGGACTGTTGCCACAGAGGCTGCCTGTGCTGTGGCAACATTTACAGTCCAGTCCGCAGGCCTTCCTCTGAGTTGCTGCATGAGGAGCGACAGCGGTGGGAGACTTCCAACAAGTGGTTAGAAGGAGGGGGAATCCATGAAGCAGTCACACCTGGTAAGATAGCAGCAGCAGTAGCTGTCTACCTGGTTGCTTACCTATTAAAAAACGTCTGTAGTCCCATAGGATGTTCTGCAGTAATAATTAATAGTGATTACACAGTGATAGAACTATTAGCATAACCATTGTATTATCAGCCTGTATGTAAAGAGAGATGAGCCAATATTATGAATGTAATAGTAACTATGCGGAGAGCAATCTTAATGACAGGAGTATCACATATAGTAAATATGCTGATATTGTTTGTAGTAAACAGTATAGTTCCTCACCTTCTATAATCAGTCTTTGCAGTTTTCCTGCAATTAACTTGCAATGTTTCAGTCCTGCTCTTCTGTTTCCCCCTCAACTCCCCTGCCCCCCGCTGCATAGAGGTGCTTCAGGATTCATGGCTTCCAAGTCAAGCAGAAAACCATGCTGGGTCTGAGCAGATGCCCATTAACATGCATAATAAACCCTATAGGAGAGACCTGGGCACCTGTAGCAGACAGGTGCTCAGCACAGCTACAAACTCAGGGTTTGGAGGCTTTGTCTGGATCCCTGCTTTCATTGCTGTTTCATTTCCTTGCACTATGTCACATGGAAATGGTGAGGAGGGTGGATGAGGAGAAATTCAGCTGGGTCAGTTTATAGTGTCCATTTGGTCAAGGCACCTTGTTACTCGAGGCATGTATGCATGCTTACAGAGTCACAACAGCTGTGTAAGGAAACTCAGCTTCCTCCAAGCAACTGAAGGGAGTACAGTGTTAGTAGAGCAGCAACCCCCACTGCGTGCTGCATACTCACTTCTCCTCCAGTGACATCCAGGAAGAACTTAGAGCTGCTCTGCATTTTTGGGGGACTTAGTCTGCAGCTACTGATGCTCTCTTAGGGTGCTGGCAACCAAAGGTGACAGAAGGAAACTGAGGTTAGTGATAGCATAAGCTCTTAGAAAAAGTGAGGGAAGCAGGGGTTAATGGCAGAGAGATCTTGCAAAGCAAGTCACCAGTTACAGCTGGAATGAAGGGCTGCTGACAGGGAGAGTAAAGCAGTTGTTGGGGAGGCTAGTTACTATTTCAAGACTCTCCTCCTCAGCAGAAACCTAGGAAGGAGACATTAGATTCAGAAATTCTATGAGGAGGGATGCATGCTGACTGGAGAGCAGCTTATTACCCATGGACTGCAATGTATAGAGGACATTAAGGTTTTCTCAGGCCCACGTGGTTATGCTCTGCCGAAGAGGATGCAGCGTGCGGTAAGCTGATCGATAGGCTAGGTGTACAGGGGTGGTAAAAAAGGGACAAGGTATCCTCAGGTAGAGGAAGAAACCTCAGGAGTGTAATTGCAGGCAAGGGATGATACAGCCTGGACCATGCTGTAGGGCAGGTAGCTCTGCCTGGAAACCCACTCTTTGTTCTTGCCCTAACAAGTTATGCCTGTTGGGGAGCAGCAACAGCAGGTGCTAACTGTGAGCCTGGAACTGCTCTGGGTTTAATAAAGTCATGGTGTGAGGCATGGCCAGGGTGCCTGTTGGAGATCCAAGGAGCATTGTGACATCACAGATACGTACAAACTTGGTGTCCGTTGCTATCAGATGGTGGAAGCTGCTGTGCTGAGGTGTCTCGAGGATATGGGGTATATTGTCTCTTATGCTGGTGCTTCTATGGGGTGCTTTTTTAAGAGTATGTGCTGATGTTATGGTTCAATTACTTGAGGTGCTAATAGTGGTAAATCAGATTAGACTTTGGTGGAGCACTGGATTGGCAGCATTACTGAAAGACCACTTTTCTTGGTACTGTCTGGAAAGGTTGGAGGGCATACTGCTTTTGCAATAATGCCTCCCTTCTTTAGGGCTTGGGAGTTTGAGTCAAGTATGTAAATCCTGTGCTTAAACAACCCAAACAGCTCGCTTTACAAAATTCTGTTGTGCAATTACCTCTTGCAGTTGTGTTATTATTACTCTGTAAAATTCTGTATATGGCCAGCTCGGCAAAATCTTTAGGAACGCTTCAGGCCTTTCTGTGGGCAGAAGCAGCCTTGTGGCCTGCTTGGAAGACAGGTAGCTTTGGAGGAACACAAAAGTATCCTCAATGTTTGTGTTTATTCTTTGAAGATCAGCATTGAATATGGAGGGTCTGAAGTGCTGGAAAGACCATGTGCAGTGGTAACCTCCAACTGGAGTCTTCACTAAGGAGCGAAAGCGTGTGCCTTCCTGATTTAATTCTGAAGATTTTAGCCCAGTATCCGTGCCAGCTTTGGAGAGGATTCCTTTATTTTTCTGGAGAGCTTACAATTCCCCTGTACCTTGTCTTAAAATTTACATTGTGTAGGGTTTGCTGCTGGCACTGCACCTGGCCCCCCTAAAGGTGCCTGTGTGTCCCTTAGCACTGGTACCGTTTGCCTTTACCTTAAAGCCAAAGCACGAGGTCCTGGGACTGACACCACTGTGCAAGTGGGACAGCTAGGGACAAACTTGATGCTTGGTGGTGGCAGTCTGTACTTCCCGTGCTGTTCACAAGCAAAAGTTGTTCCAGTCTTTCCTGTGGCCAAACCTTAGTGCATGGACCAGGCCACATCGTAAAAAGCATGGCCTATGCAAGCATAGGACAAACCTCTCTGCGCCTCACTTGGTCCCACTGAAGAAGCAAAGGTGGAGCAAGTCTGGAGTAAAAGGACAGCTTGTATCCTGCAGGAAAAAAAAAAAAAAGGGGGGTGGGGTGGTGAGGAGGAGGTAGGAGAGTGGGGTACTGAAGGGAAAGAGAAGGCGAAATTGCACTCTCAGGTTTTGCTCTCTTTCCCGTTTCCCATTTTTCCCTGTTTAAAACTGTGTCAAATACCTCTGTGCCTGTTCCCCCTCCTCTCTCCCAAATCTCATCTCTCTTCAGAGCTTTGGCTTTAAATATGCACACATATATGCAATTAAATGCAGGCTTTGACTTTTCGTCTGGGAAACTGGAGGGATAAGGTGAGCTAAGCTTTTAATTACGAGTACCCATTCTGGGAGGCAGGGAATTCAAGCCACAGTAGATGCTGTGGTGCTGCTTAATCCTGTCTTACAGGGAAGACGGGGGGAAAAAAAACCAAAACCATCAGTCTTCTGGAGAAAAAGATTTCCTGAATATAAATATTGTTTCTTTTTGCTTTTCCTTTTTTCACCTTCCCCTTTCCATTTTTTCTTTTGTGGGAAGTGGAAGCTAGGTGTTAAATGCTGAGGGTTTGATTGTGGCTTTTATTAAGGTGGAAATGTTAATGTGCAGCTCTGGCCCCTAGGATCAAGCTGTTTGTGCCAGGGGTTTTTTGTTTGCTTGTTTGTTTTTATTCTCGCCTTTTCTCCTCTCTGTATTTCTCTTTTAGAGCAGACATAATGGGCTAGGTTTGTCTGGGCTGTTTCATCCACTGACGTGGCTGGAGTTTCACCACAGACACCTTTTGCTCTAAGTAATTTTCTTGATGGGGAGGTGAACAGCGTAGGAGTTTAGTGGCATTCCTTCCAAAACAAGCACAGTTGGGGTTGTTTAGGAAGAAAAGAAAAAGAAAAAAAAATAAACCCAACTAAAAATGTTAGTTTGTCCTACAAATAAATCACCAACATGTTTTCTAGTGTTACCGGAAGATAAAATTGTTCCTTTTTGCTCACTGCAGGCCAGATATGATCCGTGGTCCAATCTGATTTACATCAGTCTCTGTTTTTTGTTTTCTTTTTCCCCATCTCCCTCTCCTCAGTTCCTTTCAGGATTTGTCCATCTGCTTTAGGACCAGTAAATCTTTGCCTTGCGATGCAAATGGAAAGACACTACAAAGACAGGATCAGGCCAGGAAGCTGTTAGATATGGGTATGAAGCCCAGGCAATGGCCTGTCTGCAGAAGAAAAGCAGAACAGAAAGTGAGGTGTGAATGCTCTTCAGAATTGTATCATCTTGGCCTTGTCACTGGAAGGATTCACATCACACAATCACAGAAGGGCAGGGGTTGGAAGGGACCTCTAGAGATCATCAAGTCCAACCCTCTTGCCAGAGCAGGATCACTTAGAGCAGGCTGCACAGGACAGTGTCCAGGTGGGTTTTGAATATCTCCAGATGGAGACTCCACAACTTCTCTGGGCAGCCTGTGCCAGTGCTCTGCCACCCTCGCAGTGAAGAAGTTCCTCCTCGTGTTTAGGTGGAACAGAATCATAGAATGGTTTAGGCTGGAAAAGACCTTCAAGATCGAGTCCAACCTTCTATTCAGCCCTACTAGGTCCAACACTAGACCATGTCACCAAGTATAACATCTACTCTTCTTTTAAACGCCTCCAGGGATGATGACTCAACCACCTCCCTGTGCAGCCTGTTCCAATATCTAACAAACCTTTCAGTAGTGAAATTTTTCCTAATATCCAACCTAAACTTCCCATGATGCAACATCAGGAGACTTCCCCTTGTCCTGTCACTAGCTACCAGGGAGAAGAGACCAACCCCTGCCTTACTACAACCAACTTTTAGGTATTTTTAGAGTGATGGTTTCCCCTCAGCCTCCTTTTCTCTAGACTAAACAATCCCATCTCCCTCAGCTGCTCCTCATAAGATTTGTCTTCTAAACCCGTCACCAGCTTTGTAGCCCTTCTCTGGACGTGCTCAAGCATCACAAGTACACCCATCCATTCTAGCACTCCAGTCACGCGAATCCTCCCACCACATTTCCATGATGGTAACTATATTGTATCCCCCCCCTGCACAATGGTATAGATGCACTTCAGTTGAGCTAATGATTTTGCAGGGAGAGGGGAACTTCCTATACTCAAGTTTATGCCCATTGTCTCTTGTCCTGTCCTCTTTTGATCCTGTCCCTCTTACCCCAGCCTGCAGCATGACTTCCTCTATCTTGCGCTGGAGCCTCTGTCTTGCCAACTTTGGTTCAGGCTGGGCTGTGGAGTTGTTCTAGTCCCCACCACTAGCAGTCGCAATTCCTTCCAAACTTTCCTGCTCCCTTCTTTAGATTAAATAGTTAGGTGACAGTGTGAAGCTATTGCACCTGAGGATGCTGGTAAAAGCAGAAGGGAGAGGTCTTGCCTTCTGTAAATGAGTGTCAATTACTCTTGTACGGATACTCTGCAAAGAAGAGCTTGAGGGGCAATGCATAAGTTATGCCACAGGGACATAACCTTCTTAACATCTTGTCAATGTTTATATTAAACTTTGCTGAAACTTCTTTACATCCTTTAAAGAGGATGTAGTCAGGGCTGAATTTAGTAGAAGCCTGGCTGAGAATGGGGTAGAGAGGTCAGCTGTGAGTTCAGAGGCCAAGTTAGTCAACAGCATTGTGTAGTTCTTGCTTCCTTGTTTCTTTCCATGCTTCAAGGGGAGCTGGGCTAACAACGGCTTTTCAAATGGAATGCTTTTTCGGATTTTAATGCCCCCATCTGAACCAGCTCATCTTCTGGATGGGTTTCTGCTGGGTACCTCCAAACAGCCTTCTGCTATGGACTGTGACTCTATGCTGCATAATAGCTGAGGCCTTTGCATAACCTGCTGTTAACTAGGAGACTTGTCTGTCTTACTGACATGGAAAACCTATAAATTTTGCTACTGCCTCTGAATATCCTCTGTAATACCATCATGACCCCTCTGATTAATTTCCACAATGCAGCTTTGCCAGGTGGACCTCAGCAACCTTCTAGCTGACCTCCCTAACCTGCTGTTCCTCACAGGGTTCCCACTATTAAGAGTTGAATAATCCACCCAAACCTGCCACCTTTAAACAGATTTATGAAGTGGCACAGCCTTGACATATGATATGGACTTCCTTCTCCAAAAAATACCACTTGCACAACACCTTTTATTTCTTGGCCTCAGCTCTTTTTTAAAATGATGTTCTTCCCTCACTTGACTTTCTTGACTTGGAAAGCTGGTATCGTGTCTGTACGGCTACGGCGTGAGTTACCTGGGATAAAGGAAGAGTGCCCCAAACTATGTGGAGTTCAGTTTAGGATTTAAAAGTCTGTATGAAGTCCTTTGCTTTAGTCAGATTTCTTGTGTGACTTCAGTCAAGTGGGAGGCATAACGAGGAATTTGGTGGTTGCTTAATGAAACGTGATCCGTAGGGATCTGGGCTGCCAACTTGTGCATATGCAGAGAAGGCACTTGAAAAACTAATATATTCTTTAGCTTAAAATAAATAAATAAATTTATGGGCTTTTCAAGAACACTTGAAATCCCGGAGGAGCTACTTGTACCCTTTGTGAGTCTCTTACTGCTGCTTAGTCTCTATGCAAATGCAAAGTCCCGTGGCGAATTCTGCTTTCGGTCTTCATGATTACCTTATTTCACCTGACTCGTACGCCGCCATTAAGAGCGGTGCCCTGCTTCCCTGAGGCACTGCAAGGGGATGTGTCCAAGGTCTTTCTCTGGCTACTGTGGTGCCTGGCAAGGGCAAGAGAGAGGGACTGCACAGGTGGGTGTTACAGGGGTTCTCTGTCCCCGCACAGGCACCCGTGATGGTTGGATTTGTGTGGTGATGTTGTGGGGAGAGTCATCTTGTCTCTGCTTTCACCAGAGGGTGCATTGCATGCTGCCCCCTCGACTGGCCCTTCAGCAGGTGGGCAGAATCTCAGCCCAGGGCACAGTTTTCTCTGTTGGTTTTGCTGATCCTGAGGGAAGGGGCTTTGTGAACAGACAGCAGGAATAAATGCAGTTTGTGTCGGTGCCCAGTTTTGCTTGACATTTAAATGCACTCTGTGAGCCATCACTGGGCAGAGCTGAGCCACAGAGACTGTGGAGGTCTGAGGCAGTGACCTTAATCTGTTGGTTTGCTGCTTCCTTCCCTCCTCCAACCTTGCCATCTCCTTCTGAGAGGCTCCTGCGAAGAGAAGCTCAGCACAGTCATGCCAGATTAAGTGCTCTGACCGCTACTGTAACCTGCATTTCAAACCACCTTCAGAGCAGACAGTAGCTCTGGAGACTGTATTCTAGCTTATGTATCAAAGCATTTTGGGGATGGAGTGGTGGAAAGAAGGAAAAAAATGTCAGTCATGTAAAGAAACATGCTGGAGAAGGGAGAAGCAAAAGGAAAGGGAGCATTCAGTTTTCAGTTTAAGTTGTTTTTTGGGGGGGTTTTGTCAACTCAAAATACCTTGGCTGTGGACTTGTCTTTAAGATGGTGTGGAAAGGTGAGGCTAAACAACACAGTCAGTACAGCAAGGGGGTATGTCTGAGAGAAGCATTTATTTAAGACAATTGTGATCAAATATTCATCAACTCACTCTCCCTCCATCCCACTACAGCTTCTTTCTCGCTTCTCTCAGCTGGAAAAGACTTCAGAGTGAAAGAGGGAGCAGCACTTAAATGCTTATTTATGTTGTCATTTCTAGGCATTTTATCAGGTCTCTAATGAAATAGATTTTCTCTCAAGAGGTGCATATTTTCTGAGCCAGAGGGGGAGAGTGCTACGGATTGCTGAAAAGTCTGCCCACATTCAATACATTTGTTGCATTATTAATGATGATAAAAGCAAGAGGTTATAAACATTTTCTTTTCTAAATACTAATTGCAGCTGACCTTAGCTTTAAAAAAATAAGGCGGGGGGGGGTGGGGGGTGGAGAGGGTGGTGGTGGTGGAGTAGGGGAAGCACAAACAAACCCAATGAGCCCAAAATGTAACTGTCAGGGCAAAACTCCTTTCTTGACAATCCCCAATGCTTTCACATATATCATTTCTAAGAGCACTGCCAGAGCCAAACCATTCGGGACTAGAATTATAGCAGAGATTAGCAGGATTCTGTTCCAAGAATATCTTTATGGTGATCACTTGTCACTTGTCATTACAAATAAATCCTATTGGTCTTCTTCCTTCGGTCTCATCCTTGGCTTGCTTACACTTGAGAAATCATCCTTCTCAGCCCTTTTTCCAGCAAGCAAAATTCAAGTCGCTTCTCTGAACGGCTGCTGGTTTATCCTGATTCAACACCGCCAGGGTGGGGGGAGGGATAGGTGCAGGAATTTTTCATGCCTCTTTTTCATCCAGCCCCTGGTAAAATGTGTTTTCATTGGTGGTGTCAGGCATTTCTGTGGTACCATATGGGACAGCAGCGCGTATGCAAAGGTTCAGGCAGGTAACCTTATATCCCATTGCCTCAAGCAGAATGGAGGTGGGTTTTTTTGGCCATGATTCTGTATCACAATGGCACCCAGAGCATTCCACCAAAGTGAGAGTCATGTGACACTCTGTGGTTGTTCACACACACATGCAGCAAGGGACAGTCTAAGCAAAACAGCAGGGAAACAAAGGCTTGAAGAAATAAAGCTGCCTGTTCAGATTTCCACATCAGTTCAGCGAGTACCTGGTAGGAGAACTCAAACATCCTGAGCTTTGCAGTGCTGTTCCATCTAGTGAACCCCACATTCCTTCTCTTTGATATGAATATGAGCAGGGCTCTGGACAGGGCAATTAATAATTAGACCTTCTGCTTCCCAGATGGTGATGGTGCTGTTGTTTGGAGCAGCGTGTGGCGTATTCTGCTGGTTGAATTCACCACAGCTGTAATGAAACCCACTGAGTTTTTACGGGAGCTGCTGAGAGCAGACCGACATGTCCTAGGTCTAAGCAGCAGAAGTGGAATTTGAAGCAATTAAGAATGATATTGTACCTTTACGTGAACGTTTCAAGTGGCGTATCAATGTGAACCTTCTGAATGATTCAGGGTTGAACAGAGTTGCCCACAGACTTCTGTTGCTTTCTCTGGAACTTTAAAAGAGTGTTAGCATTGGAGCTTAGGCTGGTGTTTGGACATGCTTTAAAAACTGAACACGTTCACTAATATGTTGGCTTTGTTTGCAACAGAATGCCTTATTTCTATTTATTATTTCGCTCATTTATTATTTATATTACAGTAACAGCTAGAGGCCTCTTTCTGCTGGGTGTCATACAGATTCTTTGTAGGAGGAAAGTTTGTCTCCTAATACTCTGCCGGAGAGGTGGGTGTGTTTTCAAAGGAAGCGGCAAATCAGTTGCAGAATTTGGAAAACGACCTGGCTCTCTTGAGTCCTGGCTTCTTGGCTTGACCAGTGCCCCTCGCAAACAGCTATATGAAACAAAGCTATTGCTCCTGTTTGGCATGAAGCCTTTAACTTAAACTGATGCTGAATGGGAGCCTCTAAATACATCAAACAACTAGCTTTCTGTTTGGATGGAGAGAAGGTCTTGCTGTAATATATTGCACATCTGAAGAGGACTGCACTGCCTGAAGCCTCTCAATTTTTTCTTTCTGGAGCCTGAGCTGGCATTTCATGTGCTTTCCTCATGGCAGAAAATTGGAGCTCTTGCTTAGCTTCTCTTCTTGCTATGACATATTGTCCACATTGTGTGAGGTACCAGGGGAATCTCCCCCAGATGTGCAAGTTAAAAACTAAGGGTTTTGATGGCCGCTTGTCTCAGAGTCTAAAAGCAGGCAGTCAGAAAGGGACCAAACCCTCGGGGATTCACATTTGCTTTCATTAGGGTAATTAAAGAACAGAATAAGCAGAACAGACTGACTTGCCTATTTTAGGATGCAAATCAAGGATTCTGTGAATGGTGTTTTGGGGTCAGTTTCCCTTCACGGTTATGCAAAGAAATAAAACACCCATTTGAAACATAATGGGATCACCTGAGCATCTTGATTAAAGGAGTTTTCTACCCTCCAACAGAGGCGATTTACGTTTTTATACGTAATAATTCTTTATAATATAAAGAGGTCTTTATACGTTTTCCACTTGGCCATTTCATTCATTATGGCTTCTTAGACTGGAGGTTTGACTGTGAGGAGAAGGTAATCCCTAGAGCCCTGCAGACTCTTCTCTAGAGACCTGGCGTGGACCAGGCAGGCACTTTAAGATAGTGTTCCCCCTGGTCCAAGCTAATGACTGCTGTCCAGGTGCTACATTACTTCATATTTTCTGATGTGGGCTGAGGGTTGGCATCAAATCCTGAGAGCAGCTGCTGCCAGTGAGAGCACGCAGAAGGTGCTGGAGTGGGATGGGGCTTTCCTGCATGCACTATGTTGGTGTACAGTGACCACAGTCACGGAATAGGCCACAGCATAGATTTCTGTGGCAGGAACAAGCCACTTCCCTCTTTTCAGTAATCCACAAAAGTCAAGGGAGCTGTATGTACCCTGGCCTATAGACACATTGCCTGCTTCTCCCCCAGTGCCCCAGTAAAGATGGAGAGAGGTTGCTGAGGCGCTTTCCTTCAGGGAACAGGCAGCTGCCAGAGTGCCTAGATGGGGCTGTGCTGGGAAAGGTGTGGTAGTAGCAGCTACAGTGGATTATAAAAGCATGAGACCCAATCATCATCTGTTTCACAGAACCTCTCTGGTTCTTCCCTTCAGCACAGGAGCACAAAAACTCCTACCCATTTGAAAACGTGCCTTTCTAAAGGCTTTGAAATTACGCTACTTTCACCTGAAGTAGATATGGTAATGGAATGTGTTGTGGTTGTGTTTTTCAAGGGTGTGTTCTTGACATCTCCTTTTCTAATCTAGACACTAGTGTCGTCCTTTGCCAGACAAAGCAGCGACTTCCTATCTTTGCTGATGTTCCAGCGCACTCTTATTGGTGCCATTTTTTCAGCCCTACTTTTTTTTCCCCCTTCGTGATACAGTTAGGCCAAATAATCATCAAACAGATGCCTTTTCCTTGGGGATGTCAGCTGAGCTCATTTCTGAGAGACAGGGCTATTTTCTTATGATTTATTTATTTGTTTCCCTCTGCGGAGATCTAGGCCCTTCAGAAATGCTGCCTGGTTTTCTTCCAGCATGCTGAAGCTGTGTGCGTACGTTGGTGCTACTCTGTGTGTGTGCGTGCGGTGTCTTTTGTGTCTGAAAGTCAGTTCTTGTTCAAGTGGTAGGCTTGCTCTTCTCCGCTTGTTGAGGTGTCATTACTTTTGCTTCTGCCCACTGGACACGTGGCAGAAAGTACGTGTGGGGAGGCAGCAATTCCATGAAGCCCACGCCAGGTATAGCACTAAGCAAATAACAAAGTTATTTCAGGATGCCGGCCTTCACCTCTGTTTTTGTAAACACTCAAGTATTAAATATAAATGAGTGTTTCAAGGATGTGTGTTTTCTTCAGGGATGCCTGTTTACTTCATCATTGATACAGGAAAGCTTGTTCCCTTGGGGTGTGGAAAACAAGAAAGATAGTATCTTTTCCTTTGCTCTCCCCCAGCTCCCCTCCCACTTCTACACTTCTCTCCTCTTTTTATTTTCTTGCTTCCTTCACTGGGTAGAAACAGTGGAATGACCCTTCCTAAGCAAGAGCACCCTTACCTATACAATGCAAGTAAAATCTTAAGCATTAAAAACCTCAGCAGCTGTCCCCTTCACATAGGAGGTTTGCCTTCCTCTGGTAACTACCCTGTTCCTAGTACTTGATGGCAGCCACTTTAACAGGGGACAAAGACTAGGATCAGGACTTACAGGTTGTTGTCCATCTGATAGAGTTCTGTAGCAGCCTAGATGTGTGCCTTTGCTAGCTTCACCTACTTACTTCAGGCTAAAAATTGGCTCCGCTGTTATTTTGCATCAGTGGTACAAATTAAATAATGTAGCTGGAGACATCACCTTCTTCCTGGCTGCTTTATTTTTATAAGGTAAATCACCTGGCAGTAGAAGCAAGCCATCATTGGCTGAACTGCAAGTGCAAGTTCATTACTGAATACATTATCTTAATTATATCACATGGGTGTCATGTCCACTGTAAGTACCAATGAGATAATCCTAAACCATACCAGCTGTCAGCAGGAGGAAAAGAGATAGGTTAGGGGTGCATTTAATTTTTGTACACTTGGCTATTTTGTATAAACAAGCCATTGCATGGGTATTTGTTTGAAAAACACCGCAGGTTAATTCTTGTACACCTACTAGCAAAACTGTTTTTATTAAACAGCCTCTTACGGCATCTGGGATATAATGTGGCACTTGTTTTTTGCATTCTTTCAGTGGGGAGCTCTCAGCTACTCCACTCATAGACTCTTGCAGCAGGGAGCAGGCAAAACCAGCAGCTGTAGGATGCTCTGGTCCCAGATGGATGAAGCACATATGCCACAGTATGAAAGCCGTGTCACTAGGGAAGTGATCAAAGCTCTTCTATTTATAACTACTGCATTTATAGTCTCCTTCTGCCTTAGATGCAGGAGCATGGTTCTTCCCCACCCCAGCTACTTCCAGGAGAAGGTGCAACCAGGAACTGTAGAAAATCACTAGCAGCCACAGCCGGTTCTTCCAGTTGCCTTCCAGTGTCTTCCAGTTATCAGCACGTGCGGTGTCAGCAAATGCACAGCAGTTCTTCATGTGAAGGGGATTTGGCAATATAAATGAGCTGAAACTCTGCAAGGGGATTATTCATCACAAGAGAAGCTTGAGCTGCCTCAGTGTTTGTCATCTGTAGTGCCTCTGCTATCAATTGCATCGCCAAAGCCAGCATACCTTGTCAGGTGGTAAAACCCAAACCACTAGCCGGGGCCTTTGTCCTCTGCTTTCTGCAGCTAAGAGGCAGGGTAGAGGCAAGTGAAAAAATGTTCACACTTGTACATCACATTTGGGACAGAGACACTGGAGCTTATGGGTGGGAGTATATGTTTCTCCAGCATTTGTTGTAGCTCTAGAGAGTGAGCTGCTTCCCTCCCTTCTTTCCTCCAGTGTGTAAATGAGAGTTCGGGGCTCTTTTCTCCCGTTACCCCTTTTTCTACAAAGCAGGAATTGTTGCATCAATCTCTTTGGGGAAGGGTAAGAGAGAAAAGTTCAATGAAACAGAGGAAAGATGAGAGAGCGACATTAATGGGGGATAGGCTGAATGACAGATAACCTCTCTGCCTTTCTTAGGTATTTCCTCTGCACCTCTTTCCAGTCATGTTCAACCACATAAAAATATACACAAACTGTCACCTAAACTCTTTGATTTCCCCTGGCCCCCCCACACCTTTTCTCCTCTTTCTTCTCTTCCTCATACTTATTAATTTCCTCTGTTGCATGTATTCAAGGGGAGATATAAAAATACTTGAGATTCAGTATGGTATGGGAAGGTAGAAACCTGTAGTTATATTAAGAGTTGGTGTGGTGGAGGAGAGGAAATTCAGACAACGTGCCCAACTTTGAAAACACCATTATTTCTGGACCCTACAGAGAGTGAGTGCATGTCCTCGTAGCAACTTACAGCTCTAGGTAATTTCCATGGGATCAGTATTCTGGACACTGCCCTGCTGAAGAAAAGCCCTGGGGGTGGTCACTTTTTCTCCAGGAGGTTGCCATGGCCATGAGGGAGAGAGACTTGACAGCATTGAAGAGGTAGCACTCGAAGTGGCCTGAAATTATTGATGTCTGGTTCTGTGCTTATCATTTGAGACTGGAAGGACTCAGCTCTTCAGAATTCGCGGTTCAGGACACCTCAGGTAACCATCCCCTCCCCCGCCCAAGAAGATCCCTTATAACATCAGTTCTAACCCACACATATGGATAGACTTGTTTGGAGAGTAGGGTCTGTAGAGAGAGAATTGGCTCTTTTGTGGCTTTTGTAACCCCATCTTGTCTGCCTCTAGCTCCCTGCTCCTTTCAAGTTGCTGTTTTGAAGGCTCAAGGAAAACAGAGCCAAAAAAAGTGCAAACAGGATGTGCATGCAGACATTGCAGGTGTTTTTATCTTCACTTCCAAGGGAGGCCTGTCCCTTGTCCCTGTTTCCCAAATAACCAAACTTAATCAGATATAAACTCTGAAGACCAAGCCTAAGGCAAAATCAGTCTCCAAAGGAAGTAGCAATTGCTGTTGCTCAGACAGGAAGCAGAACGTGAAATCCATATCAGCTTATTAAGAGCACAGGTTTTGCCTTGCTCATCTCTAATGATTACAAGTAGCAATTACTTTTATTACACACACTCTCTCACACAGACGTGGGTAAAATACAGACTGTTTTGAAGGCAGAGACTTCCTAGGGGTGCTTGTAGCGATTCTCATCACTTCCATGGCTGAGGGCAGGTGAATCCTCTTTCTTGAGCCATGTCCTGTCTCGGTGTTTGAATCAAGTGCTCTGATTTATCTGTTTCACTCTGGATTTTATTATCTATTCTGGTTCCTT
The DNA here is from genome assembly GCA_020800305.1 of Porphyrio hochstetteri. NCBI lineage: Eukaryota > Metazoa > Chordata > Aves > Gruiformes > Rallidae > Porphyrio > Porphyrio hochstetteri. The sequence continues at coordinate 106,440,148 of CM036905.1, read as the reverse complement.
GGAAGGGATGAAGCTGGGGGAGGGGGATGGGGGGAGGAGGTGCATGGAAGCAAGACAAGCAGGTACTGTGGACCCACTGGATGGGGCTCTGATGTACAGCCACGGTTCTTTAAAAATTGGTGAGATAATAGCATCCAATTGGTCCCTAAAAAGAAGGATGCTGCAAGCAGAGTTTTTCTCCTGGGCAGGCTGAAAGGCTCCTAATTACTAGAAATCAAGAGAAAAGTCAGTCAAGCGTGAGATAGAAACTTCACCATGGGGAGACAGCTCAGTGGGAAATGCCTGGTGCACAAAGTTTCTCAGCCCTTTATAAATGTAGAAAACTATTATTATCATTATAAAACTTTTTTCCTTCTCCCTCTCTTGGTTCCCTGTGGAAACAAACACAAGTTCTGGCTCACCCCATCAGTCATTTTGGAGTTCCCCACAGTCATGCAGGACACCCTGCCTCTGCTTCTAAAGTGCTTAACGCTGGCACCCAGCAGACCCCTCCCTCGGTTCCTGGGCCACAGGGTTAATGACCTCACAGAGGCTGCTCAATACCTTTCTGACTCCTCAAGTTACACTTCTCACTTTGTTTACCCTTCATCTTCTCTGTTCCCCCCTGTCCCCCATACATCCATGACTGACCCAGCTGCATGAGCCGATTCTGTAGTGACCTGCTTTGTGCTGTTTCATAACCTGGAGGGCTTTGGTTAACTGGTCTCAGTGAAACCAGGGCACTTTGTACTCACTCTGTGAAAGCCAATTCCTTGGGAACGCAAATTGAAGGGGAAGGTGAAGCAAATTAACACCCTGATAGGATTGGGGAGGACCAGTCAGCTACTGCCTTGATAAATCTGCCTTGTCTTTGGGTTTTTCTGTCCCCATTTGTCACTGTGAGGATTTCCTCTGTTTTGTAGTCTCTCCCCTGTGGTTCAAGAGCAGTCTCAGGAACCAGGAACTCTGTTCTTCACAGATCCCTCAGAATTTCATTTATTCAGGCTAAACCAGATTTGTGTGGCCATCTTGTGTCACTCGCACAGGAACTGTTTTGCCTCTTTCATGTGCCTGGCTTGGAGGTCTGTGTTTCTGCCTACAGTCCTGACTCTAAACTGTGATGTTGCAGTGCTCCCTCCTTTCTCTCGCTATGCAGTACCTTTGGTCACCTACTAAAACCAACACCTCGTGAAGGTGGAGAGGGGCAAGTAAGGAAAGCAAGGAGATACCTAGGTTGTGTTTAGTTTCAAGGAAATCTGATCAGACCTTTTCATGGCTGCAGTGTCACCTAAGACCTTTTTCTCTCATCTCCTCCCTCCAGCCCTTCTGCTTGGTCATTGACAGGAACTGCCAGTGCAATTTCCTGTGGGAATGTGATGCACTGTCTTTTGGCTGGGCAAATAACACCTCACCATGGTGGCTGCAGCTGCTCTACTGTTAGACCTGTAGATCTGTAGAGCAGGGGTGGACCTGAGACCTTTTGCCTAATGGAATGTTGACAACAGCCCTGTTTTGCTGAGTTCCTTTGCAATTCAACTTTTGGCTTCGACTCTCCCTGTTTGTTGCCTTGCCATGGGCAGCACCCAGCTTTGTGAGAAGGGACAGCCAGTTCAGGCTAGTGGAGGAAGAAAGCCATTTGGCTTTCCCCTTGCTTCTTTGGGAAGCTGTGAGAAGGGGAGGAAGGAGACAAGGATAAAAATCCCAGCAAGTCCTTGCTCAATCTTCCCATAAACAGTGACTCAGCCATAGCTCTCCCTGCATACTCCTATCAGATCTCCAGAACGTGCATGGAAAGCAATGCTGAGGCAGGAGCGGTAAGGTCTGAGGTCACAGAATTAACAAATGGATGTTTTAGCTACAAACACTACAAGACACAGCGAAAGTTCCTGTGGTTGGAGCTCAAATCGCTTTGTGTCTGTACAGCATGAACAGCTCTATCAGCAGTGCTTAGCTTGTAGGCTGGTTTTTAACTCTGATGCTCCAGAAGAATGGAATTCCCCTAATCCCCCTTTTATAGATGAGATGAGGAATGGGCAGGTGAAACAGTAATTTAGCCAGAAATACAGTGTTTACCCTGGGATCTAAAATAGGTCTGTGTAGCACCTGGACACTTAATATCCTAGATGATAAAATGAAGATTGTCTTTCACTGGTAGGATGGTGGCCTGTGGGTGTCTGGGCTGGCACTTTCTTCTGTGGAAACAAACGTGCCTGATACTTTTCCAGCAGCCCTTGCTATCCGCTGTTGCTGTTGTGACTTACTGTCTACCAAGTTGCGCGCAATCATCTTCCACACAGGTGATTTGGTGTGGTTTGTTTGGGACTCACTCTTCTGGACTTTGAGGTCGCTCCAAAGAGGATATCCCTATAACAGCCTTTTTGGCTCTTTTTGGGTATTATAAGGCACAGGTATATTAATGTAGAACAAACCTGTTCTTTACTGCATACAGCCTTCATTGCCCCAGGAGGTCATTGAGTCAATTATTGTAAAAGGCTTTCAAAAAGGGCCTGGATAATTTTATGACCATTTGTAATTATGTGTTAAGATAGGGGTAATCAAATCTTATGCTTTGTGGCAGGTGATAACCACAGGGACTATGAAATGGCTCATTTTCTCTCTCATGCACCAATTGACCATTAGGGTGGAGTTTTCACCTTCCTCTGGATCACTTTAAATTAATTGCTGCTGAGCAGAGGAGAAGGAAGGCCCTTAACCTTCTGATCTCATCGGGCAGGTTGAAAGCAGCTATATTTTGGCCTGCCTCTTTGTGCCTTGTTTCTGGGGAAGGGTTAGGGGAGGTGGATCCGGTAGAAACCAGGGGTGGGAGCAATGCCTGGTGTCCTGTGCCTCCTGTGACAGCTAGGAGTTCGTGTTCATGGGGGCTGTGGAGTGTGAATGGTGGAATAGCATCATGGCCACATGGTGTGTGTGTTTCCTGGCTACAGTGGTATGACCAGAGAAGCTGGCACGTGTCTTGGCCTCCAGGCAGCGTTTGCATAAGCAGTGTCTCTTGGTGAATTGTTGCATTGGATTTTTGGATGAGAAAGAGCTCTTCTTGTTTGTTCCAGGCTTCAGCTGTAGCACTTGTGTTGGCTCATCTTTGATGTGCATTGGACAGGGGAAGGTGGGCCAAGGCAGGGTTGGGGAAGGGAGGTAATATAAGGAATTTTTCTTTCTGTGTCTCTGCTGTGCTGGCTCCATCATGATCCATGCCTCTCTGCTCCGTTTGTTTCCTAGCGTGGTGAAAATGGATGAAATGTTTCACTGAATAATGAATTGTGGCCTTTGAGGCAGCAGTCAGCGTAGGTGCCTTAAACCATTCGTGACTATGAAGAAAATGATGTTCTTGCCAGCAGCTGCTGAGGCTTATGCAGTTCCTTGTGCAATTTCCTCATCAGTTTTCTGTATGAAAGTGTAATTTCAGCTGTGCCTGGTTTCAGTTTTCTTAGACAAACTGTTTTCCTTTCCCAATCCTCTTAACCTCTTTGCTTGCAGGTAACCAGAGACGAAAATGCAGGGTGTCTCTGATACAGCATAGGTGAATAAAATAAAGCAAATCAGAGGTTTTATCTAAACCCTCTATTTTTAATCCGCTGCATCTGAAAGATACTGCGTGTCTGCAGCTGCTTTGGGGAATCGGCCCCTTCTGGGGCTGGATGGGGGTGGTGGCTTGTAGGCAGCAACGTTAACCAGTATTCTGGGGGGAATGAATGAAGTGAAAGAACTCGCTGTTGAGTTAAGGAAGATAGAAATGGTATTCCTCCATCTTACCTGAGCCAGAAAGACTGCAAACGTTTCTGCAAATGTATGTGAGTCTCTTCAGTGCCTCTCGCTTCAGTCAGTAACGCTCTGAACTGGCATATCCAGTGCTCAGAGATGCTGTTTCGTAGTGTTACACTGTCCATCTCTTACCAAACAGGAATCCTAAATACTTGATGGAAAGAAATTAAATCAAAAGGAGAAAAACTGCAAAGCAGAATAAGAGATGCTGTCAGGAGAGGTACTGAACTGAGGAGGTGAGTAAATGAGGCAGAGAGATGCAAGAAGGCTGTTCAAAAGGCAGGACACTCAGAGGAGATGCTTTCAGAGCAACAGCCACAAAAAGGCTACCACGCAAGACTGTGCACAGTGAGGAGAGCAATGGTTAGATAATGTAAGAGCTCTGTCTACTTAGGTTTGTGTCTTGACATCCATCAGATCCCTTCCTTCACACCTGACATTCCTGTCTTGTTCCCCCCTCCTTTACCTTGCTTTGTATCATGCTGCTTCCTTCCAACTCCTCAGACTCCAGGGCTTGGAAGGGAAGCTGTTGATAACTCTTCCCCAGCTGTCATAGACCAGTACAGAAGGGGCTTACATGATCCAGTGATGCTTCAAGATGTTTTTTTCTGCACCTGTAGTAAGAGGCACTTTAGTTTTTCTAGAAAACACTGCATTCTCCCCTTGCCTGAGCTCAGCTTGGTGGCTCTGCGCCTCTTCAGTCAATGTCTGTATCATGGTGTTTGGTGTTCTCCCACAAATTGGGCATAGGAGTCCTCGGGTCACAGAGCTGTATGTTTTAGTGAGCTTGGTCTTCTCGTTATCTGCTGTAATTGGGGAAAACTTTAACTTCATGGGACAGAAACTGTCAAAACTGTTTCTCTAATGTGCCCATATCTGCAGGAATTTGTAAATAGGGAGAGCCGGAGCAGCAGAGCACTGATTGGAGCTCACAGCAGAGTTTACCAACAACCACTAATTGCCAGCTCAGTTTGGATGAACTGTAAATGACCAAGATAATGCAAATTAGGAAGACACATTTTTGGCAGAATTTTAGTAACTTCTGGGAGCAGGGGAAGTCATGCGGCTCTGTTACTGGGAGCAGAGTCCAAATTGTTGTGGCTTCTGCAGAGCTTCCTTAGGCTGTGAGTGAGTCAGTGGAGCCCAACTGGATTACAGGCTGCCCTCCAGGGCTTTGTTGCTAGTTAATGCCATGCAGCGCTGGGGCATCAGTCTATTTTTATTATTTCCCCAGTCTATTCTACCTACTTGTTGTGCATTCAAAAAAAAAAAAAAAAGGGAGGGGGGGAATGGGGGTGAAAAAAGGGTGGAAAAAAAGGAAAGAATATAAAGAGCTTGTGATAAATGTCAACTCTGATAATTATAAGGTCTTGAAAGTACTGTGTTAAAATCTAGATTTTTACTTCTGTGTTCTTCTTTAAGCATGCTCATTTTGCATTGGAAAAACACTCTGCCGGGGCTAATACAGCTAGGGATATGGGATCAACTGAGGCAGAGACTCCAGAGATATCCTTGTCTGTTTTCCCCACTCATCCCAGAGGTTTTTGAGCACCCTGATAAATCTGAGTGCAAGTGGAATGGGATATGCCCCTTTGGGGAGTGAGAAAGGCAAACTCATCTCCTTCTGTCTGGCCCTTCGAAGCTTGCTAAGCCTACCTTCACAGAGTGCCCTGGCCAGTGTGTATGCGCTTCAGGCAGCAGGGGATCTGCAGGCTCAGCAAGGCAGGCTGTGGTGCTGGTACTGGGGTTTGGCAAGGCTCTGTTTGAGGGTAAGGAAGACACAGGCCCTCCAGCTTTTGTAAATTAAGTTCTTTCACTTTTTTCCTAACTCTTACAGCCATGTACTTGGGATGCAGGGGAGCGGTTGGCACTGGATGAGGGGTGAGCGAGTCTGAGTTGGGGGTGGTCGGGTTGCTACTTGGGCAGGGTGAAGTTTGATGCTGTGTGTACAGCAATGCAGCCACTGAGGGAGAATACACAGAGCAGCTAGGAACAAGTTCTGAGGTTCTTACTTAGCAAAGGATCCAGTCAAATGAGGAAGCTTTGCCTCTGCCAAAGTGCAGTTGTGGTCATGTGCTTGTGGGGGGAGTGGATATTGGTAAACGTGACATTTCCGAGTTGGAAATAGTCACAAACAGATTGAAATCTGCCCAGATGATTCTCTTGATTTGAAACTTGCGGGGCAATGTCCATGTAACTTTTGGTCATAGAATCATAGAATGCTTTGGCTTGGAAAAGACCTCAAAGTTCACCTAGTTCCAACCCCCCTGCCATGGACGGGGACACCTTCACAGACTGGGTAGCCCAAAGCCCCATCCAGCCTGGCCTTCAGCACTGCCAGGGAGAGGGCAGCCACAGTTCCTCTGGGCAGCCTGTGCCAGGGCCTCACCACCCTCACAGGGAAGAATTTCTTCCTTATATCTAATCTAAACCTCCCCTCTTTCAGCTTGAAGCCATTCCCTTTTGTCCTGTCACTGCACTCCCTGGTGAACAGTCCCTCTCCTGCTTTCCTGTAGGACCCCTTTAAGTATTGGTAGGTGTATTAGGTGTCCTTGGAGCCTTCTCTTCTCCAGGATGAACAAGCCCAACCTCCCTCATAGGAAAGGTGTTCCAGCCCCTTAATCATCTTTGTGGCCCTCCTCTGGACTTGTTCCAAGGGCATAACAGTTTGAGGCCTCAGGGTGCCTTTCATGCCATCACACTTGGGGAATAAAATCAGAGGAGCAAACTTCCAGAGCAGCTACTGGTGGGCTCTGGAATGTGTGCTCTGCTGCATGTCATCTGGTAATTGATGTTTCCAGGAATGAACTTGCTAAAAGTTCACTCACCAGAATTTTCATGGAAAGCAGACACATCAGAAGCATGAGCGCTGTCAAAGCACAGTTGGTTTTAAAATTTCAAAAAAATATTTGTGGAAAATGCTGTTTTGGGGTTTTTTGTACTATCAACTCAGCTTTTGGAAAAAAAGTCACAGAGTTCATAGTGGCTTCTGTGAGCACACCTGTAAGACCTGGAGGATGTGAGAACCCTGGGACTGGTGGTGTAATTGTTTTTAATTTACTTTGTTCATACTTAAGACTTGAAAGAAAATGAGGACAGCCTGGACTTGTGATGGCAGAGGTACAGAGGAAGGGCTTTGACTTTGGCATCAGAGTGGGTGCCCATCATGAAATCCAGAGGCTCAAACTCTCTGGGTCTCCTCTTCCCCTCCCTCCCTAAGTGCTGCACTTATGTTAAGCAATCTCCATTCACAATGAGAGCTAGTGTACTTTATTTAATAACTGTCGCGGGTCTCCTCTGGGAGCCAGAGTGCCAGAATTGGTTGGCTTTTTAATGGGGCCTGTCAGGGGAACTGGCTACAGATGGGGAAATGAGACATGTTCACTCATCTCTGGTTTTAACCTCCCAACACTGGAGTAGAGGGTGGGTTTTGTTAAGTGCACTTTGTGGCTCTTTCTCCTCTGTAACAGCCAACTACTTAATGCAAAATGCTGCTTCTCAGCTTTAACTCAGCAAGGCGAAGTGCTGTGTTACAAAAGCACCGTGGGAGGGGAGAGGACGGGGAGGAAAGCACGCATGTTTATTTGCTCCCATTACGACACTGCTGCTGTGAACACAGATCGAAGCTTTCCTTCCAAAAGGCCCCTTGGTACAGGTTATTTGCACATAAATGGCCGCAGGTGATTTATTTATTCGGCACAGCTGGGTTTTGTGAAAGAAACTTGTGGGCTATACCTGCCAATATGCTAATAGTCCTCCCTGCAGCGCTTGGAGGGCGTGTGGAATTTACTCTGCTGCAGGAGGCCTGAGAGGCCATGGCTGAAATTTTCAAGGGCCTGGGATAATTTTACAGATGCCCTGTCCCTTTTTTTTTTGCTCACTTGTTTGTTTTACTGCGACTGTGGCGCAAACCAGCGCGTGGGGGCTTGTGTGCAGTGTTACAAGGAAGGTTATTAGGGAAGGAGTAGGGGAAGAAAGGTTCGTGTTGTGTAAGCAGGCTAGAGAGTTACACTGTGGTAGGGAAGCAGGAGTTTGCATGTGAGGGAGCATCAGTCACAGGCCGCTGTGTGGTTGGTTGTTGGATAGAATTGGTGGTTTAGCTTACTATGGTGAATGCCACATGGCTGTAGAAAAGTGATTCCTTATAATGCGGTGTTTTAAACCTCTATCAGCATTATCTATATGTGTGGCCAAGTCTAAATCTTGATGACTGAGTGTTGTTCCTTGAATACAACTTGTACTGGTTTTGTGTCCTTTGGGGCTGTTAGTATCCACCATTCTGTACCCAGGAATCATGTTCACTGTATTTCCTTAACTCACTAGAGAAAGCAGTTTATCACAAAGACCCTCTCAAATACAGGGCAGTGTTTATTTACTTCTGCTGACTTCCAGGGTGAAAAGGACTTTCTGCACAGAGTACCTGGATCCTGGAAGTTGGTTACTCAGGAATACGCAACAGACTTGTTAAGAGAGCAGTATGGCAGGGGAGATTGTTGGGATGGGTTGGTGTTCTACTTCAGTGAGGTGAACTAAGGATGCTGTGGAGATGATTTTGTTTTAGAAAGCACCTTGCAAAAATTGGGGTCCTCAGAGCCATCAGCAGAGAAAGTGGTCTGAAAATCTCTCACATCTGACTTCAAAGGTGCCCGAAGACTTTCAAGTGCAAATGTTTAGAAGCTCAAACATCAGTTGAGAGCAGAGGGAATGGCTTATTTTCCCTCTCCTCCCTCTTTTTTTCCCCAAGGGGAATTATCCACTCTGATAGTTCCATAAAGGTTTTCCAGGAGGGAAACCTGTACCATTAGACAGCATATTTGCATGAAAGGCCAAAACCCCCAAAGCATTTCTGTCTTTAGACTTCTTTCTTCAGTGAAAACCTTATTTGTTCCTCACTGGCCTGATCCATTGCATCTGGGCTGAGAGTTTTGCCACATAAAGATGGGGAAGCTTTCCCTCTTTCTCCTCCCCCTCATATTTGGGCTAAACTAAAATTTGACATCCACTCATCAAACAAGAAAGGAGCTGAAGAGAAGATAAACTAGATGTATAGGCAGTTGCTGTCGCTGCCCGTCTGGCCTGAGGGTGTGCTTATACAAGATTTTGCACAGTGGGGTGGGAGTGTATGGTGGTTAGGGAGTGAACTGAGATTTGGAGACCTGGGTTCATACACTCTTGGTTAGTTCTCAGATGGGTCCTTTACTCGTGTATTTCACCTTTTGATTTGCAAAATGGAGATTGTAGCGTTCTCTCAAATCAGAAGAGGTGTTGTAAGTACATACATGTTACTGAGTCTAACATCCTGGGGACAGTATAAATGCACAAGCATTTAAACCATTTATTTCAGCCAGTGTGGCCCTGGCTGAAAGGTGTGGACTGTAATTTGGGCTTAAGTTCTGTTCTGGATTCACACTCCTCCAACCTTGCACATAGGTAGTTGAAACGAGTCTGCTGGAACCTGACATCCATTTCCTTCCCATCTCTAAAGAAGCAGAACATATACTTAGGAAGTCAGCATATGTCGATTTTTAACAGGGCTGAGGTTATTAAAACTTGTCTTTTTTCCTTTTTTTTCAATGCCATTAGAGGAAATAGGACAATTTCCCAAGTCTTTCCACCACCACCACCCCCTGCCCCTTCTTTCTATGACAAAACCCTATCTACTTAAGGTTAGCTCTATTATAAAATTTTCCTCTTAACAAATTCAATACTACAAAAATGTCATGTGAAATGCTTCTTTCTGGTTGCTGAATGATAAATCTTAATGTAGAAACTGGAGTTCTCAGTGGGAAAAGATTTTTTTTCTTTTTTCTCTCTTGTTTTATCCTTGCTTCTACGCTTGGAAATAGAAATGTCCTCATGTAAAGTAAAGGAGCTTCAGCTTTCTTGAGATGATGGAGCAGCTTTTATTCATACTAGTTTAAAAGTCTTGGGTGGAGGACCAAAATGTGAATGCATGTAATGACCAGTTATTTCTGAAGTGATCATACTTTTGAACAATCTCATTCTTCAACAATTTGGGGAGAAGAGGGTAAGTGTGATAGCCTTGCATAAAGAACATGAAAAGATTTAGATCACAGAAAAGGAATTGGGATCTCACTGAGATAGATATCCTACTTTTGCAAGTTTAGCCTGTCCAGGAAAGCTGGAGTGAGCCTGCTGTGTAGGGTTGAACAAGACCCCAAAAGATCCTATTTCTGTGCATGCAGTGACAGCTTATTAATATTCTTAACTGCATGCTCATCATGTACTCTCTGCAACCATCCTCTTGTTCCCACTGTAAGAATACCACCTTTGTGTGAGTACACTTGGCTAGTCTAGCACTCGAGTAGCATTAGGCTTTGTATTTTCAGAGGTTTCCTCCGTGTACTTGGGCGAGCCACCAAGGGAGTCACTAATACTGTAAAATCCCTTAAGGGCTACACATTGTCCATCTTGGTTCTTGGCCATTTAGACTGAAAAGCCACCTAGGTCCTTAAGCCAGATCTCCTCTTTCCCCCTTTTTCTTTTTAAAGCAGGAGGGTGCAGGGCAGAGGATGACAGGAAGACGGTTTTGTTTGCCCTGTGCTCCTCCTTGCCGAATAGCTAGGAGACTTCTCATTCCTCAGGGGGTGAGTTTGATTTTAAATCCTTACTACTAATTAGCAAAGCAGGAATTTGAAATTGCATCTGTTCTGTCCTAGATTATGGCTTTGAGCACTGCTGTGTTGGGGAGAGGGTTCCCCTTACCTCCTTTGCTGAGGAAGAGCGGATGAGGCAGAAAGGAGGCGTGTTAAGACACTAGAAACTCTCTAAGACCCAGAAGATGAGTCAGAGAAGGCATATCTCGCATGCAGATTTGGCCAGGGTATGGCTGTGAAGGAAGTTCTGAACATCTGCCAGTTTTAAATGGTTATACATGTGCTTAATTGTGGAAATATAGGTGCCTCAATAATGTATGAACATAAAAATTACCAATAGAATTACCTTAGGTGCCGACTGCGTTTGGAGCAGAAGCCAGGTGGAGGTTTTATGAGCACGAATAGCACTTACGTGTTCAAGGTCTGTTTAGGGGTCTAGCAATTAGTTCTCCAGGAAGGATCGCTTAGCTCTGCCCTGACTACCACAGACATCATGAGCAATTTCTGGGACACCAGAGGTTGAAGGTGCTTGTGAGTACCTACAAAAATGAGACCAGGTTGGCTCCTTCCTCAGGGTGTCTGCAAACGTGATACAAAGGAGATGCTTTGAGACACGTGCTGTCCTGTGTGGGCACCATACCTGTTGTGTATGTGAGGATAGAGGCTTTCACAGCATTTGTTACCCACAGGGGAGAGAGGAACTGTTCCTAGTGGGTTTTTTATCCCAGCACAAAGGGATGGGATGCAGATGACAAAGCCATGCTTTTTCCTAGGCTACTTTCCAGTGATCTCTTCAGGTCAAACACTTAATGAGGGTCTGGGGTGAGAGTGAGAGAGAATACCTGTGCGACCTGTCCTAGGGACCCTGCTTGGGCAGGGGGGTTGGACCCGATGATCTCTTGAGGTCCCTTCCAACCCCTATAGCTCTGTGATTCTGTGTGATTCAACTTCAGGGGGCTAAAGCAACTCTCCTATGAAGACAGGCTGAGAGAGTTGGGCTTGTTCAGCCTGGAGAAGAGAAGGCTCTTGGGAGACCTAATTACAGCCTACCAATACCTAAAGGGGGCCTACAAGAAAGCAGGAGAGGGACTGTTCATTAGGGAGTGCAGTGGTAGGACAAGAGAAATGGCTTCAAACTGAAAGAAAATAGGCTTAGATTAAATGGTCCAGGGAGGTGATTGTCCCATTCTACACTGCGCTGGTGTGGTCTCACGTGGAGTACTGTGTGTAGTTTTGTGTGCCACAGTGCAAGAGGGACACACAAATACTGGGCAGCGTCCAGAGGAGGGCAATGAGGATGGTGAAGGGTCTGGAGGGGAAGTCAAGACACATCCCTGGAAGTTTTTAAGGGCAGGTTGGGTGAGGCTTTGGACAACCTGATGTACTGAAGGGTGACCTTGCCCATGGCAGAGGGGTTGGAACTAGATGATCTTTGAGGTCCTTTCCAACCCAGAGCATTCTATGATTCATTTACATGAAGGAAAGCAGAGCAGAAATCCTGTTAGTCCTTTGTAATAGGCTGTTGCTGGTGGGAATAGTGCATTTGAGTTCATGTGATGAAGAGGGGAATGTTGTTCATGGAGTAGCTGGATGTAACAAAGTAAGATTTCGATGCTGAAGCATGTTCTGCAGGTGAAGGGGATGAAGAAAGCAGGGGATGAAGAAATAGGGTGCTTAGGGCACGCATGAGGCAGCTTGAGACTAGAAGCACTGCTGGGAGAAGGGCATCAGGGGAAGCTGTAATCTGGCAGCAGCGAAGCTTTGCAAGATTCGCTTAGCCTTTACACTTCACTCAAGCCTGAAAACCTGTAAAGGTCAAGGCAAATTCTGTACTTCCCCAGAATTACAGGGAAGGTTGTGTTCCTGGTGTATTGGGGTTTTTATACTTTTTGTTTGCTTCTCTTCCTCTCATTGTTGGTGCACATGTTTTTTTACACGTTATTTGGAATCAACGGGGGGTGGGGTGGTGGAGAAGTTTTAAAGTTAAGAAAAAAAAGCCAGTGCCCCTCACATAGGCACAGCTCACACACGTACTTTCTGCGTTTGACAGCAAAATCAATTAATCATTAGGAATCTCCTCCTGGTATCAGCACAGAAAGGTTTCTACTCTGCAGAAGGCAAAAAGTGTACTGAAAAAGACAGAAAGTAAAAACATTTTCCTTCTGAATTATTTTTCTTTTCTTCTCCTGTCTCCCTTTCCTTTCCCAAAGCCACATGCTGACACTTGCAGATGTTGACACAGCAGTCTAGCTAGCCAGAGCTGCCAGTCAGTGCAAACATTGTGGGAAGGCAGTAAATATCACTCTGAGGAAAAAATGCCCCACATCAGTCCTTCTTTGGGGGCAATGTATTTTATAGGCCTGTCTCTTTGTCCTCTGTTGTGTGTCCATGGGGCCCCCGCTTGGATTTCCTAAGAGACATGAGTGCCTCTTCCTGCAGGGAAGGGGGGCCTGCAGAAAGCACAATGAAAATTAGACCGAGAAGGCTTTTTTTCCACTGATGGAAAGTGTTAGCCTGTTCTCTGTCTTCTGAGTTACTTGTCCCAGAAGTTTGCTTCTGATTTAATGCAGTGCTGAGAATGAGATGTATTCCCAGGCTGCTGTGTGAAAAGATGAGCAAATACGTCATCTCTGTTAGCTGAAATCTTCAAGGTGAGAGAAGGGATCAAACAGAAAGCAGGAGGCACTCTACATGAAGGTGACCTGGTGGTCGTGGGATTTTCATTTGTTTGCAGAGCAGCCCTGTGGATGTGTGCACATGCTGCTGTACAGAGAGTGATGCTACCACAGAACAAAGAGGTACATTCATGGTACTTTGATCCTACACATCACTAATACAGCTCCAGCGCGAGCTGATCTTAGTCAGAAATGATTAACCAGAGGTGGCCACCCAGCATTTCCTGCTGGAAGTGTGTACAGTCTGGCACTTCTTCCTGCTGTGGTGAGGGGCCGTTTTTGCCATCTTATAAGCAGTGCTGGCAAATGGATCCCTCCCTGACAACCCTTAGCAGGCACCGAGCCACCAGGTTCCAGGTTTCCTGTCTCTTCTTAGAAGAACACAAAATCATGTGGAGGGACAATGCTGCAGGGAAATGAGAAAAGTTTAGGTCAGAGAGGTGACTTGAGACTTTGCATCTGTACAGACAGGCCTTTCTTTTCTCTGCAGGCAAAATTCAGATTCACAGTAACTCTATAGGGATTCTTCCCACTGAAGCATGCCCAACGCTGCCATCACTGACTCTTCAGCTCCAGCAGTGGGGGCCAGGATCCTTTTCCCATTTGCCCAGCTAGTTATGAGCATCCATTTCAGCATCTCGCCCCAGGACACAACTGTCTGTTGGGATAAAAGGCAAGAGAGAGCATAGCTAGTCTCCCTTTTTTTATTTTATATCCCTTACCTCAAGCCACTCTCCATGTGGGAATGCTCTTAGTGCTATAAATGAGCCATTAGTTCACTAAAATGTCTAAACAATTCTAGTTAGCCCTCATCTTTGGAAGTCTTTTAAAGTTCAAGATCCTGGTAAATAAAAAAAAAAATTAAAAAATTAAGGAGACCTGCTGATATGAGCATTAAAATTCTGTGGCAATAACTGCGGCATGTTTGAATTGGAAATTATTTGCTTTCTCTAATCCTCAAAATAAGCCAAATAAACCCAAACCGCCTCACTGCAAAGGTGACTCTCACTTTTTTGTCTGTTTTGAGTTGACTCTGATGATCCTGAATATTTTTCCATGACTGAAAGGAGATAGAATCCAGCCTTCTGTGACTGCAGCTCTGAAAGGGTTTGGTTTGTTCCAGCAGGTGCAGAGGCTTTGGTAGCTCTAGAAGGAAAAGACTCTGTGGTTGGAAACACAATGGGGAATTAAGAGATGAGGCTCAAGTCTGCTTCTGACTTGGTGAGGGATATTAGTCAAGTTACAAAAACCTGGATTGTTCCCCACTGTTCAAGCCTGACTTGCAGGCATGCTGCACAGATACGCAGTATTTATATACAGATTTTTCCTGTCTGGCCAGAGGATGGTGTTAACAAACATCCAGCTGAGGATGGTGTTGACAAAGAAGCTCCTGGTTGGCACCGTGGCTTAGAAGTCAATTGTACACTAACCTCCATGTATAATTTAAAAGCAGCTTGAGGGAATACTAACCCGTGAGTTCCTTTAAACTCTGCCATCTGGCCAGGACCACAGGGCCCCTGGTGACAAATGAGCTGAGCCGATGAGTGATAGCGTTCCAGCTGCACCCTGTCTCACCTCCTGTGCTCCCCTTACCCTGTGGGCTGCAGAGGGAATCCACTGACATCAGATCCAACTCTGCACCAGCTGGAAGCATCCCTACACTCAGGGTCTCCTCCATCTGAGGATTAATTCTTTTCCAGAGGAGCTGTAGATAGTGATGTTATTTCAGATTAATTTTTCAAGTCAATGACACAATGAAAATATTGCTTTTTGTTCTTAGACTAGTTTCTGGGGGGTTTTGTTTGGGGTTTTTTTTTAATATTGTTGTCTCCTGATAAATCATCTCCATTTGAATTTCAGGGAAGATTATTTTTTTATTTTATGTAAGTCCAAAATGTACATTTTTATAAATCAGTAAAGAAAGTGCTAGATCCCTGTTCTGCTTGGTTCCCTGTAAAACTGCACTCTGATTTAATACAGGAGTTGTCTGTCACTGACAATGGATGGCTCTACCTAACAGAACTGTTGACGCACAGAAGTTATTTCCATCGCATCTACAAGCTTAAAGAATGTGTTTTGCAGATACAATTAATTTGAAACAAATCCTGTGTATCCTGTGGAAAAATTAGGACACAGCAAATTCAGGCAAAAAACAATGGCAGCTAAGCCTTTTCCTCTGTCAGAACTGCACACAAAGCAGAGTAGTTCAGAAGCAGGCACTGGGGCTATTCCACACCTAGAACTGCAGTCTTTTGTCAAGTGCAGGAGTTGGATGGAGTCATGTTGGCTTGGATGGGTCATGGCACCTCAAATCCCTAATCTTGTGAATAGCTACTGTAAAGGATAATACTGGGGCCTTTGGATCCTCTTAGAAGGGATATAAAATGCACATCAAGTTGGAGGAGAGTATCCTATAATGGCAGCTTCCCTGTTAATCATCTGGACTGGTGCTGGGGAGGAGGAAAGAAGGGAAGAAAGCTCTCCCGTTGCTTCAGTCTGGAGAAGAGAAGGCTGCAGGGGGACCTCATTGCAGCCTTCCTGTACCTTGAAGGGAGCATACAAACAGGAGGGGAATCCACTTTTTAAAAGGGTAGACAATGGCAGGACAACGGGGAATGGACTAAAGCTAAAGGAGGGAAGGTTTAGATTAGATATTAGGAGGAAGTTGGATGGTGCCAGGTTGGATGGTGCCCTGGGAACCTTGTGTAGAACCAGGCCTGGAGGTTGATGGCCCTGCCTGTGGCAGAGGGGTTGGAACTCTATGATCTTTAGGGTCTTTTCAAACCCAGACCCTTCTATGATCTATGACTGAGGTAGGCACCATTCCATCCACTGCAATCTGAGCTTCCCTGACATAACCTCTCTCAACCCCTGAACCTTGGTGAAGAACAGAAAGAATACATCTGATGTGCTTTCTGTAGTCTGTGCCCTGTAGGAGAGCATGCCCGATGTGGTTGCCTGGCCTTGAGTATGTTGTGTTGCCTCCACAGGAAAGAGGCCAGGTGGGTGCCAGGACCCGTTTGTGCTAGGCAGTGTGCAATGCAGCACAAGGAAGATGGCCCCGCTGTCTTGCAGAACTTTAGGGCTGTTCTTCTGTCTATTGTACTGATTTACTCTTTTTGTTAATTTTATTTTTTCTTCCTCTCTGGGAAGGGACAAGGACCTGATCTGATCTATGGCTTGGTCTTCATAAAGGTCAGCGAGTTTTCAGGCCTGACCAGTTTGCATGTTAGAGGTGATGCCTGACTGTTTTCATTACTTGGAGGCTAGATATATGAGAGTGTTGGGGCTTAACGTGGGAAGACATTTGGCAGCAGGTTCAGGCAGTAGCAAGGCAAGTAATAGGATTTATTAAATATCCGCCTGAAGTCTAATCGACAAACTTGCCAGGCAGCACATGGCGTCCAAATGGATGCACGGGAGCTGTGGACCACCAGGGCTGACCTCCAGCACTTGGACAGGCAGGAGAGCTTTATTAGATGGTGGTAAGAACAGACACTATATTCTCCCTTGAGACCCAGCCATCAGCATGCAGCCCGTGCACAGTGGCAGCAGTCCCCCGGTGCCTGTAAATGCTCTGTGACAAGTGAATATCAAAGGTTTCCATACCAATGCACTTACCCTTAGGTTTCCTTATTCACGTTCCCACCTCTCTTGGCTTCTCCTCAGAGCTGGAGTGGGAGGACACTGTCAATTATTCTATTTGTGCTCTGTCCACAGTCTGAAACTCTGCCCATTATTCTAGGGAAGACAGCTGTTTTTTGTTGAAATGAATGGTTGAAAACAAGTTAACAATGCCGACACTTAAATTGACATAATTAGGCTTCAGAGTCAATACCCACAGAGACCTGTGAGAGGAGCTGGTATTTATCATAGCTGTTGTTTCAGTCCTTTTGCAAAGGGATAAGGTAGAGCTGCGCTGGGGTATAATAAAGAAAGAAAGAAAAAACCAAAACAAAACCGAACTGGTTTGTAACTGTAAGGATGATCACTGCTAAATGGAGAGCTGGAGTCCTGTGGTCTCTGCTGGGTGCTGCTAGATGTGCTCTGGTGCATTGTTAGCTTTTTATATAGTCTGATGCTTCTCCTACTTTCTGAAACATTTACCACGTAATCTCTTGGTTTAGTTCTTTTGTGGTTTCGATGTATATCCCAACTGGCTTTGTTTTATTCCCTCTTGTTCTCTTTTTCATATCCTGTTGCAGCTCTTTCCCTTTGTTATGCATCTTAGCTTGTGATGCAAAATTTTGGGTCCAGGCAAAGAACATCATGTGACATCAGTAACGGTGTCTGTCTGTGCCTTTCTGCTGCTCTTATGGTGTTCCCATGTAGGGTGTTATTCCCTGCACACGTAGGGTTAATGAGTGGTAACTTTGTTTACAGTATGCAAACTAGAACAATAAAATCAGTTGTCATAGAGGAAAAGGACAAATCTTTTTAATAAACTCTATAACCCAAATGCTGGTTTACCTGGAAACAGCTCTGAGCAGCCGTGATACTAGCAGAGATGCTTCAAGGTGTTATTTTTTGTTCCTGTGCAGCAATTGTAGAGCAGTGTGGAATCCCAAGCTCTTTACCTTTGTTTGTGTAATGAGGCCACTGGAGATAGAAGCTGAGATGCAGTCGGAGTTGCGCATGGAAGATGCTGAAATGCTCTTAAAACAGGCCTACATATTTAAAGCACTTCGCATTTTCCTGGAACACTGGCTTTGTGCTATTAGTTTCCTGACAAGGAAGCCTGTTTAATGTGTTTGATTTATTTTATTTTATTTTTTAGCACTGCTGGAGCCAGGGTGTAGTATATCCAGAAGCAATAGAGCTTTTATAGGAATCTGTGTCTTTCAAGCTGGCACTTGCCCTTTTGCAAGCAAAAAAGTAATGTTGAAGTCTTTACAATGCCTAGTGAATCCCCAAAGTCAGACACACAAGTCTGAAGGCCTATAGTGCACAGCATTCCATAGATGGAGGTTCTCCTCCAGGACCACTCTTTGAAAACAATGAAAGAGACTCAAGACTCAAGTTGCAGAAGTCAGAGAAAACTTCAATACTCTCCAAAGACAAAAGGATACCAAAGGATACTTATGTTGGGAGCTGCCCTGAAGTGAAGAGCCAGGGGGCAAGGTTTGGCATTGCCTCTTCCTATGCTTCCAGGTTGTTTGGAACCAACCTTATGGTTGGCTTAGGTTCTTTTAAAAAAAACCCTTTAAAGTTTCCTGTAGTCCTTTTTCTTAGAAAAGAAAAAAAACCCACCCTAGAGTAAAAAGTGTGTGAGGAGGAGAAAAGCAGTAAGGTGATCACAGAAATGCAGCATTCAGCTTCCCTGAGGCTGCTTTGGACTTAGGTGGTCACTGTTGCCTCATGCAACCTGCCCAGAGCTGAAGGAAGCTTGAAACTTCTTTTCCCATTACAGAGAAGTGCTTTCCCAGAACGTTGTCTCTGAGCCCCGGTGCCTAATTCCTGTGATTTGACTTCCAGGCTACTTGCCATGTATCAAACTAGCAAGTCTGGATTCTGCAAGTCCACTTCTCCACTCTGGCCTCCAATGTCTTTTTGCTCAAAACAAGGGCTTTCAGTCCAAACTGGTGTGTACTGTAGATGAAAGAAATCATCAAAGAGGAAAAACAAGAAGAGAGCACAGCGTGTTTATCTGGAGTTTCTTAACATGAGGAATGATTCCAACCTCTCACAAATTAGCAAACCCAATTCATAGAGTAAAGCAGCTGGCTGGCTTTCAAAAAAAAATATTGGAGAAAGAGCCTAGCAAAGAGAAACCATTCATTAATCTACGCGCATGAAGACATAGATTATTTTAAACCTCTGTCCTGCCAGGTGTTTTATGTGAGTAGATCTGCTTTGCTAGTCCAAAATCAAAAAGAAATTAAGTTCTAAAAAAAGGTGAAGACTTATGGTAGCTCAGCCTAGGGGGGAGCTGCTCAGGCTTGATTCAGACAAAATAGCGAGTGAAGACTTGAACTCCAGTATGAAATGTGGCTTACTCCCCACCCTACTTTCTATTTGAGCTTATATTGAGGCTTATCTGAAGCTAACTTACAAACCTCAGGCATAACGTTAAAGTGACCAATTTAAGAGGTTTTTCTTTGGAAGCATCTTCAGTGGTGACAGTGACAGAGTCATCCTGCAGTCTGTCAGTCTGTTTCCTTCTTCATTCTTGAATCATATAAGGTGCCTAGACTCGTACCCTCAGCTGAGGTGCACCTGGGTGTAAATGATAGACATCCCGTATGCTATTGTCCTGTAGAGAAAGAGTGTGTTCTCAGATCAGTGTAAAATGGATTTATCTAGAGCTCTGGTTAATGCTATCTGAATATTATGGATGATTGAACTAGACCTTTTAGAGATGCCTAGCCCACGTGGCTCCCTGTACTAATGGCTGCTCAGGGATGTTACTGGAAGACTTGCCAAGATACTTGAATAGGAGAGTATACACCTGCTAAATGTGTCTGTTTGGCATCTCCCTGCAATTGTTAAATGAACTCAAGTGACAGGTCTCCCATTCCATTATCCTGCCGTTGAGACACAAGTTTTTAGCTCTTGGATGAGATGACTGCACAGACAAAAGCAGCTGGCTGGGAGTTGAATGCAAGCAAGGGACCAGACCAAAGGTACATCTCAAATCACAAATCTTGCAAGGTTCTGTTCAAAGTGTAATATATGCTTCCTCTGCCTTTCCTCCTGTGGAGTCAGTAATATTTGCATGCATGCAATCAGTGAAACACATAAAATAGCCACTGGGGGATGGGGGGGTGTAAAATACTCTAAAACCCCACCAAAACAACAAAACAAACAACACTTCTCCCCCCTCAAATGTTCCGTGGTTGGTCTAGGGGAACAAATAAGGAGAAGAAAAAATGATCCACGACAGATGTTAGTTGCATCATTGCCTCACAACTGGAAGTTGCTTTGATTTTCCCAGTGAAAGGGTAGGGAAGAACTAGCGCAGAAACAGCACCAAATACACTGCAGCTAAACCAAATTTACATTTTAGATTTTGAATGCTTATGAGCCACACTCCATATGACACAGACCTAGAGGGTAAGCAGGTTTTTGATGCAGAAGTCAAAATCCTGGCTGAAAAAAACAAAACAAAAAAAAAAAAAAAACCCCTGGAAACCAAACATATATCAAACTATTTTCATCGGGTTGCTTTGAACTTCATGCCACGTTTAAGAATGTCGAGTGCTTTTCAGTTTCAAACTTCTTCACATGCACCTTTTAATTAATTTTTAATGGCTGTGAAAGATGAGTGAATATTATCCTCGCTTCGTACTTGAGGAAGGCTAGGACTGACATGGCTTGCTGAAAGCAGTGGGAGGAATAGGTAAGCCTTCTGTTTGGGCTAGCTGGACTTAATTTTTTTAAAATCTTAAATAGAGCACAGGTGACTTGGCTGTAAGGGCTGTCTTTTATTGGCTGACAAGATCGCAGTTTTGTTAGAGTGTAATTGACAGCGCATAACCTATCATAGAGGCTGTACAAACGGTGTCTGTGCTATAGATGTTCTCTAAAGAGCAGCCTGGGAAGACTTAGCCTGCCAAAAGAACCTGTGCTGGCGTTTTGCTCGGTAATATCCTTGGCTTCTTTCCACCATTTATGAATGGGGGGGGAAAAAAAGTGTCTGTCATTTAAAAAAATATATAAAATTAAGAGTTGTTGATGGGTAGTGCTCAAGCAGACAGCAGAGAAGACCTCTTAATTCCAGGAAAACCTGGTAGTGGGACGGTGCCATATGTTTAGAACATATGGACTGATGAAATAAAATGCTTCTGGAGGGAGGGCACCCAAGGCATTACACCTTGCATGGCAGCACTTGGAACAAAAATGTAAAAAACCCCACGGTGGGGGGTGGGACAGTACTACCTGCTCCACAGACATGTTAATGAGGCACGTGGAGAGCTAATGGACCACTGATTAAGCACGTTTTAGACATTCACTTAACTAAAGGAAATATTATTGTGCTGTGGTTACCCAGGAGGTCAGAGATTTCAGAGTTTAAAGCTGTAAGAAGCATCCCTGAGGGTTCTTAAGCCGTAACCTTTCAGATCTCCCTGGAATGAGCATTCAGTGATGTACCATTAGCCTCTAAAATCACATGGTGGCCTTACCCTCCCTTCCTCCAATTTTTGTTACATTCACCTGCTGGGTCTTGTCCTAAATTAGACTGTGAGCTCTTCCTGGCTTTCTTTGTATTTGCATAGAGACTAGCACAATGGGGCCCTGATACTGAATGAGGCTTTTGGATCCTACAATAATACCAATATATGAGTAATGAATAGCTAATAATAATAATAATAATAATAGTGTCTGCTTTGTGTATGAGCTTTCTCTTTTTTTTCTCTCTCTTTCTTTTTTCCCCTGCTCTCATTTGTGTGAGTTACCTCACCTTCAGTGGTTTAAGCCCATAATGTCTTTTCTTATTTTGCTTTTGTAAATGGGGAGCATCTCCAGTCTGGCAAGTAGACTTAGGCAGACGTGCTGCAGGAAAGCAAGGGCCCCTTACAGGAAGAAGAGGGCATATGACAGGTAGCACAGGCATTCGGTCAGGGCCACTAATAATGTTGTACCTTGGGTCTTGAGCTCCATCTGAGCTGCCTTTATAGATGTTTCGGTAGCCTCTCTCCTGGGGTTTATTCTGATGCTTGTGACCTTTCCAGCTCTGTTTCTTGCTTCACAGTTACACAGGGAGGATGCAAAGGGCAGCTCTATGCAGAAGCCCATGCTATAAACAGGGATGGCTTCTCTAAGAGCAAAATTGCCTTTACTCAAAAGAGATTTCTCTAGGGACAGATCACCCTTCCCTCAGAGAGAAAAGACTGACAAAGCACAGAAGGCAGCCCATGTAAAAGGAAAAACAACTTTGCACCAAAATTGTATATGTCAGAATTAAAACGTTAAGAGAAAGAATAGGGTACAGTTAGTTACTGGTGAGCTGCCACGGTCTCGGGCTGCTTACAGCTCTGTTTAAGGGCTCAGTTGCTTCTAATGGCTGCCTATTCTAGCACTGTCTCTGTTTGGTTTTGGTTTTTTCTTTTGTAATTTTAAGGTTAGTACTTAGCCTGTGTAGATGCACGCACCTTCCCTTTGAGTTATCAATTATTTTTTTTATTTCCTTATTGCCTGTTTTTTGGTTTTTTCTTTCCCCTTA
Organism: Porphyrio hochstetteri; assembly: GCA_020800305.1. Classification (NCBI taxonomy): domain Eukaryota; kingdom Metazoa; phylum Chordata; class Aves; order Gruiformes; family Rallidae; genus Porphyrio; species Porphyrio hochstetteri. The sequence continues at coordinate 106,417,934 of CM036905.1, read as the reverse complement.
TCCCTGCAAACGTGACCCGCTGTTGCTGAGCAAATATGGGCAATGAAGAGTAGTGCTTTGCTTGAGCTTATAATTCCCAGACCAGGGGAGAATGAAAGCGCCATGGAGCCCTTGAAGGGAAATCTTACACTGGGAAGGCCAGTTCTACAGTGGACTTTCTGTAGCCCCTTTTGCACCTCACACCCAATCCTGTCATCATTTTTGGGTGATTTCCCTGCTGCTGCTTCGGGGCCAAAGAGTATCCTGGCATACCCTTAATTAACTGAAGTTGAAGGAGTACTGCTGAGAGGATACTCTCTCTCATAGGCAGATGTGTCAGCTGTAGATCAGAATGTGATCTCAAGGAAGTAATGGCAGTGAGGACCTTATGTTTGGAGAGGTGCATCTGTGAGTATGTGCCCTGTCTTAAGGGGCATATGGTGCTTGGGGAAGATTGTAGCCTTCCAGAAGAACCAAAAGCTGTGCACTGCATTGCTGTCTCCTGTTTTCAGAGGTGCATAAGCTCAATCGACCGCCTTAGTGTATATTCTGAAGATAATCATGAGTTAGTCTACCTGTCTGTCTGAAGGGGGTGCAGTGTAAGGATGGGTCTTTCCCAGTATAGTTTTTGGCTGGAAGGAGACTCTGAGGGGTGTGGAAAAGGAAAGAGATAACCCCCAGGAAAGTCAAACTATCTATTTATTTAGTTATGTGTTTTGAGTTGCGTTTTGCATTAATCGCTGCCACACACAGGAGCCCTGTAATTTATTATTGGTGATAAGTGTGGACAGTAGCTATTATTTTTGCTCCCTGTTCTAAAACGTGGCAAGCAGGGACACTTAGATTTATGGAACATGCATTATTCAAATCTCAGGGCCCGATGGCTCAGCTTGAACAATCCCAGCTATTTCCAAAACCCTTCACTCTTTCCTCCTTGTTTCTCCCCTTCCCTTCCTTTTTCTCTTTTTGCTGTTTCATTTGGCTGGATTAGGATAAAGGGAATTTATTTAGGCCAGGGTAGCTCCAGTGACATGCACAGTTTCACACCAGCAACAGGACAGGGCTTATGGGGACTTCACGGGTTTATACAGATGGGCCCGATTAATGCCCATCATGCAGAGCCAGCATAAAGGTAGTGTGCATGTGGATAGATTCCTAACTGTTAAAAAATGCTGATGTGGTAAAGTAAAAGCTAGGTGAATGGTTTCCCTAGTCAGTGTCTTCTCTGTTTAGCTTTTTAATGTCTGGCTTCTTCTGGAGCTGTTGTAGGGCTAGACATGCAGAGCAAAGCATGTAGACATGCAGAGCAAGGGCTGTGTGTCTTCTTAGGTCAGTGCTCAAGGCACTGTAGTGGCTTCCCCTGTCATCAGGAGTGAACAGCCTCCAGGTATGCCTGATACTGCTCTCACATTTGCACTTCGCCTGTTAACCAGGGGGATTTCACCCCGCAGATCTAGATACCTCAACTGTCTTCTTTGGATATAAGCTGCTGGGTACAAATTGTAGTAGCTGAGGGGGTTCCCCTGGCAGATGTTCCCTCTGGGCAGTTCATGGATTTTGACTAGTTTCTCCTTCTAGCAGGAAGGCAAAAGAGTTGGTTTCTAGGAAACTCCTACTATGTGCAGATAGTAGCAAAAGAAAAAAGAAATGTGGTGTGGAGCCATGGGAAAGCTAGTAAATTCTGAGGAGCCTTCAGACCAGGTGATAAAATCCAATGGTGGTAGCAAAACTGGAAATGAAAGCTTTATCGCTGAGAGTAATGTGTAGGGGCCTAAACAAGACCACAGCTCAGAAAGGCAAGGATAGGTGAAGAGTAATGCTCAAAGCAGGAGCAAAATTTCAGCAAAATGAAACTGAGTGACTTTATCGTGTACTTCATACTACCTGGGGAAGTCCAGGTAACACCTAGTCTGCACACACTCTGCTGAAGTGTAACACACCTCTACATGAGCACGTCTGTGCCATCTGGGCGATGTTTGTATTGGAAGTGCCTTCCTTTTGTGCAGGAATGGAAATGATCTGTACTAGTATAACCTCCTTTTGTATCAACACAGGTACATCTGCTGCGGGCTTGTAGGATAAAACCACTACATTTTCAACACATAACCCTTGTCTGGGATTCCATGCTGCCTTTTAAAAATGCTGTTGGAAAAGCCGTCAGAAACAAACTCAGGAGATGGTGGAGGACTAAACTGAAGGAGCGGGCTGAGCTGTGGGGGCTCAGAAAAACAGAGTCTGAGGGTTTATTTCCCCTGCATTGGTTCACATAGATTTTTATCTGCCCTCCTGTTAAATTGCAGAGCAGGTAGCCGGGGGGGCCTAGTTATACTCATGAAGATACAATATATGGATAACAATATGCTCCCTTACCCAACATGATTGTATTTGCTCAGCCTGTTTTGTGCACCTAATGATGAGCCCTGCTATTCTTATTATTCCCATACTAAAGCACAGAAGAAGAAAATTTTAATTTTTTTTCTTCTTTCTCTCGAGACAGCTAGGATATGCTCCCAGGGCTAAAGTGACTTTTAAAGAAATAAGTGAGACAGAATTGGGGGAAAAAAAAATAAATAAACAGAGTAAATGGCAATTCTGAATCAAAATGGATCGGGAAAAATCAATGGGATACCATAAATTCTCTCTCTGTGGGGGGGAAAAATGTGGTAAGGTCACAGACAAGCATTCTGCGTAGGTTTGTGGGGGCTCTATCAAAATACCAGTTCTGATAGATCCTTTAGTGAGGTAGATTTTGAGTTTCAAAGACATAAGCATGTTAACTATTTGTCAGCCTCTGAAATACCTCAGTGAGGAGACACTCCAAGGTGTGCTTTCTATCCTTGAAGAGAGAACTGAAATCTAAACTAATTCAGAGTTGGACCAAAGTTAGAAGTCCCGATTGTGAGTGCTGCTGAACTTTGACGTATGTCATCTGGAGCAGAACTGTGTGGCTTGTGGCTTGTGCCTTTCTATAATAGGATTACTCTGAATTATCCAAACTGAAATTGAACACACGTAGCAGCAGCATGTGGACTTGAGAAACAGTTTATCAGGCTTAAGCAAATGTTGTTTGTAGCAGCTAATTTCTTGAATGCACACTAAGGAGTACTGACTCCCATTTTAGGCACTCTGGATGTTCTGAAACAGAATATGATGTCTGCTTGGAGGGTGGGGGTTTTGTTTTTCTCCTCTAGGGGAAAAAAAAAGCAAACAAAACCCAAAAAGCCAACCACTGTGATGCATTTTGTTTGTTTGTTGGGGGTTTTTTTAAGTATAAAAACTAGTCACAAATGAAGATGGGAGGTTGGAAAGGCAGGAACTAGCAGATAATGGGAAATTAATTTCTTGGAAAGTGTTTGAGGAAATTGAGTATGATACAGTCCAGAGCTCTGAGATTGACATGTACCTGCAGAACACTTTGATTTCCACAAACTGTCATTTTTATAGTTTTTTCCAAAAGAGGTTTTTCCAACCAGTGTTGCTTATTGTGGCTCAATCATTATGAGTGACTCAAATAGACCAAGTCTGTTGTCTTCCCAGGGGAATCACTTGAAGAGTGACATGACACAAAACTTCAAGTAAGTAGATTATTAAAAACTCGGATGATAGTTTTAAGACTCTAGAGGGAAAAGTAAGGATATTGAAATCCTTACAATGCTTTGTGTATTATTTATGGTGTTAGGATAATGCCTAGAGGTGAAATACAGTTCCTATCCTAAATTCAGCATGTTCTGAACAGCAAAGGCTTGAAAGTGTGCTAACAGGCTGCTATCAAGTACCTGCAAAATATTTTCTTTGTCTGTGAATAAAGGTGAGAACATGAAACTGTGTGGATATAAAAGAGGTGGCAAGGAGAACAGACTAGCCACAACACCCACAAATTTTAAATGGTCTCAACACCAGGAACAAAATCTTGCAGATTGTGTTTTTATAAAATGGGGTGAAGGACAAAGGTGATCAAGGGCAGTCATACACTAAGGGCATCAGCAATGCCAATAGCATGTGCCAGAGGGGTTTGGGGATAGCTACAAAGGAGAGATTAATGGACCTATCAAGAAATGAGAATAATTAGTCAAATGTGTAAACACAATTAATGTATTATTTATAATATGGTGGTTCTCTGAATAGTGTCTGAAAATGTGTTTGTTGGGAGGTCCCAGTTGGCATCTCCAAAGGGCTGAATTTGATCCTTCCTGATTCAGGCATTGGGGTGTTGGTAAAGATTTGCTGTTCCCAGAAGTAAATGGGAGACCTAGTGCTGCCCATGAGAGGCACCTTCCTTGAAAGCTCTCCTGGTTCTGGCCAGACCAGAGCCAAGCAGTCAGCCCAGGTGAGCTGAGTCAGCCCAGGTCGTTTACTCACCACCTGACATCACTCCCCCATAAAAGGGGCTGGGTGGGGAGGCATACCTCCTGGTGCCTCCAGAGCAGTCTGAGTGTGGCTGGGGATGTTGGGCTGGTCCTTGCATCATGCAGCACTCTAATCATCAGGTCAGTAAGGTACCCTGTGTTATCACTGGGTGTGAGTGTAATTTGCTGTTATTGTTCTGTGTTCATGGTGTTTTTGTCAGCAAACTGTCCTTATCCCAACCCATGGAGGCTCTGTCTGCTTCTCCTCTGGGAGTGAGTGAGCAGCATGTGGTGCTCAGTCACTGGGGCTGAACCACCACAAAAATACAGTCCATATTTTTTGGGAATGTATTAGTTAAATCTAGCATCTCTGTCTTTGCTCACAAATCTAGCTACTACACTCTCAAGATCTGTCCTGTCCCAGGTTAGGACTTGACTTTTAATATCTTCCCTTTCTCTACTCATTTCTGATCCTTTAGTAGTATATAGCTGCATGGTCTGTTGGGTTTTTTTCCGAGCAACGACTGATGTTGCTGGGGTAGAGTTTCTTTTATTTCTTCTGTACAGCCCTCACTGTCACCTTAACTCTCAAGACATTGCTAACCTAATCTAAGAGTCCCTGGTTTTGACAGGGTCCTTCAGTAGACTCTTCCAGTGGAGATGTTTGTACCCAGAAAGCTCTGGTAGAGTCTAACAGGCAAGGTGTTTGGGGCTCTACTTGGGATTGTCCCTCTCTTAATAGCTATGATTTGTTTCATCTATCACTGCCTCGGTTTTTCCACTTGTAAAGTGAGTATAATGATAAAGCTGAGCTTATGTAGAGCAGGAGTTGACACAGTTTTAAAGAAGTGATACTGGCAGATGTGGAAGGAAGGACGTATTGGATGCTGAAGTGATTATTGTGTTAAGTTTCTCTCAGTATCCCTCTCAGATTCCTCTAGGATTCCTCAAAGGATTTTCTTGTTTTCATCCTGAACTGTGGTTAGTAGAGTTCCCATATAGCACACAAGAATTTTTGCAAGCACTGGTGCCAAACATCCACTGTTTCAGACCAATGTTATAGACCTTCCCATTCTGACAACTTCTAAGACGTTACCAGGTAGAAGGAAGGAGAAGAGCAGTCTTATTTCACTATCTGTCAAGTCTCTGTTTTTGTTTAGGGTCCTTCTATGTCAGTGTATGTAATAAAAGTGTCTTAGTGGGTAGAGGCCTGATTTCTGTATTGCACCCCACTTACTGCCTCCTTGACTGCACTTTGCCACTCGTCTGTTCCATACTGAAGTTCACCCTAGCAGGGCAGTCATCGCTTTGGGTTTTAGATATTCCAGTTCCCTTTCAGTGTTCTGATGTTGCTATTAAAAAGTGTGATGTTGACATACGTTTTTGCATCTGCCAGTAGTTGGGTTGGTTCCATCATTTGATCTTCAAAGTCATTCCCTGACTATCATGTCTTGGGAAACAACACAGGACTTTGGAGAAAACACACAGTAGGGGCTCCACTGTATCTGAGTGGATCAAACATGGAAAAAATGGGAGATAGTACTCTATAATTGATCTGAGTTTCACAAGGTGCTCCTTGTCCTTCCTAACTACTGAAATTACATGAGGTCCTAAGAGTAATTTTGAGACAAGGTAGATAGAAAAACCAATGTAAGGTGGATACCAACCAATTGCAGCTTATCTGTCTGCTTGCTAAAAGCAACACCATAACTGTTCTTCAGATCTTTGTAAGCAATCAGCACTTAAAGCCTCTGGCTAGAGCTGAGCTTGAGCACAGAGGCAGCTGTGCTGCTGAAGTCTCTGCTCCCACAATATTACCGCCTTCAATCATTGGCAACTGCCTCTGTGTTTACTTGGGCTCTTTTACTGCACTCAAGGAAAACACGTTCCCTTACCTCTGTTGTCATGGGCAGAACAGTTTCAGCTTGGGGAATTTAACTGAATTTTAGTTTATTGCCAGCTAGTAGAGACTTTTAATTACTGGCTTGTGTGTGGATAAACAAAAAAAGGAAACAACTAAACAAGCATGGGGGAAAAACCTCTTTACTTCCCTGCCCCAGGCGCAGCTTCAGTCCAACACCCCCCCCTTGCTCACTAATCTTGGTTTTACTCTCAGTCCCTTGCATGAGGTGACAGCCAGTGCAGGAGGTTGGGTTGGTGCATGATGGTTTCTTGCTGCTGCTCCTGCTTTGTTGGTTGGGTTTTGGTTTTTCTTTCCGTATTTCTTCATCCTCAGTCCTTTGGTTTTCCACAGCTGTCCTCACAAGTTGTGTTGGTCCCACTATAGCTGCAATTGCCTCAGAAGTGTACCTCCTCTTATAAAATATCCTTTTGTCTGCCCTCTTGTGTTTCCTCACATTTCCTTCTGAGCCCCTGCACCCCATACTGCCACCTTCCCCTAGCCTTACTGAGGCAATGGAGCTGGGGGCTGGGGCCTGGGCCTCTCTGACTGGCCACAGCATAGGTGCATTGTGGATCAGTACTGACCAGAACCAGCGCAGGGCACCTCTTCCACGTAGTGTACCCTTCTACAAAAGCCATGAGTGTGGCCCTGTATGCTCACCAGGGGTAAGATGAGAGAGACATGCTCATTAAAATGAAAGAGGTCTGGCATGTACTAAATCAGATACAATTGCTAGTCATCACATACTAGCTGTGTTGAGGTGCCAGGTATTTAAAACATGCTGAGTAACCTCTGAGTAACATGGTTGTAAGACCAGTTGTTCTCAGGGTACACAGCCTCCTGAGCTGGAGCAGAATGAAGCCCCCATAATCCAGGAGGAAATGGTTAGTGTCCTGCTACAGCACTTAGACACACACAAGTCTATGGGGCTGGATAGGATCCACCCAAGGATAGTGAGGGAGCTGTTGGATGTTCTCACCAATTCCCTTTCCATCATTTATGAGCAGTCCTGTCTAACTGGGGAGGTCCCAGTTGAATGGAGGCTAGCAAATGTGATGCCCATCTACAAGAAGGGCCAGAAGGAGGATCTGTGGAACTACTGGTCTGTCAGTATGAGCTTTGTGTCAGGAAAAGTTATGGAGCACATCATCTTGAGTGCCATCATATGGCATGTACAGGACAAATAGATGATGAGGCCCAGACAACATGGGTTCATGCAAGGTAGGTTCCGCTTGAGTAACCTGATCTCTTTGTGTGACAAGGTGACCTGCTTAGTGGATGATGGAAGGGCTGTGAATGTTGTCTACCTTGACTTTAGTAAAGCCTTTGTCACTATTTCCCACAGCATTCTTCTGGAAAAACTGGTTGTTTATGGCTTTGACAAATATACGCTTTGCTGGGTAAAAAGCTGGCTGGCTGTCCAAGCCCAAAACGTTATGGTGAATTGAATTAAATCCAGTTGGTGGCTGGTCACAACTGGTGTTCCCCAGGGTTCAGAACTGGGGCCAGTTCTCTTCAATATCTTTACCAATGATCTGGATGAGAGGATTGAGTGCACTCTTAGTCAGTTTGCAGAGGACAACCAAGTTGGGCAGGAGTGTTGATCTACTTGAGGGTAGAAAGGCTCTACAGAAGGGTGTGGACAGGCCAAGAACAATTGTATGAGGTTCAACAAGGCCAAGTGCTGGGTCCCGCTGACTCCTCACAACAACCCCATGCAACACTAGAGATTTGGGCAAGAGTAATTGGAAAGCTGCCCAACAGAAAAGGACCTGGGGATGTTGGTTGACAGCTGGCTGAGTATGTCCTGAGTATGAGTCAGTGGTGTGCCCGGGTGGCCAAAAAGGCCGGTAGTATCCTGGCTTGTATCAGGAATAGTGTGGCCAGCAGGACAAGGGAGTTGATTGTAACCCAGTACTTGGCACTGGTGAGGCTGCACCTGAAGTACTGCATTCAGTTTTGGGCTTCTTGCTACAATGAGGACATTGAGGTGCTGGAGCATGTCCAAAGAAGATCAGTGAAGCTGGTGAAGGGTCTAGAGCACAAGTCTTATAATGAGTGGCTGAAGGAAGTGGGGTGGTGTAGCTTGGACAAAAGGAGGCTGAGGGGGGAGATCTTATTGCTCTCTACAACTCCCTGAAAGGAGGTTGTAGCCAGGTGGGTGTGGGTCTCTTCTCCCAGGTGATAGGGCAAAAGGAAATGGCCTCAGGTAGTTCCAGGAGAGGTTTAGATTGGGTATTAGGAAAGGGCTATCAAGACCTGGACCAGACTGCCCAGGGATAGTAGTTGAGTTGCCATCCCTGGAGGTATTTAAATCTGGTGCTTAGGGACATGGTTTAGTGATGGACTTGGCAGTTCTAGGTTAATGGTTGGGCTAGGTGATCTTAAAGGTCTTTTCTAACCTTAACAATTCTATGATTCTTAGAGAAGACAAACGTAGCTGCTGTGCTGTTTTGAATGACCATGGATGTGGTCAGACTGTAAAAGACTCAATGCATGGCAGCTCCTTCAGCCATTTTGCTTTGTGGTTTTGCCCAGTATCCTTAATGTTTGAATGCCACTTTCTGTATCATTATCAAGATCAGTATAGAGAGATCACAAACTTGTCTCTTCTCTTTAAAAATGAGATTCAATACTTAAGGGGTTCCTGCGGTAGCTCAGGGTCAGAGACAAGATGTGACACAAGGTTCCTTCAGCTCTTCCCCCTGAGATTTGTTGGAGCTGCACAGGTCTGCTTTGCAAGCCAGTTTAGGAGGGGCTGAGAGAAAAAGGAGGATCAAAAAAGTCACGAAAATTGGTGTATTTGACACTGGATGAGAAGGATCTCCTGTTGAAGGTGTCCCAAGACCCTGCCTGAGTAACAAGGCCTGCCATGGGTAGATAGATAAAGGCCAAGTGCTTGATAATGGCAGCAGTAACATTTTATCATTGATAGAAATTTTCCATGGGGGGTTGATAACATAGCCAGGGCACATGTATGACACATTCATGGTATGCTGGCATCTCCCCTTCAAAATACTTTGTGGCCACACAACACAGACTAGTGAAAGTGTTTTGGCCTGGTCAGCAGAGCACAAGCTTGGTCTGAGTTCTCTTTGCTGACAAAAAGAGGAGCAACCAGCAACATCTCTGGGACTCCTTTCTAGTATCAGCTGGACTTCAAAGTGAGCTGAGAAAAGAGCATGTCGTAGGACTATGTAACAGAGAACTCACTTTAGAGGTAACTCTGCAATGAGGAATTACTTTACTTGTTTCGTCAGTGTTCTTTAAAAGAGAGGAACCTTTTTTGACAGTCTGCCCTTTTCACAGTCCGTTCGTGTTTGTCAGCCTAATTTGAGCTTTTAAAAAAAGAATTTTGCTCCAGTGTGAGTATCACAGTGGGAACTAAAGGAAGCAGGAGATGCTTGAGTATCTGTCAGGTAAAGGTTGTTTGTGTTCCTCACCCAATGGAGCGTATGTGGTTTGGGACTGTTGGGTACCATTTCTTTCTTTGGGAAAGCCTAGAAATGGGAGACCAGAGGGAGTGACATGTCAGCTCTGAGTTCTATCAGGGCAGTCCTTGGGGCCTCTCAATCAGAAGAGCAGATGGTAGTGGAGGTAGAGATGAAAATGCACCAGCCAGGCTGTTCCTCAGAAAGAGTAAGAGGCATTATAGGAAGTCCTGTTGATAGGTAGAGCAGCTATCTGAAAGAGCAGAGGGACACCATCCAAAATCTAAATAATCTCTCTTTTTGATCACATTGTGCATGTGGCCGGTATACTCTTCTTTCAGCTGTATTCTCCCTGTTCTGTACAGTGTATTTATTTTAGGGACCATTTCTCTGTAATTTTAACCCCTGTGAAAGAGCCCATGTTTGCCCCTCAGAAATTCCTTAATTGTGGATGCTGATTTCATGCAGTAAATGTGGCCCTGGAACATGACAATATGCACACGTTGTTGTGTGCTACAGCTGGCACATCTAGAGACCTCTTTGAGCTTAAACATGTACAAAGCTTAATTTTTTTTCTTCTCTTTTACCACTATGTCTTCTAACACCGCTGTGAAAAATGCTTCACCAGCCTGCGCTGAGTGAGCATTTCACCTAATTCCCATCCCATCGCAACAGCTGGGGTGAGAGCTACTACATCTTTGACATAAAATACAAATGATCATTTTTCTTCCATCCAAGCCCCTCTTCTATGAGTTGATCTTTACGACCATTGCAATCCAGCAATGCTGTTACTGATGATCAGGTGCTTGTGCTAGGAATGTGCTGGGAAAGAGGTTCACCATCTCTGTAACTTCCAGCCAACCACTGCTGCTATTGAAATAACATACGTTTTGATCTCTGGTGTGTTTGTTTCTCTTGCCACTCAGGCAGGGCTAAAAGGTGACAGAAAAAGCAGATTGTCCTTTACTTTAATAGGTCGCCCTGCTGTTTTCTGATGCAGAGATCCTTGGTTTAATTTATTGCTGGAATGGATTGCTTCCAAATAAGGATAATCCTCCTCATGCTGTTTCTTCACTTGGTTACCTTCCTGTTCTTTTCACTGGCAACATCAGCTTCTGCAATTCTGGTTTATTCTTGCCGGGAGACTCTTATTCATTTGCTGTGTTTATTGTAGCTATGGTCCTAAACCCGCTATCTTCAGTAGCTTAAAACTTTCAGAGACAATTGCTTCAGGGGCTTGAACTTTTTGCTCATGTTTTTTGCTCATGAGTTCCAGAAGAAGAATCTTCTTGGCTGTGGTGGTAGTGAGGGTTTTAAAGTCAGGCTTTTTTTTTTTAATGGCTAAACACATTGAAAATAATGACTTTGTGCTAGATCGACTCCTGCTTGCACAAGGGAGAGGAAGTGCCAGGAGTTTGCTATCATGAAATTCCTATGGGACAGCTGCATACAGTGCAAAGGCATCTCTCACAGCTGCTATTTAATAAAATGAGATGTTTAATCTGGTTTAATGAATCTCCTTGGCCCTTGAGGTTGGACCCTGGCTTTCACTAGGATGCCTGTGTCAGTGAAGAGTAAGAACTGCTTCCAGAAGAAATTACTGGGTTTTACCTTCAAAATACCAAGTTCTGTCAGATCTGAATTGGCTTGGGCACTCTCCACTCCCTTCTGCCCCACTCTGGCAACTGCACTTCTCTGTATTCACGTGCTGGCAGGAAAGAAGATACTAGAGAGAGGTGGAAGTTGTATTTCAGTGTGATTCATCGCATAGCTGAGGAGCTCAGTCCGATTTTGTTCCTCCTCTCCTGCAAATACAAAAGGAATAGTATGGGATTGTCTCTCCAATTTGTGGAGACTTCACATACTTTCTTCCCCAACTCTTTTTTTTTTTTTTGACGGGGGTGGGGATGACAGGGACAGGTGGGGAGGAGTGATGAGTGGTAAGGGAGTTGGGAGGGAAGTTAAGAATTCTTCCAGCATTCAGATTCAAGCAAACTTGGAGAAGTCAAATACTATTCTCCATACAACCTTTGTTCAGGTTCACTGTGTAACCATCAATGACTCTCACCAGCAGTCTATAACTTAGTCTTGTAGCACTGAGAAAGAGCAGTGTAACTTCATTTTAACTTAATTATCAGCAGCAATTCATTTATGCCAGTGATTTTTCAAGAAGGAGTTCCTCTTCCAAATAGAGGCTGAAAGGAGAGCGTGAGCATGCATTTAAGACAGAGACAACTTGCTGTCTAACCTCAAGAAATGTTCATATTCAGACATCTCATGGAGCGTCATGCTCTAACATACCCTGGCCTCCCCCAACAAGGGGCCCTGAGATAACGGTGCTTTGCAAACCCTGGAAGAATTAATTTCTCAGCTCCCACATGATTAAACATCTCAGGTGGAAAGTTGCATCAACAGAGCTATTTCGTGCCAGGTTAATTACTGGGTATCAACAAAGGGGTAGATGCTTTTTGCATACTCGACTTCCACTCGTGTTCTCCTGGGCAGCAGCTGCGTTGGCATGACAGGGGGCTTTCCTGCTTTAAAACTGGAGAAAGGTGTTCTGCCTCAGACCTGCACGCTGGTTGTTGGAGGACTGATTGAAATTTGAAGTCGTGCTCTTCCTGTCTGGCCTTCTGACAGAACGGTTTTAGAATCTGAGCATTCCCCTGTCACTGAGGGACGATGCAAGGTTGCAGCAGGTCCTGGGTAGGAAAGCACAGAGGAGTGGGAAGTTGACTACTCACCTGTAGTGCAAAACAACCTCATTGATACGCAGGAGACTTCAGTCTCTGTGACTTTCAATGTCTTCCACAGCATCAAACTGATATTTCAAAGAGATTAAGAACTGAAGGGAACATATGATATCCATTTAAAGCCAAGACTTCAGATTTAATGAAGGCTGTATCAGAATGAGATATGATTCAGATATCAAATTACATTTGTTTAGCCCAACACAGCTTAATAAATCACAGCAACATTTAATAAATATTTATCTTCTTTTAATCACCAGTTAGTGCTTTTTCTGGTCTCCCCATTCCCTTAATGGCTCACTCCCGTATTTATTAAATGTGATTTCCATTTCTCAAATAATCAATACATCTTCTTATTTTTTTATAATTTAGGCAGCTTTACTGAACTTTTGTGAGATTTAATTAAGATTAAGGCTTAATCTTTAATTTCAATATATAAATTACCCCACGTTCGCTATTAAGTCATTATTTGGTAACCTCGTTTGGTACAGAATCTTGACTGGAAATGCAGCAAGCTCAACAGCAGTTACAGTACAAATGTTAATGAACTTCAGGGGAGTCTTTGGCTCGGGGGAGGAGCTTGGCTGCAATTACATCTCTTTAGCTGATGCGGGTACGTAATTAATAAGGTGGAATGGGCAATAAGAAAGGTTGGGTTCCGTGGCTGACGGAGCTTGTGTTTGCATGGCTATCTCGTGCGGCAGTAGGAGTCAGGGGGAGGTCAGTTGGAAAACAGCAGCCTGTGGGAATGATAACACTTGTAAATGATGACTCAGCCACCAGCACAGTGTGTGTCGCGTAGGGGGGGCTGGGAGCAGGTTTGAGTCTTGTGGAGTATTTTCTGCGCCACATGCCCATCCCTGCTGGAGCCACGGCAGGCCTGTGGGTTCACCCGTGGCCAGTAATCGGAGGGGAGGCGCCAAGGCTGGGCCTGGGTGCTGCCAGTGGGAATGATTTTTCAACTCTTTGTGAGACCCTGACTGCCACCTAAATTTAATCAAAACTGATGCTGTGCTGCTGTTCCATACTGTCTTCTCCATCATGTTCTGCTCCCTAACTTAAAATAACGGCCTGTTAAGTGCTGCAGGTGGCTGTCAAGGTCTAATGTATGTTTCAGGGCACATGCATTCTGTGGCCCCATGCTTGTCCCAGGTGTGCCACGGGTCTCATCTGCCTGCTTACTTGGCCATCCTTGCCATGAAAAAGAGTAAAGTAACAAAAGAAATCAAACAGAAGAAAGCAAAAGCAGTATATGTGTGTCTTGTTACTACTTGAGCACGCACCTGGAGCTTGGGGAATATTCTAACAGGGGAATATTCTATTAAATTTAGGTGGCAGTCAAGGCTTCATCAAGGTCTCTTAGATGTTAGGAAAATTTTTTTTCTCTGAAAGAGTTGTCAGGGCCTAGAACAGGCTGCCCAGTGAGGGGTTGAGTCACCATCCCTCGATGTGTTCAAAAAAAGGGTAGATGAGGTACTTAGAGATATGGTTTATCTTAGGATGGGAACGGTTGGACTCGATGATCTTAAAGGTCTTTTCCAAACTTGTGATTCTGTGCTTCTCAGGTTCCATGGTGCAGGTAGAGCTTGTGCCCTCACAGAGACCCTCATGGGTACTCCAAGTCAGGCCAGAAGCTCATATTGTTTCATGAGTTTATTATTGCTGGTTCTCGTGATATACATCAAAAATTAAATTACTTTTTTTCCTTTTTTTTGGAAAAAAAAAGAATCCTCACTGGAAGGTTTGTATTAAGTCCCCTGCAGGGTATCTTGGCATGCACAGAAAACATGATTAGATTTACCTATAGAACCAAGCATATAATCACTATTAAAAAAAAAAATCCATAAGGATGCTTGCAATATTTATAAAGTTAATGCACTGGTCTTTGAATATTCCTTGCTTCTATAACATCTGTCACATATTGCTATAATAGTCTCTGAATTTTGTATGACTCTAGAACATCACATCTGCCTAGCAACCTGCTGCCTGGAATGGTCAAAGTTCCTCTTTTCCCATTTCTGCATCTAATGTAACTTCTCTGGGTGGGACAAAGGCCCTCCTGACTCCAAAGGCTGTCACTCTTGTACAAAATGTTGTAGACTGATTCAGAGTTTTCACTTGAGCACTGAACAAACCTTTAATCTTTGTAAAATTACCTGGCCCTTAAATGCTACTCAAACAGTTTTTAGCTGGGCTTTAACTCCTCCAGCCTTTGCGTGATGTGTCACCTTGATGCTCACTTCCTCAGCTGTCTGAATGTTGCAAGGTAAAATACTCATTCAGGCACTTCATACTGCATTTCACAGACTTCAGCAGCACAGCCATTTTGTATCTCATCAGGGAAACAGCCACTGCTTTTAATTAGCAAAGGGCTATCTCCTCTCTCTGGTTCTATCAGTGTGACTAGTGCAGCATAATTGTTTACTTAAGATTACTTTGATTGTTGCTCCCTTTCTGGGACCATTTTCATTCCACCAGTGTCTGGACACAAGCACTATTTGAAGCGGAGGACGCTACTTGAGGAATTTCACTTTAATTCCCAGTGTGTGTGTGTGTTCGGTGCCCACAGCCCTATTGGTATTGTATGGAGACATCCTTAAGGTTGGAACCAGTGTTTGAGAAGGGCAGACTAGGGTACAGGGAAGAATCCTTGCTGTTGCTACATAAGCTGTTTCTGATGAACAGCATCCAAAACTACCTACTCCCTTGGCTGTTCCATCAGAATGCAACAGTGTGCCTCCTACATGAGAAAGGAGCAGGGTTTGTCTCCTCTAGCTCCTCTCAGTCCTCCAATTTGCTACCTGTCATCTGTGATGAAACTGTTTGCAGTAGCAAGGAGCTAGACTTGATCTAGAGGTCCTTGAAAAACCAAAACTGGTTCAGAATAAGGCATTTCTTTCTAGTATAGTCAGCAGCACTGCAATCAGTAGGAAAAAAACAAACCAAGCAGCAAACAAACATGTATGGCTGTGTCAGGTTCAACAGTTCAGGAGTGTTAATTCTAAGACACAGGGCAGTGTTCATGTTGAATGTCCAAGACTGACTCTTTTCAGATTGCTTACTACTGGCCTTCTGCCTTGAGACTCCTCAGGGGTGTCTGGCAGGGAGAACGGAGTTTGAAAGGCCATTGAATTGTCTTATAAATTGAGAACTTGAGTCCCTGTGTTTGGCAGTGTCTCCTCATCAGCCTGTGGAACAACCAGTGACTGTTGTGTTGTGAAGCCCTGTGGTGGGAGGAATGAGGTGTTGGAGCGTGTTTGCCTGGTAGCAGGCTGAAAGTTTGGAAGCATCAAACCTGCAATACATGAAAGTCCTTTATTAATGCTATCTACCTTCTCTGTTTAAAAGAGACAGTCTGGCCAACTCAGTGGCTTGCTCTAACAATAGTGTGAGTACAGGATACGAACAAGAAAATACCATCACTCTTACCTTATTGCTGACACCAAGATGCCATTTGGCTTTGTGTGGGTCTCCTGTAGCCTAGTAGAGAGAGTGCAGAGTTAGCCTCTGTGTATTTGTGCCTTAGTTTACTTCTCTCTGCCATAGAAATTGTGACTCCATGCTTTCCAGTGATGCTAGAAGAACAATAAATTACAGCAAGGGTGACTGCTTCTTTCACTAACATCTCTCCAAATTATTAGTACTCATCACTTTGAAAATAGGGGGCCAGGAGTTTGGCATTTGTCCTCTGTCATCAGAACGTGCCATGTGGTCTCGGGGAGTTTTGCTGTAGACTTTGTAGACCAAGGAGTTCAGAGAAAATTAGAAAGTTTAAAGAGGAGTAGACGGCTGCCTAAGTGGGGGAAAACATTTAAAGCAATTAGTGTACAGAAAGAGTAGTTCATCAGCAGCAGAGCAGGTGAAGCCCCGGCTGGCCAGCCAGCTGCCTGCATCCATCACTGCTCCGCACCTGCAGACAGACGCTTTGTTGTGCATATCCTACGGCTACCCAGCATTGAGGGGAGGATGCTTGGGGAGGAGGAGAGACAGAGAACAGCAGACACTTGAAGGGAATTTTGGATAGGTGCAGGAAAAAACCCCACACCTTATGGCTAAGCTGAAAAACGAGGCAGGAATACCAGGGATTGAGTGCTGGGAAGAGTCTTCCCTGTTACATTGCTCGGAGAGGAATGGAAGCATGCGGTTGTACTGCAGAAGTACTGTCCTCCCCCTTTCCCACCCCTGTGCTGGGTTTGAGGATGGATAGCCTTGCCTTCCACATGGATGATTGCTGCTATGCTATGCCGTGCCAGTTGCGTGGCTGCCAACCTCTTCTAATTTGCATGTAATGTATGGCAAAGCCATAATGCCATTTCATTGCATAGATCTTGCCAGAGACCACATTCAAAAGCCCACTATGCAGTTTCTGGCTCTGACTCCACAGCATTAGTTGCCCCATCAGACACTTTGGCATTGAGTTTCCAAAATCGAGTTCAGATGCCAATTACTTTAATGAAGCTGCAGATTCTAAAAACGACTCTCCCTCCCCTCCCCCCTCCTTGCCCCTGGCTGTTGTTTCCTTGGGAGGAGGCACGGACAGTTTTGACAGACAGTTATTTTTTTGCAATGAAGCATGCTAGAACATCTGGGAAAAGAGAGGGACTTCACAGTTGCCTGTGGCTGAGAAGAAAAAGGCATCTTGGCACCACTGACTTGGATGCCTTTGACTGACAAATACCACGTGAGATGTGCCTTGTGAAGGCAGAACAGCTTGGTGCCTTCAAAGTACACCAGATCCAGCGGCACAACTTCTCTGGATGCACAGTGATTGTTCTGCGTCCTTCTTGTTATTAATGTTACAGCTTCCACAGAAAAACTGGATGTGAGAGAGGGCCACGGTTAGGAAAGGTTTCGCTTGGGCATGCTGGTTTTCTAAGAGAAGCCAAGTCACAGCAAGCCTGTGACTGCCTGGAAGGAACTTGGAGTGGACCAGCCAGGATTTTGTGGTGGTAAGGCTCTACCAAACACAGAGCCCTCCACACACATGCATACAAGGGCTTAAAAAAACAGGCTTTTGCTGTATTTTGCGCTAGCTTCTGTTCCCAAAACTATGGCTGTCACCCTCTGAGGCTGAAGGGGAAGCTGCTCAGCTTGGAGGAGGTAGCCTGTGTGCTCTTCCCTAAGTTCAAACACTAGAATGCAACACACATCCTCAACATTAGAGAAAGCTCACCCCAGCCATCGCAGTCCTCAGATCCCTGAGGATTGCCAGAGAGTAACAGATCGGTGCTTTCCAGGCATGATTACAGTGTCAGGTACAAAGGGATGCACTGTAATCTCCATTGCAAGCTCTGGGACAGGGAAATCCCTTTCTGTTTGTCTCTGTCCATTTATTTAGCGTAGCACCTGGCACAAGAGGACCCTGCCCATAACCGCAGAGCCTGAGCGCTGCTGCAGTCCGTCTGTTGAGATGACGACAGCGAAGGTGTAAAACAAAAGAACCCCACTGAACTCGGTGGAGTTGTTCCCAGTCAAATGAGACAAAGGCCATGGTGAGAGCAGGGATCACAGTTATGCCGTGACTGCAGACCCGCTCGCTTCCCCTGCCTCAGTTTCTCCATCTGTGAAGTTGCTGACGGCAGGCTTCCGATCTGTTACGCTGCGTCTGTTGAGGTTTCGCCGTGTTGTCTGCAAAGGTGGCTGTAATCCCCAGATGCTGTGGGAGTGGAAAGGATTATCATCATTATTTCTGACAGGCAGCTATAATTCATCTTTGCTTACCAGACCCCTATGGTAGTTTTATTGTGAAATGAGGAAAGGTTATTTCGGCGTGGGAATCGTGTGAGCTTATTTGTTGTTGAGCCTGGTAATAAATCGGCCCCAGACAGTGTTGCCTGAGCTGTGTGAACAGAGGAAAATTTTATGATTGTTAATTTAATTTGTGTTTTCTGTTTCCCACTATTTGTAGTCTTTCAAAGTCTGAAAATACTTCTTCACCGTTTGATCTGGACGTTTCCGATGTGATGAACGCTGATTATTTCATTGCTCCTTTCCTGAGGTGGTTTTTTTTTTTCCTTTTTTTGTATAAAGTACAAAACGATGGCTTAATTAAGTCAGTCTGTCTCTTGCAAGTAAAGGTTTTTTCAGTTATTTTAAGCTCCCTCCGCTGGAGGCTTCTGCAACAGCATTGGAGAATGGAGCAACCTGGGATAAATACAATCTGACTGGGCTTTATGCTGCACATTCCCGTAAGAAGTATGTGTAAGGGAGGCAGTGTTTATCTCTTGTTAAGTCCAGCGTTTTCTGTGAGGGGATCTTAAAGCATTTGACATGCACTAGGGCTTAACCCTTATCACAGACCTCTGGGAAGCAGCGGACTGCTTTCAGAGTGAAATACACAGATCCAGTTAATAAGCAACCTTAAGGGATGTTCTGAGGAATGGAATGGAAGGATGAGGAGGAGGGGTGGAAGATCTTCCCTATGAAGAGAGGTTGAAGGAGCTGGGCTTGTTCAGCCTAGAGCAGAGAAGGCTGCGGGGGGACCTCATTGCAGCCTTCCAGTACCTTGAAGGGAACATACAAACAGGAGGGGAATCAACTTTTTAAAAGGGTAGACAATGGCAGGACAAGGGGGAGTGGATTACAGCTAAAGGAAGGAAGGTTTAATTTGGATATTAGGGGGAAGTTTTTTACAGAGAGAGTGGTGAGGTGCTGGAACAGGCTACCCAGAGAGGTGGTAGATGCCCCATCCCTGAAGGTGTTCAAGGCCAGGTTGGATAAGGCCCTGGGCAACCTTGTGTAGATCCAGGCCTGGAGGTTGGTGGCCCTGCCTGTGGCAGAGGGGTTGGAACTCTATGATCCTTGGGGTCCCTTCCAACCCAGACCATTCTATGGTTTTATGATCAGGGTGGGAGCTGCGGCGGCGAAGGTTCCCTGCATCATTTTCAATGGACAGCAAATGTCTTAATAGAAGGGGAGAAGATGTTGTCCAAACACAGCCAAGCTGCAGGAAAGGAACCAGATGAAAGGCTCGTGGGATTCACTGGAGTAGGTTTACAGAGTGAAAACTCTGCAAGTATTCTTCCTACCTCCCTCCCTCCTAAGTGTCACCACACATTCTTTTATCCCATGCCTTCTGCTCATAGCAACTCTTCTAAACCCTGTTTCATGCTCGCCGCAATCCCATCATGCTCAGAAGCACACTGCTTGGAGCACTGCCTGCAGCGAGGCTACTGTGCGCTGCCCTGGCCCCCCTCACCTGAGCACGAGGCCCGGGGAGCTCCCCCTGATCAGGCGGGGCCCTGCACACCTTCACTTTGCAAAGGTGTGGGTGACGGTGCGGAGAAAAAGCTGTTTGGCCTTGGTGGTTTTTCTTCATTTCTGCATATGGCTTTTTAATAGCTGAGTAATAAACCAGTATTGATGGAAGAGGTCATTTACCGGCAACTTATTTAGTTTTCTGCAATGAGCTAATGTTTAATTAATGCGCAATAACTTTTGCAACCAAATGTATCCCTTTAGATTTACTATAGGGGACAGTTTGAACATCAACTTAAGCGGCCAATGACTGCAAATGTATTTATTAAGGTTTAAACATGTGTAAATGAGTTTGTGTCTATTTGCAGAGCTGTTAAACTACAGTAAATATGTTCTTTGTCAATTGGTGGTTAATTAACATCCATTAGTTCTCCATTAAGAGCACAGTTTGGTGTCTGAATTTCCTTGCTTGGTGCTAACTTTGAATTAGGGCTTTATTTTTTCCTCTTTCTGCACAACAGTTTTCAAAATCCACTTTCTCTGTAGGGTTGGAGCGCGAAGAGCGGGAAGATGTGCCAGCTCTTGGAACTTGCCTTGCAAGGCAGGAGATTCACAAAGAGACAAGCAGGATTTTATTGCTCAGCCATGCCGCTCCTGTTTATGGACTTAGCAGTTTCCTCCCTCACACATCTCTGCCTCCCTGACTTCTGTAGCCCGCACGAGTTGTGGAGCTGGCTCAGGTGTTCAAAACCCCTCTGTACCTCCACAAGGCCCTGAGGATGTGTTAACCCAACAGCCGCTGGCGCCTGCATGGAGGGTGCACGCTGGATACATCATGGAGGCCTTGGTTTACCCCAAAGGGAGTTTTTAAGGTCGACGTTTCCGAGTGAAGGCTCTTGGGGGCCAAGGGATTAGGTTTGGGGAGCATCCCCTCTCGGCTGGCCGCTATGCCAGCAAACAACCACAAGGTGACACTGTCCCAGTACATTATTTATGTTTTGACAGAGCAACGTATATTAATGCATTTTGCATAAAAGGTGGTTCTGAACATCAGCATCCGTTCCCTGATTCTTAACTGAGAATTAAAGGCCTGAGCCTGGTTTCGTGCACTGGTTAAATCTAGAAATTAAGGAGATTTTCAGCTTACCCACAATACCTATAAGCTCTGTCTTTTTACAGTGTCTAACCTTAAAGTCCTCCCTGCCTTACAAAGTTGTCCAAAAACTTGATCCTACAACTGAAAAATGCCAGACTAGTGTCCATTACAGTCCCAAGTCATCACAGAAGTTTTGTCTTTCTCTTCTGCTCCTCTGCAGCTCATCAGCATTTGAGGTGATGGATAGGCTATGTTGTTTACAGGTACCGTTGGGGAGAGTCCCATTTATTTCTTCAGTTGTGCAAATAAGTAGGTAAATACAGACATGAGAGGCCAATTATGAGCTAGGTTTTTACCTAGAAAGCTCCAGTATCGTTATGTGCTAGGTTAAATTTATATTTTTGGGGTTTTTTAATACAAGAATGCTCTGAGTGTTTGCTAGAATTGGTTTTGGATGGTAACAATGAGTGAGGTTAAGCTGTGCTATGTTTGTAGCTCAGGAGTTGAGTACTGGTGTAGATCTGACATGTAAATGGCTAATATGATAAGCATCTGGGAATGAGGTACTCTAATGTAGATCAGGTTTTACAGTCAGACAGTATCAGAAGCATCTGGGAAACAAAAACTGTAAAGTACACTAAAATACAGGTAAAAGGCATGTTTGTAAGGGTAGACTTTGGACCTCATTTTCCCCAGGGTGGTGTTTGTTTACATCTAGCTGTCTTGTTCTACCAGCACAGGTTTAAAGAGTTAACTGGGTTATGTGCGTATTCATGAATAACGGGATGAACCTGATAATCATTTCCCTCCTGCTCTGTGCCTGCAAACATCTACTTTGGGTTTAGTAACATACAAGTTGTGTTTGCCAGTATTCCTTTGGTGGCAGGGGCAAACACTGAGATAAGCAGAAAAGGCCATCTTATAAATGCATGGCTGAGAGGCTGGTGCAAACACAAAAATTTTGGATTCTTTGATCACGGGGCGGTCTACTCGGCACCTGGCCTGAGGACAGCTGATGGGAATTGCCTGTCTCCGAAAGGGAAACGGATACTTGCCCAGGAGCTGGCAGGACTTGTAGAAAGGGCTTTAAACTAGATAGGAAGGGGGAAGGGGATAAAGCCAGGTCTGCTAGAGATCGGCCTGGGGAAGTGGTATTGGGATTAGGAGAGAGGCAAGGGGCTCAGCTGAGGTGCGTCTACACTAACGCACGCAGCATGGGCAACAAGCAAGAAGAGTTGGAAGCCATAATGCTGCAGGCAAACTATGACCTGGTTGCCATAACAGAAACATGGTGGGATTGCTCCCATGACTGGAGTGCTGCAATGGATGGCTACAAACTCTTCAGGAGAGACAGGCAAGGAAGGAGGGGTGGTGGTGTGGCTCTATACGTTAGGGAATCCTTTTCTGCCACTGAGATTGTGACTAGGGATGATAACATTGAATCCCTATGGGTAAAGATCAGAGGAAGGGCTGACAAGGCAGACATCCTGGTGGGCGTCTGTTATAGACCGCCAAACCAGGATGAAGAGACAGATGAGGTGTTCTACAAGCAGCTGGCACGAGCTGCACGGTCATCAGCCCTTGTGCTCATGGGGGACTTCAACTTCCCTGACATATGCTGGGAGTACAGCACAGCACAGAAGAAGCAGTCTAGGAGGTTTTTGGAGTGCACAGAGGATGCATTCCTGATGCAGCTGGTCAGAGAGCCCACAAGAGGAACTGCCCCGCTAGACCTGCTGTTCGTGAACAGGGAAGGTCTGGTAGGAGATGTGAAGGTTGGGGGCTGCCTTGGACAGAGTGACCATGAAATGATACATTTCTCAATTCATGGTGGAGCTTGGAGGGGGAATAGTAAAACTGCTACCTTGGACTTTCAGAGGGCAGACTTTGATTTGTTCAAGAGACTGGTAGGGGGAGTCCCTTGGCATTCAGTCTTAGCGAACAAAGGGGTACAAGAGAGCTGGTTGCTCTTCAAGAAGGAAGTCTTAAGGGCGCAGGAGCAGGCGGTCCCCCTGAGCCGCAAAATGAGCCGGCGGGGAAGAAGACCAGCGTGGATGAATAGGGAGTTACTCTTGAGGCTCCGTGAGAAAAAGAGAATCTACCGCCTGTGGAAGGAGGGACGGGTAACTGAGAATGAATTCAAGGAAGTTGTCAGGATGTGTAGAGGTGAAATCAGAAAGGCAAAAGCCCAGCTTGAATTTAACCTGGCTGCTGGGGTGAAAAAGAATAATAAACTCTTTTATAAGTACATTAACAGTAAGAGGAGGACAAAGGAGAATATCCACTCTTTACTGGATGAGGCTGGGAATGTGATCACTGAGGATAAGGAAAAGGCGGAGGTTCTGAATGCCTTCTTTACGTCTGTCTTTAAAGGTCAAACAGATCCTCAGGGTACCCCTCTCTCTGACCTGGTAGTCTCAGCTGGGGAGCATGCTAACTCCCCTGTGATTCTGGAAGAAACAGTCAGAGACTTCCTACTCCAACTGGACTGCCACAAGTCCATGGGGCCGGATGAGATCCACCCGAGAGTGCTGAGGGAACTGGCAGAGGTGGTAGCCGAGCCGCTTTCCATTATCTATCAGTCCTCCTTGCTGACTGGTGAGGTCCCAGAAGACTGGAGGCTTGCCAATGTGACTCCCATTTACAAGAAAGGTTGTAAGGAGGATCCGGGGAACTACAGGCCTGTTAGCCTGACCTCGGTTCCAGGGAAGGTTATGGAACAGATAGTCTTGAGGGAGATCATGCGGTATGTGCGGGATGGCCGGGGGATCAGGCCTAGCCAGCATGGGTTCATGAAGGGCAGGTCCTGTTTGACCAACCTGATCTCCTTCTATGATCTAGTGACCCATCTGCTGGATGAGGGAAAGGCTGTTGATGTGGTCTACCTAGACTTCAGCAAAGCCTTTGACACTGTCTCCCACAGTATTCTCCTGCAGAAGCTGGCAGCCCGTGGCTTGGATGGGTACACCCTCGGCTGGGTAAGGAGCTGGCTGGAGGGCCGGGCTCAGAGAGTGGTAGTAAATGGAGTTAAATCCAGCTGGCGACCGGTCACGAGTGGTGTTCCCCAGGGGTCGGTGCTGGGGCCTGTCCTCTTCAATATCTTTATTGATGACCTAGATGAGGGCATTGAGTGCACCCTCAGTAAGTTTGCAGATGACACTAAATTGGCTGGGAGTGTGGATCTGCCTGGGGGTAGCGAGGCCCTACAGAGGGATCTGGACAGGCTGGAGAGCTGGGCTGAAGCCAATGGCATGAGGTTCAACAAGAGCAAATGCCGAGTCCTGCACTTTGGCCACAACAACCCCAGGCAGCGCTATAGGCTTGGGGCGGAGTGGCTGGAGGACTGTGTGGAGGAAATGGACCTGGGGGTACTGATTGATGCGCGGCTGAACATGAGCCGACAGTGTGCGCGGGTGGCCAAGAAGGCCAACGGCATCCTGGCTTGCATCAAAAATAGTGTTACTAGTAGGAGCAGGGAGGTAATTGTCCCCCTGTACTCAGCACTTGTGAGGCCGCATCTCGAGTACTGTGTTCAGTTTTGGGCCCCTCACTACAGGAAAGACATTGAGGCTCTGGAACGCGTTCAGAGGAGGGCTACTAAGCTGGTGAGGGGTCTGGAACACAGGCCTTACGAGGAGCGTCTGAGGAAGCTGGGATTGTTCAGCCTGGAGAAGAGGAGGCTTAGGGGAGACCTTATAGCTCTCTATAACTTCCTGAAGGGAGGTTGTAGTGAGCTGGGGGTCGGCCTCTTCTCCCGTGTAGGCAGTGACAGAACTAGAGGGAATGGTAGCAAGCTGCGCCAGGGGAGATTCAGGCTCGACATTAGGAAGCACTACTTCTCAGAAAGGGTAGTCAGGCACTGGAATGCACTGCCCAGGGAGGTGGTGGAGTCACCAACCCTGGGGGTGTTCAAGGAAAGACTGGATGTTGTATTGAGGGATATGGTTTAGTGGGAGCTAGTAGTAATAGGTGAATGGTTGGACTGGATGATCTTCTAGGTCTTTTCCAGCCTTGATAATTCTGTGATTCTGTGATTCTGTGATTAGCTAAATTGGTAGCAATGTTAACTGCTTCCCCTTGATTTCTCCCTCATGAACCTGCAGTCTCCCTGTGGTTTGTTGCTCTGAAATTATTAAAGGAACAGTCAGAGAAAACAACAAAAGTTTAATCAGATCAGTCTTGTTTGATTAGTCAACAAAGTCCCCCTTTTGATATCCTAGTAGTTGGGACCAGTGATGAGAGGAATTGCCCCAGCTTGTAGGGGGAGCAAAACCGAAGTGTTAAAACATTCAGGCTTTCGAAACATTTGGAAATGGGGCTTTTCTAGTTAAGCACTAGCTTGTTCAGGCTTCTCTGGTCCCACATGCATTGCCCACCTCGCTGGAAACAAAGTTCTTTGTCATACCTGACGTGGTAGGTGAGTCCAGTGCTGCAGCCAGGACTGAACCCTTGCAGCCTACAGAGAAGGGTGCCTGTCAGGAAGCATCTGGCTGTGCAATGCATCGCAAGGCTTTGTCAAGTTACCTTAGCAGCTTTGGTTTGAGGCCAGATATCTGTAAAGCACTCATGACTTGTTGTCCTCTTCCCTGTCAATTCTGGACAGGCAGGCCCTTGGAAGAACAAATCTGTAAACTGCAAGCAAGTGGACGTGAAGACCGTATTAGTTGCAGGCAGCTGCAGGGCTGCTGCAGCAGAAACTTGCTCCTTCAGTTCCCTGGACACAGGCTTGACCTGAAAGAACTCATCCCAAAAAAGCAGTAATCCAGAAAGTCAAATCTACTCTAGGATGCTTTACTGACTCATAGGAAGAGAGTCGGGCTGGCTTTTAAAGCATGAAATTGTCCATTGGGGCTGTTGGGTTTTATCTTTACTTCCTCACTAAATTGTCCAGCCCCCTTTGCTGCAGTCAGTGCTTCCCCTTCACCAGCTCAGGAGTGGCAGTAAGGAATAGTTTGATGATGTTTTTCTGCAGAGCAGCAGGACAGGCAGGCCCAGCCTTAGGGGAGGATGGGGACAGGCAGTGCCTAACTAATAGAGTTATCAAGTTCAATGGGGAAACCTGAACTACAGCTCCCAGGAGGCGTTCCCTTCCCAGAGGCAGATGCAGTATATTGCTGAGAGACTCAAAACAAAATGCACTAAATTCAGAATGGCAAAACATTTTGGTTCCATTGAAAACACTGCAATTTCCTAAACAACCTTGGCTTCTCCTTTTTTTTTCTCCTTTTTTTTTTTAAGCACTCTTCATTTTGGAATATTTTTTAAAAAATAGTTCCACTCTTCACTCTAATTTAGGATGAAAACTTGGTGATGAAGTTGTTGGAATTTTCCACATGCAAAAAAATTCTGATTTGTTTTTTTCTGAGCTCAGCTTTAAAAATTGAGGTAGCTGCACTTGTGTCTGTGAAGTGCTTTGATATCCATGGATGAAAAGAACTATAGAAGTGCTAATTATTGTCATACTGGTTTTAATTATTCTGTCATACTGACAGAGCGACTGCCAGTTTTCAGCCAGCGATGGTTTTTTTACAAGATGTTGTCCAGTCTACAGTTTTTGTAGAAACAGTCAGGTACTTCTTTTAATTGTTTTAAAAGAAAGTAGAAAAAAAAAAAACCCTCTCCTTGCTCAGCAGCTGCTACAATTCTCTCATGGAAGTTCAAACCTGCCTGTGTTTGTACAGGATGTTAGTATCAGGATGGTAATGAAGAGAGGAGATTGAAAGCCTCAATTGCTACATACTAGGGAGAGAACAGTGGGAAACACTAGCAAGGGCGAGAGGCTCGGAAATTGGCTGTGTGCAAAAATTTAAAATGGAAAATGCTGCTTTCAGAACCTTGGGAAAGGTGCGATTTTCATCTCTCTTATTGTTGCTGTTCTGGTTATTTATTTGCAGTACGTTCTGCTCTGGGAAGGCCCAAATGAAGTACTGTATTTCCAGTCAGCCCAAGCTGACGTGGTTGAACTGCTTTAATCCAGGCAGTTCACAGATAAACTTTGTTTACCCAGCAGTGTTGCTGCCTCTCTCGGGAGCTGTAGTTTACAGGCCTCAGCGCCCTCCTCTCTCCTCAGCCATTCTGCCCAGGAATGCTACAACCTCCCTAAGGCATCGCTGCCTCATCCAAGGCCAGTGCTATGTCTGCAGAGTCCCACAGCTGCACTGGAGGTATGTGTTTATCCCTGCAAAACTACCCAGCAGGGATCTGGGTGGTACTCCAGCAAAGATAGAGTACCTGGCAAGACACAGAATCACAGAAGGGTAGGGGTTGGAAGGGACCTCTGGAGATAATCCAGTCCAACCCCCCTGCCAGAGCAGGGTCACCTAGAGCAGTCTGCACAGGACAGTGTCCAGGTGGGTTTTTAATACCGCTAGAGATGGAGAGTTCACAACCTCTCTGGGCAGCCTGTGCCAGTGTTCTGCCACCTCATAGTGAAGAAGTTCCTCCTCATGTTTAGGTGGAACTTCCTATATTCAAGTTGATGCCCGTTGCCTCTTGTTCCATCACTGGGCACCACTGAAAAAGACTGACCCCATCCTCCTGATACCCACCCCTCAAGTATTTATGAGCATTGATAAGATCCCCCTCAGTCTTCTCTAGGCTAAAAAGTCCCAAATCCCTCAGCCACTCTTATAAAAAGAGAGCTTCTAGTCCCTTCATCGTCTTCATAGCCCAGACACAGCGTAAAGTAGTGGCTGGAGCTTAATGCATATCCTAAGGGAGGATTTCGGACCAGGGAAACAACATGCACAAGCCTGTCTAGGGTGTTCTGTTCTCCTGGTGCAAATCACAGTCCGTGATTTCACTGAAGGAAAAGAACTGTGTGGGACCAGACGCAGTCAGCTGTCACTGACCTCAGGTATTGGCCAAGTATGAACCGGGACATCTTTGGAAACGGGTTACAGTTAATTCATATCACACAGCCATCCCCACTGGGACAGGAAAGTGCCACCTCTGCCATCAGAGTGGTTCTGAAGAATCTTTATCAATGCAGTGATAGGTGCTATAATATATACACTTTTTTATATATATATATATATAAAAACCATGGGTGGGTACCTCAGCTCTGGAGGTGCTGTGTTTTGGTGCAGGCACTCTCTTCAAAACTGATGCTGGGCAGTTGGTCTCCTTAAAAAGCTAACGGATTCTCCCTTTGAAGAAGAGACTTTTCCCTGGTCTGGCAAATGAGGTGTTGGATTGTTGAAACACAGAGGTGATTTGCTTTTTCCCAGCTTTCTTTTTATTTCCAGTGAAGTAGTCTAGTTCCTCAGTACCAACATGATAGCAAAGCAAAGTCCCTCCATGCATGCATTCTTCATTTGGGAGGGGAAAAAACAATAAAAAAAGGTTATATATGTAAAAGCCTTTGATGCAGCAAGCGGTAATACTGCACTGTGTCTTATTAATATGAAGCAGAAAGATCTGCCCTATCGCTGCAGTTACTACTCGGTTGTTGCCTAAGGACTAGGAGGCTTTTAAACAGATAATATACAGTTATTTTTCCTATCCTGGAGAGAGCCTGGTGGTTCTCCGTGTGAGTCGGCTGTAAAGCAGGGGAAGCACACACAGTGAATGTGTCACCAGAGCCTCAAGAGCCTCTTTTAGATTCTATGATGGTGATTTGGTGCCTGACAACTGGATCTGTGGCCTGGTGACATCTAGGTGACTGTCCTGTCTGAGCAAATAAAACAGCAGAAGGAAGAATGTAACCTCTTCCTCTGTGAGTTGCACAGGGAAGCAGTGCAAGGGGAGTGAGGAATATATGGGGACCAGTCTGTACCCCGAAAGGGCAGCAGTGATATTTAACGTGGTGGTGTTTGTCAGAGGTGAAAGATTTTCTTTTGGAATCAGTGGTGAAAACTCTATTTGGAGTTGTGTAAAAAAGCAGCTTGCAGGTTTGGGGAAATCCTACCAAATGCTTTCACTTAGGGAAGGAAAACCAGTCTGGTTTCACAAAGGTAGTGTTCTCTTTCCTACCCTGTGGTCAGAAGTCAAGAACCGAAGCAAAGCAGTTTCAGGGCCAGCATCAGTTTGTCCATGTGCATTGACATGCAGCAGTTGAATTTACATCAGCCTACTGGCAGGCCTCGCTTTCCTGGGACCGGGACCAGGTCCGTGCTACCCACTTTCATTGCTCTAGTCATAGGGAAACATGATAACCAAAGGTGACTCTGGAGGAGCCAAACTGCACGTGCAGCTCCATGGCCTTGGAAATCTTTATGCCAAGAGTGTTTACTGGAGGAATGAAGAGCTAGAAAGTATGTTATAGCCGTATCAGCAGTAAGTCAACTTCAGGTGGGTTTGACAACGTAGCTGAATGTTCAGATCTTTCTCATGGGAGCTTTAAGGTGAAGCTGCCTTCGGGGGCATGTATTAACAGCCTAATGAAAACAAGGCAGTGTGATTTCAACCTGTGTTAAGCATAATAGTGAGGAGTAGCGTAAGGTTTAACTGATTTTTAATACATCCTGGAAGCATGCTGCCTTATTTGTGCTAAGCTGTTAATACACTTTAGCTAGTTAAATACGCATTCTTTGTACTTCCTAAATCCCACTATGGACAGGGCAAGTAAGAGCAATTTCCTTAAAAGAACATCCATACCAAGTTAAAATCCTAAATGCAGTCCCTGATTAGTTTTCCTTTCTTTTGAAGAATTGAAGCCTTGCTGCGGGCTGTCTCTGTTTACTCCTGAGGAGGTCCAGTGGGGGAATAGTAAGAAATTTTTTTACGTCTTTTTTTCTTCTGTATTTCTCATTGCTTATTTTCCAAGTGTTGTGAAGAAGTAATCAGAAAGCATTAATCATTTCTCTGGTTGGTCTAAGACAAAAGGAGAGAAGCTACAAATAGTACTGAATGTTTTGGGTTGGCTTGTTCTTTTCTGAAACACTTCCTGTTCTTAAACTTTATTTACCTTTACCTTAATTTTCCAAAGTTTTCTACTCTGACTTATCAGTGTGACTTAGTTGCTGTGGTTGCCAGATGAGTCATC
Source organism: Porphyrio hochstetteri (assembly GCA_020800305.1). Taxonomy (NCBI): domain Eukaryota; kingdom Metazoa; phylum Chordata; class Aves; order Gruiformes; family Rallidae; genus Porphyrio; species Porphyrio hochstetteri. Next base: position 106,388,246 of record CM036905.1, on the reverse strand, counting down.
AGAACAGCTTTGCATCTTTCAGGGGATGCTAGTATCTGGCATTCTCTTCCATGCTGGCAAAACAGTCAGGGAGATGAGAGTTATAACCTGCTGGGGAAAGTTGTCCTGAACTGCTGAATTCAAGGAAACAGATAAAGTTGAGCAGCTTGCACATCCTTTTTTGGGTTTGCCATTACTGCTTCATTAGCTCCACAACCATATTCCAGTCACAAAATATTTGTCTCTATATACCCAACCCCATACAACTATCCAAACATGTGGCAGCTTTATGGAAAGACATTACAGGAAATAGAAACAAGGGACTCTGGCTTCACTTTGTAAAAGCTCTTGGGTGCGGAGCAAAGCAAAGGCTTATCTGTCCAATACTAGTGACATCTTGAATCTTTCTGTTTACTAGATGTATTCAGCTCCTTACAGAACATTCTGTGTTCCCCAGTCATCCGGACTCTGTCCTGGCCAAGGTGTTCAAACAGTGTGTTTTAATATTGGCTCCTGGGAGTGAGGAGGTATTTAGAAAGCTTGAGAACCATACAGGAAGTTACATGGAAGACTTGATTTCCAGATGAACAGGGTTCTTTGTCTAGGTTGATGTGTTTTGCTCTCTTGTTGTAAGCATTATTCCCTGACAAAAAACCCAAAAAACAACAACCAAACCACAGAGCTTAAAACTTTATCTCTTCCCTATTCAGCCTTCCCAGTAGGTAGGAACATCTCATATGCTTTCTCACACACACACAGAGCATGATGGTGTCATCTGCCCCTTTCCACAAAGGACGGTACCCTGACCTTCCCTTGCCAGTTTCTTTCCTTACGGGCTTGCAGCACCTGGTACATCACCCGCAGCTCTGTTGTGATGAGTAAATGGAGTGGAGAGAGCTCACCCTGTGTGAAACCTAAATCCTTTGTGCAGTTCTCTGTGCCAGCAAGAGCAAACCATCTTTTCAGTCCAAAGATTTAAGCTGTAACACATTCCCACTTTCCTGTGTATAAACAGCACTGCTTCATGGAGCTTTCTTATTGGAAAACTTTGAGGGACTGCAACCGTGTCACATATTAAGTGTTGATTTTTTGCAGTTTCCTTTAGATGTTTTTCAGTGCTCGTGGTCTTTCTCTGCTTCAGTCACCAGTGCTTCATTTGCACAGCAGCACTGAAAACTGGCCAGTACAAAACCCTCATCAGAGTCCTGTGCAGAAGAACACAAAAGCAGCAGGGGCCACTTGAAGGCTTTCTGTTCTCTTGGTCAATGTCTGCATGACTGCTGTCAGTATTCATTTACTGACACTGTGTTTACCAAAATGCTTAAATTTCACTTCAACTTCAGGTGCAGGTTCCCTTGACTTTGCTTTTATGATATTAGCGCAAATTCGTTGGCGTGATGCCTTTCAGTGAGGAGTCAGGAGTCCTCTAACATCGGCAGTGTGACTCAATGAGCACTCAATTTATGCACGGGCATCCCTGCAACTTGCTGAACCTTGCCTCTTTCAGCCATGGAACAGAGGCTGGAGATTGCAGTTGGTATGAGCAACGCGTCCTCAGCACCGTCAGAGGTCTAACGGCAACGAGGCCTCGGCTTTTCCTGACGTGCTCATCAAACGCCAGCAGCGGACAGGGTTGTTTCAGAAGCTCCTGGGCAATGGCAGGGGTGATCTGCATGGGATAGGTTGCTTGTGGCTAGGAGTTTGATCCCTCTGGCCTCTTGGTTTCTGAGTTTTACTGTTGATTTAATGATGGCAGTAAGGTAAAGTAGTTTGTAATTAGAGCATATTTGGCTGCTGCAGGTATTTCCCAGGGAAATACTTTCGTGTGTCCATATTGGTCAGGGATATGTAGAGAATTTGTCAGAAGTCTGAGGAAGAAGCTTTTCAAAAGTTTATGTTAGTCTGTGTGTTCCATTTTTCCCTTTACTAGAGGGGAGGAAGGGAAGGGTCTGGAATTAATACAGACTTCCAGAGAGCCAAATCAGTTTGGACTCCAGTATCTCCTTTCCTGCTAGCTAGAAATAACATTTCTTCTTGCTGGGTGCTTAGCAGATTTTCTGTAAGGTCTTCGTCTGCCCCTTGGCACTGGAGGACTGGCCCAGAGGGTAACAGGACCGATGCAGGGCATGTCAGCTTTCTCTGGCATTACTTTCTCTCGGGTGGTTGTTGGATACACCCCAAACACAGCCAGTACAGAAACAATTGCTGTGCTTGGGAACATGAGAACCTAGAGCTAGCTGCACCCTACTTCTAATAGCAGCTGGCTTTTTGTTTTGTAGCCTTTTTCCTGTCATTCCCTGGGAGTGTTATTTAACAATTATCAGCAGACACCTAAAATGCATCTCTTTCTGTGGTATGTTGCCTCTTTATACTTGGGTCTCTTACTGCTGGACATAAAAGTGCTTTTGGGTGCTGGGAAGCATTGAGGTGAGTGGAGATGTCCCACTGACCATCATGCGTGTAACAAGAGGGGACTGACCGGTGTAAGGTACCTGCTCAGCTCTTTCTGTCATGTAATTCCCTGCAGATACACATGGACAGAGAGATTCTGTAAGGAGATGGGCTTCCTGCTGGCTTTGGTTCTTGTGTTCCCCTCTGCAGAAAGTGTTTCATGAATAGGGACCTTAGTCTGAACACTGCTTTCGCTTCATATTGTGTTCTAATAATATCACACAGGAGACATGAAATAGCTTTGATCATAGGGAGTAAATGCCACCAAATATTCTTCTTCCTGCAGCCTTTTCCTTGCTACATTAAAAATTCATGGGCAATAGCAGCAGCTTCTTTTCAGGACTTAGCTACATCAGCAGATGGGGAGAGTGGGCAGGAATACCAGGGCACATTGATGGACATAACAGGGGTGCCCTGATAGAGCCAAGAATGGGAGAAATTTGCACTTAATTTGCTTATGCTGGGTCTGTCTGAGGCCAGTCAGATTCACTGTTTGTTCCTCACTTTGATGAGCAATGAACTTACTGGAAAATTGTTGTAATTCAGTTAAATGGATGTCAGTTTGAAGGCATGCCTTAATTTCCATGTTTGCTTTGTTCTTTGTGTTGCACTCATTCTCCAGCCAAGCGGCAGACTCGAGGGGTGAAATCGTAGCTCCACTGAAATAGGTGGCAAAGCTCCACATGATTGTATCGGGGCCAGGATTTGTCCAAGGGACCTCTGCCTGTCAAGATTGCCTTTGACACCTCAGACACCAATAGATGACTTCAGTGGGAAAATTCTTGGAGCTTTAGGCTCCTTCTTCCTCAGACCCTCGTCAGATCAGTAGATTGCAGGGGCTTACTTGAGCATTTGACCAGCAGTGTTTTACCTATCCCAAGCCTGGCTTTCCTGCCACCTCCTTCATGCTATACACCCAATAGCCAAAAAGGGCCTCTGGTAAAACATTGTTATCATTCATTCTTTCTCATGAAACTATGTGAAAGAGGTAATCCTACCAAAAGGTCAGAAGCAGATGCTAGAGTTTCTCAAAGCCCTCCATTTCACAAATTCAGGCCCTCCCTGGATTCCCACTTATGTCCAGCAAACGCAGGATGATTCTTCAGAGACAGAAAAAAATAGGGTGAAAAGGTCTTATGGACAATGACTTTGATTTAAAAGTAATCAGTGACAGATATTCCCTAAGGACACTCGAGGCAGCCTCACCCACAGGTGCTATAGGTCTGGTATCTGGGGTTCATCTTCCAGTTCATTCCTCTATCAGTAGGCAAGTTAATGAAGTGTGGAAGTGCCTTACTCATAGCTCCATCTCATCATCAAATGTTTTCTTTGGACTTTTTTATTGTTACCCTGTTCTGGTCTGATCCAGCTGTAGTGATCTCTTTCAGATGCTCAGCCTTTGTTCAGCCAGCTGCCAGGGTGCTCTGACCAACCTGCTCTTTGTCCTTCCCTGATCTTTGCCTTCTGGAAGAAGCTAAGAGGCTCATTACAGTATTCAAAAAATACTGGCATGTTGTATAAATTAGGAAGGTAATGAAGTGTTGCTGAAGACCAGGACTACGCACAAAATTCCCGGGGGTTTTACAGGAAGCAATGCTTCTGTTCCTGTTTGGGTTGTTGGCTCTTTGTTTTGTAAAGCCCCTCAAGCGGCTGGATCTAACAGGTTGCTTGGTCTGAGTAAATTGCCAGTAGAGGCATGACCTCAGCTTTAGTTAGCTGTTTCAGGATGTGTGCATCACTCATCCAGCCCAGCGTTAACCATGTTGTAAGCAGGGGTTCAGAGAAGAATTTCTGTTCCTCAGGAGTTACTGCTTTGATGGGTACCGCTTCATCTGAGCAGCTTACAACTATGCCCATGCTCAGGTTTGTTTTGCCTTATCCAAGCTGATTTAAACATGAGTTGGGATGAGACTGAATCAGGGTGGTTCTGAGACAGGGTTCTGCTGCTCCTGGAAGCACTGAAGCCCAGGTGCTTGATATACAGCTGCAATGCCACTGCATGCTAAGCACAGGACTGTGCTAGAGGCTCCTTGGTCCCACCTAACAGAACAAGCTCCTGGAATCGCCTCCAGCACAATCCTGCCTGAAGAGACATTTTATTCCTGCACCTCCTGGTGGACAGGTCCTTCATCCTTCCTGCCAAGCTCCTACTTCCTCATGCTTAGGCTTGGACCTAAGGTTCCTACTCCTGGTCCTGCTTCTGTGGTATCTAGCATTGTCCCCAGGACAGTCCGATTAATCTGGCATCGGCCAGCTCTCTTAGAGGCTGCTAAAAATATTGTTTCCCTCCCTGGTGCTAGGTGTTGGGCACCCGTGGCAAAGTTTTGGACTAGAAACAAAAGTGGTACAAAGTGAGACTCAAATAGGTGCAACATAATTTTTCAAGGAGATGGTATCTAACAACAGATGACCATTTAATCTAAGCAGACAAAAGCATGATTCGATTCACTGGCTGGGTGATAAAGGAAATAATATCTTGGCTTAAGAAAAATTCTTAGCCTGAGGTGGTAATTAATCATTAAACCCACTGATGTAGGGTAGATCTCTGTAGTTTGGGCTTCTTAAACCAAAGCTGAGAGCCTTTCTTTAACGAGGTGGTCTGGCTGAGCCGCTGGTTGTGGCTTCTCGACAGAGTAAGCGGGTGAGTTTCTGTGGCTTGGGGCAGGCAGCTGGACAGGATGATCTGAGAAGTCTCTCCTAGCTTTAAAATGTATGACTGGGCCTGACAGAAACAGGGCATGGGAGCAACGCAAGAGAGGAAGAGAAACTTGGAAAGGGGACTCTTCTCCAAATTTCTGCATACAAATTGCTCTCCCAGCTTGTTGCGCCTGAGGCTTTCTGACAGTCCCTGGTCCCCTGATAGCATCACAAATCTTGAGAATCTTTCTTGTCTCACTGAAGGCCTCAGTTTAAGTTTCATAAAAGCTGCGTGGGAGCTTCTGCAATGGACAAGAAAATGCACAGCACAACAGCCTGCTGGACTCTGTTCTTCACAATAAAATTAATTCTCTGGTGATGATGAATGTGTAGCACGTATCATTTGGGCAAGACTTTGGAGCTCTCTTCTGAATCCTCACCGACAGAATGATTATTCTCATCCACTAGCATTATATTGAGAATTCCATGCCAAAGCAGGTCTTTGAATATACAGCAAAGCTCAGCACAACAGGTTAGGCCACTTCTTCCTGTCTGCAAGGTCTTCTAACATCTCGTGCAACTGCCAGGCCATTGTGCCAGGGCCTGTTAATGATTAAGTTAGAAATTGAACATGCTTGGCATATTCTGTGGATTGTGTCTTGCAGGGGCACACACAGCCCCCCCAGTCCTCAGTGATTCATCCTTCGAGTACTGATGGAAGCTAAGGTTATGTTAGGATGGTTCTCCACTATAATATAGTTGGAAACTTTGACATCCCTGAGAGACGGGTCAATTTTAAATGGTTAAATTAGGCGTCTGCTCTGAAGTGGCCTCAAGAGAAGATTATCTCTCTGAGGGCAGAGGAAGCCTGGGGGAGATTAGGTTTTTACGCCTTTGTGAATGCCTCATTAAGTGATTTACCCAAATTCAGTGAGGAAATTGGGACTGCCTATCTCCCAAGTCCTCCTAGAACATCCCAGCCTCTGGGTCATCTCTCAGCTTGTGTGTTGGGAGGGACTGTTAACTATTTCAGCCTCCTTCTGTGAAGTCAATCCTAATTACATGTACTGAGGGCTGTAAATATTCACTGTCATTGGGAGGAAAGTTTTTGGGGAATAGTAGGTCTAAGGAGATAGAGTTATTGCCTTCCTATGGGAAGTGAATTATTTAAAGACTCGTAGGGTTGACCCCGACTCACCAAGTGTTACCTGCTGTTGGTGAAGCAATGATTTCACTCCTAAATATAAAAAGAAAAGCGATCTTGAAGCTCTCCTCAGTAGGAGGTACGGATAGCTTGTCTGTATTTGCATGCCTGACTCCCACAGCCATGGCTGGAAAACGCAGGTCAACATAATACCTTGTCCCTGTGAGAAATGTCAGAACTGGGATCAGCTCTCTCCCTGCAGTTGCTGAGCAGCGTGGCCTCCCCTGGTTTCAAAGTGATGTGACACCCTCTGACAAACAGCAGCTGCAGAGCCCAGCTCTGAGGTGCTGGTGAGGAAGTCTCTAATGATTTGTGATCTTTCAGGGGAAAAGGCAGCACCACGCTCTCCATACTACTGATTGCTTTTATGCTGCTTGCGTCTGTAAGGCTGGAAGGGCAACTTTTGTTTCAACTACAAGGGAAGTGCTCTCTGTTTCTTGTCCCTCTCAAGTAGGAAGGACCTGTTGCCAATGGCTTTGTAGCTCTACAAGTACTTGCTGTGGCAGTAACCTGTAATTAAGGCCACAGACCAGCTGCAGTGCTAATTCTTTAATCCTGCTTGGTGATACCCTGATTTTAAAAAGGCGTCTTCAGAGCTGCTATTTTCCTCCTGCCAAAGCTTTGACTTGGCCCTTAACTGACAGTGAAACTTTCTGAAAAGTCTGAGCACAGAATCTCCTTACCTGCTCGAACAAGGGTTATCTCTTTCAAAGATGACAACGCGGCTTTCTACCCACACAGCACAGAAGATGAACTTCAAAGCTCAAGGCCCCAGGTTTAGCTAGCGGCAATCAGCCTAGCTCTGTGGACAGTGGTGGTGGTGTCTCAGCTTACAGCAATTTAGAACCTGGCCCTTGGATTGTCCACAGTAAGGTGATCAATTGTGAAGCCAGATCAACTGCATAGTAACAGGGCTACAAAGTGGTGAAAATTAGCTATTGTTCTTGTAGGGGAGGAAGTTCTGTTACAGGTCAGTGACCGCACTCGGACAGAGGTGTTGTGCATGCCTGTTATTGCCCACAGTTACGACCTATCTGAGTGCTCTCGATACAATAAATCCTTCTACCTAACAAGGTCCTTACTGCAGAGGAAGCTTGGTCTTGTTGCAGTACATGTCCCAGGTGTCAGCTGACTCTGATTTTCCGCATCAAAAGCCAGTTTAATTTATAGACTTGCAAAATATTCATTAAAAAAACATGTCTTTCTTAAGGCACATACTGGAATGGTTACTTACAGTATTAGAGTCATCATACACATATCTTTTTCTCCAACTGCACAATTTTTTCCCTATAACCTGTCCTCCATAAGTGCCTTGGGGCTCTGAGTAAGTGGCATCGATGTTCTGGTCAGCACAGGACTGAGTTTGGTAGACAGCATCCTGTCCCGGGCAGACGTTCCTCTTTTCAGTTGCCTCACAGAAATGATTTCTCCACTCTTTCCAGCAGACTCTGGCCTGGTGTAGATGGAGGCTGCTTTATCAGGTGGGCATGGCTGAAGGAACGGGCAGAGTACGGCCTAGATGACCTCTCTCTTTGAGCTGGAGGAGAAGGGCATTTACCACTGAAAGCCCACCTCCTCTTCAATTTGCTGAGAAAGGCACCTGCTGCATTCAAAGGATTTTTCACCTCTCTTCTAGCCCTGTCTTTCCTCCTCCTTTTCTCCTGTGGCTCCCTGAATCCCAGGAACCAAAGGAGAGTGAAATGTAGCTGCTTAGTAAAATGGAGTGGGATGCTACCCTTACACATCAGGGTAGAGATATGCACGTGTAAGAGCTGCAGGTACAGGAAGGCAGAGAGGAAGATCACCATTCCCCTGCCATGGTCCCTTGATCTTCCTCCCCAGGTGCTGAAATCCCTTTGGCTCTTCCCTGTTCCTCTCCATAACTCTTCTGCCAATACAACAACATTGCATTTTCTCTCCATGGCTGAGAAGCTTTGAGCAGGCTCTGCTGCTGAACACAGGCAGCAGTGGATCTTGACTGAACACATTACAGCTCACAAAATATCATACGTTTTCACTCACTGTTGCAGATAACCCTGAGTAAAGTCCCCAGGTGCTTGGACTCTGCTGGCAGAGCAGCTATACAGTCCCCTTAAAACAATGATGTGGGTCATGAAAGGGTCTGGGGGCTTGGGTGAGCAGTTCTCTTGTGTTTTTCTGAAATATCTTTTCCCTGATTCCAGTTTTGGTGTGGTTGGTAGTGAATGAAAGTCAACAGTTGCCAGTTTGTGGTGTGAGCTGATGAACCTCATTTCAGCTCCTAGAGGGCAGCCATCCACATCATACAGATGGCTGTTGCATTTGGCATTGTGTGAAGGTTCCATGGATTGCTCTTTGCTTTTAGCCACCTCAAATGCAAAAAAAAAAAATTTTAAAAATCCCTATTTGTGGCCAGAATCCATGCTTCAGGCTTCTGTTGGCTCTCCATTAAAAGCAGATGGCACTTCAGGCTTTTACAATGTCAGCCCCTGAGTATCTCTAAAAGTGAGCTGCCACACAGGTAGGCAGAGGTGACCCTGACTACCAGTCCCAGAGCATCTCAGCACTGTATATCTCAGTGGAGGCTACCTACCTAGGGCCAGCATCGAGGGTCTCTCCTTTGGCCAGCTTAGATGTCTAGGTTGTGATACCTTCAGCATGTTTCCTTCAAAGCCAGGGAGAGTAAGGCAAGCCAGGCTGTGTCTGCTTATGCTCTGGTTTTCCTTCCGGCTTGCAACAGAGCCATCCTGTACCCTCAGTGTGGAAATACAGGCACCTTCCTAATCCCATCATCCAGGGATTCCTGTGTGTCTTTGGTGGTGCCATCCATCCTGTGCCCATCAAAGGGTGTTGCTCTAGGTCATGTTCCCTTTGAATGGGGCGTAAGTGTTTTGATTTGGAGGAGGGAGCATTGCGGTACCTGTAGGCCTGGGCTCCTGCTGTCCTTCCTGAACTGCACAGCGACAAAATTAGGTCAGTCAGACTGACCCTGTCAGTCCTGCACCTACCCGGGAGTCCTGGGAAACAGCGTTAAAGATGGCAGTGTGAATTTGTGATGTCTGCACTCCTGGATTTTTCCTCAAGCTTTTAGAAGGTAGGAAAGTTAGGAAGCAGACCTGCTGTTTCGTTATCTGCTTCCAGCAGGGGGAGATGGGTCCAGAGAGTTATTTCTTCTGGGAACACATACAAAAATAACATTATTTATTTCACTCGTGAGGCTCTCTCCTAGGATTTGTGTGATTTCTGCTTGTTTAGCCTTTTATGCCTGGGCATCCCCTTCGTTTTGCTTCTGTACACTTCTAAAAGCAAATAAGACCTATCAGCTTTAGGTTTTGGTTTTATTTTTCCCAAGGTTTACGAGACCCTCCAGGGAATTTCTTCCTCGTCTCTCTGTTTATTATGATTATTATTATTAAATAGTTCTGCTACAGTGGCTCTAATGAGGACTGTATAAATGTGTAAGAAGATGAAGGCTTCCCCTGTACTTCCATCTCGGCAGAGATGGGCCTCCAAGTGCGCTGTGGCACGCCCCACTTTGTGGGGAGACACGACCATGTGCAGTCCCACCTTGAGTCAGGATCATACTGGGGTCAAGATTCCTTGCTTTTCCTTCCCCAAAACCCCCTCTGTCGTTCTCTGTATAAAACATATTGGTGCCACTTTCCATGAACTATATTTAACTAAGCATTAAATTTAGATTTAACTGGATAGTTATTGCCTCCTAAGTAAATACTCTGCGATAAGGAAATATTTAGTGAGCTCTAGCAGTTGGGTGGCAGATGCTTCTTGCATTGCATAATAGTTAATCTTTGACAAATATGTTTTCCTTACTCCACTGGCATTTAATTAACATACAATAGCTCTTATTAAATGTGGATGAAACGTATGTGGGAGACCCTTGTAAAAAGGATCCATGCCACACTTTGACTTGGGAGAGGGGTGTGTTTCTATCATTGGTATCTTCATACGGGACTGATTCTGTCAGCAGAACTCAGTCTGTCACAAGAGTGCAGAGGTTTCCTCTTGGTGATGCCCATCACCTGGGATGGCAGCAGCCTGATGGCATCTCTCTCTGTCCCTTGTTGCCATCCCTCACCCTAAAGCAGGGGCAGCTAGTCTGTTAGCAGCGTGGCCTTCTTCAGTGCAATACCCTTGTCAGGAGACATCTCTCTCTGCAGTAGCTTGGGAGCAACGTGTGGATTAACCCCCAGCTCCTTCTCATTGCTCCCCTTCTCTGGTACCATCTGTGTCGAGTCTCCTGCAGGGAGAAATGTCTGAGTCGGCTCACTCCTTGGCTGGAATACAAAGCAGTCATCTCTCTGGCTGCTGCATGCGTGGCACTGGAGCAGTGGTGTCATGACCTTAGCCCTTAATTTGTGGGCCTTTAACACATGCAGGGATTGTTTAAGTACTCACAGACAGCACGGCCTTTCCATACCAAGGCTGCAGGGGCCAGTTTCTAGGGGTTCAGAAAGCAACTGGACACATTCCTGGAAGAAGAAAATCAATCAAGGGCCATTAACTACAAAGACACTGCCACTGGCTGGGGACATGCCTTAGCCACAAATCATGGGAGATTAGAGGAGTGCTTTGGGGCAGTACCACTGCACACTTGCCCTGTGCTCTGCCCTTGGCGTTGGCTTTAGGCTGGGCTCAGAGACAGAGTGTTAGAGGGATCTTTGATCTGATCCCGTGTAGCTTTTTGTAGGACACAGAGCCATTCCTTATGTGTCTCCAGCTTGGGTCCACTGTGTCCCCAAACAGCTCCAGGAGCAGAGGTGAAGCAGGCAGCATACAAGACCTGTTTCTTCTCTCTTGCACTGGCATGGAGCAGCATTGTGCCCATGCATGATGGAAATTCACAGTGGAGTTCCCCTTGGCTTCTCCTGCACCCACATCTCTGAACCCCTCCTGAAGCCACCTCTTCCCTCTTTGCTTCCCCCTCCCATCCCCCCCGTGTTTAGGCCGCAGCAGGGTTACACCAGCCAAACATCCCCGGGGGGCAGCTCTCCTCATCCCTCCTGCCAGCAGAGGAAGAGCGGGCTGGGGCGGGAATGCCAGGCAGGCATCAACAGCAAAACATACGGCTTATTCCTCTCCATTAATTTAATCTTCCTTCTCTTGCGCCGGTGCCGGTATGTGAGCTGTGGGAGCGTCCCCGGGTGGGCCAGCGCTGCTGCCGGGCTCCGGGCTCAGCTGCGGGCGCTGGCAGTCGGAGAGGACAGGCCGAGCATTCACACTGCGGGCAGCTCAATACCAGCATTGTCTCCGGTCCATCCCTCAAAGGCTGGGAAAGGAGGTGGGGGGCGGGAAGGGCTGAGGGGAGAGAGGTGGGAGGGAGATTGAGGGAGGGGTATACAACTGTTTATCTGGAGAGAGCAAAGGGGCGGTGGGGGGGAAGTGTGTGGAAAGCAAGGTTTGAGGCTGCAGAGGCAGTTGCCAAGAATACTGCTCGGTAAATCAGCTAGCTTGTGGCTTTGGGCCGCAAAGCCAAGTTGTTTGCACTTTTGGCCACCGCTTCTTTGCTGCCCGCGCCTCTCCTCAGCATTTTCCCTTGTGAATATTGGCCGTGCGTCCGTCCCTCCATCCTCTCTGCCCCGCTCCCTCTGCCTCCCTCCCGGCGGCTCCTGCCTTCTCTGCCTCTGCTTCCAGTTCCCCGGCCGCGCTCCCGCTCTCCCTCTTCCCCATCGTCCTTCTTTCTCCAGCCCCCTCTTCCTCTCCCATGCTCTCGTCTCTCTGCCCCTCCCGCCTCCTCTTTCCAGCCCCTCTCTTCCCCGGGGCTCCCCCACTCTGCTCTCCAGCCCTCTTTCCCTGCTGCAGTGCCCCCCCTCCCTCCCCTTCCCAGCCGCGGTCCGGCTCCTTCAAGGGCCGGCCCGGAGCCATTTCTCTGGCCGCCCGGGGCAACCCCGTTTCCCGGCGGAGGCGGGGGGCGCCGCGGGGCGGGCTGCGCCCCCGGGAGAGGGACGGGAAGCGCCGCTCGCCGCCGCCGCGGTGCTGAGCTGCCGTCTCACGAGTGAGGCTCCCTCCCTCCCGCCTCTCTCTCTCTCTCTCGCTCCCCCTCCCCTCCCTCCCTCGCTCCGCCTGGGAAAGTGGGTTAGGAAGGGAGCTCGGGGCTGGGAGGCTGCACAGCCGCGCACTGGAGCAGGACCATCCACTCGCACAGCCCGGCGGCACAGGACTCGTCTTGTTCCTTTTCCTTTTTTTCCACCTCTCTCCATCACTCCAAACGGGTCGATTTAATTATAATTGTTTTTTTAATTATTTTGTTACCTGACTTTTTCTTCTTGCCTTTTTATTTTTTTTCCCCTTTTTTTACTTGAAGCTTGTGCTAAGACTTTTTTTTTCCTTTTTTTTTTTCTTTTTTCTTTCCTGGAAAGGCTTAAAAAAAAAAAAAAAAAAAGAAAAAAAGGGGGGTGGGAAGAAGCCAGCAAGAGACTGAAAAGAGCAAGAGAAAGTGGCAGCTAAAGGAGGACTGTGAAATCACCTCCCCTTTCCGGGGCTGTCGATCAGAACGAGAGTTGTACATTATTATTATTGTTTTTCTTTCTACACCTATCTATCCGTATACACACGCAGAGAGAGAGAGAGGAGAGACAAGTACAGCCAGTGAAACTCGACGAGACCAGCCATGGTAGCGAGGGCTCAGCCTGATCGGAAGCAATTACCGCTGGTCCTACTGAGATTGCTTTGCCTTCTCCCTACAGGGCTGCCAGTCCGCAGCGTGGATTTTACCCGAGGTACCGATAACATCACCGTGAGGCAGGGGGACACAGCCATCCTCAGGTAGGGCGTTCTGCCAACTTTTCCTTTTCTCTCCGTGTGTGTATTGTGTGTGTACCTGTGTTTCTGTGTATGCGGGGCGTACGCGTTGGATGCGATACGGGTTTGTGTGTGTGTGTGTATCCACGTCTCTCCGGGAGCGTGTGTGGTGCTTTACCTCGGGAACTGCGGTAGCGGCAGCTGCCCACAAACAAGCTCTGCCTGTGGGTTTGTGCCTTAATGTATTTTAAAAAAAAAAGGGGGGGGGGAAGCTTTTGAAAAACCACTCGTCCCCACCGCTCTCCTCTGTGTGTAGTGCTCTGGATCAAAAGATTTTCATCCGGGAAAGGTCTGTTTGTGTTAGCCGGCTCTCGTGAACGTACATTTCTCCACCAGCCCTGCAGTATCAATAGAGGAATCGAAAAGGGATCCAGCTGTGTTAGCCAGATGTTCCATTGATCTTCCCGTACTTCTTTTTGTACCTATACAAAAACTTTATTCCTGGTGCTGACAGAACTCTCAGGCAAGTTCTTTTGGGAAACTCTGGGTTTTAATTTTATTTATTTATTTTTCTGCCTGGGGAGGGAGGGGAGATGGAGGCAGGAGTTAAAAGCACTGGTGAAAAAACAGTGCAAGTGGTCTGGCATTGGTGAAGCTGGTGACTTGTTCAGTGTGTTGGGGTTTTGTTGCAGGGCTAAGTAAACGGGTGTGTGCTGTGCCTGCGTGTCCGAGTGGTTGTGGCAAGGGTGTCTTTGCACATGAAGCCTTGTTCTCTGGCAGCGTTGAGTGTTGTATTTCTGTGTTCACCATGCAGGTTTCCTAAAGGTGGTTCTGGGACTTCTTGGGCTTTCGGTTAGGAGCGTCCCAAATACCTGAAACAGAATCATCTTTTTCCTTTGGGGTTTTTTTTTTCAAATTCTGCCTTGCTCAACTTGCCTGCAGTAACTTCCCTGCTGAAGGAACATTCTGTGTGTGTGAGAGTGTGTGCACACGCTGTGTATTGTGGCTATAAACTACTGGACGTAATTTAAAATAAGTCTGTAATCTGTATGAGGAGCTGATAGTGCACAAACCCTGAAGCATCAAGGGAGCAATTCCCTAGCAAAGCTAACAGCAGCAGCAAAGTTTTCTTCCTCTTTCTCCGAAATAAATCCTGCTAGGTGTCACCAAATGGTCTGCTACATGATCCCCTGTGTCCTGCATCCCTCCTGTTTAATGACAGAGGGGTTTGTGGGTTGGCAAGATGGGATCAGGGAAGAAGGATGCTAGAAGAGGGATGTGTGTTTATGCGTATCACTTCTCTCAGCTCCCGTGTGCTGGGTTGTTTTGATCCTGGAATATCCGTTCAGCAGCTTCCATTCCCCAGCTCTCCAGACTTAACTCGCATGTAAGATTTATCCACACAGAGTAATAGGATTTACAGAGTAATTCATCTGCCTTGCATATGTGATGGGAAGGGGTATAGATGTGACACGGTAAACACCTAACAAGGGGTGTTGCCTCTGACTCCCAGCTTCTCTCCTCTCCCTTCCACTCACTAGCAATTCATACATCCCATTAACCCTTTGCTAGCGGGACTGCCGGCTTACTTATCCCATTTTTAAAGGCAAATCACTTCCATCAGTCATTTATTTTGGAGGGGCTGCTCAGGCAGATGTTTGCTGGCATATGCTTGGTACATACAGCAGCAGACAAGTCATTAAGCTCACTTGCCCAGACAGGGGTCACTGGATTTCTGTTTCCCACTTAACCTTGGAGCTTTTGAGTTTATCTAGACGCTGTGTGCTAAAGCTGCATTTGCAGCAGAGCGAGCTGAGTGGATGGAGGAGGGAGATGGTGCCTGCATGTGCTGCGTGTAAAGCGTTCGTCAGCAAGCTCAACGGGGCTGCATGGGAGAGTGGTTTCGGTGATTGTGGCTTGCCAGTGTTCTCAGGCACTAAAATAAAGCACCTGAGTGAGGTGATCCAGCTGTGCCAGCCAGATGTGTGCCAAGTGACACAGTTTGCCAGAGCAGCACGCCGCCGGGCTGTGTAACTGCCTGCCCTGAGCAGTACTGTGTTCCTGGCAGGCTGTGTTTCTCTCAGAAGTGACGGTGGCCAGTGCACGGGCTTTACCTCCCTCAGCTGCCTTCCTAAGCTCTTTAAGCAGATCTGGCCAGCTATATGCTTTTCCTGTTTCCTAGGATGGGTGGTTGTCTCCTCTCCCTTTCCCATGGACCAGCCCCAGGTTCCTGGGATGTTTTGGTCCCTCCTTCAGAGGAGAGGCGGAAGCCAGGCTGTGCTGGGAGGCAGGGCTGTCACTCAAGGCTGGAAGGG
This sequence comes from Porphyrio hochstetteri, assembly GCA_020800305.1. Taxonomy (NCBI): domain Eukaryota; kingdom Metazoa; phylum Chordata; class Aves; order Gruiformes; family Rallidae; genus Porphyrio; species Porphyrio hochstetteri. Next base: position 106,372,922 of record CM036905.1, on the reverse strand, counting down.
GCAAGATTCTCCTCTGTCCCATACATACACTTTGGATCCCGCAGGATGACATTTGTCACCCTTGGTTTTAAAGCTAGGGTTGGTTTGCTAGCTTTCCCCTCGCTGCTTTCCCCACCTCTCCAAAATATAAGTCACTTTAAGACACCCTTGTGTTTGAGAAGCTCCCAGCATCTCACTCTCCCAGCCTGTAGATCCGCTAGTAACAGCACTGGGAAGAGCTGGATGGGGAAAAAAATGTGAGATGGTCTCTAGGAGCTGTGCTTAGAGCAGATCTTTACCTCCACAGAGAGATAGGTAAGAGATTTCTATACAGAGATCATATCACCTGTCTTTGCTATGCAGTGACTTGGGAGGGAGGAGGGAGCGTGCAGCTGCGGTTTACCAGTGCCCAGTAGCTCCATCCTGTAGCTTGAAGGGAAATGAAAATGTAGGAGAGGGAAAATAATGATATGCCACTGGTGAGAATTAAAGGCAAGGCACATAGCGATAATACAGCTAAAAACATTCTGTTTGTGTAAGTTGTGGTGCAAATTATTTAGCAAAGCACGGAGGACAGGGCATTCTGCATGATTCTTCTCCTTCAGGGCCTTAAACGTTTGTGTATAGTGTTACACTTGTAGGTGGAAGAACGGGTGGGTGGACTGTGCTGCAAAGTGGAGAAAAATAGTTTATTATGAGCCCTAATGTTCCTGAAGGAAGCCACTCCTCTGGAGCTTCATCTACAGCTTGTTACTCAGAATAGAATTATTCTGGGAAGTTTGGATATGACTTTTTAAAGCTATGGCATTTAAAATAACCCCTTGCTATGGACTTTGGAAAAAAAGTGTTCCTAACTCTATACTGGCTCATCTCCTAAATGACCTGGCAGCAGATTTGATTCATTTGTTGGCCTTGCTGAAGGTTGATGACTTTTAGTGTGAGTATTTGGCATGGGGAAGTTGGGGAATTGCAGCAAGAGAGAATAAAAATAGCATGTGATAGACTATCCACAGGGAAAAGGGTAATGATCCTCTCCTTAGAACAAGGCTGAAGAGGGAGGGGAGGGGTCTGAGAGCTGCAACAGATGAGAAGGGCTCAGCAGAGCTTCTGGTGTTTGGCCAGCTACCACCAAGACAGGACAGCAGGTTGTTTCAAAGATGACACTGTGTATCAGAGGGTCTGGCAAGCTTCCTACAGTTTAATTTTTTAACTTTTGTCTTCAGCAAGTGAGGAAGGTCACGGAACCTTATTTTGAGTATTGAGAGGGAACTGTGCGGTGCAGTTCCTGCCAATGTTTTTCTTGGCAGATCACAGTCACGAGGCTATCGGGTTTTGTAAGCAACTTCCCTCCCCCAAATACACAAAATATCCCTCCCAACTGATCAAAATGGGAGAAGAAAAACAAGCTTCAACCCTAAATCTACCTTCCGATTACCCTGCCTCCAGCATCTGCTCCCACCTTACCTGCTCTGGGAGCATTGGGTGAGCAAAGGCAGGGACCCCATGCTTTGTTATGCACTTTCAGCTTAGGGAGGGGGATAAGGAACAGGAGGACTGATGTTGGCTGAGCAGGTCCTGTGTAGTAGCAAAGGGCATCTGCTGCAAACTGGGGAGGGAAGGAACTGTGCCTCTGTGTCATGTTTGGCCATTAGGGTGGGTTAGAATCAAAACAGTGATGGAGCCCGTGCTGTGGGATTGGGTACCTGTCTGTCATGCTGGGGGGAAAAATATCAGCGCTCTCAGGAACCATCCCAGCAGCTCACCCCAAAGTGTCTCTAAAGCTCTATTCTGGGGGTGTCAGTGGGACTTGAAGGTCGCCCAGGACCAATTTGGCCTTTAATGACTACTGAAGTGGAACTCATGACTAGCTGGAAGAAAAATGGGTCACATCCCCATTCCCATCAGCTCCAGTATACCAGTACATACCCACCAAAGCCCAAGGGCGCTACCAGAGATGCCATGTTTATCTTTGGGGCACATTCCTGGGCACTGCTAATAAAGAGGTACAAGTGACTCATACAGGGCTTCAGCTGCTGAGCGCTGCTCAGATGATGCTCAGCCCATTGGAGAACTGGGATCTTGCCAAGGCCAGAATTTGGCTCATTGTTCTTGAGTTTTTCCAAGCATCAACTTCTCATCAAGAATTAAATCAGTCTGATGCTGTCGTGCTGATGAAAAACAATGTTTAACCGATTGTGCAATTTCCATTTTCAGCAGTTACTTTTAAATAACACAAAGTTTCAGGTTGATAGCACCTTTAGGAACTTCTATCCTAATGGGTACATAGTATCTTCGAGTTACATGTATCAAAGGATGGGCTAGAATCAAATTACCAGCAGTAACGGTAGCGCTGTTGGTGTAATCCTGCAATATAAGCAATTCATGCAGGCTCTTGTTCCCGGCATCCCAGTATTTTGCTGATACTCTACGTGTGGAGCTGTGCTAGAGGACAAAGACACCTCAGGCAAAGCAGCAACGCAGCATCACAACAAAGTTTATGCCCTATACAGTCATTTTAAAAGTAAAGTAAAAGCTGTTCAGATTACACTTGTAATTAGCATAGAATTTATAACAGGGAGCACTGAGCTGAGCCCTTTGCTAGAAATGAGAATAGGCATGCTCAAAGGTATAATGCTACATAATAATACAGTCTTGGCAGTAAAATTGTAACCTTGATTATTAGGAGTATTGTTGTGGCACTTAAAGGCCACCACTAAGTTGAGGCACACTTTGTATTAAGTGCCATGTGAGCGCAGATTAAGAGAGAACCCCTTTTCCGCAGGGCGTGCAGGCTATTAGCTGGGATGGGCAGGCACCAGGCAGAGGGTGGGCTGGAGGCACCCAGAGGTGAGGGGACTCGCCCAGGGTTGCACAGCAGGGCTCAGGTGCACCCAGCCTTGCGACCTATCCATTAGCTTGGGGTTGCCTTTCGGCTCAACCGCACAACCACCCAGCAAACCTAACAAATGAGGTTTCCCTCGTACGTCCTCGTCTGCCTTGGTATTGACTACAAGTCCCAAATTATCTTCTTCTCTGGTATATGCAAAGCCTTCATTATCTAGTTGATCTCCAGTGGTCCCTTCCATGGACTAGATGCTCTCCAGAGGTCCCTTCCAACCCCTATCGTTCGGTGATTATCCAACCTAGCGTATGCGTGTGGAGAGAGGGTATGCAGGGATCTGTGAAAAAGGGGCTGTGCTCTGCCTAAAAAAATAAAACAAACCCCAAAACCAAACAACGTAGAAATGTAACAGATGATGTTGCAAAACTTCCAGCTCCAGCAGCAGATGGTGCCATTATAGGAAGGCACACATGCGTACGCCGATCTGTGAGTGCCTGTGATTACACAGGGTAAAGGAAGTTGCCTCATGTATCTGGTCAGGGGCATCCCTCCTTGTACACCCACAGTGTCTGTCTGTGGCGTGCCTGTGGGGTGCATGGCCTGCAAAGCTGGACTAACCCATCACAAGCAGAGGTGGGATGGAAATTAGAGAAGGAAAGGTTCGTTCTTTGGTGAAATTATGTATGTTTAGTAACACTATGTATAATTTGCATTCAGAAAGATGGAGGAGGAGAGACAGTATCAGACTGTATGGCTTTAACCTCCTCCCCTGAGTCTGCACAGGCACTTTGGTTCGCAGCGAGGTACCATATGTTTTCCTACTTAGTTGGCATTAAAATTTATGTAGTAGTACATGTTACCTGGAGTGCCTCAGAGTCAGTACCTCTTCCCCTGCGCTCCCCTCCTCAGCGGGTCACGAGGAAAGACCCAGGCTTAAAATAGCTCACAGTTACTGGAATTTACTATCTATAAGTTTTCAAAATATATGTTGTGCATACGTGCCCTTTATATCCAGGCCCACAGGCATCTGATTCTAACGGAGCTGCGGGGGCCGCAGCTCGCCACTGATGCAGCGGCAGGGCTTCGGCAGGCTCGCTGTGAGGCTGAATATAGCCATTTGCACTGAAGGTACCTAGTTTTGTTGTCCATCAAAATTCACTCGGGCTTGTGTGAACTCGTGCTCTGCTGGAGTAAGTGCAATGGAGGGCACAAAGGTGAAGTCAGAAATTTACTGAGTTTTCTTTTACTCTTCTCTCACTGAAGAAGAAACGAATGTGATTTTCAGCTGAATCTGACACCAAAGCATTTGCTTCAGGCTTCAGGCACATCTAACCTGTCTGGTTTTATGGTAAGTAATGGGAACTAATAACGATGAGCTTCACCTCTGCCTAGAAAACGGCTATTTCAAAAAAATAAAAATAAAAATCTGAACAGCCAGCCTCCCCCGTGCGTGTGTGTGTGTGTTTCTGCAGATTTTTATTAGGAGCAATTTGGTTGTGTGGGAGAGGCCGGCTGTGACCCTGGGAGCACTCCCTCTCACTGCGCTCAGCCCCATGTGAGGAGAGGAGAAGCAGCCCTGCTGCAGCTCGATTGATCTCACTGGGGCTGGGCTGCTTCGGTCAGAGCTAACGGGATAGAGTTGAGGCCGCTCGGATCAGGCTGGAGTTCAACAGGTGCTTTGCAATAGCATGTCAGCATGGGGTTTGGGGCAGGTGTGCTTGCATGTGCCTCCCTATCTCCCATCTAAAAACAGAAGGTGTTTTCTTGTGTGTAGTTGTGCAACTGTTCGTATACTCCACAAAGTTCCGAGCGTTGTCTAAGTGGGAGGCAGCACTACCCAATGGATGAGGGTAATGGGCTACTTGCTTGGAGATCTTCATGGCTTTCCCTGATTCCTGGGCTTTGGCAACCACCTCTAACACTGGAAGTGTGTCCTTTGTTTCGTTGTGCCTCAGTTGCTACAGCTGTTAAGGAAAAAAGCAGTGAGCAGACAGAATATTGCATCTTCTGGGGCCTGGTGGTTAACTCTGACATAGATCTGGCCAATACTGTCCCTTGCCAGTAGCAACCTGAACCACTTTCACCACTGAAACTTGCATTTCAGTGAAAGGGGAAGCAGTGAAATCTTGGGAAAAGCAGGGAGGTGCCTCCCCTGCACACGATGGGTCATGGGAGAGAGGTTTCTCATCTGAAGTGAGATGGGTTCCTGGAAGAGCACTGGGTTTACAAGGGGGAGGGAAAGACTGAGAGAGCTACAGCTCCCCCAGCACCAACCCCAGCGCTGTGCATTTGCAAAATGAAATTGGGTGGTCAGGCAGCTGCGCAGCTGTCACCCGTAGTGACACTGTCTCCCCTTCCTCAAGGATAGCAGGGTGACCGTGTTGGAGATGCTCTGCTGCCATTGCCCCCAACTCAGTGGACTTGGTGTTACAGTGACAGCTGTGTCTCATCGGGAGTGGTGATGGTGTAGGAACCCAGGGATACTCTGAGCAGGGAACCTGGCGGTACCTGTATGGCAGCTACCTCAGCGCTCTGCTCTCTCACTCCCTCCACCCCAAGCTGGTTGTCCACCCTGACGCAGGGCCGGGCGAGGGAGATCACAACTTGGAGCTTGCATGGCCATTCACTTTTCAAGCCTCACTGTGCAAACAAAACCTATGTTGAAATCCACTGGCAGGCAGCATCCATGACTTTGAATAGTAAATACAAATCTCTCCCGCTCCCTCTGTGTGTGTGTGTGTGTCTCTTTCTGTTATTAAGCTGACAGGCACTTAGCCAATTATCCAGTCGTCGTCTCAGCTGTATTTATGGAGGAAGAAGAGACAACGCGCACAGCTCTTGTCTTCAGGGCTTCAGCTGAGTCTCCCTTGTGTGCTGCAGTGTTTTCCCTTGTGTGGGCTGCCTGGGATGCTCAGGGAAAGCGGTGAAAGGGATGAGTTGAAGAGGCAGAGGGGGAGGTTAGTGAAGGAAAGGGGTCTTCTCCCCCAGATCAGGTGCCTTCCAGAGCTGCCATCGTTTGCCATTATTTTTGTGTTTAAGTTTGGCAGAGCACACGTGCCTTTGTTGCATAAGGTGGTGGTGGTAGATGGGGAACACGATGGCTGCGAGTACTTGCAAAGTCGTTTTGGCTGTGACAGGGCCAAGAGTCGGGAACTACACAACAGCAGACTGTCAGGCTGTGCCTTAAGGTAAGGGGGGCACAGGGATTTGGGGACGTAGAGTGAATTTGTGACTGGGAGCCAAGAGGCACCCCTAATCCCTGATGCAGTATTGCACCTAGAACATAGAGCCTGTGCTGGCTCAAGTGTTTACTGCAAACAGCAAAATTCAGGCAAATAGCGCTGAAGTGTTCTGTGAATATTTTCATGAATGTTAAAAATGAATTCACTTTGGCTGCAGCTGTGCTTCCTTTGTGTGTGTGCATGTGCATCTTTTTTTCTCTCCCCCTTGTGAATAATGTGAGTAGATGAGTTTTCCTTGCCCTGGCGTTCACGGACAGAACATTTTAAACAGGTTCATAGCTGAGCAAACAAGGCTTTAGCTGCAACTTCTGCAGCTGGAAGTTCCTGGCTGGTACAGATTTGCAGGCATGTGGCCTTTCCTCCCCGTCCCTCTCCCCCCACCCCCAGACACTAACTTTGTGTGTACACCTGTGGTGTTCTTGATATGTATTTATATAGGATGCTGCTTGGGGAGCGCTGGATGTGGTTCTTACAACCCCTCATCAGAGCCCAGGAATAAAAGCAGTCGAACAAGTGAGACGTGGAGCTGATCGCAGCTTCAGCCACACTAATTTATGTGCATGTGACAAGAGAAAATTACCTTTAAACTCTGCACCCAACCAATCAATCTTCCAGCAGCCTGTTTTTGCTAGGAAAGGTGCCTCAGGCCAAGCCTATCAAGCTCAGAAAAAGAAAGGTTAAAATGTTCTAACATCATTATCTCTTTCTCTTCCTTTGGAGGAGAGGATCCACAGTAACAAAGCCTAGCTGACTCCTTCACTGTGAGCCCCAATTCCCACCCAGAGCCCCGATTCCAAATGGGAATCAGCAGAAATTTTTCCACAGTCAGGCCCCATGTTCTTCTTGTCAGGGAACAGAAAGGAGAGCATGTGACAGAAGGGGCTGGGCGTAAGTAAGCATGCCGCAGTTGGAACATGCTCCTAAGGGGAGAGGAAGACCACCAGTACAAGGCAGCAACCCTGCTGAGTGCTGCAGGTAGCACAAGGACGTTATTAACCCCCCATCTGTTCTGGGGTGTCCTCTGAGCTTGGAAGAATAGTGGGATTCAGGGGCTGATTACTCCCTGAAAAATTATTGTCCTCTCCCTGCCAAACGCAGTATAATATGATGTGTAGCCTCCCTGCCTGCAGCTATAGAGCAGGGAGCCTGCGCCAGCTGAGGCATTGTTTATTGGGGCTTCCTGGGGGAAGGGGTATTTGAGCCCCTCCTTATATGATCAGGGGCATGTGTGAGCCATGATTTAGTGGAACCTGTTTGTCCCTTCAGAGCTGGCAGGTTTATTAGCAGTCCCCTCGAGTCAAAGGACAGGGGAGGTTTTAAGCTGGTGGAAGAAGGTGGGGAGGGACTGCTGCAGCCTGCCCTCCCCTTTTTCCCATTGCTGCCCCCTTAGCCTTCAGTGTGCTGGTTAAATAAGGATGGTCCTTCCACAGCCCCCTGCCATTTCTCAGTCAGACTCTGTCCCCTGCCTCTGGCTCTGCCTCTTATCAGAGCTCTCATTCCTGGCAGCAGGGTGAGGACATTGGAGCCCCACTGCTTACTGGGCACCCAGGCCCATCTCCCCTGCCTCGGGTACATCAACCACTATCTCTTTGCTGAGCAAACCCGATGGGACCTCGCGACCCCAGCGCCCAAAACCAGCCACAGCAAATCACTCTTCCTTTTAAGTAATCCTTGTTGGGTGCACTGGCTAACTTTCCTTAGCCAGTCACTGCTGCCACCCCCCAGTTACCCTGTGCCACCGGGCATCAAGGTGGCTGCCAGCACTGTGGAGAGGCAACTGGGGCTGGAGCAGACACAGGGGAGCAGTCTGGTCCCCAGAGACCTTCGAGATGCACGCATCAGCAGAGTTGCTGGAACACACCCACACAGGCATATTTGTGTTTCTTGGATTACACTGCTGTTTAATTGAAATCAGGCCTGGCTGTGGTGGGACTGAGACGGGGGTGCTGGCTGTGTGCTCAGGCAAGCCTTACGTGGGTGCCTTGTGAATAGCTGATTTTGGGTCCTGTGACCCACGGACCTCGTGATGAGAAGCAAACGCAGTCCCCTTGTAGTGACTTTCCCCATCAACTTTCCTGCTAATGGCAGTTGTCTGAAATGGGTCAACTTGTTGATGGGGTGTATGGATAGGGGCAGGTTTTGGGTATCACTGGCCTCGTGTTTATCAAAAAACCCCCCAAATAGACAACAAAAAGCCCAACCATGACAGAAAGCGTAAAGCAGTATGCATAGTCAGGTTGCCTTTCTCGTCCATATGCTACGTGAGGCAGCCATAGTTTTGGGCAGTAAGTGGTTCAGGGCAGTACATGGGGGCAGTACCCCTTCAGATGTGGGCAGGGGTAATAGGAGATCCCATCCTAATGAGAAACATAAAAATAGTTACCTCCTTAACCAGCTAGACCCACTCCTTAAGGCCTGTTGTTACACCTACTGCTGAGATTTGGAGTGTGCCCAAAGCTTTCTAGTTGTGCACATGCTGTACTCATCTGCCTTCCCTGCACAGCCATCCTTGGCTGTCTCTTGGCAGCAGGGAAAGGGGAGAGTGCGTTTGCAGAGATTTGTCCACTGAGAGAGAAAGGATGGGTAAGTTCATCAGACAGACAGAGATGAAATCTCTCTCTGCAGTCTTCCCTCTTGCGAATCGCACCCAGCTCCCTCTGCTTGGCACACTTCCCCATCCAGCCTGCCACCTTGCTCAATGAAGTTGTCTGTCACATCTCTTCCTTGCCTTCTCCATATCACCCCTCCCTCCTTGCTTTCTGTCTCTCAACCCATCTCCTCCTCATCCTTCACCCCTCCCCAGCACACGGCCTTAGTGCTGAGTGCACCCCCTTCTCCCTCCTCCTTTTCTTTCTCTCTCTTCGCTCAACTCTGATCTCCTTTGAATTCCCCTGCCTTCTGGACCTGGGAGCAAGAACGGAGGGATGGGGGAAAAGCAGAGAAGTATGGAGGAGCACCACAGTGACTGCAGTGCCCTGGCTCTTCTGCTGTAGATGATAGAGCAGAGTCTGAACTGTCTTTCTTGGGCATGGCCACTCAATCAGGGTTTTCTTTGTATTCAGCCTGGGCCTACAAAGTATTCCCAGTGTATTTCTTTTCTGTTTGTACACAGAATCCCCAGTGCCTCTTTGTCCTGAGAGCTTATAGGAGGGGCTACTAAGAAGTGGGGGCTGCATCACCAGTAAAGCTCTGTGTCTTCCTACTAGGAACATAGTTGGGTGCCAGTTGCATCCAGTGTTCTGCTTCTCCCACTTTTAGTTGCAGACCAAGTTGGAAGAAGAGTGGAAGGAGAGCCCATTCATTGATGAGGTGGTTGACAGGCAAGAGCTGAGGCTGCAGGCTGTTGTAAAAGCCACCTTGCTTCTGTCAGCAGAAGAACATGCTGCAGTGCTTCTTTGGTGTGCTGTGATTCTACTGCTGGAGGTTGGAAGTGGACAGCTGAGGGCTTCCCCCCCCCTCTGTTGTAACTCACTCCTGGGTGAGAAGCTTGATAATCCTACATGATGCTGATGTGGGGTGACACTGATTGGTGCTGGGGTGCAGACCTGAGATTTTCTTGTGCAGGTGCCAAAGGCAGCAGATGCATTTAAAAGATGGTGGTGTAATCTCACGGAAAGCCCTTAGTGTTCAAAGTGCCAGACCTCTGTGAAGTTGAAGAGAAGCAGCAGATCTTTAGCTCAGGAGTTGGGATCATTACAGCCAGATTTGCAGGAGAGACTTTCCAGGAACTCTGGAGACAGTCCTGTATGTTTGGCATGGAACCATAAGATACTACAGAAACCTAAAGCCAGCTGCTGGTGCTGTAGCAGCGATGTTCCTTGATGCTGGTCACCCTTGAATATCCTCCTGTGGTACTTACTTTTTGTGAGACTGGGACTCTGAAGCCTCAGTGAAAATGCACATATCCTGGCTGCTTTTACACCTAAGGGAAACCTGAGATTGGCATCCATAATCAGGAGCAGAAGGTGCTGCAGGCAATCTGTCTTCCTAGCACTGCATTAAACCCATTTTAGTTCTTTCAGCTAAATATCAAATTATCTGTCCACCCACACATCCTCCCCACTGCATCAACTGTGCTTAGCGATGGGCCATCTGTAGGACTTTTACCCGGACAAGGGGGTCCACAGGGGTTCTTGCGTAACACGCTTCATGCGTATTCATTGGCCTTTAGAGTGGCATTTCTTCCCTTCCCATTCTCCTGGCTGGTCTCCAGTCCTGGCTGTGAGTCAGAGGCATGCAGGTCTATCCATTCGGAAAGCCTGTCCCAAGGTGGAGGAACACATGCAGCAGAGGAACACATGCAGCTCTCTCCTTACTGGAGTTGGGAAGTGGTGCTGAAATGCAAGCCCAGGTGGGTCAAGGGCCTTGGACACAGTCAGATCGATTAGCCTTTTAAATGCCTTTCTTTTCCACCTGGAGCTCAAAGTGGGAGCAGCATCCAGACTCCCAGAGAAGAAAGAGGGAACGGGGGAGGGGGTGGGGGGCAGGGGCAGTGGAATTTACAGCGTGGTTCGGAGTCTCACTGGATGACACTGTTGTGTTCAGCTCTGGCTGTGCCTCTGTTCCCGGGGTAGTGTTGCTTGCTTCCTGATCACCGTATGCATTGAAGTAGAGTCCTGTGTCTATTTGGGGTACTTCATGTTTCTAGGGAGATGTGGACCAGTTGGAGGTGGTCCAGAAGAGAACAGTGGGAACGATCAGAAGTCTAGACAGCACAGTCAGTGAGGAGAGATGGATGGAAATGGGGCTGTTAGGCCTAAGGAAGCAAGGACTACCTGTGAGATATGAATAGCAGTGTGCAGGTACATAAGATAGGAAAGAAAGGAATGGTCTCTTCTGCAGGAGAAGACGAGAAGGAATGGCATAAGATTGCAGCAAGAGAGACAGGCTGAATGTCAGTGAGAACTCTACAGTAAAGATAGCAAAACATTGAATCCGATTGCCTTGGGAGGCTGTGTAGCCCCATCACTGGAGGGCTTTAAGGACCAACTAGACATGGATGAGGAGTGACAGGTGCCACAAATGACAAAGTAGAGCTGATCCATCCTTCACAGAGAAGAACAGACTAGATGGTTCCTTCGGGTCTGTTCCACCTCTGCTTCTTGATTCTGTGCAGCCTTCAGGCTTGGAGAATGGCAGAAGCATGGACAGGAACATGGCTGAAAGCTTCAGAGAAGTGCCTCAGCAAGGAGCCAAGTGAGCCTTGCCAGGGGGTCCTTGCCCATTTCTTCTGCTGTGGCTGCCCTTCTCCCTTCTGTCGCAGGAGCGTGGTGTGCTCCAAGCAGTCTGCAGTCAGTGCCGCTCTACTCCAGGCATGTGACACTCAACCTATCTGGCAAAGAGAAACAGGAACCAGTGCCAAGGCTATCCCTAAAACTGATTTCCTTTTGGAGGGACTCAGATCTTTTTCCCATGTGCTGCCTTTGGAGGGCCACAGGACCTAGAGGATGTTTTACCACAAGTGTGGTAGGAAACGCAAGTTGAAGGCTCGGTGTTTTATTCTGTGAGAGTTTGATGATGTTGCTGAATGCTCATCTCATGAGGCTTAGTCAGCATGTTCTGCTAATGAAATGTCACCTTTCTCTGGTATGACATCACCTTGTGCATTGTGATACGATCCATGACACTCAGGGTGCCCTGAGGAGGTGGATGTGGTACAGTGTGTGAGTGCTGCTGGGGCTTTCCACCACAAGGCAGGTGGAATGGGACACGACACAAAGCAGGGCAGGCAGCAAGCCTGGCAACCACTGCCTGTGGTGCCTTAAGCAATGAATTGGGTGACTTCCAGCGGTGTATGTAGCAATCAGAAAACTTCAGTGCAGTGACAGTGCAGGGGAGGGTAGAGAAAGGATGCTTTAGGAGGATGAGGAGCAAGGTAAAAGAGGAAAAGCAATTTGGGGGACAGGAGGAAGAGCATACAGGGGCCTGCTATAAAGTTTGGATGGATGTGTTTGGTCCTAATCTTTCTTTGGCTGTGGTGACCCAAGCCATTGCTAACCCGGCCAGGCAAGCTGCCAGAGGCTGTCTCCATTGCTCACCCTTTGTCCACTCTCATCCTGTCTCCGACTCATGCTTTCTTGTCAGCATTTCTTTCCTACAGATCGATTCCTCCTTGGCTCATCCCAGTGATTTTAAGCATAGAGAGAAACTTCCTCTTGGCGGTGAGAGATAATCAAGCTGAATATTACCCATCTCTGAAGTGCAGGCAGTTTGTGAGCAGAGCCAAAGTCAATATCTTGGCAGATGTTGCCTTGCATTGATTTATCTTCTTCTGGAGCACAGTGGATGGCCTCAAAGAAGGCAGCACAAGTCACCTGGCCAAGCCCCAAAACATTCACAGGCTACATTAGCTTGCTCGATTTGGTCAAAAGAAGCTGCTCTCCTCAGTGTCTGGGCATAGAAGAGCATAGTGCCAAACTCACAAATCCCTCCTTTGCCCCTGTGTTCACACTGGTGTTACTTCTTGTGCCGAGGCAGATCCTGGGCTCACTGCTCCTGCTCATGGTGCTGAGCTACGCCAGCCTCATTTACTGGCTTAATGGACCAAGAAGACAATTGCCTACTGGAGAAGGAGAGAGGAGCAAAAGACCAATGCCCCAAGCGGGGCCTTGCAGTGTGGTGTCGTTTCCCCCTTGGGGGGATCCTGGATGGGTCAGAGGGGGGGAAGCAAACAGAGAGGAACTTCTGTCTGAGCAGGGAGGGAGGGGCAGGAGTTGGGGGAGGGAAGATGGGCAGGGCCCCTTTTCAAGCCAGAGGAATTGTAGCCAGGGGATTGCTGTGCAGGATGGGCTCAGAGGAAGGGGGTCTGCTTGCAGACAGAGGGGCGGTGGTGGAGGCAGGCTGTGAAAGAACCAGCTGCCAGGCAGAAGGACCAGGTCAGTAGTGCTGTTCTTGGGCTTTTGCCCTATCAGGATAAGCAGACAAGGGTGTGTGATACTACCTGCATAGAGTTCCTGTTCCCAGCTCCCCAGCATAATTTGCACTCTGGTTTTGAAGACCTTTGAGCTCTCCTCCTGCATCTGGGAGCTCCAGATTTGGTTCTGGCAGGAAACGGCCTCCAGCAGAGCAGACAGGGCTTTTCAAAACCGCAGCTAAAGGGAAACCATGTGCATGATCTCAAGTAACAGACGACTCGCATCCAAAACCCATCCCTTTTCTCCCAGTCCCCATCCCCTTGCTTCCCCTTCCCAGCCCCTCATCTCCCCAGCCCTGGCTGAGCCCTTCACAGCTCCTCTCTACCCACCCTGCTGCTTTTGTGCCGTAGCAGCGGGCACCGCACAGCTACATGTTCAACATCTCTGATTCTTCAGTCTCCCTCAGGGCCTGGACAGATGCTGATTGTCTTCATGCCCAGTTGGGGACAGCAGGAACCGTTAAAAATAGCATCAGTTCCTTGCATAGCAAAGAGAAAACTTTCCCCTAGAAGTCCATCCCTCTGCTCCCAGGACTTGCCAGGAGGTCTCTTAAATGTCACAGTACGTTTGCAGCAGATAGTACCTCTGGAGGCTTCCTGTGGGCTGAGGTCTTGATCTAGCCAGAAAATGGAACAAGTTTGCTGAATCTTCCCTCACAACCTCATTCTTTCTGCCTGTCCTCGTCGGTTTTATGTGAGCAGCACTTTCTGTTCAGAGGAGGCTTGGGACTGAAATAGGAGAAGCCGCAGAAGCGAGTGCTTGTAGATGCGTGAGCCTGATGTGCTGGGGAAAGAAATAGGTCTGGAGCAGCGGGAGGGCTGTGGGGTACAGGGGCAGAGCTGGTGTGGGAAGCCCCAGGTTCAGAGATCTGGGGGAGGGGAGCGTGGGGGCTGCCATTATTATCACGGGAGGCAGCTGTGTTAACAGCATATGTTCCTACAAGAAAGTAATAGGCCTTTCCAGGACTAAAAGTTCCTTCCCCTGCTCCCCTCTGGGGTTGATTTCCTTCCGCAGGAGCCCGTACTGCACAGAGGAGCCGAAAGCAACCTGTTCAGTGGCACAGTTGTTCATCCTCCCACCCCCACCCCCTGCTCCCTGCCCACAGGCAGAGAATAGCGCGTAACACCTATGGGAAGATGAGGCCCTTTCCATCTCTCCAGCTGACACTGGTGTCCGTTCTGCTGACAGCAGCCAGATGTCCCCAGCTGCAGCACCATTCCAGCCTTAGGCGTTGCGTTCTGCTGCTGGGGCTCATGTTTGCATCAGCAAATGTTCCGTTGCCCAAGGTCTGTGGCTACAGGGCCTGTGCTGTGCTTGCCAGATGAAGATCTCCCCTCAGGCATTGCAGGGAGAGGCCCTGGTGGCATACGCACAGTGGTGTTTAAATTAAAATTGCTCATGTGAGATTTAGGGAGCAATAGGGAACAGTACCAAGACTTGGATATCCTCCACCTCACGTGTGCCTCCCAACAGCTCTCCAGTGCCTCCCAGGGACCCAGTTTGGACTGCTGCTGTACCATATATTATGCTGTTGGCCTCTGTGATTTCTGCCCTGTCCTTGCTTGTTCTCTTGTTTCCTTTGTGTTTATTATTCTAATTTATTGAGTTACTTGGAGTGTTTTCACAGACACCAAGGCTGCTTGCAGAAATTAATGATTGTGCATTCTGCTTGGTGGTGCCTCATGTGAGCTTTGCTTTTATGTGATGGAGCCTAAAATACGCTCAGGGAAAATGAAAATGTTAACCTCTATTAAAAGCATACACAGATAAGTTGTTGTCAGATCTACGCCAGAGCACATGGTATTACTTTGAGATTATTTAGCTCAGTAGTCCCCTCCATTTCTGAATCTCAAAGTATTTTAATTAATTTCCCCTTAGGAACAAGTTAGTCTCTCCGTTTTGTAGTGTGAGAAACTGAGGCTCAAAAAGGAGACTTGTCTCAGCTCGTCAGTGGCTGGACAAAGGTGATACCAGAATCATTGCAGGCTGGAACCCCAGTTCTTAGCTCCTGTTCAGAGCTGTGCTACTTAACTGGCTGATGGACCAGGATATGGTATGAATATCTCCTAACCGCATGCAAAAGCAGGAGCTCGTCTCTTGCCAGCTGTGGTCAGGAAGGCCAGAGCTGGCAGTCCCAGTTCATGGAAATGAAGCTATGTGCAGGGAACATGCAGTTTCTTTTGTGTTCCTGAGAAAAATCAGCGCTCGTACTTTAGTTTCCCTCTCTGTGAAATGGAGATTCTGGTCCAGAGAATGAGCATCCTTGTGAAGGAGGAACCTATGCTGATGCATTTCTGTAAGGGAGGCGAGATGTTTGAGAAGATAAGCCTACAGATAGCAGAATGTTTTGTTGGGTTTAGACATACTTACTTGCTTTTCTGGCAAGGAGTAAAGCAGGATATCCGAAAAGGTGTTTACAAAGTGTGTAACAACTCGCTGGGCTCTGTGGAGCAGGGTCTCAGGAAGCGACAGACCTGTAAATCTTGGAGCTCTCTCTGTGGCAGCTCCTTTCAGGGAATGATACTGTACATGTATTGAAACGAGCTCTCTGCTCCCTCAAAGTTTCCTGAGAATGAGTGCATTCCCTGATGGGTCAAGTGCCAGATCCAGCATTTTGTGGAGATCATTCAGAGTCAGTAGGGGTGATACGATGCGGGGGAGCAGGATATTTAGCTGCTGGGACACAAGCCATCTGAAAGGGAAATTTCTTTTCAGGTCCTCCATGAGCTCGTTAAAACGGGTAGGATGTGATCGCTTTTGTCCCTTGCCTGAACACTTAAAACCCCTTAAGAGAGATTGCTTTTCATACAGACTCTTGTTTAGCATATATGAATTTCCTCACAAACAGAAGAATTTACGGAACAGCAGATGATAGCAGAAACCTTTTGCATCACTATCTTGCAGGTTTTTTTAATTTGCACTACATAAGAAAATATAAAACCTTCCTAAGTGGGCAAATATGCAAAATAACCTGCTGAGAGGAGGAATTTCTGTGTCCTGGACTGGCTGTTTCCGGTGTGTAGCTTGAAGAGGATTGGTATTGCTGGTGTTGGGGGGAAAGGGGTTGTGAGGAGGGGTTTTCCCATTGCATGTGAAGTGACCATGGGTATTCTTGCAGTTCAGGTTAACTGTACTTGTGTTCCCTTTTAGGGATAGTGTTTGGCCTCGTGGTTATTGCACGCAGTAGGAAAGCAGCAAATCCTATCCAGCCTCATAGGAGTGGTGTTCCAGTTGTGCAGGATGCTCCCTGGCTTTATCAGGGTGTTTGCCTTTGCTGTACTCTCCATTATTTTACATACCCCTATACCATCCACATTTATTTCCTCTCCAAAGTGTTTTCAATATCCCTTCTTAGCAGAAATTTTGCTAGGCCTCTGACCTGTGCTGTCACCTGTCCCTGAGCCCCTTTCATTTCCATTGCACCTTCTGCAGATAGGGTGGCCTGATGTGGGACGCTGTCTTGCAGTGCAGTACTGCGCTTGGCCTCATCTCTTCTCTTTGCCTCTGTGCATCCTACCTTTATGCTTGGGCTTCTGACCATTCTGAAGTGACGATTTCAGTGAGTTTGCCATACGTGAATCTTCATTTCTGAATGACTACAGTTAATTTAGAAGCCAACGAGTTACCTTGGATAATTCCTTCTAGAATGTGCATCACTGAGCATCCTGTGCCTGGTCAGTGCTCCTGCTTAAGACCGCGGATAGCCCAGCAGAATGTCTTTTTTGTAAACTGAGTCAAGGCACTGGTCATTTGTGCTCTTGTTTTAGAGTCATGCTCTACTTCCTCCCTCACCCCTCCCTTTCTCCCTTAAAATTCACTGTTTCTCAAAGCAGTCTTAGTGCCTTCCCTGCAATCTTTGAGGTGAGGCATTGCATCTGGTAATGATGTAAGAACGTACCCACGGAGGGGTGGCAGTGCTCCTCTTGTCGCTCAAGCAGAGTCACCTCTTATGGGGGAATCCTGCAGTTATTAAGTGTCAAACAGCAGCAAGTTTAGGATAAGAAGTGGTGAAGAAGAAAGTGTCCAGCTGGAACTGCCAACGGAGTTTGGGAAGGGAGCTTGTAATTAGAGTAATCATAATTCAGACAGGACTGCTGTCTTTGCACCCAAAACTTCTGAAAAGATTCACAGAATCGTAGGGGTTGGAAGTGACCTCCAGAGATCATCAGGTCCAACCCCCCTGCCAAAGCAGGTTCCCTAGGACAGATCGCACAGGGAGGCACCCAGATGGGTCTTGAATATCTCCAGAGATGGAGACTCCACAACCCCCCTGGACAGCCTGTCCCAGGGCTCTGTCACCCTCACTGTGAAAAAGTTCTTCTGCATATTGGTGCAGAACTTCCTGTGCTCCAACTTGAGGCCATTGCCCCTTGTCCTGTCCCCACAGACCATAGAAAAGAGGCTGGCCATTTCCCTCTGTAAAACAAAAACATCAGGCCATCTCTGATTGTAAGTGGTCTTTTTCCTTATAACCTTACCATAGAGAAGACGTTGCCCGAAGAACATACCGTCTCAAATATTTAGTCTAATGAAGAGAGAAGATACTAAGTAGGATCTTTGAGTAGAGGAAAACCAAAGCCACGTGATGAAAACCTTTGTGAAACCCATCCTTTTACCATGCCAGAGCACAGTAACATCCCCAGAACTCCGCCATTCTGCACACTGTTCAAATGAAACTTATTTTTTCAAAGGTCATTAAATTATTTTTGCAGGTGAGGAAGTAGGAGGAGAAGTATTCAGATGGGAATGGGCATGGGCACTGGTGAATGAGATGTAGCCATTGAAATCAGAGCGAGAAAAGGAGGAATATTAGCATGCACTCCCTTGGAGCAAACGCTTTTGGGCTTGCCTGTTACTTGGTTACTTACCAGCTCATTGTAATTATGTCAGTTGAACTGTATTTGAGCTATGTTATTTCATATGGAACAAGAAATCCTTTTGCCTTGCAACAAACTTAAGCCACGTGACTGACCTCAATTCCCGGGAGAGCCCACTGGAGAGTACCAGCCTGCAAATGAAAAGCATCTGCACAGAATACAGGAGAACTGCCTGGTGTGGGTTTGCCCTGAAATGTGCTCTAATAAGGTGCCAGTAGCACAGACTGAAATCGCGTGACACTCGACACAACTCCAGCGGCGAGCAGCCCGGTTGCCAGCATCACCCCCTATTTAAATTATGGAGAAAGGAAAAAAACCCCAAGTTGGCATTCTAAGTCTGTGTTTCTGAAGAACAGTAAATCCAGGTATGTCCCTGCGGGAAGGGCCCCTAGTGTCTTTGATCTCCTTCTAGCCGTAATTCCAACCTAGTGTGTGTTCAGTGCTGCCTGCGGGGAGATGCTTTCCAAAATCTTCGGGGTGGATGGGAATACGCCTGCTATTAGGATGTGAAATATAAAATCTGCTAGATTGATGATAGTGGCAGACTTCAAGGTCTCTCTTTGACCTTCTAGGAAGAAATCAATCCTGTATATGTCCAGTACACTACCTTCTTCCCCTCTTCTGGGAGCGTGCAAACTGTGGAGCCAGGCAGAGCTGAAGTCCTTTCAGATAACCAGGACTCTGGTGCACTGCAAACTAAAACGGCCCTTCATAGTAACAACATCATCTCCTTCCCACATCTCCTTTCCTCCCTGAGAGCAGCTTGCCTCCCACTCCATCTCTGTAAGTTCTCTCTCTCTGTTCAATCCTCCAAAACATTTTACAACTCTCTAATTAGACACGTATCTCCAATTTACTACTATTTAAAAGGGTAAGCAGTTAATGTCATAAGACTGAGAATGTCTGGTAATTAATTATTAACTCCAAGGACCTGGCTATCTCTCTAACCAGCCTTGTCTCGTATAGAATCTCTCTCTGTTAAAACCTCTGTTCACAGTAATTAAATAGTAAGGAGGAGGAGCACCTTGGAGCCAGCCCAACCGCGTCCGTCTCACACACAGTGCAGCTCTACCAGGCAGCCCTTTTTCACCTGGCTATCCTGCACAGGCATCACAGGAAAACAAGTTTTTCATGTCCCCCAGGCGTGCTCCCAGCTTCATCCAAAAGAGACTTCTGTGGCAGGATCCCTTCTGCACCTCCAACATCAAAACATGGACCAGGAGGACCACGGGTCCTACTAGCAGTGCTCCCACCCTGTTCCCAGAAGCCAAAGGATTATAAACTGAGGAGGCCGGTTTCTGCCACTGCCCCAGGGCACTTCAGCACTTTGTGTTGGGGCACCCAGCAGAGCAGAGCCTCCTCGGTGCTACTGGGCTGGGGTTCTGCCCTTCACAGCATCCTGCAGCCATCAGCTCTGTAAGTGAAATGCTGGTGTGCTGGATTCAGCGTACATGGCGCCTTATGCAGAGGTGGGGACCGATGGGGGAGTCAGGATTTATAGCCTGGGATGGGTATTGGCCAGCCAGATGCATGAGTCTCACCTCCTCGATGAAAAGTTTCAAACACAGATGTGTCCAGATGCAGTGAGGGCTGAGGCAGTGTGGCAGATGGCATGATGCTGGGACAGCAAACATGGGAAACTTCAGGGTTTGTTCTCGGCTTCAGATTGGATTGTGTGGTGGGGCTTTTGGCACACTATTTCCCTTATCTAATATTTGACAGAGGTACTTAACACCTTCAAAAAGTGCTTTGAGCTCTGTGAATGAAAGGTGCTAAATAGTGCTAGGGAAAAAGCAGGGTTGCTTTATTGTCTTCTGGCCAAACTTCACTTTGGTTATCTACTTAATTGCCTCTGTACTTTCAACTGGAAGAGGTATTCTTCAGAGCTTCCTGAAACTGTCTTGTGGTGCATCTGTGCACTGCTAACAAGCTCGGCTTTTCAGGTCTAAAGGGAGATGCCCTTCTGTGATGACTGAAGTGATCGCTCATTGTTCCTTCCCCATCTCCCAAAGGTGCTGCCAGGCTTTAATGAACTATTCATCAAGTGCTTTGAGATCTTTTGATGGAAGCAGTCCAGGCGAGTGCATGATTCTCACTGCTCAGTGAGAGGGTAGCATCCACCCGTTTTCTCATCGGCTTTATCTGCAGAGAATAGCCCCTTTCTTCGGACTGGGGAGACCAGCAGCAAAAACACTGTTGCGGGATTTAGATGTGAAGATGGAGGGAGCTGTAATTGCCTCAAGCTCCTCTTTCTAATTATTTTGAATTGGCTAGGTCTGTGGAAAAGACAGGCAGGTTGGGTTTGGGGTTTGGTTTTGTTTGAGGGGTTTTGTTTGTTTGTTTGTTTTAAGTGGGGGTGGCTTGTTTATTGTCACACAGAAAAGACTGGTTTTCCAAACTGGTCAGAACTTAAGTTGCTCTGAGTTGAGCTTTTGTGGGCACAGGTGTCTTCTGTGCAGTCCTTGCCATTTTTACCTCTGTAGTAATGTGCTGTGCAGAGCAGCACTCGAGTGCATTCTCTCTGCCAATAAATCCTGTGGCCTCAGCATGGTATCCCTTGTCTCTGTGTGTGTGGATGGATGGTGAAGCAAGTAGAAGATGAAGGTGTGAAAGTGAGGGAGAAGTCTGAACTTCAGGCCTACGTCTCCCCTGCCTGGACATGCCGCTCCCTGGTTTATAGTGCCGCATTATTTCAGAGTCATATTTTGAAAAACTGGAGCCTCAAAAAGGACAATGCATTTCACTCCTGCTGTCACCAAAATCCTTCCATTGCCTGCTCCAAGCAGTCTTTCCGTGTGCTGGAGAAGCCCTTCCCTGCTCTCTGACCCCACATAGCTTGGCTCGTTTTTACTTTTTGCCTTTCTCATTTTCCCTTTCATCTTCCATTTCCTTTGCTCTTACTTTTTTTTTTTCTTATTTTTTTTTCTAACCTCTCTCTTCTCATTCTTTCTCCATGTCTGTCTTCTAATTTATCCTCCTTCTCTGTTTATTTTCCTCCTCTCTCTGGTGGTCCGCCTTCATCTGTGCCTGTTGATGTCCTGGCTGCAGCGAGGCAGCAGGACAGACAGCAGTCAGATCAGCCTGGCTCTCCTCCTGGTAGTGCCACTTCCCTAACCGATGTCCACGCACGAATTGCTGCACCTTGCTGGGTTTTAGTTTTCACCCTTGAAGCCTGGGGTTCCTGATAAGCCACCTCCCTTGTAACACGCCTTGAGGTCTGTTTATTCCTGCTGTGGCCGTGCCTGTGAGCCAGGGCTATGAATCCGTGTCCCTTTTCCCTGGGCTCTGAGCGCACAGAAGGGGGAAGAGAAAAGAATCCTCCTTCAGGGAGCTTATGCTCCAGGCATTGAGGATAAGAGGTGAGTACAGACAGAAAGCAAGCACTTGGGAAGCACAAGATATGGCAGGTCGAGGTAGTATCTGCAATCAGGTCCTACGGAAGCGCTAAATAATATTATTCCCACTTCTCTTTCCCTTTCTGCTACCTTTTCTATCCTTTTTAATCACTTTCAGGTCTTCTTTTTCTTCCACCTAAGAGATTATAGGGCTTTGTCATTTTGTCTCCAAGAAAAGGGAAAGAGTGTGGAGCGTTTTCATTAGGCCAGGGGCTGGAGGGAAGGAGCGAGCTGTGGTATTTGCTAGCTTTAATCTTTATGGTAATACTTTGGTAAATATCTGCTGTTCTTTCTCTCCTGTCAGTGTGGCAGCCTGTGAATGATATGGAGCCCAGATCAGGGGAAGAAGAGGGAACTGCAGAGAGGATTAGAAGGTTAAGATAGGATTATGGGGTCAAAATGGAAAAGAAAAAAAAAAGAAAAGAAAAAGAAAAAGAGAAAAGAAAGGAAAAGAAAATGAAGTGTAGCGATTGTGACAGTGGAAAGGAAGGCAAGTGTACAGGGTACCAGAGAAGATGAGACTTTTATGAATGGGTCGATGCATTCAAAGGTCCTGGAGTCAATAGTCTCTCAAAAACGATCTATTGGACAAAACTTCATTTGTTCTGCATCACCCTGCAAAAACTTCTCCCCCCCCCTTCTTCGTCAGTGTAGGGATGGGGTCTGGCAGGGCTGAATGGAGGGGGGCACAAACACCCCATTGCTCCGGCAGCCCCCTGTGGGCAGGAAGGTACCGTGGGTTGGCATGTGGTGGCCGAGTCTGTCGGGGAAGGGGTGCGAGAGCCACTGTGGCCACAGGGCTGGAGGAGCTGGCAGCGGGAAGGTTGCTGCTTGACGCTGACAACCTCACCCAGTCCCCTGTGGCCCCGCTGTTCCGTGCCCTACTTTTCGACTGCCTCCTGCTGAGAGCGGCAGAAAAAGAGAACAAGGTGCAAGTGCCTCTTTCCTTGAACTCCTCTGCCTGGAGTTCAGGGAACAGCTTGTGAGGCAGGTACAGATTTGGGGCTTTGAACGTCAGGGCAGTTTGAGTCCTGCTTTCGGTTTGTGTAATCAAAAGGAGAAAAAATGGGTAAAGCGTGTTTGGACTGAGAAGGAAGTGACCCAGACCACTGCACGCATTTAATATATTTGGATGAATTAAACCAAGCAGGTCAAATGCCTGATCTGCTGCTGCTGCTCTGAAAAATAATGACACAGGAAAAGCTAACAAGAACATGGCATCAGGGCTCGGCAACAAAGCTGCTGGAGTCAGGGCAGAATGAAAGTCTCCCTCACTCGGTGTGAACCCGACTATACATCCAAAGTGTTCTTGTCTCCAGCAATGCTCACGAAACATAAGCATTCCTCCTCATTACGTGTCTCATCACAAAAAGGTGCAGAGGCTGCAGAATGGCTGCCGATGCGCCCTCAGAGAGGGGGGAGCGGAGCACGATGTGGTGTGCCTGCGTGGTGTCCCAAGCACTCCGTGAGGCCTGGTGTGTAACCTGTTGCACAGGCTCCGCTGCGGTGTTGGCGTGAGTATCCGGGAGGCACGAATGCCTTTCTGGAGGCAAGGATTAGGGAGAAGGAATGCACCGCTTCCTCTGGTTTAGACTCAGTGCATTTTATGACAGGCTGCAGCTTGCAGCCATTAAAGGTACCAGATAGACTGCTGTTTGGCACCACTGGGACATGTGGCACTTGTCTATCCAAGGAGCAGAGCTGGGCAGGTCTCCTTTGGCCCACTCCATAGGTAACTATAGATTCTGGCTGGTCCATGTGTAATTGTGAGGTTGCAAGGAGTATTTCTCCTTCGTATTGCTTTTTTTCTGAAACAGTTTCTGCTCCTGTCAGGGCATGCAGTTGCCCTCTCTTTTCTCTAAAGGGAAGGTTCATGATAACTTCTTCCTTCCTTCCTTCCTTCCTGTTCCACTCACTCTTTGAAAAGCAGCAAGTCCTGCAGTCTCCTACGTCTCTGATATGCAGCAGTCATTCTGCGGAGCAGGGCAAGATGCTCGCTTTCAACCAAAGTTGGGATGCTCTTAAAAGCTGGGTACCTCTTCCAGTTAGAAACCTCTTGACCATCTCTTTCTCTCTACCTCTCCCAGTCCCTGTTTTCCTCATAGCGTGCCCTTGCTCTCTGAAGTCACCCTGTATAATCTGTGTCACTCTTTCAAGATACTGCTGGCTGCAGCTCCTCTGAAGCAGGGGTTTTGCTCTCTTGGACCATCTTCTCTTCACAAGTTAAGGTCTCCAGAGGGCCTTGTGGGTTTTGTGTAATTTCTATCTGCATCCAGACAGCCAGACTTCATTTCATTTTATTTGCATTTAATAATAAGCTGCTTTTCTTTAGCTGCAAGTTGCAAATTATCAAAACCCATCAAACCCTATCCGTTGAAACTAACTATATAGTCTCCAATCAAACCCAGGTTGGCTGCCTGCCGAGTGGTCCCAGGGCAGGACTTGGACAACTGCTGTATGTACAGGGGTAGGAATTTCTTTGATGTATTTCACCAGGGGCACGCAAGACATTTCTGATATAATGTGATTGTTCAGACGAATGCCTGAGCTGCATTGGCTCTGTGTATTCATCTTTAATTATTAAAATAGGACAGATAATTCATAACCCTTGAGGTCTTTATTTTCTGACAGTGAAATTCAATGTATGCTTGGCCAAGGGGGAGAAAGGTAGATTCCGAGAGCAAGAGAACAAAGCAAGAGGAAACGAAAGAGGATAAAGAAAAGAAAGAGAAGAGGAGGATATTAAAATAAAAAGCATGTTGGAAATGAGGGAGAATGAGGAGTCGGAGTGGAGGAAAAGCAGAATAGCTTAATGGTTAGTTGTACGTCCTTTATTGTCAGGGACCATTCTGCGTTACACATTGCCATGTTGTTGCTTGTCTTCACATGCAACTAGGTGCATTGATCTTGGTGGTCCCTCAACTTCTGTGTTTTAAGGAGGGGCCTAATAGGACCCCACTGAGGTAAGCACTTTGCTGGGAGAATGAGTGATGGTCCTTGTTCACCAATCTTCAAGTGCCTATCTGTTTGCATCAAACTACCAGCCAGAGCCACCTGTCAAATAAACCGCTTCTTTGAGGGGGTGTTTCCAGAGTTTGGAGGACAAGGTTCAGGAGAGGTGAGAGATGGAGAGGGGAAAATACAAGAAGAGGGAGAAGAAGAAAATACAGATAAAGAGGGAGACTCAAATCACAAGCCGGCTGCGATCAAGTCAGACAGAATTAAGACGGACAGACCACCAGGTAACAGCAGAAGGATAGACACCTAGATCCCAGCCAGTTGGGAGGCAGTAATGTCAATGTCCTCTTGCTAGGTCACTGTCAGTCAGTATAAATGCTGCTGCACATTCACAGCCAAAGGGGCTTAGCAAAGCTAATGAGCAGGGAAAGAATGAGGAATGGGGGAAGGAGAATTTCTCTGTTAAAACTCTGGCTGAGAGCATGTCTCTGTGCAAAAGGATTTGCAAGGCAAAACAGCTCACGCTAGTGCAATAAATAAGCAGAGCTGGGGCGAGAGCGGAGGGAGGAAAGGGAAAAGAACAAGAAGTCAGGCTGTAGCAGGGAAGTGGGAGAGCCTGCAGTATTTGCCCTGTCTAAATCTGCTCGGTCCTGGTAATTAGAAAGAACATACTGAGAGTGTTTGTCAGAGTTGCAAGTTTAATGACTCAAAATTACAGCAGCCTGACATCCATTAAGCTGAAGCATTTGTTTTGGAAGTGTCATTTTTCATGAGGGAACATTGTCAGAGCACTGCCCAGTCTTCTGCTGGCAGAGCTTTCAGGTGGCAACCGAAGACTGGCACGTCCCGGAGACACAGGGCAGGAACGAAAGGGTTTTGGCAGAGCTGGGTTTGGGAAACCCTAGGGCTGGGAGAGTAGGGGTGCTGCAGGGCAGGAGGAGGGCACTGTCAGGATTGTGTTGAAGCATTCTGCATACCTTCCTCCACTCCTGTCCCTGCTGTTCCTAAATGCTCCCACATTTTCCCATCATGGGAAATGCAAATTCTGCTTTGTTTCCCAGCCTGAGATGGTGGCCCCGACTCTGCCGTGCCTGGAGCGTGGTGTGGAGACACAGCAAGGCAGGACCTGCTTTTGTTCCTGCCAGGGATTGCAGTCCTTCCTGAGTTCAGGGGAGTTATGCCAGGGGGAGTTAACTATCAGTGTTACCCTCCAAGGGCCAGCTCTCTGGTTTCTCCCCTCCCTAGTTTCCCCCACAGCAATACAAAGGCAGTGGGGCTTCTCTGTTTGGCAGAAAGGCTTGTTCATGGGGATGTGCACTAGTGAGGATCACTGTGCCAAAAATACTGCAGAAAAGCAAAGTATTATCTTTAGAACAAGTCTCCGTACTTTGAGCGATGCTACTTCTGGTGGAGGTATACTTGTGCACCAGGGCAGGGAGTGAACATTTAGGATCGAAAACCAAACCACTTCCAAGTAGCAGGGAAAGGGTAAAGAGCTTGCTGAGCTTCAGGTCATGAAACTACACAGGGAAATATATCTACATTTTTCATCCCAATTTGTCTCAAGTGCTGAAGCATCGTAAATTCAGAAAGCTACAAAACACTTTACCGAAGAGCCTGTGGCCTGTCAGCATGAACCTGCAGAGCATGTTGGGCATTTCAGCAAGGCTGACTCTGCAGTGAACATGAAGGACACCGGGTAAACTCATTAGAAACCAGTAGGTCCATTAGTGTTATGAAGAAGTGTGTTTTTGGGGCTTCGCATATCACAGCACTGTTGGGTACTGATGATGTACAAACTGTTTAAGTGTTTATAGTAGGTAGATTTTATACATTTCCTGCTGAGTACTTCTTTTGGTACTTGGTAATGGTCCCCCAATGTATAGCAGCGTCAGTGCTTTAATATCAGCAGGTACAGTAGTTCACGTCCGTCTTTTATGACTTATCTGTTTCTGAAATAACATGTCAGACAGTCAAAACTGTGGATCCCAGGATTGAAGTCTGAGCCATACCAGTGACATAGTTTGAGTTACAGCAGTTTTGGTTCAGTCTTTTGACCAAGGATCCCCTCCAATGGCTACATGACCTGGGCAATGAGCAGGGATTACCAGGTGCAGTGACCCTGGGCAGCACAGATTATGCCAGAAAATTAGTGAGAAGGCTGGAACCGAAAGGTTTATCTGAATTCACCTCTACCAAGAGAGCACTCACAGGAAAACTGAGTGCTCTGAACTTTTCCAGCACGTTTCCGAGTATTTCAACACAGGATTTCTCAGGTCTGATGCTGCTTTTAGAGTGTGCTGGTGTCTTGTGTGTTTTGTTCTGCATACTAAGGCTTCATTCCACTTCCCTGCTGTTGGTTGATGTCTTCACGTTTGGAGCTGTTATAGCAAAGGACTCATGGGGATGCCTTAGGACAGGAAGCTACAGTGTGAGCAAAGAGTTTCAGGATGCCAGTACCAGAGCTGAGGATGGGCCAGAACAGCAACCAAACCCTCCCTGTTTGTCATGCTTCGGAAACAGTGAGCAGCTAAGAGGCAGCTTCTGCATTTCAGCTGAAGGGCCCCAAGCCGTCGTGTCCTTTGGGACCAGGACTGTGGCATGCGACTTCAGCCACTCCAAAGAGAGGAAGTCAGCCTAGCTTTTCCTTACTACTTTGCTTCTTTAATCACCTTCCCGCTGAAGGTTGGCTGGTTTTGGAACAGTTACTGGAGAGCTTACGTTTGTATCCTGTATTTTTTCCTCTCTGTACCATCTGTTCACAGACTGGATTACAGTTGCCGCCAGTTAAAAAGCAGATTGCCTTGGCCCAAGGTCAGGATCGCAGCCCCAGTGCCCTGCCCGCCTCCCATGGATTTACACTCAGCGTGGAGCGCTCACCGCCTGCCTGCTGCTTTCCCTGAACCCCCCACCTGCTTCCACGGAGGGATGCTCAGGCCCTTCCTCCTACACCACGTTCATCCCCTCGCTCCCACCCATTGGCCTGTCCTTTGTCCTCCCGCGTGCACTCCATTTGGCTTGGTTTAAAGGCCAGAGAAAGGGGGGGGAAGGTAAAAGTACTGGCTGTCAGCCTTGATTTACCTTCAGCGACACACTGTGCTCAGACCTGTCAGCACACTGGCCTCAGCATTCATCAGCCCTGCTCAGAGGAGCGCTTCTTGCCATATCGCTTTGGTGACATCCGAGGGACATTTGGATCCAGCTCCGCTAACTACTTTGTGGTTGACTCGTCGTGAGGGATGGTGAGGGAGTGTTGGGAGTTAGGGTGTCCATCCCCCCGTCCTACATTTTGCCCGAGTGGCAGGAGCGGAGGAGGATTTGCTGTGGTCCTGCACTGCTGTACTCCACAGGTGTAGCCATACCCTATGCAAATAAACAGAGCCAGTACTTTTATTTGCCAGGGTCCAGTAGTACCCAGAGGATCCTAATTGAATAGCAGGTGAAATCTCAATAAATATTCATCAGAGTAGAGAAACAGAGCAGCTGGCAGGCCAACCCTTGGCTTCAGGACAATCTGCAGTCACTTGTACTGTGGAGAACTTCAGTGTGCTGTCCCGTTAACTGAGTGTAAGGCTCCTCACAAATGGGCTACTCATTTTTATCCAGCTGCCACTTTCCCCTGCACTCAGAGTTGTCTTCTCCTGATTCCCCAAGTTGAACTGCATAGATTCCCATGAGCTGTGGGGCTGTGCTTGAGACTAAGTAGGATCCTGGTGCATCGATCTTCACCTTTCCTTTACTTCTGAACTGACTGTATAGACACTCACTGCTTGATTCTTCTCTTTTCTTGTTCCACCTCAGACCCTCTTTGTTTTGCCCTCTGTTTTATGGGCAGTGCTGTGCCTCAATCAGCTTCTTTGCGGCAAATCGCAGGGCTCTCCAAGTGCTCCCTTGTCTGTTTTTACATAGCATGTTCCCTTACTCTGTTTTTTTCCACCTTTGAGGCACATACAGTGTTTTCTCTGTCAGCACCCCCATCCTCTTGAGTACTGTGGATCTCAAAAGGCTTTGTCCTTGATGTCTCCTTTCTAGATGATCACATTGCCTATCCAGGTTAAACTACCTAAAGCGACTTCTAGACAGACATACTGCACCCTGACCTGTCACACACTGTCTCCACAACTCACAGTCAACAAATGTGCTCACAGCTCAGGCTGAATAGTGTTAAAAAGCTGTTTGTCTTTTCCTTTGAATTCTTTTCACTTTGGTCTTTTTATCACTCCTAATGATGAAAAAATCCTCCCAGTCATGCACCCTTGTAATATGGAGGCTAGTTATTTTCTCCCTTGTACTCTCCTCAACCTGTTTCTTCCTCTACCAGATACAGAAAATCCATCTCCTCTCTTTCTCAACACCTAGACCCCTTGTTCATGTCTTAGCCCTCCTTAGTCTTCACTCTTGTAACATCTTCTGTCCCTCTTACATGTGTGAAAGCCAGCTCCCCTTCTCCGTCCAGTCCAGAACCGGCATGCTAAAACCACCCCTTTCCCTGTGCCACACAGAATATATTGACTTTTTGTTTACATGGCTCTGTCCAATCCCCTTTGGACTGGAAGTTCCTTGCCCTTGCCTTCATGACCTTATACAGCCCTCATTATATGTCTGTGCTGATGTTTCTAATCCAGCTTTTATATTCCTTCCATTTCTGTATACTGCATCGTCCTATTCATCTCCCAGCAGTATTTCTCAGATGCTTCCAGGGACACAACCCTCTTCTGAAGGTGGTCTTTCTCTGCATTTTCTCCTGTCTTTGTACATCTCTAAAGCGTTTGCTTTCTCGGTGCCAAATGAGTGAACCTTCCTGCCGCCTTTGTTCTGTGCCTTATCTCGTCCTTTCTTTTGGGGGTTGAAGGGTGCTTGCTATGCCCTCAGCTTTGCTGGACTGCGCTCAGTGATTCATACACCCACTCAGCTGTCCTATAATCCAGCCATCCCTGCAAAAGGTTTAGCTGCTGGCACCTCAGTAGCCCGTCTTGCATACTGCTGCCTGCCTGGTTTTGATGAGTAGCCTCAGAAAGAAGATGTGGGAGCTGCACCCCCTAGTCTGGGTGGGGGTATCTGTGCTGGACATGGCTGGATTAGGGACACCTAATCAGTTGTGTACTAGCACTAAGAGGATTGCTGCATATCCCCAAGCATGACTCAACTGAAACTTATTTTGGATGTAGGTGGACAGGTAATGTCTCCCAAGAGGAGGGGACAGTTTCCTCAGTAATGAGTCACCTTTTTTTGATGTTGTTTAGTTTTGTTCCCTTTGCCAGAAACACGGTACTTAGCACCTGACTTCTGCAGTAGAAATAACCCTACTGACCCTATGGATCTCCTGGAGATGTTTTGGACCATTTTCCCTGTACCATATCCTTGTTTATCAGCAGAAACAACCTGTGGAAGCAGAGACCCCAGCCTAATAATTAAGAGAGGTGTCAACAGGTCCAGCAGAAAGGTTTTGGGAATGACAGACAGGGAAACAATCCCTCCTGGAGGACAAACTAGAGGAGATACCAAGATGGCCCCTCTTGGCATAGGGGAGCAAGGGCTCTGGGCGGGGAGTGGGTTATTCCCTGTGCCACCTTCCCTTAGCAGTATAGATTCAGGAGGGAGATTAAAGCCTTCTTATGGTGCACAACCAATGCTTCATTTTGCCTAACCCAGCCAGATTAATGAGGTGCTTCCTCCACACCGCATATGGCCATGTGCTTGTGTGGTTCAGCACAGGCCAGGTCTGCTGTCTGCTCAGAGTTAAAGAGGTTTGGATCTGTGCTGAGGGGCCGGGGAGCGAAGGAAGGGCTGCAGCTAGCTGGAGTGGGGCTATTAAAAGCCAATACTCTAATGAACCAGCAATGGCACCTAATCAATGTGTGAAAAATGGGTAATTCTTGCTAATGCCCTGTTAATGTTCTCATAATGATCTGTCAGGGAACTCTGGCTAATTATTGTCATGGTAATTTGGCACAGGTTTGCCTGGGATAATGTGGCCTGAATGAAGAGGAGCACGTATTTGCTACCCGTGTCCCAGCACCCTGCATTTCTTCCTACTTCTGCTTCTCTTCTGCTAGCTCCTTTCTCTGGTCTCTCTTTTAATTAGGCGATTAGTTGATTGATTAGTTAATGTTTGTACAACACTTTGAACATGTAAAGTGCTAATTCAGTGCTCTTTGCTGTTCTTCCTTTGCTTCTGTCTTTCTCCTTGCTTTTCTGATGTGGCTGAGAACTGTGTGTGTTCTGTGATGTCATAGAACACTGGTGAGGTCATGGTTGAGACTTCAGAATCCCCAGTGCAATTCCTCACCATATTCTTTATCCTTAACAGTGGCACCAGGCAGATGGCTTCCCCTATCCCTCACTGTGGTCTGCTGACCCACAGCAGTCCACCACTGCTCGGTGCATGTAAATCTGAAACCCACGCTGCATTAATCTGCAATCCTTTGCGCATAATTTAGGCCTAATATGCTGCAGACAGCATGGCACCTTGCTGGGGCTCCTATAAATCACGTGGACACGTTTTCACTCTCAAACTTCTCTGCAGTTAATGGGTGAAGTTGGACTGTTGATCCTGTTTTACTTGCCCATTGGTTGTTGACTTCTGGTTGGGTTTTTCCTTAATGTAACTTGGGGGTGAACTTAGAGAGAGATGTGCTTTGCTCATCCCTCTTGCCTTTTGAAAGCCCTTGTCTTTTCCCGGCTGTGCTAAATCAGGAATATTGGTGACTTACATTTAAGCTCTTGCTACAGAAGATTGCAGCTAGCTGGAAAGGCAGTAAGTGGGAGGGCAAGTGGAGAGTGACCTATTTGCACATTAATGAACGATACGCATCACTGCATTGTGTAAGGGCCTGGTTTCACACGTGTGTACACAGCTTTTCCAAAGGGGAAACCCAGTCAGCGGGTACCCTTGCAAAGAGCATATGGCTATAGAACGGCTGTGCAGTTATACAGAGGCCTTTTACTCATAGCTGACATTTATATAGCACTTTTTAGAGCTGTCCAGGAGGATCCCAAACCACTTAGCTCACTGCTGAAACACGGCCAACTCCGAGGTGGAACAAAGTCACCATTCTTGCTGTGGCATTCCTATACGGTGAAAGTTTAGGACAGGGTTTGAAGAGGCTTTCTGTAGGTGGCGTGCGCTCAGCGGGCTAAGGGTGCAGCCAGTACAGAGCTGAAGCGAGCATGGCCTGTGCTTGGTGACTTCCATGGGAGTTCTTAATGATGGGCCAGGGCCCTTGTCTATGTTCATTCTGAACAACACCACCTCCTACAAACAGGTGTTCTCTAAAAAACTTCCAGAAAGTCAATTCTCCTCTCCTTT
This sequence comes from Porphyrio hochstetteri, assembly GCA_020800305.1. Classification (NCBI taxonomy): domain Eukaryota; kingdom Metazoa; phylum Chordata; class Aves; order Gruiformes; family Rallidae; genus Porphyrio; species Porphyrio hochstetteri. The sequence goes on along the minus strand of CM036905.1, from coordinate 106,341,406 downwards.
ACCATTAGAAAACCCAAAAGGCGTTGCCTGCTTCTGATGACGAAGTGGAGCAGAGACCTGCTTCAGGTTGGCTCTCTGTCCAAGTGGCACAGCTCTCTTTCTGAGCGATGGCATCGCCGGTTATCTGCATTTGCTTCCACAACAACAACTTTGCCATCCCCTAGAGACTAAGAGAAGGTGTCTCTACCACTTAACATTAATAGCTGTGATTCCCTCCCCGCCCACGTGCCTTCTGATCCAGCCTGGCTCTTGAGAATGACTTGCTCTGATCTTCAGCCTTCTTCATGTTTACTTGCTGTATCACTTCTGGAAATTGTGGATACTTTTGTGCTTTGGAAGCAAATGCAGAATGTAAATCTACTGAGATCTAGATAAATCCTCCCTGAATGTACTGGTGCAGTAGCCAGTAAGTCTGTTTCTAAAAGGCATTCCTCCTATAAGTGACCCAGAACTGACTCACATTTATTTTGGTGTATCACACAGCTGGAGTCTGCAAAACTGACCCAGGGACACATTTTCTTCGGTTTTTTTTTTCCCCTAGGAAAGAGTCATTGCAAAAAGATAGAGATACTGCTTCTGTTTCACCACTCTGAAGCCCTCTGTGTTTTGTTCTAACCCTTTTAGAGGTTGTTAGCTTACTGAGTTGTGTTCCCTCCATGTTTCCAGAGTGAAAGAAAACAAGTACCCATGTTCCTACTGTGTGAGTGGCTCAAATAACAATATGAAAAAAGGAAAGCACAACAAATAGAAGAATTCTCTGGTACAAGATTAGGCAGCTTAGATCTAGTACTGAAATGCGTAAGCTAGAGGGCACAGAGATATGTCTCATCTGTTTGCTGATCAGTCTCCATGCCTATCCCCCCTCTCTTGCTCCCTGCTGAACCTGTTCAGACATACTGGCTGTCGTGGGGATCAGCATAGCTTTCCCCTCAGAAATGTGTTCAATTACAGGCCTTGCAGGAGCTTGTTTGGATGAGAAATTAGAAAGTGACTTTCTCTTTGCTACTCATCCCTTCCCATAATTTACCTGCTCCCATCTATGAGTACAGAAATTTGACGTGCTGCTTCCCTTGCTTATGGCTCTCCCAACAGGGAGAGGTGGAATAGGCTAAAGTTTGTGGCTTTGAAAAGAGACAGTAACAGGAGGGGTATGATAGACGTTTATAAAGCTGTGAATGTTGTGGAGATGGTTTCACTGAGTACTCATTGTGCAAGAACTAGAAAAGGGTTCAGAATGAACTGAAGGGGTTTTTTTCAAATGTGGGATAGTTACAGCAGGGACCTTCTTACAGGAGGTAGCAACAGAACCAGGTTCAAAAGGTTTTCTGAAAGTTGCTGGAGGACAGGGCCATGGATTGGCATTCTTCATAGCGTGCTTTCTGCTGGTGCCCCTCAGAGGTGAGCATTAAGCTAGCTGCTGGCCAGGTCAGGTTTGAGAGAGCAAATCTTGTCCTCTCCTGCTGTTGTCGCACATGATTTTCCCCAAGGCAGTCAAATTGGATGTGTTTTGTGCGGAAGGCCTGGTTCTGGGGTTAAGGCCTAGTATACGGATGCTGTTTCACCTTGTCTAATCCACTGCCTTTTGCATGAGTTAGCTTAGGCCTGTAAAATGAGCATTATGATACCAATTAATATTACAAATTTTTCTACAAATGACACAGCTGATTAATGTCCTTTAATGCAATGCACTGTCACCCCTTACTTGTCACCAGGGAATATACACAGGCACCCCTTCTCAACATGCACATAAAGCCAAGTCTCGTCGTTTCTGCTGCTTGGTGTTTTACAAGTGCTTTGTCACTGGTGCCTCTTTTTTGAACAGTTTCTGTTTTCTAAGATCTTTCCCATCCCAAAGTCTCTCCAGGACTCTAATCATTCGCACTCTGTGTGTGTGCGCGCGTGCTTCTCTCACTCTCATTTTTAAGAAAAGCTCCAGAGCTGACCAGCCGCAGTGTTCAGCTGAAGGCATGCCCTGGCATATGCAGCAGCATTAATACTTTTCTCAGTGGGTAAGATTCACCCACCCCTGAGAGAAATGACTCACACAAGGTCTAGGCACCACTTAAATCCAACATAAGCTGTATTTTGTTGACTTAGATGAGATTTTGCTGGAGCTTTGGCCTTGCATCAAGCCTCTGCACCAGAGTGATTTTTCACCACATATTATTTTTACATCTTAACGTTCCACTTACGTTTTGGCCTACTATCCAGGCACCTCAGAGAAAAGTGTTCATCAATCTGCCTACAGTAACTACAGGGGTTTTTTTTCTCGTCTGGTCATACTTAATTTTACAACCCAGTAAGATACCTGAGAAGTATAGTTTATTTTTCCCGATGCATATTCCCTGTGTCAAGGTTGAACTCTCACTGCAGTCTGTTGGGCTGCTGTGTATCAGCTCAGCTCTCTGAGGATCCTCTTTGGTCCTCACAGTCCAGATTTGATCATTTTGCATTATCAGTAGATGTTGGTATCTCACAATTTCATTCTCCTTCTGAATGCATTAGCTGATGTATTGCATGCGCAGGTCATAGCAAAACTCTCAGCAGCACCCCTGCTGTTAAGTTTTCACCATATTAAGAGAAGAAGACCCATTATTCTTTCTTTCCTGCTTTTTGTCGTGTAGAGACATGTTCTCCATGACAGAACCTTACATCTCCAACCCAGGAGTCCTTTGATTTTGTAACAGTTTTTTTATTAAATACTTGGTCAGAGACTTCTTGAAAGGCAATTTATAAGAATATCCATGTGCGCCCATCTTTTGCTTCAGGATATAACTCAGAAATGAAAAACACACAGAAAGGAATGAAAAGAAACCAGTTGTATACAGAACTGTTAAAGACAGGGCTTGGTTGGAGTGTAAATACCTCCAACAACCCCCTTGGCAAAGACCATAAAACCGAAACAGAACAACCTGGGCAGCTCTTCTGCAGTGACCTTAGCTGCACCTCGCATTCTCCAGCAGCCCAGCTGACCCACTGACTTTTTCTCCTCCCAAAAGAGGACCATAGTAATGAGCATTCTGTACATCTCCGCAGCGGAAAAGGGCAAAGAGAGTTATTATCAGTTATTGTTTTACAGTAATGCCAGGCCTCAAGGCTTGTTGTCACAGTGGTGTTCTATCACATGGCAGATTTCAAGCAGCGTGTTATTTGCGGTCATGCTCAGTGAAACTGTGAGGATGGGGGCAAGTTGGCCTTTGTTCCTTCAAGAAACATTTCTTCTCTTCTTCTACTTTAGTGTTGCATGATTAAACAGGCCTCCCTTCAGGTGAAGGTGAAATCCCAGGGCAGCTGACTCTGGTATGCCTGTGAAGGACACCCACTAAACAGCTGTCAGGGTGGTTTTGTTTTTGTTCTATTTATTATTGTCCTTGAGGGCTTCAGAAGAACAAAATGTATTTTCTGAAGTTGGACATGAGCCTGAGTAGCAGCTCTTAGAGGGATGCAGCATGATACTGTACATCGGTTAAGACCTGTGGAGAGAAGAGCACATCCTGGGGATGTGGAATGAGATGGCCCTTGGGTTTGCTTTTCTCTTGCACCCTATTCCACCCCCATCATCTTTGTGCAGGTCATGCACTGCAGTGTTGGTAAAAACAAAATGGAAATACATGTTACTGGAGAGAAGACTTCCGGAATGAGATGAAAGGCCATCTCCCCTTTCACTTCACCCTCTTTTGCTTTCCTTCTATTCTGCCTTGCCTTGCACGAAGATGCACTCAAGTGCGTGTATGGATGCAGGCACACGTGCAGGCACAGGTGCCTTTGAGCAGTTGTCCCTTCAGATCAAGTGTTGATCTGTATGTGGACAGTTCTTGGCATGACAGAGGAACACAGATCCTGTCTGTAAGAATACCTTATGAAAAAAGTCACACATGAAGACAAGCCTCCGAGTAACAGAGTGAAACTGAGAGAAAGCTGTCTTGTTACATATAATTGAATCCCTCAGCACCCTTAAGTGACACCTTTCTTGCTTACACATACAGGAAATATACTGCACAAATGCTATTAAGCTGGAGCTAAACTAATTTAGCTGGTGGAGTGGGTGGACAGACTCCTTCTTCCTTTAAGAAACTGATCACTGATTGCCTGATAAATGTGCACTAATACACCACTTTTTAAAGAGAATGCAAGGATTGACAATATGTCCAGGCTCACAGCTGGAGCAGAAAGGGACAACAGACAATTACCTTACATTGGAGAAGCATATACACAACAACCTCCTTGTAACAATGAAGGGGCAAGCTCCTGGGAGCAGAGTGCAGTTGTACTGCTGGAAGCTGCTGGGTACCAACCAGCAGCTCTGAGACATCAGCTCTTACTAAATTCTTGCAGGACCTTTAGTGACGAGAAGTGGTCAGGCCCTCGTGCTTAGCTTTCGTCCATAAAACTGATGGTGGTGTTTCTGTGCCCGCTGAACAGAGCATTGATCTTGTTAGATCTAGTCCTTGCTTAAATCCATCAGGTTTCCGTATGCAGCGGCAGACAGGCAAAACCTGAAATCTGTCATGAAAGTAGTAGAGGCAGGCAGATGTTTAGGGGCTGGTGAGCAGTGCCGTTATGGCTGCCGAGAGCTGTAAGAACGAGTTAATGGGCTGTTGCCACAAAGGCCGGTGACTGAATCCTGTTGTGGCGTCTCATGGTGAGCAGGTGAATAAATTCAATTCTCGCCATGTCTCTGGCTAGCAGGCTGCCGAGTACTGCTCATTCACATGAAGGAAATGAGTGATGCTCCTGTACTTTGTGGTAACCTGCCTTTAGGGGCCCAGCTCTCAAATGAGTTGATGGGGAAATGGTCTTGGTGTTGAGGGCTGGAAGTGAGGCGATGCTTCCCTCCATTCGTATGAAATCGTTATGACATTCTTTAATTCCTTTGGAAGCTTCTGAAGTCTTAACCTCAGTTACATATGGGAAATTAGCATGTTTGCAGGTAGAGAGCAGTCTGTTGTGATACCAGTTAGTCTTCAGTTACCGCAGCCGTGGATGCTGGGGGTCTTACTGATGGAACATTAGCCACGCATCAGTGAAGCTGGGATTTCTGCACTGTGGCCATGAAGACCTCTTGATTTACTTCCCCAATACAAGAAGCTTGGGGTGGGATTACCCAGCTTCCTTCCAACAACCGTACTGTGTTAAGTAGACAAACCAGCACATCCGCGTGTCAAAATGTGCGCTTAGGTAGGATGATTCACATCTTGAACTAAACTTCGGTCAGATGAGCCTGTGCTGAGAGTTGGTAGGCATGCTATTTGGTGGGAATTCACCAAAGGGCCTTTGCCTGATCTGTACTTTGAGGCTGGTGGGCTTCAGGGCTCTCTCTTCTCATAGTTGTTAGTGTGCTATCTTAAGCAGATGTGTGGCCTTCATTGCCCTAGTATATGAGTAACTCTCAATCTTTTTAATGGATTGTCAGAGTGCCTCAGGCGTGCAGGGAAGTAAAATTACTCTATTTCACAGATGGGGAACAGGGAAATTGATGGTTAAACCCTCAGAAGGATACAGGTACCAAAGTTCTGCCCAACCACCACTCTTGGCTCCTAAATCCAAGTCTAGTTTTTCATTGATGTCCATTTCTATATAGAGAAATTTATGTACATTTCTGTTGTTTACCAGCATATCTAACCATGTGCTCGCAGTTGCATTTCTGTCCAAGCCCAAAAGGGCCCCACTATTACTAAAACTGAGCAGCTTAGCCACTCAACAGGAGAGCAGAGGCTGAGTGGAAGAGGTGGGAGTGCCATGATCAGCAGGCTGTGCATGGCTCTTCCTTTTTCTGTCCTAGTTAGTTTTTATTAGCGTATGGCAGCTTCAGCAGGAAGCCTGGTATCTTCTGAACACCAGTGGAGATTATAGATATTCCTCTAGGAAATAGAAGAGGATGAACTGAAACTTCTCAGACAGAAAACAGAATTGAACCTCCTTGATGAGTTTTTCTGCTGTTGAGCTACAATATGGAAAGGAGCTTGATAGCAACCACTTCTTTCTTCATCTTTTTTGGAAACTATGGTTGTTCCAGGAGAGGAACAACCTAAGTGTGCCAGCCAAAGAGACAGGTAGGATTTACCAAGCTGGTAAGGGCAGTATTTAACTTTATGTAGCCCACCTCATTTCCTCCATTAACACCTCTGCAGGATCCTTTCCTAGTCACATAAGACCGTAAATGCTGCAGAGCTCCTTGAGAAGAGATGATGTCCAGAGACTGACGCTGCTCAGGAAGGTTAAGTCAGCAGATAGCAAGAATGGGTTCAGAGTTTAGGAGGCTTTGGGAAAAGTGGTGAAGCAATTTGTCATTTTAATCATTGATAAGTGAGGCAGATCAGTGTAGTGTGACAGGGACACCATAGCATAGCTCCTACACCAGCTGATTATCATTCACTCCACTCTATCTCTTTGGCTCCCTCAACATTAGAGAACTCAAAAAGGTGTAGAGAAGGGCAGAAAATATGATATGAGAGGTTGTGAGTCCTGAGCTACCGGGACTGGCTAAAAATAAAAGCGAGGCCTTTATAGCCTATGAAGAAGATGAAGAAGAAGAAGGAGAAGCTGTTAAGAGGGGATTTAATTGAGTATAAAATCCTAAATGGTATAGATAATGCCAAGGCATGTTCCTGTTCACAGACTAGCTCACAGAGAGGACAGTCAGCTGCAGAGGAAATGAGTTCAGCTCAACTTATCTGGCAGGGCTTATTCACACAAAACCTACAGGTGCTTGGGACAGTAGCAGGAGGAAGAAATGTCAGTTTAGAGTAGGTAAAAGGGCATCCCAAAGGGAACAGGCAACCCTGGCATCAAGCAGATGATCTGGTTACAAGCTAGGCGCTTTCTGGCCTATACCTATTGAGGTAAAGATATAGCAGAGGTAGGATTATCTGTGTTGTTTCAAGCTGGGCAAAACTGGAGAGATAATGTTAAGTCCTTGTCATGACTCTAGTTGAAGTGCCGCATGATGTGCACTGTGAACTTTACTTCTTTAAGTGGTATTTTCAAATTAGAAAGATCTGATCTCCGCAGTGCCCCTCAAGAACAGTGGCAAATACGCTCAAAGTCACAGAGAAACTGAGGCACGGAGAAAGGGCTTTACCCATTCATTACTCTGTAACGAATTTGCAGGTGAATCACAACTCCTTGCATGAACAAATGATTCCTCGTTATGTTTTATAAACGTGTGCCACATCCCATGCCAGAAACCTGCCCTGGGATTGCCGCTGCCCGTCTTTTCAAATGCTCAGCAGGAAACAGTGACAGAAATGGCTAAAAAATTTGAGGCCTCTGTGGTCACTCTCCCACTGTTAAAACCCTGGGATGCCACTCATCGCTCTGTCAGTGAGCAGAGACCCTTGCAGATCCACATCCTTGGGCGTTATGCATAGATGCAGCTGATAAAGAGACAGTGGAACCCTCACTCACAGGCTTGGGCCCTCTTCTCTGTGCAGTGTAAAGAAGCCAGAGAGCTGGTGCGGCTGCACACCTCGGGGCTGCCTGGTGAGAGCAATCTCTGGGGCTCACATAGAGCTTTGAAGATTCCAAGCCCTTCTGCTGACTCAGAGCACAGAGGGCATAACCCTAGGGGGAAGCTGCCCTCTACCCACTTACACCTGTAAGGACACAAGTGCGAGTGGCTGCAGAGTTTGCCTGAAAACCAGAGGACGCCAGAAGTTGTGTGCAAGGCGCTTAATCATTTAATCGCCTTTTCTGGTGCTGCTGTGTTTACCATAGCTCTGACAGATACCCAAAAGTAAGGTGGAAAGAGACTAATGAATTAACCCTCCAAGCAAGGGAGCCTCTGAGAGAAGGCCTGATCTCAGCTCGACCCGAGGACTTGGTTACCAGGAGCAAGAGATCTTCCCACCTTCCCCACTTGTGGCTTTTGGTAGTTCAAGCCAGCAGTGTTGCTGATAACATTTTTTTTAATGTGGTCTCCTCTCTGAAAGTTGCACTAAATAAAGGAAATATCATTAAAGCCAGGGCAGGGCTTCAAAGGGAAGATTTTCAGTATTAGCAGTAAGAATGAGGAGGGGGAGAGGGCTATATGGGAAATCGAGTAAGGGGGAACGTATTTAATAAGGGAGATCTGCGAAAGTAGTGCAGTGCCGTCTTTTAGCAGCCATCAGAATATAATCAGTTTTACATGGGGAGAATGCAGTCGGTTTGCAATAGCCCTGAAAAATGTATTTCAAAATATGTGCTGCATTGTGCAGGGGTTTAACAAATTATCAATTTAAAACAGAATAGTAATGCGAATGAAGTATTTCGCTAATGAAAAATGTAGACATACAAACAAAACAATCCTCAAATGCTGTTTAGCTTTTCCATATCTCCTGGGAATTAGCTGCTGCTTTCAGTCTCATTCTACCTGCTATTGCTCTAAGCTAAACTTTCCATTTATATGAGAAAAACTGGAGTCAGGAGGATTATGAGCCCTTCTGCTTTTGATTTTTAATAAAAAGCGAACATTTACTTCTGAACAGTAGCAGTGAGAAAGGGAATTAAATCTGAGGAGAGTGGGTTGACCTTTGGGAGCGCAGGCACGTTCACACACAGAGATTCCCTTGGTCTCTCTCTCTGTTGCCCACTCCCTTTCACTGACGCACACGCCGTGCTGTGTGCATACAAAGGTGCATATACACGCTCGTATTGCTATATGCTCTCCCACACGTTGTTTCTTGCAGGTGACCCCATACGAAGACGTGTGTGGCTCTTATGTTCTTTTTCCTTTCCGCTGTGTTACGTGCACATGTGTCCATCCCTTTTTTCTTACAACAACATTCCCTTAGTGCAATCTGTAGAGTTGTACTCAGATGTTTAGAAGCAGGAGAAGGATCTGCAAAAGTGCTTTTTAAAATACTAAATGGAAGAACGTATTTGAGGTCTGTCATTTTGCTTCCTACTTTGTTAGCATGCATTTTGGGGCTTTGATGTGAAACTACGACAGCTAGAAACAACATTTGTATTTGAAAGAAGAGCTTGAAAGGCCTCTGGTTGATCATTCAACTTTAGAAGTCAGGACTTTTGGGAAAAACCCTACCTGTGTACTCACAGAGCACTGGCAGAATCACAAGCGTAGGCAGTATCAATGGAAACCAGGATTACAAGAGAGATGCCCTGGGAGTCTCCACACCCATGTTCCTCCCATTGTGTTTTCTAACCCTGCTCAGGGTAGGGCTTCCTCGTCCGGCGGTGTGAAAGGGGAAGAACCTTCTCCCTTTTCACTGTATATTTATGCTCCTGAGACAGCTGTTGCTGTGCCAGGACAGTCCTGGTGGTAAGGCAGTAGTGGAGGGCTTCCCAAGGAAGAATAACACAGGCAGGTCCGAAGAAGCAGATGTACGTTATTTGTATTGGCAGAAGCTGAAAAACAACCCAGCCCCCTCCCCATGAAAAAGCACACTTATAATTAAAACCCAATAGATTTATTGCCTTGACTCATTCTGGTATTTATCAAATTATAGCTGTGTGGCACAGAACTGTATGGCATGATTTACAGTGGTAGTGCGGAAAGGCACGGCAGCGATTCCCTCCCAGGAGAACAGAGGGAGCTTTGTTCCTGTCATGATAGGACCAGACGTGGTGGGAGAACCTAGGTAATTGAGTGCTTTGTCAAAGCCAACCTCTTTCCTCCTCTGTGTGTGTTTGCACAGATCTAATCACTCTCATCACATCAGATGCTCTAATCATTCTGACATTACGTATGGGGGAGCAGACATCTAAAGAGCAGGAGCCGCTTTCTTCACCACCATCACCATCATGATTGTCTAAGCAGCTTTGAAGCAAAACACACAGGAAATTGAGACCAGGGATAATGAATTCAGGAACGGGTTATAGACGTTGGCACCAGCTAGGAAACAGGTTTTTCTGAACTTTGTAACTCCTATGTTCGTTTAAACAAATTAATTTATGTTTGCATGCAGTCTTCAGGAGTCCATAATTTTGCATTTAAGGAACAATGGGAGAGACCCAATGTAGGCAATATAAGAGCGGCAAATTGCAAACCTGGCAAAGAGACCGTGATAGCCTTGTAGTGGATGCAGCACTTGCCTCAAATTGTAACGACACACAGTGAGTTCAAATCCCACCGGGGGTCCTGTTTTTATTAGAAATACTTCATATCTCTTATTCTTGGTGTCAAATGGATCACTACACTTTCAGCATTTAATTATCTTTATCATCCAGAAATGCTCTGGCTCTAATGAAAATATTTAAACAGTTCTTCCAGGAACAAAACATAACGCGGGGCCTTGTTGCTCAGATAGGCCTCGGTTCCTATGGAAGTCAGGGCAAGTGCGGAGCGGGCTGTTGCCTCACACCCAATGCGAGACAACATTGAGTGGTTGTGAAGGTCATGACCTGGAGGGTGGGCTCCCCGTTCCTTGTGGCTCAGCTGCCACTAAACCCATTTTAGCCCAATGTAACTTCACCAGAGTTAGCGAAGTAGCAGCAGCTTTCAACTGGGGTCACTGAATGTGAAGTCAGAGCCTGGGTGCTCTGTGTAGTTACCATCAATGTCTTTACGAGTTTCCATGTAATTCCTGCTACAAGGGAGTGCCAAGGAAGGCCTCCTGTGACTAATCTTAAGGTTTGCAGTTTTTCCCAGACTACAAGAGAAGTTTGTATGATCTTGTGACTAAACTTCTTCCTTCTTTTTTTCCCAGAGAGGGAAAATTCTCCTGATAATTCCTCATGTTTTGCTGATGTTTATAACCATTTGTTACCACCCTTGCAAGGTTTTCACCCATACCAGTTTTGCATATCAAAAGCAGACTACATTGGTTCTACTGTATATGGTGGGTGGAATTGTCAAAAGCATCTAAGTAGTAGAGGAGGCTTTGTCTATAGAGGAATGACATGTGTCATTCATGACTGAAGCCTGGGTACCCCTACCTGACCTAATTTTAACTTTGGAGATACAGATAGCAGTGAGATGTCAGCACGGAAGATGCTGGCATGGGCTGTGAACAGGACTTGGACAGAACAGCTAATTTTCATTGAAGTCTCTGCCATTGTGCCCTCAGTACTGCTGTTGAAAATCACTCCAGCTAGTTTAATACCTTTGTAGCCACATCAGATAAGTCGTGGTCCTGTCTCTCATTGAAGTGTGTACACGCTGCTTATATGAATCCTTGAATTCTGCAAGGGAAGCAAGAAAAAGCAAGGCCCAAACATAGCAAGGTGCTTCGTAATTATGGTCTTGTGGTCTGTTTGTACAGATGAGAGGGTTTATTTATTTATTGTGGTGAATGACTGCAAGCTTTGATATTGCTAACGCTCAATAAGAGTTTATGCTTCACTTTCCAAAAGCAGGCTTCCCCTCTCTGTTAAGAGCAGCACGCGTGGTAAAATAAATTATTTCTTATAGCGTAGAGTACAATAACTGCTGCCTCCATTCAGTACTGGGCACGGAGAATACCACGAATTCTGCTGCCTTGCCTTCAGAGCATTATTATTTCTCGTCACAAAATACAGAGAAAAGGGCATTTCCAGAGCAATTTTTGAATGATTTCACTCTTACCACTGCATTACTAATACTGTTTTGTTGTTGTTTCTAAATGGTGTGGCTTTCACTTCGCTCGACAGCATTTATTTTCGGGGATGGCATTCTGCTTATTACATGATTATATTCTGATTCTCAGATTGTACAAACATTTTCATCAAGTCACAAGAGAGGAGCATTATTGATATGGTTCTGCTTCAAACCAGGGATCAGATTCATTCAAAATTGTTGAAAGCCGCCTAATGAATCTGAGCGGAGTTGCAGCCCAGTGACAGGCGGATGACTGAACACAGTCAGCCTGCGGTTGGGTTTGCATTTTTTTTTTGCTGCAAGCATTAAACATGGCAGTTTACAAAGTTCCGCTGATCCTTGATGCTAGACAAAACCAGTCAAACTGGGGATCAAACTTGGCAAAAGACCTGTATTAAAATAATATGTTTTTCCTCCTCAGCTTTTGAAACTTTTGAGTATTCTCCAGAGAGATCTGCTAGAAATGATTTGGCGAATTTTGGAATTTTCCAGCACTCTACAGAACAGCGTTGAATCCGATGTGAATTGGCAGAACGGGCTATATATATACAGCTACTGCTGAAAAATGCCAATTGAGCAGCATGCTACTTGTTGAATAATTGAAGTGTCAGGCAGCGTGTTCATTAAGTGTTCTCAGCTGCTGGCCCAAGTGGTTGCGTTAGGTGTTGGGGCGCTTTTTCTGCTTGGTCACAAGGCTTTTTTTTTTTACAGGATATAAACTGTAATTCTGACAAATCTGCTCATGTCACTGGAGCAAACACGCTCTCAGTGTGGCCCTCAGCCTGTACGTGTGAGCGGGGGGTTAGACTTGATGATCTCTTAAGGTCCCTTCCAACCCCTGCAGTTCTGTGGTTCTGTGATTTCCTCAGGCTGGGGCTGCTTTCCTCATTTCCCTCTCAATGTAAGTCTTAAGCTTGGTACTAAGATAATAAATGCTAACACTCGTACTGATAGCAAACTCCACCAGCTAATCCTGTCGACCATCTTGCTTTTATTTGTAGTTGGAAGTGAGTAACACAGCTACACTGTCACTCCTTGGGTTTGGCTTGGGAGGGATACAGACAGGTAGGGGAATCTCATGGGCGGTGACAGTTCTACCTCTGGCTAAAAAAGCTGGAGCTTGGTGTTGAGCACCCGAGTCGGGGCAGCTGCCTGTGTTACTGTGTTACAGCTCCTGGCACCCGGATGGTGGGTGCACCAGCGATTTGATCCATAAGGTCCCTGTGCAGTACATCCTGGGCCAGCCCATTTTCTTGGGGCAGAAGGGGCTTGGCACTAAAAGCTGCTGTGGCTGTCCAAAGGGCATTAACTTCCCTCCTGTTGTGTTGTCCTCTCTGTTTCTCTTTATCAGTTTCCCTCATCATACTTCTCTCTTCGCCCTCCGCTCCCCCTCCACAGCCTGCCCCATTGCTACCTATAGCCCAAAGTTTCTGCTGTGTCTTCATTTCCTCTTGGTAGATCAATTCAGCCTGTCCTGGCCAATTTGTGCTGCTGACTGGCTTCAGCAGCCTACGTCCTTGTCACTGCTTTACTGAATTAAAAATTAAACCATGTTGGATGAGAGCAGTGGAGAGGCTTTCTACAGGTTATCAATGGAGTCTGTTGACAGTTTCCCATCCTGCTACCTCCCATCCCAAATAACAACAGCAAAAGAAACTGGGTCACTGCAACCAAAATCCTGCTAGGTCTTGTCCAGGTGTGACATCAGGAGTAGGGTGGGGTTTTTCCCCCTATCTGTAAGAGGATAGCAGAGCATAGGCAGGCATCAGTGTGCCGGCATCATGTGTCTATGCGCTCGCAAGTCTCTGCGAACACAGGATTGCTCCTATCTCACTTGTTTTGGCTATTGCAGTTTAAATTAGCTGAAAAATAGTCTTCAGTTTTGCTTCGTTGCAAGCAATTCCTAATGTCTCTCCCTAGCTGCTTACTGAAAAGACAGATCGCTGCATGGTCAGCACTGGTTTTGGTACAGATAGTCATTTATAGAGTGGGTGACACTGCAGAGATATTGGAAAGACTTTCTGCTGCAGGAATTGAGGGACCAGTAAGTTGACACAGGAAAGCATCTCACTGATGATGTGGTAAATAAAGGGGTAGCTAAGCTGAGTCAGGTTGGGAGTCAGTTTTACAATCTGAAGTCACAATATGTTGGCATTAACTGTTTCCTCAGTCCTTCATTCTCACACCATACTTGTTTAACCCAACTCCTCCATTGCTGCTATGACAATCAGATCCACCTTCCCAGGAAAGGAGAGCTGCAGGCCATGAGTCTCAGGCTGGTGCACTCACACGCTCCCTTGCAGGTAAGAAGCAGCCCTCTGTATGCTGCCCTTCCTGCAGTGTGGGGAGGCTGGGTGTTTCACCTGGCCAGGAGGAGCTTCCCCCCCTTAGGTAGGAAACTTCCAGTGCTGGAAGTCAATGTCCTCGGATACCCTGGCACCTAAAAATGAAAAAAAAATAAGGTAAAAGAAAAAGGGAGAAAGACTAGTTTGAGGAGATAAAGATGTTTTACATGATTCACAGTTTGACCTTAAGATGTTGTTACCAGAGCATCTGACGAAAGAGCAGGTGCTTCTAGATGGACCAAGGATTTTCTTTTCCCTTATCAGAGGGTTAAACAAAATGCTTTTTCCCTGCTGCCCTTTTTCCTCAGGTGTGCTGGCTGATAAAAGGAGGATCTGTGTTATCAGGAGACAGGGTAATCCTCAAGGAGGATGCAGTAGGCTAGGTGGTAGGGCAACAAAAAAGAAGGTACTGCTTGCCCTGGTGAGTTGGAGACAGGCTGTTCCTCAACTCTTTCTCCATGGTGTAAGACAGCACAGCTCATAAGCACAACACAGGAGTTGCACTCAGCTCTACTGTTCAGTCACTGCCTCTCTCCCTTTCCCTGGATCTCGGGGGGAAGCTGCTTTGGAGTGATGCAAATCTTGCTCAGTGCCTGTAAGTAAGTGAGTAACGGGGAGCGTGCTGAGCTCAGGTTGAAAGGTTGCTGGTTAAGGGACAGGAACGGCAGCCTGGGTGATGCGATGTGCTCGTAGCAGTGCACCTCACCATGGTTCTACCTCGTCCCTGGGAGTTCTCTCCAAGGGGAGGGCCTGATTTTAGGTTCTGCCTTCATCCGACCTGTCTCTCAGCTCTTTCTCCCAGCCAAAGCCAGGCTGGGAAATAATTAAATCTGGGAGGCAGGCTGGGCTCTTTACATCAGTGCTGCAGCCCACCTGACTTGCAGTGAGGTGGAGCTTTCCGAACATCGGCCTTGCTGGTAAAAGAGTGGGCTCCAACTCCCACTCCCGAGAGCCACGCTGGCTCCTTCAGGACTGTCAGGACAAGAATGTAGTGAATGCTTATTTTAGCCAAGACAGAGAACAGCACTCTCCTTCAGCAGCCCAGGGGAGAGATTGAATGTGCAGAAACCCCAGCATTCTTGCATAGTCACTTTTCCCGAGCAGAGCTGCATTTTGAGGATGCAGAGCCCTGCTCGGCGTGGGAGGAACTAAGCTTCATGCTGCTGCCTCAGCATTCGTGCCGTCCGTTTGTGCAGAGCAGGATTTTTCCCTTTTTTCGCCCCCCCAGAGTGCTCCATGAGATGACAGTGACTCTTTAATTATATCGGGAGCTCCATGAGCTATTTTGATGCGTTGTCTCTTTGGCTTTGGCACATACTCCAGGCTGATGACACATGGTCACTGTTCTCTGTCTCTGTCTTACTCTGTCACCACTGAATTTCAGATGTCGCCCTTGGATTTGACACTTTGGGGACTGGCCAGACTTTAAAAACCCTCTCCTGCCTTCAGATACTGGTGCAGGTAATAAAAGGGATTTATCAGCCTGCGCTTTCCTGTGCCTGCGCCTGTGGGGGTGTGCAAGGTAAATTCATACCCAGCTCTCCTGAGACCTGCTCACCTCTTTTTCTCTCAAAATACCACGTAGCACCATTTTATTTTCTTGGGCATTTTTTCCCCCCCACAAATTGTATCTAAAGTGCTTACAGGCCAAAGCAATTCACAGCGGTGGGTAAATGAGTATATTGGTGCCTCCAGTCAAAGGGCCAAGGGTGGAGCTACAGGGAGAGGGGATTGTGAACCACCCTGAGACAGGGGGAGAAGGAGGTCTGAGCTGAGATGGGAAGCAGCAGATACAGCTGAACTAGCAGCATGGCTGTCATACGCAGTGGGAGTTGAGGAGAAACCAACTCCTGAACCAAGACGTGTCACTGCATGGAGGGGCAAAGAAGAGCTTGGTTTGGGGCAAGGGCAAGCGAAGGTGGCAGGGAAGTCATCTGGGACAAATGCGGGAAAGATTTAAAAGCAGGGAGTGGGTGTTTTTGAGAAGTACATGTTGTTATGGAGTAGGGGTTTTTGGAACAGCTCAAGCTGCAGAGCAGCATTGTATTATTTCTGATGTGGAGAGATGAAAATACACCCATACAAACATACGTGAGGGAACGTGGAGAGCCAAGTTTCAGGGGAATAAAAGACATTTCCTTCCCACAACCATGAAATGCAAAAGCTATGGAACAACTGATTTCAGTGGCTGAGCAGTGGTGAGTTTTGTCCTGCTGTGCTTCAAGTACCCTTTGGTGGGAACTGATCCAATGCTGTGCCCACTGGGCCGCTCAGGCCAGGGCTTGCCAGCAGCACTCTCAGACTATAAGGCATAGAAGGGTTTGGCTGGTCCAGAGGGATTTTGGGATTTCCCAGACCAGGGCTCCCATAGGTGTGGCAGCCATCCGCTAGCCAGTTGTTTTCCTTTACCTCTCTTTGCTAAATTGGTGTGATCAAAACATACCCAGGACCTGGGAGTCTAAATAATGGTCTTGTGCTCCCCGTGTGGAGCTCGGTAATATTTACTGAGCCAGACGGCTTCATTCTCCTCCGTGCTGACTGCATTAATGGCTGGCTGCAGGGAGGGAGGGCAGGGATGAAGGATAGCTGAGAGGGGTCCGGGCGACACAGCTAACGGATGGCCTTATTAGAGACACTTTCCTGGGGCCTAAGTGGAGCTTTTTTTGTCTGAGTCGGCAAGAAGTGGGTCATTTTGCTGGGCTGTCAGGCCCCAGCTCTCACTGGAGAGAGGTGGCTGTGACTGCAGCAGCCTGCTGGCTTCTCACTGCTGTATTTGGCTGGGGGATGAGGTTGGCGCAGGGCTGAGAGGGGAACGAGAGAGACTATATCCGTAACAGCCCGCAGGGATCCCTTCCTGGGGAAAAAAAGCAGATTCAAATTGCTGTCTTATCCTACCTTGCCCAGGAGCAAAATTCGGAGGTCAGTGGGGAGGTAACAGAGCTGATCCCTGTCCCAAGACACTCCCCCACCTCACTTTCATTGCCATCTCTCTCTGTGCCGTCTGCTTGTCTCTGGAGAGGCAGTGATGCCCGAGGAGCTGCTATCCACCTCATCTGTCAGCAGTTTTAGAGAGCCTAGTGGCAACGAGGTCTCATCGGTCCCATGTTGTGCCTGATCCGCAGGGATCCAAGCCTTGCTGCAGCCTGCTGTGGTGAGCCCTGGCTCTCTGTCCTCAGCTGCTCATGGCTTTGTGCTCTGCAGATACCTACTTTGTTACTGTATTGGCTGGCCTAAACAGGGGAATATCCCATATTTAGTCTCCTCTGCCCATCCTCCCCATCATAACTGAGTGGATAGATCATCTAGGGGAAAAAATAAAAGCCATATTGGAAGCAGAATACACCATGAGGGACTGCTTAGGGTATTTCCAGCCCAGAAGGAAACCCCATCTCCTAAGAATTTATAGCTCAAGATCACCAGAGTTGAAGTTTGAGACAGGCCACTATCAGATTTACGGTTTTATTTCAGCACTTTCCCAAATACAGCCAGTGATGCTTGTGATGCTCGCCAATCCCAGAGCACAGATTGGCTGCCAGAGGGCAGTGCTGGATTTAGCCATTTAGCCCTGGGGAGGGAAGAGCTGGTTCAGACAGAGCAAATACTGTCAGTCCTGTCCTCAAGGAGCCGAGAAACGGAGGACCACTCCGTTTGGGGACTACTTTTTGTTCACAGTGAGAGAGGGCCCGCTGCTGCATTGCGCTGGCTTCCCACATGAGCTGACATTAGGTGGGGGGTCGCTGAAAAGGGCGTTAATAGCTGGGGTAAAAATTTTCACTTCACTTGTGAAGTAGCATTTTTCTTGGGCATATCTGGCTCAGTGCACTGGAGAAAGGCTGCCATGAGATACTTTTTGGGGGGGGAATGCAGATCTAAGTGAAATGCTAACCTGAGAGACTGGAGTGACGAGGCTTGTGGCTCTTTTCTCTTGTGGTAGAGCTGTAGAGAAAGGATCGGTGCTTCACTTTCTCTGCTCTCCATCTTCAGTAGCTTTGTTTTTTGAGGTCATCTTTTGCACAGGCCAAACTGTGCTCATCCTCAGAGTAAACTCTGCATCTGGCATGCCAGTGAATCAGGAGGGAATGCAGAAGGCCAATTTAATATAGTGTTATTCTTCCTATCCCCTTTTGGTACTCCCAGGAAGCACATCGGGTTCTGCGCATGCGGTCTTATGTGTTGGGCTACGTACCAGAGCTTCAGCAGAGGCAGCGGCAGAACCATTGGCACCGTACAACCCTTGGTCCAACTACTCTGTGATTTGCTGCGCTCAGCAGCATCTGAGTTACCAGTCTGGGCTATACAGATGTAATATCTGGTCCCCAGGAATTGCCAAGTAATTCAGAAAGGTGCAAGAAAGCCTGTACCACACCAGGACTGAATTACTTGTTCACAGGAGACATTTTCTTTCTGACTGAATGAGGTTAATGACCATCTTATGCCTGCCAGCATGAGGGTTTATAGTCCTTTATCAAAAGTAGATGATGAGTCTGTTGTTGCTATAAACGCTTTGCTCAGTTTTTTCTTTCCTGTTTTTAAATCTTTTTTTAAACATGCAACAGTAAGTTCTGAAAGTTAATTTTACATAATGTGAAAAAAGTGTTGTCTTTGAGCCAAAAACATTCATGAGCACGTTTGTTGTTAGCTCTACAGTCTGTCCATAAAGAGGCTACAACTGGGAGGGATGGTTATTGCTTAAAAAACCCAAGAAATCTATTATGAATAATCAATGACTTGATCCCCCAAACAATCAGCATCCTATTGCTGATTGCCATATCCTCGTGGCAGTAATGAATTAATGATTACCTTTAGATTAGGTCTTTACTGCGCATGATGCACCGAGAGCATGGCTAAATTGGGTTGGATGTAGTAAGGATTGCTGAGTCTGTAGTCAAGCCTCCTTGGGCTGTGATCTTGTCAGAGCTCATAAGCTGAGCCAAAGAATTTGATTAGGCGGCTGAGTCTTTGGGGAGGATGTCAGGGAAGAGGGAAGAGCTTAGGCTCTTTAATACCAAAGCCTTGAACTCACCCAAACCTGCAGCTGGATTTGCAGGGCAGTCAGGACCTATGCATGGACCTGGCAGGTGAGCAGGCTGCCGGGCAGCTCAGACCCCACATGGTGGGATGTCTGGGATGTCTGTCTCTGTCCTTCACAGGGGATGGTCGCTCAATGTCAGACGTTGGTGGCTTCTAGTATGGCCAGCGAATGCTTCAAAAGGTGAACTGGAGCTCCTCAAACACCTGTCCCAAATGTGATGTGGTGCCACATGTGGCATCCTGGGGACCAGGCCAGCTGAATGGGGCTTGTCTGAATCCTGCAGGGCAGAGCTTGAATCCCAAAATTGGCAGCCCCCTTTCCGAAGCCAGCAAGGCTTCCCTTAGCAGCTCTGCATCCAGGTGCTGATCAGATCTGGCCCTTTTTAGCTTCTGACACTGACTCTTCCAGGCATTAGGGCCTCAATTAGCCTCTTCTATTTCTAATGCTCTGAATTTGCATGGTGAGAGGCAGGATTAAGGACAGGCAGTCTTAACACAGCTCCTATTAATAAATAAGGAAGATTAGGAGCTTTGTCAGTAAGATAGTGCTTCCTCCTTATTTTAATTATTCAAAAAACACCTCGTGTTTAACCCTTCACCTTCTGAATGAAGTAAATAAAAAGCAGTGTGATTATTAAAGATAAAGTTTAAATTAACTTTCTCTAGTGTGGGTCAGGTAAGAGAATTCCATCTCGTGTAATTGACTGGTGCTGGTGCTGACTTCTGTGGGGGTTTGAAAGAAAATCATCTGCTTTTTTTACATAAATACATTTTTATATCAAGTTGGGAATACTTCTTTATGTGTTTGGGGACTGCTGTTACCTACTTATAAAGAACAAGTAGCAGTAGGGCAAATTTCTTTCCTACCAGCAGGCCACAGTTCATCTCTAGCGGGGCCACATTTGGAATTAAACACGGAGTGAAAGTTTTATAGCCCACTTTTCCTCACTGATACTGCCAGAAAGAAGGATGTCTAATGGACTTTTTGAGGTGATCTTTGGGCTGAGGTTTTCATCTCACTGGGAATTGTACGGAGACCTCCTAACTCATTTCATTGTTGGTTGTCTAAGAGGCGTTAGTACTCAGTAACTAGCTGTGGAGGATGCATTCAGGCTGCAGTGACCTCAAGGTAAAAAGTACTTCATGGCATTCCTATGCAGTTAAATTCCCTCGGGATGTGTATCTCAAAGTGTGACTACAACAGTTTCCAGATGTTTCATATCTGCTCATGCACTATAAAGAATGATGACTAAATTGCAGTTTAGTGACCTTAGAGATATAAAAAGGGGGAGGGGGAGAGGTGGCTGGCTGGCAGAGAGCTTTACAGTAATGGGATCTTTGCCAGTATCATTCATGCTTGAGTCAAGGACTTTCATTTCCCAAAAAGAACTGGGGATTAGCACAGCTTCTGCAGCCTGCCCTGCAAACAAACATGTCCTCCACACAGATGTGGTCACGTGTTAAGTGTTGGGGGGTCACCTCTCCCCATTGTGTTAACGAACATAGCAGAGATCAGGCTGCTTAGTCTCAAAACTCCTGAAGGAAAAGGTGGTGGCTGTTAGCTCTAGTATAATCTACTTGCCTTCTACGCTTTGGGCCAAGGTGGGCTCTGCAATTCCACCTTGTGCGTGTCCCGATCAAGATGGAAAGCTCTGACTTTGTGCAGTATTCTTGCATCTCAAGCTGCAGAGCTGATGCCTGAACAACTATTTTGTATTAGTTGTGCTGGAATTGATGTATTCCTCTCCCCCCACCACCACCATGGGGCCTCTGGACACAACCTCATTTCTAACAGTAGGCTCCACAGAGGTAGGCCGGAACCCTCCCATCACTGTGATTTGGCTTGGAGTTTTTATCGTCTTCTTTGGCTGGCTGCTCTTGCCCTGTGTGCAGCATTTTGGGATATCAGGGAAGATGCTTCCTGAGCTGTTCTCAGGAGCCTGTGTAATGTCTGAGCTGTTTTTTTTTTCTTGTGACCTAGGATCAATAGGTTGTGCTGTTTCCAAGCGAACTGCTGCTAAATGGCTCTCTGACTACATCTCTCGTTTTTATTCCTCAACAGGCCTGCAAATTTCTGGGCATGTAAAGGCACATTCGCTTTGAGGAAAGCCTGCTTGTACATTGCCTGTTTCAGAGCAATTTTCATCTAGGAGATTAGCAGAGCAGCACAGGGACATCTTAATGTACATTTACAAACTCAGAGCTGGTTTTCTGGGGCATCTATTCTAGTTTCCAGGTTTAGAAAGGTGCTTTTGGTAAATATTCTCTACTGTTCACTTAACATCGAGTGTTTCTGTAAGTGTTCTGGCCACTGAACTTAGTCAGTAGAAAAGTCCCGGAAAGGGGCATGGCTAAATACATAATTTAAAAGATTATTTACTAGTTTACTTTTCTTATACTGTGCTATGTGTCATTCTTGTCCTTGTAATGGATTATCTTGGTCTCCATAAAACACATGATGGAGATGTATTTTTGCTGTTGAAAAAGCCTCCAGTGGCAGAAACAACAAACTCCCGATGAGCAATGTACTTTCATCTCCATATTTCCTTAGTGTGTACAAACTCTTCCTGCTGCTTTCTTCCCTGGAGCTGTGAAAGGCCAGGATGCTGAGACCTGCTCTCTGTTTTGCAGTGTCGGGAGGCATCTCCCCTCCCACTGAGGGCTGCGGTTTGGGGTTTTTCCTCAACAGTGCTCCTCCTTGCCTCTGGTCTGCAGAGCCCTAACACTCAGCTATGAATTAAATATCCTTTGTCCACAGATCAGGTCCCTTCCAGAGACCCTGCTTGGATTCCCTTTGTGAAGGGTTGGAGTTGAAATTCAGCCACCTAGCATGTCCTACTAGGACCAGCCACAAGTGTTAAGCTCAAGGTGAAGGACTTGAGGTGCAGGGGCCAAATGAGTTTTGGATGTTTTCTGTAAGCCTCACTTTTGATTATATCGCCACTGAGGAACTCCTCCTTTACTGTAAACCCACCTTATTCCCAGGGGATTAATCCCACCTAACTGAACGAAGGAGGGAATTCCCTTTGGGTAGGGAAATGGTAGCACTTGTAGGTTTTTTCCCCACATTTGGAGAACGCAGTCAGTAGGTGGATAACAGCTAGAAGAGTAATGCGGAAACTTGCTTTTCAAATAACTTAGAGTATAACAAAGAAAAGGGCTGGGAATGCTTTTTCATTTTTGCAGGAGTGTGATGATGATAGGACTGCTTGCTGTGAGCTTTCATTCTGTCTGGGATGAAACTATGAAGAGAAGCCACACACACACACACACACACACACACACACATGCAAACCCCTTTGCTCTGAAAGCTCCTGTGCTCTGTGTGTGTGCCGCTGCTGTCTGAAGGTATCATTTGTGTTTTGCTCCATTTCAAATGCATCTCCTCTTTGCTCACTTGCTCTCTCTCTCTTTGTCTTTGGAAAATGCTAGGGCACTAAGCTGAGCAGGCTGATGGTGCCATGGATCTTTTGTACACACACACATGTGGAGGCTGAGAAATAAACATCCCTGCAGTGACTGGGAAGCTTTCTCTTCATAATAGCATGTGGGCACACACACACAGAGCAAGTGGCAAGAGGAGTCCTTAGGATGCACTCCATACCTTTTGTTTGGTGGGTGGGTTTCCAGTACAGTAAATTAAGACTCATGCTTGGGGAGTGCATCTCTTTATGTAAGAGGGTCATCTTGTAAGTGGGGCAGGTCAAAGAATCTCATGTCCCACACTAAGCAGCTTTGACCCATGTAATGCTCATCAGACTATCACTCTTAATTTGATAAACTAAACACTAGATTAATAATCCTGCCTTGCTTTTCCCCCTTTTCTTCTTTCTAAATATATCCATGTATCTCTGTCTCTTGACTGCGAACTTGTATCCACCTCGCTCCACAGATTAATCATAAATATGGATATAGATGACAGAAGGTTAAGGGCATGGTGGGAAGGCTAAGCAACTCTGCTTCATTTATCATTGCTACAGTGGATGTTTGGGGGTTGGGGGGGGGGTTCACCTGCCTCAGCTTCTTTGACACTTTTCAAGCAATGTCAAGAGCAAAGGTATTAGAACAAATGGGTCACGAACGGAATAATTTTAATCTTCTCTTGCTGTGTGTGGTTAGCTTGGTCTGAGCAAATAACTCTCATACCCTCTGTGTTCTCCTGAGTGAGCAGAAAAAAAAAATCTGATAATTTTTAGTCAGTTTGAGCAGATTTATGCTGAGGCATAGAGAGTCAGACCCCTTGATTACTGTGTATCAACAGGATGAGCAAGGGTGTTGGAAGGGGCTGATCAGTTGCTGGCAAGTATTTGTAGCCAGTCCTTCAAATGCTGGAAGAGTTTTGGAACATTTTAGAGGTGCCAGGTCGTATTCTGGGAATTTAAGACCAGGGACTTTCTTTTTCTGCACTGGGCGAGCTGGATGAAATCTGAATGCAAAGTAGTTTTAAAAACCCACTGGTAGTGCTGAAAGTGTCGAGTTGAGGATGAACAAAACATGTCAGGTCCCCGTGTGTCATGCTGAGCCACGTGGAGAGGCGCGCTGGGTGCCGGCCATGGACAGACTATGCAGCCCCACTCAGCCCCAGCACCAGCTCTGCCGATGCGCAGTGTACAGTTTGGGGCCATGGGTTTTAAGGAAGATGTAAACAAGCAGGAGAGAGCCCAGAGGGGAGCGGCAGGCTTTCCAAGAGGCCAAGCAAACACGACCTGCACAGAAGGTTAAAAGAACTAGAGTCATAAAAGTTTCCTTGCTCTAAATGGGTAAGACAAAGAGAAACTGCAAGAGTGTTTGTTCCTATAAATTGTTCTCTTAAAGGTGGTATTGATCTGTTGTCCTGAAAATCCACAAGGTAAGAAGTGATAGGTTAAACACCAAGACTGCTTTCTTACTCTGGGGCTAGCAAAGTACTGGAAAGGTTTAGTGTAGGAAGGGGTATGCAGAACCTCTTTCATTGGAGCTTCTTCAAACTGTGTAGCCAGATATTCTCCAGGAATGGACTTGAAGGTATCCTGCCTTCGGTGTAGTGGACTAGACCAAATGATGTTCTTGAGGTCCCTTATGGTTCCGCATTTCTGCAATTTCTGTGATTTGACATGGTCAAACCAATCAGACTTCTATATAAGCCATGTGTCTTTTTTTCACCCTCCTAAAATTACTTGAGTCTGAAACAGATGAGATAACAGGAAAGGAGTAAATTTCATGTAAGCAAACTTTTCTAAATGCTTGTTGGGTTTTTTTTAGCTCATTTTCTTTTAGGAGATTATTAAGGAACAAACTTGTCATTGGATATGAGATAAAGCTGTATCATAAAGTAATAAGAAAAACAAAATTTACTGAATAAACAGAGAGGGAATATATAGCTTGTTCTCAGCATGAGAAGATGCCTCGGCTCAGTGGATGTGTCACTGAACAGTATTATGTCTAGTGTTTAATATGGATTAATAACTAGAAAAAGAGGAGAATACTTAGAAGGAAAAAATGTGTAGATAATAGAGCTATGTTGAGGTTACCCAAGCCTAGAAAAGACACAGAGAAGGTCTGGCAGTGAGCTCGCTGAACCAGTTTACAAGCGTCATGAGAGTAAATGAAATGCAGTACGGCACAGGCAAGGTGATGCACTCAGGAAACAACACATTAGAATTAGTCATGCTCGTTTCTGGGTTCTAAAATAATTGTAACCACTCAAAAGAAAAGGGGGGGGAAAAAGGCACAGCTGTGAGCAACCCAGTGAAAACATTTGTTCGGTCTGTAGTGATGGTGAAATAAAAGCATGCAAGATGAGAGAGTGCATTAAGAAAGGGGTAGAGAATAATAGATAAAATAATACAGTACCATTATATAAATTGATGGTACGTGCTCTCCTTGTACACTCTGTTCAGTCTGCTCACCCCATCTCACAAAAGGAAATTACAGAAATAGAAGAATGGCCGGAGAAAGGGAACAAAAATGACTGGAGTGTTTTAATAGCCTCTTCATAAAGGATGATTAAAAAGAGCAACACTGTTTTCTTGAGAAAAGACAAATAAAAGCATTGTGGCAAAGGTATAGAAATAGTCACAGCAAAAAAGAAGTTCACTCAGACGTTCCTATTTACTTTTCATTTTATTAGAAGAACAATGGGGGAAGCAATTACATGAAAAAGCAACACTTTAAACCCCCGAAGAGGAAATACTCTTTTACAAAATGCCTAATTAACATATGGAACTTGCTGCCATCAGATACCTCTGAAATCAGAAACTTGGTAAGAGCTCAGGAAGATTCCAACCAGGCTCCTATTTGGATGCTGGTAGGATTCACAGATAAAATAGGGAAGCTATGAAGATATGAAGTATTGGAGGAGGCATTAGCTAAGATAGGAGGATGCAAGGGGTCTTGAATCTTCCCATTCCAGGTTAACAAAAGAAATAATAATCATCCAAGTGGCTAGACAGTAGGAGGCAATCTTCCTTTGCAACACATTGTTGCATGGGTGGCCAGTGCCAGGTATTTGGTATCTTTTCCTCGTACAAGTCTTTGGTAGAGGTGTGGAAGAGGTGAGTTGTTAGTGTCATGGTGTCTTGTCTGTCTTACGAATTACGATATCTGAAGGGCTTGGCGATAAGGCAGCTGGCTTCCAGTTCTGATTCTGCCACTGGCTCATTTTTGGGTGTTTCACATCTTCTGCTCCAGTTTTCCTATCTGAACATAGGGTAGATGCATTGGTGCAGCCTTGTGGGTTAGGACACTTCTGAGTCTTAATCAGTTCCTGGTTGTGAGTCACCCGAATGTGCTGAGATGCAGTGTGCTGCTGATACCTGTTCAGTGACAATCCCCTGACGGTATGATAGGCTGCCATGTCATGGTGTTTCTGTGCTAGTTTAGGTGTGGCTGGCTCTTGGAAGAGGCAGTTGCATCTCCACCCAGGCATTCTCCAGCCTTACACCACCCTGCTGTTGCACGGCCATACCAATAGTGCTCAGGACTGTGCTCATGGGTCAGGATCCTCTTTGTGAGACATTATAAAAACACGGATTAAAAATGTGATGTCTACCCCTGCCCACTCTGTTTGCACTAGATCCCTGTTTCCTATGTGCTAATATTCTTCCTCACCCAAATCAATGTTCATAACCACTTCTACTGACCATGCTCTAACCCACTCCTGTGCCTGCAGCACTGCCCTGCCTTTCCTGTCAGTGTTAGAATCATAGAATCATTAAGGTTGGAAAAGACCTCCAAGAACATCTAGTCCAACCATCCCCCTACCATCTATATTACTTACTAAGCCATGTCCCTAAGTACCTCACCCAACCTTTCCTTAAACATCCTGAGGGACGGTGGCTCCACCACCTCCCTGGGCAACCCATTCCAATACCACTCTTTCTGAGAAGAAATTTCTCCTAATTTCTAACCTGAACCTTCCCTGGCACAACTTGCAGCCATTCCCTCTTGTCCTATCACTAGGTATCTGCGAGAAGAGGCTGACCCCCAGCTCACCACAACCTCTTTTCAGGTACTTGTGGAGAGCAATAAGGTCTCCCCTGAACCTTTTCTTCTCCAGGCTAAACAGTCCCAGCTCCCTCACCTGCTCCTCCTAAGACTTTTGGTGTAGATCCTTCACCAGCTGCGCTGACCTTCCCTGGACACGCTCCAGGGCCTCAATGTCTTTCTTGTAGTAAAGGAGCCTAAAACTGAACAGAGTATTCAAGGTGCAGCCTCACCAGAGCTGAGTACAGGGGGTGATTGCCTCCCTGGTGATGCTTGCTACACTATTCCTGATACAAGCCAGGGTGCTGTTGGGCTTCTTAGCTACCTGGGCACACCTCTGGCTCAATCTAGGACAATTTCTTGGTGTGCATGTTGTCAGATGAACCACACCTTCTCCTGTTTTCTGTCAAGTACTGAGGCAAATCCAGCTCCTGTGTTGTAATTCAATATTTAAGAATCGATTCAGAAATAATGGTCTTATTTTTCAGGAGAATCAAACGCGTTTGGTTTGTTGGTTTGTGGTTTGAGGGGTTTTTTAACTTACGTGAAACCTGCACGGAATTCATTCCTTTGGCAGAGTAAGGAGAGGAAAGCATCAACTGCATACCTGAAATATAGGCACCTCCATCCCACTCCACCCCGACGTCAGGCATACCATACACTGTGCCAGGATACACAAATATGTACCTCCCGTTGTTTCCCACCGCAGCTGCGATTTCTCCTCACGATGACACACGTTTCTGTGAGTGCGTGTTCCCCTCGTTCCCCCGTGTCCCATCTGGCAGGGCTTGTGGCTGCTATGGAGCACATACTTACAATTCCCATCAGGCATGCTTGGCCTAAAAAACCATTTAAGTATTTGAATAAATGGTTGTGGTTCAAATCTGCCCCAAGTGATAGGGGAATGTTTAGTCATCTCCTTACTAGGAAATAATCCTAGCTAGCACTTGGTGGGTACTTTGTACTTCCTAAGTGCTTTACAAATATCAATTAATCCTCAGGTACCAGCACACCTCATGCTTTGATGTTCATGCCAGGAGTTGAACATCGACCCTCTGATCCTAGAAGCAAGAGCCCTTACAGTCAGAGCGAGCTCCAGGAGCCTGCCGCCTGAGGGCATCCTCAGCCTCTCTGCCCACCCGCTTCAGGACCAGGGAGGGCAAGTTGCTGCATTAATAGTTTGTGATGCCCTCTTAATACCCACCATGAGCAGAAAATCCCCCGGTTTCCAGGTAGAGAAACCGAGGGAGAGTTTTTTATTGGGACTGGACTTGGAGGTGCTCTCATCTCCAGCACTGTCATAGAATCATAGAATGGTATGAGTTGGAAGGGACCCCAAGGATCACAGAGCTCCAAACACCCTGCCACAGGCAGGGCTACCAACCTCAGGCCTGGATCTACACTAGGTTGCCCAGGGCCCCATCCAACCTGGCCCTGAACACTTCCAGGGACGGGGCATCCACTACCTCTCTGGGCAGCCTGTTCCAGCACCTCACCACTCTTTCTGTAAAAAACTTCCCCCTAATATCTAATCTAAACCTTCCTTCCTTTAGTTTTAATCCATTCCCCCTTGTCCTGTCATTGTCTATCCTTTTAAAAAGTTGAATCCCCTCCTGCTTATAAGCTCCCTTCATTTACTGGAAGGCTGCAATGAGGTCCCCCCGTGGCCTTCTCTTCTCCAGACTGAACAAGCCCAGCTCCCTCAGCCTTTCTTCATAGGGCAGGTGCTCCAGCCCTCTAATCATCTTTGTGGCTCTCCTCTGAACCCTCTCCAACAGTTCCACATCCTTCTTGTATTGGGGGCCCCAGATCTGGACACAGGACTCCAGATGGGGCCTCACGAGGGCAGAGTAGAGAGGGACAATCACCTCCCTGTCCCTGCTGGCCACCCCTCTTCTGATGGAGCCCAGGATACCATTGGCCTTGCGAGCTGCAAGAGCACACTGCTGGCTCATGTTAAGTTTCTTATCCACCAGAATCCCCAAGTCCTTCTCAGCAGGGCTACTCTCAAGAAGCTCTTCTCCCAGTCTGTATCTATGTCTGGGATTCTTCCGGCCCAAGTGCAACACCTGACACTTGGCAGTGTTGAACCTCATTAGGTTCACCAGGGCCCATCTCTCCAGCCTGTCCAGATCCCTCTGGATGGCTTCCTTTCCTTCTAGGGTGTCGACCACACCACTCAGCTTGGTGTCATCCGCAAACTTGCTGAGGGTGCACTCAATCCCATCATCCATGTCACTGATAAAGTGTTAAAGAGAACCGGTCCCAAGACAGACCCCTGGGGGACCCCGCTTGTCACCGGCCTCCACCCGGACATAGACCCATTGACCACCACCCTTTGGCTACGGTCTGTTAACCAGTTTCTTATCCACTGGATGGTCCACCCATCAAATCCACATCTTTCCAATTTAGAGATAAGGATGTGATGGGGGACTGTGTCAAAGGCCTTGCACAAGTCCAGGTAGATGACATCGGTTGCCTTCCCTTTATCTACTGATGCTGTCACTCCATCATAGAAGGTCACCAGATTGGTAAGGCACGACCTTCCCTTCGTGAAGCCGTGCTGACTGTCCCGGATCACATGCTCTTCCCTCATGTGCTCCAACATGTCATCCAGGAGGATCTGTTCCATGATCTTCCCAGGCACAGAGGTGAGGCTCACCGGCCTGTAATTCCCTGCGTCTTCCTTGCTCCCTTTCTTATAAATGGGAGTGATGTGACCCTTTTTCCAGTCCCCAGGGACCTCTCCTGACAGCCACGCTCAGTTCAGCAGTACCCACCTGCCTTACACAGCAGGATATAAAGGAAGAGTGAGAAGGAGAGAGATGCCGCTGCCACTGGAACTGCTGGGGTCCAGGGAGATACTTCTCTTCCTACCCATCAAAAACAATGTCCTCCTCTAGACAGGCTCCAACCTGCAGAGAGCAAATCATGATTTAGATTTTTTTTTCCCCCCCCAAAATCAATTAGACTCTTTCAGTGGTAGAAGCAATTTGTGTGACTTTTAATGTTTTCCCAGCTCAGCCTGATCAGCACTTTTTGAAGAATGTGGAGCCAATGTCTCTGCTAATCCAGGTAAATCAGCCATATCTGGAGACAGACAGACAGAGAGGGGAGGAAGGGAAGGTATTAAAACCAAGGAAGGCCCATCTCAGGACTAAAAGGCATCAGTGAGGTACCTGATTTATAGGAGGAGAGTTGCCTTTCAGTCATTTTTAATGGAATATTATTAAAGGAAAACCAGGAGCTGTGAAACCTTTCGTGTCTCATCTCCTAATGTATTTATTTCTGCAGCAGGGAACCCTGTTAACCCCAGCAGGTAATGTATTCCTCAGCTGGCAAGGGTGGCAAGGTTGTCCCCTAGAAATTTTATTATGGAACAAACTCAGTTAAATATTTGCACATGAAAAGACTGTCTCAAGGTTTCGGGGGTCTGAAATTTGTTTCCAAGGAAAAGTGCCTGTAGTAGAGCTGCTGAATCTTTCTGAGTGTGGGTATCAAATACCATCATTTTCACGTCTCTCTGGCTTGTTTTCCTTTGCCAACACAAATGAGTTTAGATAGATGTACGACTACATAGATGCTTGCCTAAGGCAACGTCAGCCTCTGGGCAAAGGTTGGGTCACACTTCTGAATTGCTGTCCCATAATTTTTCAAGCAGACTAATAGTTGAGATTGTCATCATTGTAAGGAAGGCAAGTTCCACGTAGCAAATGACACACAAGCCTCAATCCTACAAACACGTAAGCACCGATTTAATTTTCTGTGCTGTGAATAGTCTCACAGCAGTTGCTGACAGTTCCCACAGATGACTGTATTGAAATGACAACCCCAAATTTGACTGATGGTAAGATCTGGCTTTCTCGTGATACCAAGGAGACCTCTAGAAAGAGTGACGATTGCTGCACTGGATATGTCCTTTGCTTTCTTCATTCCTGCTGTCAGTCCCTTCTGATTTCCTCCACAGTAATGCTTTCTAGTGCACGGGAACATCCTTCAGAAGTTGCAAAACCATTTTTTGGTTGGATTTCTAATTGGATGGTAGGGTTGGCGTGAGAGGAGATCCTTAGAGGTACCCACCATTTTGGCTAACATAATGGTCAAGGGGGGGATGCTCAAAATGAGAAGCGTTTGACTCCTGTTGCATGAAGCAATGAGCCACTGGCCTTCAAAGCCTCCGTGAATGTAGATTGGCAAGTTGCACACGTCTTTAACACTTATCCTGTGTTTCCATCAAAGGGAATCACCCCCAAGAGTCATTCGTTTCCAACAGAACAGGGGGAGCAGTGGGAAGTGTGTTCACATTTGGATGTTACCACCTAAAAAAAAAAAGGAGAATCTGTAAATGCACAGTTTTGATTTTATAGGATCAAAACTAAAGAGAACATCCCGGTGCTTTCTGATTATTCTGCTAGGTTTTCTAAGCAGGCTTAGTTTAAACAGCATGAAAGTAGGTGCAACCAAATTAGGCAAATTCACATAGGAGCCTGATCAGGCAGGTGTGAGCCTCCTGCTTCCAGGGCCTCCTGCAGCATGCCTGCCAAATGAGATTTGAGGCAGCGTAGCCACGTTTGTCCCCGTTCATGTGTGGGCACACGCAGAGGAGCCCCGCCGTTCCGCTGCTGTGGGAGCTCTTGCGCGGCAAAGCTGTAAATGACAACACGAGGTGCAGAACTAAGACCTCAAGCAAGTCGAGAAGCCAGGTTATTGTCTCGATATCACTGGCATAAAACTGCCATGAAAATAGTTACTGTGGCTTCCCAGTTTACTGCTGGCATATCTCAGCCAGACTCTGCTCTTCCCCAGGAGGGTCCATGCCTGCGAACACAGGCACAGCCCGTGACTGTTTGCAGCAGCGTGCTGACTGGGAGAGGGCAGTTTCTTGCAGTGCCTTGGTATTATCTCATTCTGGCTCAGGATTAGTGTTTTGGTGTGACTGTAACAGACACAGGCCTGTTTAAATTCTCCTCTGGCTTTTCACCTGTGCCCATGGGAGCTGCGGCTGCGATGCAGTAGGAGCATGTGGTGAGCCCTAGAAAGGGCTGCCCTGCCAAGGGTGCATCTCATCATGTGGTGAAATCTTAACTGGTAGTTGGGCTTTGGTGCAGCCGTGTGCAACCCCGGGTACGTGGGCCACAAGAGCTCTCAGGCGTTCTGTCTCTAGGCAGGACTTTGTATTTTCTGCTGGGCAGCGAAGCTCTGGTCTAGCATATTCGATGGAAGTTTTCCCAGTGGGCTTTGAAGAGGTGGGCTCACAGAAAAAGGCCACATTTAAAGTAGCCTTGGAAAAGTGGATATTTTTCTCCAATTGGCAAAATGATGATTGTGCAGAAGTTTTCTATTAGCAGATTTCAGATAGTCAAAAGGTTCTTCGTTTCTTAGCTGGAAGACATCTTTCCATGTGAAAAGGCTTTTCCTTTTCTTTTGAGAAAAACACCAGATTCTTCATTTATTCAGAAACTGAAATTTCCATCAAAAAACTGTTTCAAAAGCCAATTTTCAAGCAGATGCAAATCCATTCTTTCTTGAATCCAAAGACTGTGGTACACACTCATCTACAGTTGCAGTTGGCTTCCCAGGCTCTCTGCCCTACATCTCTCCCCAGGAGAGAGCACCTGAGAGTTCAGTCCCATTCCCTAATCCCAGCAAAGCTGTGTGTGCTGCAGCTGGTGCCCAGAGATTGCTGCACCACAATCTCCATGCAACAACTATGCACAAAATATACTGATACACCGTATGCTTCCTTAATATCCCATTTCCTATACTTTAAGACCTTCTCACACCCTCCTCCTCCTTCTCCTATGCTTTCCTCCAAGGGCACATGAGCCTTTTTAATTTTAGGTTTTCATTTTGTTTTGGTAGATTACGTTTTTGTTTATTGCTTTCTGTCCCTCTGAGGTTCCCACAGAAGACTTTGCTGCATCTGGCTTTTATTTGAACAAAGTCCAAGCTTGCCTCTCTCCTGACCTCTCTGGGTTCTTTCTTTTCTTCATTCTTGTGTGGGATTGTGTTTTTCATGGCTAGGAAGCTCTTGGGCTTGTCCAATGCCTCTTGACACGGGATGATGGTCTGTCATCTCTGGCTGTGTTTTCAGAGGCAGGGAAGAACAGGAATAGAGTGTGGCAACTGCTTAATTAAAATGCATAAGGTATCTGTTCAGAGGCGCGTGTGTCATTCCTGCACATACGTATGTGTGTGCATGTATACGTGTCTCGCTGCTAATTGCTCTGAGCCTCTTCCTTGCCTTCCTGTGCTGGCACTCACTCTTCACCGTTTGCTACAGGGGAAAGCAAAAGCAGGGAGCACACAGAAATGTCACAGCTGAGAGGGTTTCTGTAATCCTCCAACATATGTTAAACATTAAAGCTCCTTCAGCAAGTCTGATGTGCTCACAGTCATCATGGGACCAGCAGTTAAAGCGCCCCAGTGCTGCCAGGAAAACGTTATCCTGGCCCTAATTGAGAGCGACTTAACTAATGTTTCATTTCCTAATTAGTCCTTGTCAGCCGCTGGAAGGCCGCGGATGCTGCTGGTGGCACGGGGCCCATCGCTGCTGTAATTGAAGTTGTTCTGACAGTCTGGGGCTTTGGGGTGATCCATAAAGTAAGGCTGATGGTTTGGGACCAAATTGGGTGGTGTAGGAAAGAGGGTCAAGCATCAGATGAGGCACAGTGTGAGCGCGCTGTGCCAAACCTGAGTGGTCACGAATCAACTCTGAAATGACAGAGATGGCAGAATAACAGCGAGGGAATGAGAACATCGCTCTGTGCTGTGCACAGTGGGAGTGCAGGTGGCTGGAAAGAGCTGGCCAAAGGGAGCTGCTGGGACTACGTGGAGGTGGGGAGGAGAAAGATCTTTTCCTGGAGAGGATTAGCATGGCCAAGGACAGACAAGCCACGAGGAATGCTGAGTTCATCCTCAGAGCACAAAGCACCAAGAAGTACTTTACCATGAACTCGAATCTCAGCAAAGGAAAAGGCATCTCAGTGGAGAACAGTATCTTCCTCTCCCTAAAATTCATCTTTCTTGTTCTCTGGCATGAGTTTGGTGGAAAGTACACAGCCTCAACTCCTCTTTTGAGCGCTGTGGCTGAGCTCTTGCCTTCCTCACCACCGTTGGCTGTCCCCTGTCTCTGCTGGGATGGGGTTGTCCCTGTGGCTTTGGTGTTGATGTGCCAGCAGCAGAGCCTATGTACGAGGCAGGAGCACCCTCTTGTCATGCAGGGACCATGATCACCCAACACAAGATCACATCATCCTGGATGTGGGGTTGGGCTGGTGACTGGAAAAAAATTTCTTCCAAGGGGAGGTGGGAGAGGAAGAGAAACCGAGTTTGCAATCAAATTACAGTCAGGAAGAAATGATTTGTGGTTGCTTGGCAGGGGGTTATGCTGCCTTCACAGAAGATGCTTGCCAAAAAGTTTGGTAAACAGCAGACTAGGATGTATCTGGTGGAGGAACCTGGCTCATCACAGAAATCCCAGGAGTTGCAAAGGGGAGCATCTGGGCACCCCTGAACTTGGCAAACACAGCTGGCAGGCACACGAAGGATGAGCGGGCAATAGGAAGCCCACAGGAGGAAAACACAGGCAGTCAGCTCTGAGGCTCGCAGGCAGTGTATGGTTGCTTGCTGGCTTCCTCTGGCCAGGCAGCCCCACCTGCTCCTCTCCAGCTCTGGGAAGTGGGGCAGATGGGATAAAAGCATCTCCATGGCAAGGCTGAGCTGACTGCTGGGCCTTGGGTCCCGTGGCAATGCTGGCTGTGTGCTGCTGGGCTGTTGCAGTACTACCCATGCCCCCAGCAGTCACGATGCTCGTGAAGAGGGTCTGCAGGTCATGGGACATGTCCCAAGAGGCACACATGCAGTTCAGCAGGGTGTGGTAACAGGGAGACGACAGCCCCCCCAACCTGTGATAAAATCATGCCTCTCCTTGCTGACACTGGTTACACTTGCTTTCACTCCTAGGGCTGCAGTTTTACCCAAGTCCCCACCCAATACCTTTCAAGAGAAGAAAAGCCATAGAAAACCTTACGTACTCCCAGGAAGTACTTACCTGTCTTCCATCACAGGTGCTCTCTGTGGGTGAAGGTGGGGGGTGACTGGGACTGCTTCTGCCTGGCAAGTGGTATCAGGGAAGGACCCCGCAGGATGCCCAGCGTACAGACCCCTAACTGGGGATAGGCAGGGAAAAGAGCTCAGCTCGGACCCAGTGTGCTCTTAGACTGAATGAGGTGCCCCACAGCCCAGTGAGCTGATATGGTGTGCTGCTGTAGCTACTCTGTAGGGTCCTTCTCTGTCTCCAGACCATGGTGGGATGGCTACCTGGCCACCCCAGATCACACAGGCTCTTCCCAGAGTACGCAGGTGTCAGGATGAATCTCTGGGGGGATGAGCAAGTGCCATGGTGGTTAAGAAAAATCCAACAAAGCCAAATAGCTCCCTTCCATAACAAGCACATTCAGTGGTCCAGGCTGTGAGCAGACAAGCAAATACAGACTTGCAGCGCAGCACCCACTGAAAGGAGAGGGCTGGCGCGTGGTGCTGGATGGTGTATGATACAGTGGGAGATGGGAAGTTGGAGTGTCCTTGTCTACTGATACTCAGTATACACATCTTCTTCCAAAGACTCTCCTGTTCCCTACCAAGAACCCCATAAAGGTAAAAAATGGGCTTTAGGGTGCACATGGAGCCCCACTGTCTATGTATAAGTCCCATAGCAAGCCACCCACACTATATTGCTTGCTCCTGGCGCCTACCGAGGTGATTTCTCACTTCATACCAGTCAGGTTTCCCGACCTTGGTGCCCTCTGTGAAGTTGTGAACTTGAAGGCAGCATAATAAATTCCCACCTCATCCCAGGTGCCTGTCAGCCTGAAGCTCCTGCAGTAAGGTGAAGGGGGAAAGAGGGGGCTTGTGTCTCCTGTCTCTTTACCAAAGCAGGTTGGCTCTCTAATGCCCCATTAGCATACCACACACAAGCATTCAGCTTTTAATTAGTTACGTGGTGTGATAATTAAGTAGCATTTCTTCACAATTTTCCTCTTGTGTGGAGCAGAGGGGAGGGGGACGGTGCCTGTTGGGGCTGGGGGTTGAGGCTCTTTTAACGTTATGAGTAATTGCGACCCCAAGGAGAAGCAGAAGCAAAATGCGAGCTCTCCCGGGAGAAGCTGTGGAAGCCCCATGTTGGGGCTCTCTCCAGTCTCCCCTCCCAGCCCCACCAGCATGGGCTTACTCTTCTTCCCCCAGCAGGGTGCTCGGTGGGTAGTGCCATCTCCCCCGAGCTGAATGTACGCACCTTCAGATCCTGGTAGGCTGAAGAAGAGCTGGCCTCTTGCCTAGATTGACGTCTGATTGTATGTACGGGGCTGTTATGGAGCAAGCTGTGGGTCTGGAGAATCGCAGGGCTTTCCGGAGCTGGGGAGCTGCACACAGAGCAAAGGTGGAATAATCAAATAGGTGTTTGATGGTGACATGGTAGAGCTGGGAGGGGGAAGTCCTGCACCATGAAGTCTGTGTTGTATTTGGCTCCACAACATGCGTGGGAGGGGAAAACAACTTTCCCGCCATCAGGAACAGCGAGGGCCCGTGCCCAGCTGCAGCAGGGCAAGTGTGGCCTCCGCAGCAGGGAACCTCTTATGGGAGAACAGAACAGGTATAATTGATCCGTGCAGAGCAGTGGCAGAAATAAACTAAAGCCTGTTACTAAAGCGGCCTGTTGTTTCAGCAGCGTGCGCACCGTTAGGCTGCTTATGACAGGGAAACAGATGGCAATTCTGCGAGCCCCGCACATCCTGGCACACATGTAGATTCAAAGAGTTACTGCATCATGGAAGAGGCAGATGCAGGTTTGTTTGGATATGAAATAAAATACAATTTCATAATGAACTCGGCAGCCATACCACCCCTTAATCAGTTCAGAATTGTCTCCACTAAACATCTCCCCACTTCCCAGTCGGAAACGCAAATGGAAATGAACCCTAAAATGCGGTGGGCTTATCTGCTCTTAAAATGTGCGGAAGCAAACATTGTGATACCTCTTTGAAATAAGCTGTGGGAAAACCTTTGGAAAATTATCCAGCCAAACCAACAAGGCAACATGAATATGCCCTTGGGTGCTCACCTGCTCAGGTGAGGTCCAGCACGTAACTTTCCTTGCTTCCCCGGCACATCAGGCACTCTGGCCTTATCTGAGAGGGATTGATTTATGCCCTCAAAAGTGTCAAGCTGAGGCTTAAATACGTTTTCTCCTCCTAGGAAGCCTTCTTTCAGCAGAGAGCAGTGTGCACCCTGTCACTGAGTATTGCTAAACTTCTCATTTTCACTCCAGTCTGCTCCTAAATGGGTTAGGGGACATCTCCTTCAGGGCAGCTTGAAACAGGAGCAGGATGTTTGTCTTAAGTGGCACAGTTTTGATGGCTGTGTCTTTGCTGCCATGGGTAAAACCCATCTGTCCATGGCAATGGCCAACAGCTGTTCCAAAGGGCTCTTCTCCATGCCAGGGAGAGAGGCTTTCTAGAAGGCAGTTTAGCAAAGGTCTGTCGCAAAAGTTAAGTGTCAGGTCACCTGCCACTGGCTTTTGGTCACTGTGTATGAGAGGGCAGGGGGCACCGAGAATCCACAAAACTCTCTGTAGGGGGACAAGGGGGGTGAATAGAGCGTTGCGGAGCTGTTGCAGATCCTTGAGCTGAGGGTGTCACAGGGGTGTTTGGGGAAAGGGTTATGAAATTCTGCTGGTGAAAAAAAGTGGGGGGCCTTTTGCCTTGATAGCAGCTTGCTTTGCTGTTGTTGGGCAACTCTGAGGCGCTTTGTGCCCTTCCTGCTCTCCCAACCCTGACTCCCAGCTGAGCCAGTAACCCCCAGTGCTGCCCTGCTCTCTCAGCCTTGGGCCTGTTTTACCCCAAGACTATCACTCCTACCCAAATGTGTTATGATGTATGAACGTGTCCAGTGGGAGAATCATCCGCAATTACCAGAACACTTTTTCCATTGACAAAGCTAGGCTTGGTATTTGGAGTACAGGACATAAAAGACTGATAGAATAGAGCTTGATTGATAGCTGGCATGATTGCAAAACTACAGTACCTGCATCCAGACAGCTATAAATTGTACCACAGTGCCTATCAGCCAGCTTCTCTTGAAACATTTGATTAGAGCTTCTTTCAGCCACCCTTGGCCCTCCCCA
This sequence comes from Porphyrio hochstetteri, assembly GCA_020800305.1. Classification (NCBI taxonomy): domain Eukaryota; kingdom Metazoa; phylum Chordata; class Aves; order Gruiformes; family Rallidae; genus Porphyrio; species Porphyrio hochstetteri. The sequence continues at coordinate 106,303,866 of CM036905.1, read as the reverse complement.
GCTGCTAGGGAAAGGGCTTTTGTGTGAGAAAACCTTATGTGATTTGAGCTGAAATCGTGTCCTAAATATTTGAAGCGACATGAATTGAACACCCACATCTTTTTTCTGCAGTGCTGAAACTGGCTAGTGGAACTGCCTTGCAAAGTGATTGAGTGTTCAATAGCCAAGGCATAAAAATTGCTTGCCCAAACTAAAATGACAGAAATGTCAGAAGATTATCTGCGGAAGAAGATGTTTTTCCCCTCTGTTTTGTTTTTCATATGGTCACTGGCACTGACATTTGAGCAAATCATGGATTCTTGTTGTATACCTCATCCTGGCATCCCTGGGGAAGAAGGCAGCTGGTTTCTGCACTGAGCCGGAGCTGGCTGCCCTCGTGTCCTGTTGGGAAGCATCAGAGCAGTGTGACATGAGCACTTACAAGCTGAGGCATGGCACTCACTGTCTCGAGCACCGTGCCATGCTCACAAGGCAATGCTGGTGTCTTCATGTGGCACCATCACTGTGACATATGGATGCAGCAGCCTGTTCCTTCCATAAAGAGACTTCCTTGGGGAGCTTCTTTGCTGGGCTTTCAGGCATGCTGTAGCGGGACAGTGAGAGTTGCCCCAGCCCCCAGAGGAGGGGCTGCATTGTCAGAACAAGGAACTGGGTGACCCAAACAGGCTTCCTCACCCTGTCCTGCCCTTTCTGCTCTCTGGAGAGGGCTCTGGGCTGAGGAGCGCCCAACCCGCCTGAATATGTGAGTCACGTTTTGCTAAGCTGTGCACCTATGTGAGCGTACTACCAAGTTTAAATGACAATGGGCAGAGACCTCCCACGCAGAGCTGTCAAGAGTAGCGTGTATTTATTTATTTATTCTCTTTTTGATAATTTAGTTTAAATCAATGTGACACACACTAGTGTGTTTTCCAGTATAAATCAACAACAAAATGTAGTTCTGTCCTTGTTATGTGCAGAGGCTGGCATATCCGTCTGCTTGGCAAAGAGGGCTCCGGGGGCCTGACAATGAAACTTCCCCGGGGGAATGCACTTTTGCATTTGCTTCCCAAATTGTCTATTGCCTCTGCAAGCACTTTTTCTAATGAGAATAATAAGCTTTCATGTAGAGACACTTGCAACATGTGTTTACTGCTGTGAAAGAATTTAGATAGAGGCTTAAAGGAAAGCAAAGTAAGGTATTGTCTATGTATCTCCTTGAGAACAATGTCATTTTATGCAAGGGAACTCGGGATTGTTGAGGATACTTGAACTTGGTTGTGGGGTTCTTTTGATGGAAGCAGAAATGAAATAAAAGCACCTAGCAGCTTTGAATCAAAATGCTGGCTACGTTTGGCAGAAATCTGTGAATCAAATTATTCTTGTATGTGTAGCTATTAAGCAAGAGCTGAATACGTTTCTCAATACTTGATTTCTTCAAGTATTTGAATGAGAAAGGAAGTAAGTACCACTCCACTTCCAGGGAACAGGAGTGCAGAGGAAGGGGAGGATTTTTCATAAGCTGACTCCATAGGCCAGCTTAAGGATCCCAATTCTTTTCCTATTTCCTCCTTGTCACAAACACTCATGCATTTCTGTATTAAGACCTCAAGCAGGTGAAATCTCAGCATGGTGCTCATGCTATATGAAAGGAAAGCCCAACTGAGGAGAGCACAAGTTGGGGTCAATGGAGCTCTTCCAAATGGGAAGATGCAGGACCATAAGGGGTTTGCTGACTGTTTTCCTCATGGAAAACATGCCAAATCAGCTGCAACCCACTGATGGCCATGGAGCAGGTGACAGGAAAATTAGACTTTAACAACCAGCGTGCAATAACTGCAGCTGTGTCAAGGAGAGCTTTCCTCAGTGAGCTTTGGGATAATGCAGTGGGCATAGCCGTAGGGGGAGAAGACACAAACCCCAAGGAATTTGGGCTGTGGCCTCTTGCCCTCATGTCTGCAGAAAACAACTTGCTCAGCGCAGCTCAAAACCCTGCCTTGCCTCCTAGGCACCTCAACACTGGGAAGATGCAGACAAATCGGAGAGAAGCTGGAGAACAGCAGCTAGGATGATTAAAGGGCTGAAGGATTGACTTATTAGGGAAGAAGATTAAAGGAACTAAATATGTCTAGGTTGGCTAAGTGGCAACTTAAGACGGGACATGAATGATAACAATCCACCAGCTTTTGAAGGAAGCAAACAGCTAGGGAAGAGAGAGAAAAAGAGAGGAATTGACAAGTCTGGTTCAAGGGGTGAACAGTAACTGACTGAGCATATGATAATTTAGGTCGAATAACAAACAAACAAAAAAATCCCAACTAAAATCCCAGATAGCTGATGGGTGTCTTACAGGGAATAATAGATGCTGAACTGTGAGATGCATTTAAATAGATATGTACGGTAAGAACTGATCCCTGTGCTTGGGTAGGCTCCTATGTCTTGGCTGTAGCCCATCAGCACTGCAGTCCTTCCTAGGCTTGTCAGTAGTTGCTCCTCCTTGGATCATGGCTGCTAACACAGTGAGAAGTCAGTGCTGGGCACTTACACATCCATCCTCACTGAGGCTAGATCTATGAGGAGTGGAAAAAGGGGTCTGAGCTGGTGATGTGGGGTGGGGAGGCTGCTCAAGAGCACCTCACATTCCTTTCCTGTCTGTTTTTGGGGATGTGAAGCACTTAAATGTGCAATTATCTTTGACACTTTATCTTGCCAGTAGGTTCAGGAATCAGGTTAAAGATTTCATCTCCTTCTCATTTCCTTCTCGCAAGTCGCGTGGCCATTGCACAGCACATGTGTGGAGCTGCCAGAAATTCTGCATGTTGAGAAACTTACTATAAAGACAGCGTGAAATGGAGGTGTCAGAAAGCTTCGTGCTGCTAATTAAGCTGGTGTGCATGGAAACATAACTCTTGTCAGTATTTAATTCTGTACCGTGCCTTAAAGCTCTGTTGATGTAGTACTCTGCTCCTGCCCTGCAGCCCCCCGGCTCTCCTCGCGCCAGCACTTCCCTTGCCAGCTCTGCCTGCACCCTCACCCACCCCACTGCTGCATTTCATCTTCCCATGTACTGGAACTTCCCCCAGAAAAGTCCCCAGCACATCATCTGGGTGCTTGATGCCCCCCCTTACTTGGCGAAGTCTCCAGATGTTCCGCAGTGACACTTCCCTTCCTGTCCCTGCAAGGATGACAAAGCTGTCTCCTGGATGGGTCCTTGGCTTTGCCGCTGGTAAACCCAAGGTGGGTCCATGGAGAAAACAAAGTTTTGGAAGACTGCCAGGGAGCTAGGCCTTGGCAGGGAAAAGCCTGGGCCAGACTGTGTCCTGAAACAAGGTCCTTGCACGTGGCTTTCATGACCATCTGCCAAAGTTGGGTAAAAACAACCAAAGTATCATTGGCAAAAGAGGGAGATGACCACATTTCTGGCATCAGTAAAGAGGTGGCACAAGGCCTAGAGGAGGTGGTGTTCCTTGGGGTATGCTTGGGTTAGCAGTCCTCCCCCAGCCCCTCTCTGTGTGGGCAGGCCCGCTGGAAAGGGTGATGCCAAGTCCTCCTTCCTGTGTTGTGGAGATGGGGCTTTTCCAGCCCCTTCCTGCTCTGCAGGCCTCTCCTCTCCTTCCTGCAGTACGAGGTAAGCGGGTGCAGGTCTGTCCCGCCCCTGCAGTGATGGCCCAGCACCAGCTGTGTTGCAGAGGACAGTGCTGGTTAGATCTCTTGGTCAAAGTCATAGGTCTGCAGAGTCAATCCACCAGAAATCATGGATTTACTGGGATAGAACGGCTGCATGGGGACTTCTGCCACATCAACAGCCCGTGCTGTGTGTGCTTCCTTTCTGCACGGCGTGGCACAGCCCTTCCACTGAGGGCAGGCCTCGGTCCCCTCTTGACGCACGCCAACAATAGCCGATATTGCCTGTAATTCCCTGTCACTATAGATTTTCTATACCAACAGCAGAGAGATGTTTGAGAGGTTGAGGCGGGCAGGATGTAGCGCCAGCAGAATACAATATGGGGGTGTGTTCCCGTACAATAAGTTCTGCACAATTTAAAGCCAGCCGCCCCCCCCTCCTCCCCCACTCCCCCCGCTCCATGTGATCGACTATACTGCCTGCAGCATCCCCCCTCCTCCCCCTGCCACCCACCCACCCCCCAACCCCCCCCCCCCCCCCACCTTTTAGCACAGAGGCTGTTTTGCAGAAAACACCATAGGGAAAGCGGCTTTTGCTAAATGTTTTATAACGTGCCAGGGAACCTTTATCAAACATTTAATCCCAAACCTGGCTTTGAAGCAGGGAGGCATACAATTCCGTAATTAATTTTTTTTTTTTACCTTCTTTTGCTAATCGCTGATAAAAAGCTTAATTCTATTAACAACTCGACTTGACAAATTGCACCGTTCAACGGAAGCGTTTAGAAATTAATTACGCATTTTATTGCATTAGATCGGATAAACAGGGGAGTGCCGGCTGAGCAGGGGAGGAACATCAGCACAGGGCCCGCTGGTGGGATGGTGGCCGCTTCTTCCACCGGCTCCGAGCACACGCTTTGCATGGCTTGAGAATCGCTGACGGGACTGTTTTCCCATTTGTTTGCTCTGGTCTCTCTGCTGATTGCAAAAGCTCCACGTAGGAGAGTTTATTTTTGTAAAGGTGAATTGCGAAGCTCGGGTGGAAATTCAGCTAAGCACAAATTTCAGCCTCCCTGGGGGGGAAAGCCAGGCTCTGTGAGTCTGAGGATAATGAGAATATGGGATGTCTGGACGCACTGTGAGGTCCAGAACCAGAGAAGTTTCGTGGGGCACAAATGGGCAGACTGGGACAATGGGAAGTCCAGTACATAACATGCACACCTGACAAGGGAACCTCTGGTTTTTAAATACATGTATAGGCATGTGTATAAGCATGGGTATAAGCATGGGTAGAGACATGCACCCATATGTATATGTATACATAGATACAGCTATGTTCTCAAATTCCCTGCTGTAAAATTCAGAAACCATTCATGGTATGTTGAAGACAGTCTAAAATAATAGGGGAGATAAGAAACCAAAATGGCACATGAGTTTTATCTACCCTCCTAATTTGCCATACCTGTCGACAGCAAGATTTGAGGGTATTATGATTCAGAATTGCATTAGTGAGCGTCTGGGTTTGCAGTGCATTTTTGATTCTGGGTCCCAGTTTGAACCTTGCTGACATTTGGAAGGAGATTTGGGTTCATTCCTGTTAACCTGGAATGTGAGGATGGCATTTCTCCTTACTTCCAGCCTTGCTGCCTGTGTGCTGGGTTGTTTTTTTCTCGGCTTTGTTTTTATTTCTTAGAGGCACATCAATAACCTTTCTCCCTGGCTGTAATCCATATAGTTGTGACCCTGATGAGTTTCAGTCTCAATCTGGAAAAGGCAAGGAGAAGAAAATGAACTTCATTTCTCGATGCTGCCTTATTTTCTGTCTGTGGGCTGGGTAAACGTGGGTATCTATAACCAGTCCTGTCAGCAAGGGACCCTTCTCACTGGGCTGGGATGTGCGTGGACCAGGTCGCCTGTGCTCTTGGGCAGCTCCTGCTTCCTCCCCACGGGCTCCATCCGCAGGGAGAGGTCATGGACAATGGGGCAGTGAAGCCCATGTGCCAGAAACAGAGATGCTCCAGGCCAGTTTAAGCCCTCTCTTTATTTCCCCAGAGAGTCCAGGTACAGCCTGAGGAGGAGGAGGAGGCAGCAGGGATGGCCATGGCCAGGCTGCCCAGGAAAAAGCCCGCTCCCCTGGGGCAGCAGGGAGTGGCATGCCCGCACCACCACAGCTGCTTGTTGTAAAAAGCAGCCTGCTCCAGCCCGGGTCTTGGTCTTTTTTATTCCCCAGCATCCCTGGCCATGCTGGGCTCTGCAGTCACATCATCTCTGTCCTTTGCCTCCCTCCTTCTCTCCCTCCTACGCTGGCACACACAGTCTGCAGCTGGTGGCCAGAGCCCTGGAGCACCGGTCACACGATGCTCTTCTGGCATCTGTTTTCATAGTGCTTTGCAGAGGCAGCAACCGAGGGCTCGGTTAGTGCTGCTCCCCTTGCTGTGGGAAGCAGAGATGCAGAGGTCTGGGGAGATGGCCAAGGCTCTGCGGAATGGAGGAACAGGGACGTCATTCATGCCTCCTTGGTGTACATCTCTCTCTCTAGGTGGAGAATTTCTTTTACTTTGGAGGAACTGAACTGATTCTAATTCTTCAGTTAAGGCTAGGTATATGCTTCCATTTTCAGGCTTGTTTTTCACTTTGTAACCTTTATTAGAAGCAACTAATTTGTTTGATTAGTGAGATGCTCAAAACAGGTAAGAGATGTCAAGGGGAGGAGGGTTTTTTCTTCTTTTTTTTTTTCTCCTCAGAAAATACAGCATTAAAAATATTCATGATTTGTGAAATTGTACATCATCTCTCATTGCATCTCGAGTCTTCTTGACTCAGATGCTCTCAGCCGCTTTGGTTTGCCAGAGCTCATGGTGTCAACACTCCTACACAGGTATTTTTCACAGGCAGCAGCTGGGAACCAGAGAAGGGAACACCAAGAAGGGGGCAAGGCCAGTCATAGACAGCTTTTCTTAGGGAGGGGAGTCAAGGGGCTGTGGAAGCACAAGAGAGGCAGAAACAGATATACAGATGGTGCATGGCAACTAAGAAAAGAAACATGGAGAAGGAGCTGAAGAAAAATAAATAAAAGTTAATAGAGCTAAGCAAAAATAGTGAGAGGAAAAATATTGTACTGCTGAAAGAGGAACAGAATGAACTCAGAGACAGGCAACAGGGACGCTGCAGAGACAAAAATATTAACAATAAAAGATAGATCACAGCGTGCTAGATGGCAAGAAATAAACAGCAAGTTTAGACAATTTCAAGGAAAACCATTGAGTCAAAACGTGTAGAGGGAAAAGGGAGGGAGGGGAGAGAAGGAAAGGTGGGCAAAAAGAAATTCAAAGGCGCCTTTGAGAAGAATAATTAAGTGACTAAGGCATCAGTGCCAAATTACTGTGGTAGTCCAGAGGCTGAGGCATTCAGCAATGCAGCCTGCTGGGATTGCTGGGGGAGAGGGACAGGAGCCTGGTGGCAGCCTCCCAGCCCACCCACCCTGAGGGCTGCTCAGCCCCATACTTTGGGTCCTCTTAGTGAGAAGGAGGAGTTTCGGGAAGGGATGCCTGGAAAAAATGGGGAGAGGAGAAATGCGTCTACCTCAGCGAGCCTCCCCAGTGTGGGGTCTGTGCTGCTTTTGAGGCTGGATGTGCCCTTCCTGGGGTGCTTGCTCTCTGCTTGCAAAGCCAAGCCTGGTGTTTGGAGCGCCAGGCTGGCACTGCTCAGGGCAGGAGCTAAGGGGGAATATACCATTGGTGTCCGGTGAAGCAGGAGGAATTTATCAGTATTTAAAACTAAATCAATGCACTGCCTGAAAAAAATGATCCTTTGCCCTGAATATTAATGTCAGTTTGGCATATGATAATTTAAATTTAATTTAGTTGTATAGGATTCCTTCTCAGCCCTATGCATGAATGGACAAGTAATTTTGCAACATGACTTCATCCGGCCTTTGTGCTTGTAAAGCCATCAAACACGCTCAGCCACAGGCCAGGATTTCCCCATCTCCTCTCTCCCCTGGTTCCCTGCTTTCCTTTCCTGCCTTTACAACACTAAGCTTGATGGAGCATGGCAGTGTCTGATGGTGAACGTGAAAACAGTAAGCAAAACATTTTCACCCTTGTAGCATGAGCCCTGGCAAAGCCACCGCTGTGCGCCTTGCTCAGCTTCCAGGAGCTATTAATAGAGGTCTGCTAAGGTTTATTAATTATACCATTATACCAGGCCATCTTCCATAAGAATAGTGTGCACATTTTGTTCCCATTTCCCCAGGTCCTTCTGTCATCTGAAAAGACATACATCTGTTGGTGCAAAAACATTTTAAAAGAGAGGGAAGCATTGCCAGACAAGCACCTTCCAGTCTGTGTTTCCCAGCCCCAGTGTACCCAAAAGACCTTTGTCCTGAGAGCTCAGCCTGTGCTGACGCTGCGGTTGTGGCCGGACAAAACAGGAAAACTTGGTGTCTTCAGGGTGTTGGGCAAATCGGACTCTATTTTGAATTCTGATCCGCGCCAATCGACAGCCCCCAGAAAGTCTCACCGGGTGAAGCGCATCAGTAAGAGTTATTTACAGGCCTTGACATCTGGAAGTGCAGCAGAGCATCTCAGCTTCCATTAACAGAAGTCAACATGGCCTGACAGTACTTTGATCTCCTGAAAATAACACCGGGTTGGCGCGGGCCAGCGGTGGGTGTAGGACTTTGAGGGCAGTTTACAAAGGACTCTTCAGGTCCCTTCACTGAAGAGCTTAGCCTTTAAGAGCATGATCCTGTAAATCTGCGCTTAGGCAACTAGCCCGTTGAGTTTAATGGGATTACTTGTGTGAGCAAAGGTTCCAGAGGCGCAGGCGTAAGGGGTGGTGGCAACGTATGGAGCCGCAACGTTACTGTGTATAGCATGAGGGAGATGCGTACATGGGAATGTGTTTATTGGACTCATGGAGATGTGGTTGCTGTCATGTGAGGAGGGGGTATAGCCATCTGGATTTGCACTGTGCTGAAACATGTTGAAGGTTAGAGGGAGCCAAAAATGGCCATGCAAGCAGGCCTGGGCTGGTACAGATGGGGGCTGTTTGAGCAGGGAGGGGGCCAGGAAGAGAATCAGACTTGTGGAGCTGAGGAGACGTGCATGAGAGGTGGAGAAGAGGCCATGGGGAAGGGTGGCAAAGAGTCAGAGCCATGGGCAGCACGGAGGCTGTGACTGCCAGTCCCCAAGGCTGCTGAGGCACTGCCAAAGCGGGGTGGGGGGTAGATTTGCAAATATTTTGTTCTGATTCGAAAGCAAATCTTGACTTGATAATGTTTGCAGCCCTTTTGCCACCCCTCTCTGCAAGCACGGCAGCTTGGGTAGAACAAATACGGAGAGGAAATTCTCACTGTGAATATTCCCATCAAAGGCGAATTTGAAACGGTTTGTTGGATGGGGAAATTTGGGATTTGTGCTGCCAGCTATCATCTGAACCTCAGGCTTTGTTTTTGCCTGGCCCACAATTAGCTGAATCAAGCGGGATAAATCACACCCCTACCTGAATCCTTGAGTGGCCCACCCACAAGTAGGTGCCATCTCGGTCTGACCGGGTTGCTTCCCCAGCCGCTCCATGCATCACCCAGGCCGTGAGCTGCACTGGGAAGCGCTGGTGAGGCTGGTCTGCTTCCCATAAACTCAGCCTCAGTCTGTACACACACTTCACATTATCCACCGTTTCCATCGTGTACCCGGTTTGTGTTGTGCTGATCTCGTTAGCGATGCGGATGTTACAGTCCAGGGTATGTAGGAGGGAATGGTGGATTTTACAGCTGACTGTAATATTCACAGTATGTGTAATGTGTCAGGAAAAGATTATTTGCTGCCAGAAAATACATCAATAATCCCCAATAATAAATGAGCGTAAGGGTTGGATATTTCCTTTGCTATCACAAAAAAGCTAGCTTTCATCAGATACTTTTATTTTCTCACTCACTTTGTAACTTGTAAGTGGGTTTGGTCAGCTGTACAGCTTCTTCCTGATTTTAATGAGGAAAAATACCCCACGAACAGATCGAGGCTTGCCCTGAAAGCTATTGCCTCTTAAGGAATCATTTGACATGGGTTTCAAGTGCTGGTTAGGTCCAGGTTTTGCAGAGTCCTGTGATGTCTGTCCAGGAAGCCCAGTAATGTTCTCCAGATGGCATTTTCCAGGGGATGCCATCCACTTGCCATAGATGTGATTTCTGCCTCTATGGGGACGGGCAGGGAGGAAGGATGACTTGGCATCTCCCCCTCCCTGGCAGAAAGCCGCAATAAAGATGTGTCCTCCCTCCTGGGCTGTGCACCAAGGTGCTGGCCCTGCACTATCCCCGGTGAGTTTTTCCACACTTGAGGTCCTCCTCCTGCTCCCCTTCCCCTCCGTGTGTCTTGCTTTCTGCTGGGCCAGGGCCATGATGTCACCCCACCAGCTGGTCAGTGTTTTGAAGTCAGCAACATCATTTGTATTGGAAGCGCTCCCAGACCCCGCTGCCAGTGGAGATAGCAAGGAAGCCACAAAGAGTCCCACCAAAAGCTGGACATTGGTACAGCAAGCCCCTCAGATGCCAAACCTGCTTCCCCTTTCCTCACATCAGCTGGGGTGACTGTCAGCCTCCCGGGCCACTGGCTTTGGTGGCTGCAGCATCCTTGAAGCCAGTGGCTCGGGTATGATGGTTCCTGTCTGAGGACGCGAGAGCTGAAGGGCTTTCGCAGGAAATCAGGTGCTGTGCGTGCCTGTGCACTTGTCTCCCTGCCTGCATGCGTGCAAGCTCCTGGGGTTGGCATGTGTGCTCAGGCAGGGGAGGAGGAGTGGGAGGTGTCCGCTGTATTTCCAGAAGCATCTCCCTTATGTGCCTGTGTCACCTCTTTGAGGGCTCCCGTCTGCGACCTGGTGGTCAGCTCCTTGTAGGCTTCCTTACAGAAGTCAGGTTCGGGCCATCTACCAGCTGTCTGGCGGGAGGGCTGGGGAAAGCAGCCAGTAATGCAGCCAGTAATAGTCAGCCAGGGAGGGCACCTTCATCTCTGGGGGAGCGAGTGCTTTTTCCTTCCTGTGTTTAAAAGTTCAAGAGAAGCAATCCGTGTGGACGAACACTGCACAGCAGTTGGGATGGACGTGTCTGTCACCTGCTGCGGCCGGGCACCCTAGGATCTCTGTGATGGCGTGCCTGGATTTGCATGCCTGCTATCCCTGGGGAGAAAATCGGCTTAGCAGGGCCGGTGTTCGGGACCAGGGCAGGGGGGAGGGCACCTGCTTGGGCACACGCACACGGGGCTGTGCAGGGGGTCTGCTGCTCCATCCTCTGCACGTGTTTGCCAGCGTGTGAAGTATGCATGCGTTCCTTGCAACTAACTATAGGGATTGTTAATCCTGTTTATAGCCAGCAGCAAGATGGGCAGGGAGCCACTTAACAAGAGCTGACACATGAAGAAATAAGGCTTTTGTCTCCGTTGTACATTAAACAATTCATGAGGTTTGGGGTTGAATAAGACGTTTAATGAACATTGGTCTGTTCGGGCTGCCTGCAGCTGGTCATTTCTCACCAAGAGCTGGGTGCTTTTAAAGGCAGAATAAGGAGATGTGAACTCTGAGTTATAAAATTTTAACAAATAAATGGCATTTCCTACTAATCTCAAAATGGAGAAATAGAGAGAGGAGTGCTAATAGCTGTGTTTCCAAGTATCTGGAACAATAGTAGGTTTGTAGACACGGTGAAAGCCCAACTAAACTGGTGAGGATCGTCTGTGAATAGCTTTATTTATTTATCACTGGAAGTATTTGTTCAGCAGTACAGCAGCCAGGCCAGAATCCCTGCTTGCTTTGCAGCAAGCACCTTGTTAATTCTCTGCTTAGATCTCACACAAGCGTGCAGGGTGGAGTAATGAGAAGGGAACGATTAGGGAACAGAACAGACCTTGTAAGGTTGGCTAATTGGGAGCCAAAGGAAGGGGAAGCTGTTGTGAAGACTACAAGACCTTTGCCTGTGGTTACAGGGATGCGTGGTTACCTGCACTGGTGTCGTCTTTGTTTTATATTATGCAAGATCACTTCCCTTCACTCTAAAAGAAGGAGGAGGGAGGGGAAAGAGATAGACATGTTTACACACTTTAAATGTTCAGAAATAAAACTTTACGGGGTTGCTGTTATGTTGCTGTACTTCCACTTGATTCACTCCACCAGTTTCTATGGTGCCAACAAGAAGCATCAAATTTAGCTGTCACAGCTTTTTCTCTCTATGGACTGTGGGGATCTGGGGTCAGTAGCTGGAGTAGTAGGATGCTGGATTCACTCCTGACCCTCTCCTGGACTTAGACATTAAGCACCAGCATCAGTGTTGCTGCTTGGACCCTTTGGCCTTCCTGGTGCTTCTTTCTTTGGCTCTTGATAGGTGGCTTTTGGTTGAGCTTCTGGTGGGAGTTGTGTCCTCTGCAAGCCCACCTCTCCATCTGGAGCCTAGGTGGGACTCTGGCCAGCAACTCAGCAGAGAGGCTGAAGGCTGGATGGACCTGCAGGCACTGGGTGCTCCCTGAGCCCTGCATACGGTCTGTCCAGGCTGGAGCCCGGTGCTGAGGCAGCTGCATGGATGGGGGTGCACCAGCATTGCCAAAAAAGTACCACAGCTTAAATTGCTTTTGGGGGTGTTTCTTTGCTGCTGGCTTAGAGCGCAGCTGCTGATGCCCCATACCACAGGAAGCAACGAGGTTGCCTTTCCTTCCCTGGCGTGCGTGGAGCTCCTGTTCCAGTGCTGGGGCACAAGCTGGCAACCCAAAACAGATGGTGCTGCTTTATGCTCAGCCTGCACCATTGCCCAAGGCAGACAGCAGGCGCATACACTCCCGTCAGATAATATAGGAGACGCTATCTCAACATGATGCTTTTGTCCATCCTTTCAAAGTGGAGAGCAGCTCAGCCTTGGGACACCAGTCCAACTGGTCTCAGCAGCATGGTTCTGTTGGAAAGGCACAACTTTCTCTGCTTCAAAAATCCTGTTTATAATCCCAGCCCAGCTTTCACCATGGCAGCGGGGACTTTTGTTTTGGCCTGCCTATAATACTGAGGCATTTTGCTCCAGAACAAAGAATCCTGTTTTAGCAACAGTCTCTATTAGTGCATATTAATGTGCTCAGTTGGTGTAATTTATTTTAGTGTGTAATTTATTTTAACACTTTCTGCCTCTACGCTGGATTAACAGCAATCTCATCACCTATCAATGGGAGGCAGCTATTTAGGATGTTTAACCTTACGTGCTCTGGCATTTAGTTCACTCCTTAGATTGCAGCCCTCCAGCGCAAGGACCTTCTTTTTCTTCTTGCACAGCAGCCTGATCTAAACCTACAGCTGTGTAAAGAGCCATTGCTAGTACTGCATATCATGCAGCCAGGGAAATTGATACACGTTAAAAAATGTTGTGAAAATAAAAATGTAATGTGATAGGGGATCTTTAATGGTCACAGCGATCACAGTACTGGGCCTGCATCGCAGTTACCTTCCTCACTTCTCCAGCTCCTCATGTCCTTACATCACATATTCCTCACATCAGAAGGGGGATCAGCAGTGTCATGGCCTCCATGGAAGAACACAGTCTGGTGGTACAGAATGCCGTTTTCTTTGGATGTCTCCTGACTCGGGTTGTTACTGTGGGTCTGTATGAGCTTGCCTTTGAGATCTGACGAGGTCATACCCCAGAGCACTGGTTTTGTTAGCTTGCCTCAGACACCAGCATTTACAGATGCATCTTTAAAATAATCAGCTTTGCACTTGCTTCCAATCACCACAGAAATACCTGCCCTCAAACACAAGGCTGAGAAAGTAGAGCAGGGGATTACACAGGAAGATGGTATGCTGTGCACAAAGATACATCGATGGCCTCAGGATTTGACACCACATTACCATAGGCTAACGTCATGCACGTTGGTGCAGCGGTTGTTTGGAAAGGTGGTGTCTTTTAGGAGTGGGTCACAAATGTATTTGACTGTTTTCTCATAGGGCTCATCCTGTAAAACTAAGAGTTACAAGGGCAGCCTCATACTTCACTGACGTGAGATTTGTAGCCCATAACCTTGATTCCCAGAAAGGTGGGATCTCCTTGAAGTACAGCCATGTTGGCTGATCGGATGCCCTTAGGTCCCATCCCTTGGGAGCCTGTGCCTGAGAAACTGGAGAGGGTGAGTAGAGCCTGGACCCTGGGAGTGAAGCTGTGCTGAGCGCTGCTGAAGCTGCCCTGCCACCAAATGGCGTTTGCTCAGTCAGAGAGGGGCTTGCCACACAGGTCTTGGGTGTAAGCTGAGCCTGATGCTACCAAGGATGCACAGCTGTAAGTGGTGTCTCAAAGCCCTTCCCATACAGGACAGGGAGAGCTGTAGACAGTCTGTATTCTGGTGTCAGGACTGGAGAGAAGATGACATGGCTGAACTGGTTTTCTACTTCACTGCAGAAGGCTTGGAAAACCCTTTAGCATCAAACCAGCCTTCAGGCAGGAGATTCACAGTATCTTTCACTGCACAGGAGACAGCCTATCGCTCTATCTATCCTTTGGTGTATATTTTCTCTGTCTCTCTCCTTTCACCCCACCATATGTGGCACGTTGGATGTGCTGCCTCTCCCTCCTGTTTTCTGCCCCGAGGTTTTTGTGAGCTTGAGAGTGATGTCTGGTAGCGCTCTTTATTGCACGTGGTGCAGAGAAATATGAGGATGGCAGCCCTACGGGAGCAGATGGCATCACACGCCTGGATCTGTTTCCTCAGACAAAGTAGGATGCTGCAAACTGGTGTTCACTTGGTAACATCTACGTGAAATACTGGTGGGTGCTGTACCCTTTGGAGATGCAGGCAGGCTGTTACAAAGCCTCATGTGGGTAGAGAGGGCATGTAGGTGATGGGAATCCTGGTAGAGTCACTTTTCCAAGGAGAGGACAGGATGCCAGAAGAAAGGAGAGGGGGATTTCTCTACACCCCACTGCATGCAAATGTGTGCCAATCTCCAGCAAGGGCAGCCGAGAATAAAGGGACTCACTATTTGGGAGGGGTCACACGCGGTCTCACCTCCAGACACTTCAGGCTTGGACCTTAAAGGCTCAGTTTCTCTTGAGAACGTTGTGGGGTGGAAATGCAGAGTAAATACTCTCTCCAGGCGATGAGCCCTCACGTTCAGTGGAGGCTACAAGATGGCCGAGTTTGTATCGCTAGCAGGAGAAGGCCCCTGCACGGCCTGTGTGCAGGGTGGGCCTTGGAGGAGCAGGCAGGAGGAAAGGTGGGGACGTAAGGAGGGAAGCAAAGAGCAGGGACGTCTCTGTGTGCAAAGAGGACTCACCGAGGGGAGGGAAGAGGGAGAGACTGATGAACCATGGGGGAGAGGGGAAGGATTAATTAGCCCAGGGAGGAAAGGGAAGATTCTCAGCTCAGGGATGTCAGAGACTTGAGCAGTCCCAGGGTGGCAGCCCGGGGAGCCCTCCCACCCCATCCCTGTGGCACCTCGCGTGACAGTGCTGTCCCCTTCTGTCAAGCAGGAGCCTCCATCATTTCGGCTTGCTGGCCCACCAGCTCCATGCTAACGCGTTGCTGATAATTACCATTTTTCAGAACTATTTTGACTGTTAAAAAATGTTTTTCTTTTTTTTTTTTTTCAAATAAGCTGATTAAAAGAGACTACTCATTAGCATAAGCTCCTTGCCGTTCAGCCCTCTTCCTAATTAAAAGCACTCATCTGTGGAGACCTCGATTCTCCCCTGTCCTTTGGGCTAGCTTTTTGGACATTTTTCCCTGGCAGTTTGCTTTATTTTGCCTCATCTTCCTTTTTCTAGTTTCCTCTCCAGCAGCTTCCTGGCAAGGGCAGCAGAGGATCCAGGCAGGTGGAGGCTTAGGTATTTAGCACGAGACAAGAACCAGGACGAATTTGTTGTTCCTTAAAGCATCGTCTTCTGTTCACTGCTGCGGGGCTTGGGAGCAGAGCAGCAGTATGTCAGCCCCCCGGGTTTGCAGGAGGTGCACCTCCTGGGGCAGTGGTCTCCGGTCTGAACGGCGTTAGGCTGGTGGCATGTTTGGACGGCAGCTCTGTAATGCTGATCCAGGGGTGCTGGTGGCCATGCAGCTTTTCCTCCCACTCAGCAATAAGCCCAGATCCCAGCCAGGGATCGGCTGCTGCTGTGCTGTGAAGAGGGCAGCTTTTACAGTGAGATGCAGAGGTCCTGACCACACAGAGACATGATGGCTCTCAACCCGCGCAGCCCCAATACTTTGGAAACTGCAGCACAAAGAACTGTTTTCTGTCTTCCTTAGTGTCACCCAATGGTCTTCATTAAATAAAGCAGCCTGCCTTCCTTCCTTTCCTTCCTTTCCTCCCTCCCTTTCCTCCCTTTCCTCCCTTTCCTCCCTCCCTCCCTCCCTCCCTCCCTCCCTCCCTTCCTTCCTTCCTTCCTTCCTTCCTCCCTTCCTCCCTTCCTCCCTTCCTCCCTTCCTCCCTTCCTCCCTCTCCTTCTTTCCTTCCTTCCTTCCTTCCTTCCTTCCTTCCTGGGGCTTCTGGAATCGCACAGCATAACTGGAGTGCCCTGCAGGTCATACTCAATGCCTTCTCAGCGTTGGGGATCAAAACCTTGAGGTGGGGTTGCCCTTGCTCTGCGAGTCCTCAGGAAGAGGGGAACTTGCTTGTCTGCACGGACCCAGCTCATTGCTGGATGTGGAAGGAGGAGATTTATCCAGGCCAATGTTCAGAAGTCTCTTCACTGCTACTGTTTTCCCGTACTGTGAAACGATGACAGACCTTGAACTACTCCAGCAACTGTTTGCTTTCCAAAGGAAAATGTCCATGCTTCACCTGTGAAATACAGCAGATGACTGCAGTCAGCAAAAACCTGTTTTTTTCAGTTAAGGAGCTCCGTCCTCGGCTACGGTCATGCATCACTAGGTGCTACTAATGAGGAGGGGGTTAAAGGCTCTGCTCACAGGGTTGGCTTGGACATAAGTTTTTCCCTAAGCAAACTGGCTGGCAGGGACCTGTAACTCATCACAAGAACACTAGGAGACAGCAGACCTTTTCCTTGTCCCTGTTTCCATCCCGTTCCCTCTATGCCAAGGCTGTGGAAGGGTTGGAGTAATTCCAGCTCACGTGGGAGGAGTCTCCAGGTAACTGGGTCATTTGGCTTAATAGTACCTTTTTGCTCCTGGTGCAAAGTGTAAGGATTGGAGCTGGGACCAGGTTTGGTTTAATATTCCTGCTCCCCAAGCTTTTTCGGTGTCTTACGCTTAGCCCTGCAGGAGCTGACACAGCTATGGAGAAGTGAGATTGGCGTCTAATTTACGTCATGCCTCAGCAGCTATAGTCTGACTGCAGGCTTTTTCTTCCTAGGGTTCCTCTAAGAGCCAGAAAGGAACAGTTGATTTTCAGATCTGGGAGGGACTTGAGATAGCTGGCAGGTTAGATATGCTGGGGCTAATGGTCATCTCTCTTGCATCAACTCTCCAGCAGTGGAAGTCCATTGATTGTAATGAAGTGATGCCTAATTTACCATGAAAGTCAAAAAAAGCATCACTCTTAGTTTATCTATTTCCTCTAGCACTGTAAAATGAAACCCATCTGAACTGGAGGGGAGAATGCCATGGTCACACTAGAGACTTCCACCGGTGAAAAGAGCTGCCCTTTCACACAGGCTTTTCACACTCTGAAACCCACCCTTTGCATCTTCCTTCCCTGCCTTCTCACACAGTGTCTGTAAATCCCCCACTGTCCTGTGCATGCCCATCTCCTCTGAGCTGGCTGTGCTGTGCTGGGGCCATCAGTAGATTTGGCTGTACAAACTTGGAGGGGGATGGGGGCGGGTGGGAGGTGAGGAGAGTGGTGTTGGTTCTTGCTTATACCACGGCACTTCAGAAGGAACTTGACAGAAGTTTGTGGCACTGCAGCAGTCAGGCCCCAAGTATGTGTTCAGCCAAACCATGGCTGCAAAGTCATATTTAAAAGGTCAGGAATGATGTTCTCAGCTCTCATTTTCCACCGCCCCTGCAGATCTGCTCCACTTGCTTAACTGCCTTTTCAAAGCTGTCAGCCAGGCTCAGGTCTTGCCTGAAATTCTGAAATAACCTGAAGTGAACATCCTGAATAGCGTGCAAAGGTCAAGGCAATGCCTCCCTTCTGGTGAAGGGCCAAGCTCACTTATGGTTTCACTCGTTGATTTGGTAACAGTACACCAGGATCAATTTGGCTTAAGGTTGTGACTCCCCCTTCTCAATAATCCAGCCTCACCTTTGCAAAGAGAGTGCATGCTATCATCCTGCTTTCACAGGCAGGGAAACTGAGGCAGGGAGTCCAGACCAGGAGCAGAGTTTGCATTGAGCTCTTCAAGATGCCAAGGGCTTGCTCACAGTATGTTGCTCTTCACCGACAGAGCTCCTGCTGGCATAGGAGACTGACAATCGTTATCCCCATTTTACAGCTATAAAAATCAAGCCACATTGCACTAGATTGGGAAGGAGTTGCTAGGGCAGCATGGTGTGTCCTCCAGAGCTGCCCTGATGCCCTCGGGAGCTGGACCCAGCAGACTTTAGGCTAAGGCTGTAGTACCCTCTAGCTCTGAAATCTTCTAGGGAGGACAGGTCAGCTCCCCATCCCTTTGCACCATGGCAGTGGCCTCACCACACTTTTGGATGAGTAAGAGAATATGTAATAGAGGGGTGGGAAAGCTTTCACAGAGGGGAGGTGGCCTTACTCTTCAGTCCCATCAGCTCTGTGTGCATGGCAGCTCTAACCTCCTTCTCAGAAATGGGGACAACTTGCACGTGTCATCCATCTCTCCCCCTTGCGTGGGGCAGGGGTGGCTGCTGTTTTTTAGGGGACTGCATTCCTGTCACAGACAGACATGCAGAGTGCCATGTGCCCATCAGCCGTGAAAGAATCAGTAGTGTCTTTGTGATGGGTCTTGCTAGTACAACTCCAGAATGAAAAGGTGAAGGTTACGTGGGAACAACGTCCTTCCCCCAACCTCAGGGGATAGGTGAGTCTTGCTGCTCAAAATCCTGCTGAACTTTGACCTGAAGACAGCACAGCCTCCTAAGGACTTGTGTTCTTAGTGGGTTTGCAAAAGTCTGGAACAGGCTGTCCCAGTGACATTATGCTCTGGAGGGGTAATGGAAGGGCGGTGCTGCTGTGGAAAACCACACCAGCTTTTACAGACCAGGAGCTTAGTTCAGGCCACAGCAACATTAAAGTTATGTTGGGTCTTAGTTGTTTCAGGTCTTATGAGAAGTTTCCAGGTACTGCTATCTTTTCTCATAGCAACGTTTCCTCGACCCAGGGCACTTAAATACTATAATATTAACTCTAGAATAGGCAAGTATTTGAAGATAAAGGGTTCACCTAGAGAAGATTTATTACTTGCTATCTAGAATCAGCAGTCCCCATAGGCATCCATGTATTACACTTGGGGAGCTGTGATGGATGGAAACATAGTTTGCTGTCTGCAGTGAGGCAGCCTGTACATGGGAAGCTTCTGAAGTTCCCAAACTGAAATGGTTGTAAAGCAATGAGTGCTACAGGAGAGGTGGGTGGGTAGGTAGATGCTATTTAGCCCATGTTTTTAGACAGCAATTCAAGATTAGAGAAATGCAGATTGTCCATCTCTTATTCCCTGACCTGCCAAATCCCTACATATCACTAGCAAGGGATTGGTAAAATTGTGGGGAAAATTTGAAACAAATTCCAAACATGGATTTGGTCTAGATCTGAACCATCTGGGTCTATCCAAAGTAAATTCCTTCTAGTCCAAGACTTTCTGAAACACTTTGTTTTCTGCTACCTCATGCTAGGCTTTCAGTTTCTCTTCCTTCGTGTTCAGCATCTGCTGCCAGGGTCTTCCTCCATCTCTTAGACAGAGATGGAGGGCCTCTCTTCCTTTCTGCTGACACTTAGCTCTCACTCTGAAGTCTGTCTACAGAGGTGAGACTCTTTTGAGGGGCATAAAGAGTTAAGCAGTGACCAGAGAAGTCACCTGAGTAGCAAAGTGGGGAGAGGGGCTCTGATCCTCTACTCAAAGTGTGCTGCACTTGCTAGCACTGGCTCCCAGCATCAACTTTGTGAGGAGTCTGTCCTCTCTTTCAGGGATTTGGGTATTTTCCTTACTTTAGCTAGGGGAAAAAAACCCCAGACGAAAACCAAAACAAAAAGCCTGACATCAGATCTAATTAATAATAATAGAAAAGCCAATTTCACAGCCCATTACCCCTCATAGCCAGGTGGGGGGTGGGAAGGTGAGGAGGAGGAGGGACTTGAACAAACATGGGCGGATGTGTTTGCAGACCTCATGAAAGAGACAGGGCGATGGTGACTCACAGAGTTTCCCTGCCAGACGTATAGCTTTAGGCTTCATTAACCCAGAACCCAACAGAAGGTACCATAGCCAAGGGGAGAATCTTTAAAAATGCCGACAGCATCATTTTGCTTCATTAGCAGGGCTCCTGC